>CM030877.1:6220676-7420676 GCA_018132145.1 Boehmeria nivea var. tenacissima | reverse complement strand
TTTCCCAAGAATCACCATTAAGCAACAAAACAATCGCAAACAAGCTTCAACAACAATAGAAGACAGGTAAAAGAGAACAAAATGTGTGTGAAATTTATTCCTTTGTCATTATACAACTCAAAAGACTATAAGGAAATTTATTCCTTTGTCATTATACAACTCAAAAGAATATAAGGGAATCAAATGTACACCCTAAAAACTTCATTTGATTATAAGAAGAACCCAAACTTTGCCCTTCCAAGAATATTGGGCTTTTTTTTTTTCCCCCCCTATCGCTCTCTGTTTTTTTCTCTAACAAAATGTACATACACTGATATATTACATAATGCTACAACAACAAGCCAAACTGACTCTTCAATGAAACATATTGAAGAAATTGGCTCAAAGTGTGATTTTTCTTTGAAGTGTACAAATTTGAACCCGAAAACATCCCTATAACCAGCTAACGACGCCGCTAAACAAAAACGTATCCGAAAATCCCGTATTTACACGAACTCAATCGAACAAATTTACCGAAATGCCATCGAGCTTCTTCCCGAAGAGGCGGGATTTGATCGGCCTGGACTGTTTCGGAGCACTCGGAGCTTCGATCTCATCGTCCTCAGGCCGATCGAAATCGACGGCGCTTCGGAAGGCGCGGACTTTTCTCGGCGTGCTGTAGGCGAAATGCCATTGCTTCGCGATCAGAGTCTGCAAATTTTTCACCGAATCGAAACCGAAATCAATTTCAATTCTAACTTTGAACTCTCTAGTCGAATCGAAACGCGAAAATCTGTGGACAATGAGAGAAATGAAATGAGCAAATTTAGTAACACTCACCGCTTCTCTGATCGATTTGGATACATGAGAAAGCTGGTCCAGATCCTCATGGTCAACACCGCACAGAATCCTAATCTGCAAGAACATTCGAAGCTCCGATTACTCTCTGTGATTCTCTCGGAATCGAAAAATCAACCTCAAGGTTGTAAAAAATCTAGGGATTGAAGACTCACCAGAACGTCCTGAGGCAGAGCTTCGAGAGAAGAAGAAGAAGAAGAAGAACAAGAATCCAAAGCCATATCTGTTCGGCCACGGAGCTTCTTCAATGGAGTCTTGGGGCTGGAATCGAAATCATCGCCGCCGCCATTGGTGGAAATGACAATCCTCTTCCTCCCAAACGCCCTCGCGTACCTCACGAGCCCCAACTCCAAACCCTCGTCGCCATTGTCGACCAAGCCGCCGCGTCTCGATGCCGCACAAAAGCTCTTGCACTTCTTTCCCAACGCCATTTCCGATTTTCCCAAATCCAATTCGAAGATTCAAAAATCCCTAAGCCAACAAAAACCCTAAAATGGCACCACCAAAATTCAATATAGACTTTTTTTTTTTTTTGGGGGACTCTGGTTTGTTGTGTATTTCTGAGATAAAAACGCCTTGCTGTGAAAATGGAAGCAAATGGAAAAACAAAACTACCCACGGAATTACAGGGAAGTTGCTTTAAAACCCGCCTTTATATACCTCTGGAAAAACAAAAGACCGTGTGGTTTTTTTTCTTTTTTCTTTTTTCTTTTATTTTGGGGTTTTTTTTTTGAAAACTGTGAAAATGCTTTGTATCGACGCGGTTTTCGGAATCTACTGGAATTTTCTATGGAAATGTAGAGGAAAAAAAATATCTTTAGGTCTCTGCGATTGGTGCGTGTTTGTGATTTAGCGTTTAGCAATTCATTTATCTCTTTGGCGGTTAAGGGGAAAAAAAAATAAAGTGAAAAAAAATTTTGGGGAAAAAAACTAGCCGTTGAAGTGGGACACGTGGCGGGATATGGAGGGCCGGTGGGAAGGAACGTATCTGCTTCGCGATGGTGACGTGGCGATTTGGTCGGCCAAAGTCGGCGAATGAGCTTGTCGGTAGCTTTCACTCAAAACACGTCGCGATTTGTTGGATTTGTGTGGGAGAGAGAGGAGTGATTGGTCACCGTTGATCTGGGTTCGACACGTCATCAGGTGGTTCAGAGCGTGACACGTGTAAGGGTTCGTGGTTGCGGACCTTGTGGTGGTGGTAAGTGGGAGGGTTTTAAAGTTAAGGTGTGTTTGGTTGGGCGGCTAATATATTGGGGTTTGACTGGGGTTGTTTCCAAATAGACGGCTGTTTAGAGTTTAGAGTTTAACATGTTTTAGATGGTTGAGATTCTTGAGCCTGGTCAGAGTCAACTTAACGTCAAACACCCACCAATAATGTACTTATTGGTTCTGATTTTTGAATTGTTATTGCTAGTAAAAGCACTGGAAGTTTCTCTAGCTTTCCTTTATTTTCTAGATTTCTTTTTTATTTTATTTTATGGTTTTGGAAATCAATTTGTTGTTTTTTAATTTTTATGTCTTCGATTAGAGTTTGACGAGTGAAGTAGGAAAATAATTAAAATTTACACAATAATAAAAACTAATACTAAAACTTTTAATTTAATTGAGTAACTAAAAATTTATTAATTCCTTGAACATGTTTTTAATAACTAAGTTAATTATCATTAATTATCATTATGTAAGTAATTGAATCATGTGTTTATTTTGTTATATTTTTCAAGAGTTTTTATTTAATAGGTGAAGTAGGAAAATACTCATAATTTATATAATAATTAATTCAAATAAATACTCAGATTTTTGAAGTAATTGAGTTCATAGTCAATTCGTTAATTACTTACACATGCTTTTGGTAACTAAGTTAATTGCAATCACCTACCACTGTGTAAGTAATTCAATCATTTGGATATTTTATTATATTTTTTAAAAATTTAGATTAATTTAAACCAGGTGATAAAAATTGAGTATTCACTATTCTCTTTTTTTTTTTCCAAGAAATAAGTTGCCTATTCTTATTTTTTGTCTTCTTTTAGATTCTACTAGATGTTGGTAAATCCCTGTTGTAGGCTAGTTTTCGTCCGAGGATCTATCATCGGGGAGGGCGCCCAATGAACGACGAAGATTCGCCACGTCGGCAAGAGCGCTGACGTCAACAGCATCCAAGGTGCCGATCAGTCATGCGATTGTCTCCAGAGGTTGTAGGAAGCGACAACCCCGAAGCCAGACCTCAGCGTGCATTAAGATCCTCGGGGGAGGCCAGTATACTGGGAATCCCCTATACCCGAGGACGAAAGGAACCCTCGAGTAAGCCCCTCGGGAATGGAAGATCAGTAGGGTCGGGGGTCTCTTCGCGGAGCGAGGAGCCCCCGATCGCATGATGAAGAATAGATGGTCGTAGTGAGCTCGCTCCCGATGACATCTACTTCTGACACCCCCTGCAGATGCCTCACTTGTGAATGACGTGAAGTGATTAGTTAGTAACCAACCCCCTGATTTTCGGGCAGGGTATTGTCGATTAAGATAAGGCCACCTAGTCCCCTGATTTAAGGGCGATTAGGTGGGGCGCATTTAATGCACTTCCCCCTCTCTCTCTTACCGGATTTTTCTATAAAAGGCGGGAAGGTTGAAGGGGAAGAGGTTGGAAAAAATTACTCTGTAAACTCTCTTATTCGAAAATATCCAAAAACACAGTGGACGTAGACTATTACTCCGCCGGAAGGTCGAACCACTTGAAAATTCTCTGAGTATTTATTTTCTGCAAAAACTCACATTATTCATTGCCGTATCACGCACTAGAGGTACGGATCACGGCGTTGGTTCAAATTCCACACCAACAATCCCTCTTTACAAAATTTTAACAATATTTTTAGACTAATTTGTTGGTCTAATACTATACAATATTTTCCGTATATAATTTTATAAGGATACTATAAAATATCGTATAAACAATATGAATTTTAGAGTTGACTGGTAACTTATAATTTTTTTTCACTAATACTTTATCTAACTTACTTAGTTGGTGTCAAGCATTAAGCACAATATTATCCTATTACTAAATGATCAATCTAACTATTTCGAACAAAATATGTTATTTAAAGCAATTTAAATTGCTATAATATTACTTATTGAAAGATTCCAATATATATAGAGGCTGCATTTTTTTTTAAAATTATTTGTTTATTTCTCAATCTCAGGTTACCAATCCTAAATGAATTATCCATGTACTAATTTTTTTTAGTAATGCCTAGATAATTTAGTTATAAGTATTTTTCTAGGAAAATTTTATTTGTAAGTAATATTGATTATTGAATACAAATATAATATTATTTATCAATTCTTGATTCCCAAATGTTATTATTTTCTGCTATAAGTTCTTAATTATTATCTGTTATTATTTCCCAATGTTGACTTAGGTTGTTTTGCTTATTTTCTTTTAGACTTTTATCACTTTGTATTTTTCTTTCATCATAATAAATTTGAGAGCTATCATAGGAGTTTTCAAAAGAGGATCAACCTAATTAATGATAAGCAATAATTTTTGAAAAAAAAAACATTCTTAAACAAGAATTATTAACCTATTATTTTGCGAATCATTATTAAGTACACAAGTATCTTTAATTATGACATTAAATGGAAAAAGTTTTTCGTACCGCCGAGATTCTACGTGAAATTAACGCGCCACATGCAAAACTACGTGTTATTTTACGATATTTTTAAAGAAAAGCATGCAAATCTCATCGTAACGACGTCCGTAAGATTACGAATTGAAAATCAATTTACATGTCCCTTTTATCACAGCTTTAGTTCTAACTCACATGTATAATTATATGAAAAAAAATTGAAATATATTGGTCCATGATATAGTTAATACCATATAATGGCAAGTTATTTAACCTTATCTTAGATTTCTGTACTTTCAATTCCACTCTGGGACTACAATAACCCTTTAGATTCATACTCCGATTAACTTTGCAGATTTAATTTCGATATGAAAGGCCAAAACGGCCAGTACCAAGGATAGAGAGAGATATATACTTTGATAGTCTCGATCGCATTATTATTACGTTCTCTATTGGGAGAAATCATATTTTTAAGATATGGTTATCATTGTATTATAACAGATTTTGACAAGCACTTGAATTAGTACACACCATTGCGTGCAATATTGTATTGCAATAGCTCAAGGGTGAGAGAGGATTACATTACGGTCCTAATAATGCTATATGTACGTACCGTTTAATTCACATATAACCCCTATAGAGTCTAATATGCAAGTAGAGATTTTTTTAAGAATCGCAAACTTTTTCTTGGGTATAGTTCTTTTATAGCATGAAAAAAGATTATAGATTGACTTTCCTTTTGTAATTAGATTTGAAGGGCCACTTCATTCAAATTTATTAAAAATAAAAAAAAATGAAGGAAAAAGAAGATTGAAACTACAAATCCATAAAGGATCTACCAAATGCCCTAATCAAATAAGACAATAAGAAAATGAGAATTTTGAGGAGTGCCCTTTTTGCCACAATGATAGTCTATACCCTATGTGTGTTAGTACTTTTAATTTATATATATCCTAAAATTTACACTACAAATATAGAGCAGAAAATAAATACAGCACATAGAAAATAAAAGAGAATACACTATTTGGAGCATAGATTTTTAAATGGCACTAAGAATGACATTGTTTTGCAATTCTCCCGTAAGAAAACTAATGTTTTCTGTTTTGAATCATTTCCCACTATGAGATCTAAGTTTATAGGAGGGCTTTTATTTTCCAGGAAGCTTGCTCAACTTCTTTCACATATATACCATCCAATTCTTCCAGTTTATCTCAAGTACGAGGAGCAACGATTGAATTCAGTGCTACTAGGTACACATAGGATGAGCAACCTTTAATCAATTAATTATTCTTTTTAATATGTGGGATAAGTAACCCTAAGCACTATATGGTCATGAATGAGTTCCGCCATTTGTTTAAAATTTATTTTTAGGTAGGCCTAAATTACACCCATAAAAAAATCTTTAAATTATTAAAAGCTTAAAATGCTTTGGTTCAAATTCTGTGTATATATTCACAAAAGTTTTTTGCAATCATTGATCTAATTCTATATCGAATACCCAAAACAAAAAAGTAACCCTAACATTTCAAATCAAACACATGAGCATCATATTGATAGAACTACATTACTGAATAGCCTATTAATTAATTCAACAACATTAATGGACCAAGGTTTCTACATGATGTGATAACCCAACGGCAGATTTGATTAGTACAAGTACAACAAATCCATTACATATTTTTCCATTGCCTTCCTCATCTTTTGACCAGTAGATTAACTAAAGGCTACAAGATCATCAATTAGGAATGCTTACAAAATATTGGTACTAAAATCAAAAGTCTTTAACAAGATTTTCTCAAATCTCTACTATAAAATGAAAAAAACTAATCATCCTTCGATACAACGAAAAGATCATACATAAAGCATAAAACACAGGGAATACTTATGGATTTGGGAATTGTACATTATATCCCAACAAAATTTACTCTTTGATGATCCTTTAGTACCATTTCTTTGAATGCTTAGGCATACAAGTCACGTCTTTCCAATAATCGGTAACGCAGATGTAAGCGTTGGCCGAGCGCTTCCAAGTTTTGAAGAGACGGCCCAAGAGCTTGAGATCCGACGGCTTGAAGGGGTGCTTGCCATTCTTGGGGGACACGAGAGTTAGGGTTTTCAAGTTCGGCGATTTCCTCAGAAGATATCGCATCATGTACATCTCATGCCTATCAAACTTGAAGCCCAACAGCTTTATATACTTGAGGTTCTCAAAACAGCCTTTGAAGATATCCATGCCGTCTTGGAGGTGTATTTCCCAGTAACGCCCTAGTTCGAACTTGAAGTCATTCATCTGCGAGATTTTAAATGAAAATAAACCGCTTAATTATAACTCGTTAGTAACACTATATGATATTGTCGAAGTGTGAACAATATCGTTGTAATTAGCTAAATGTGACATTTGAAGTTTGTTTCAATTTAATAGATAGATATATACTCACATCGATGTATAGTTTGGTTAAGGCCGGGCAGTTGGAGATAAAGGAAACGATATCGAAGAGATTGCAAAAGCTAGGACCCACCATGAATAGATGAAACTCCCTCAAGTTTGGAAGTGTACATGGAAATCCTCTATAGACTGAATTCCGGATCCTAGGAGACAAATTCTATAGCACCAAAATGAATATATATACAAACACATAAATCAGTGAGGCATTTATATATATAAATAATAATCAAAATTTCTAATCGATAAAACTCATAGCAAAAAGAAAAAGAAAAGAAAAGAAATTATGTATACAAATTTGGTTTTGAATACATAAGAAAAGAAAGAAAAAAAAAGGCATAAAAATTGAATGAAAAAGAATATTAAAAAAAAACTCAAAGAGATTTTTCAAAAAACTATATAGATGTTATATTTCGGCTAATTATGTTTTATATGCCATCAAATTCGATTGGGTAAGTTGTAAAAATAAATTAAAATTGACTGATTTTTTTTAAACAATAACACATATTTCAAAAAATTAAGAATACAATCATGGTTCAATTATAAGATGCTTGGGTGAAGTTTTATCGCTTATAAATTTTTTTAATAATTAAAAACAGTGATCATATTTTTAAATCACCTAAATAAAATGACAATTTCTTATAATTTCTCAATTCAATATTAATCCACGTAATTCAAAGCACATCTGACTAAGGATCTAATTTACAAAATTATGCTATAGTAATTTCCTCAAATAAGTTAGTATAAAATCAAACAGAAGAAGCACCCTGTGAATCGTGTTAATGGATAAATCACCATACTAATAATTCAACTATTCCATTACATGTTGATCTCGCAAGTGCAGGGTTATACAATAATTTATATACTAGTTTCAAACCTGCACGAATTCATTCAGGGAGATATATTTCGGAAGAATTACGAGACCAAAAATAAGATTTAAATTATAAATATTTCAGACAAAAAATTTGATCAATTATTGTGACACTTTCTCTTATTTATTAATAATAAAAAAAAAAGTAGCGAGATTTTGAGGCACTAATTTGAGTTATCATATCATATAGCCTGGCTAGTCGGTACGCACGTAAACATATACCTCAAGAAACAAGTTGGAAACAGTGAGGACGGAGGCGGAGGGAAGACACGTGGCGACGAAGGACTCGACCCTCTTGTAGCAAAGAGTGTAGGCCTTCGTCGGCGTGAAGCCGAGGAAGGCCTCATGGAGCCTCGGCGCGCAGCCGGGCTCCTCGAGGCTCAGCACCTTGCACTGCCCCTCGTAGAAGAACGACTTGAGCCACGGCGCGTCCACCGCCACACTCTTCAGGTCGGGGCAGCCCCCGATCCTGAGGCTCCTCAGCCTCGCCCGCTGCCCGCCGGCCTTGACGTGCAGCGACTGGAAGCCGTAGCACACGCCGACGTCGAGGCTCTCGAGGGACCGGCAGTGCTCCACCACCTGCTCGATCACGCCCTTCTTGAGCACCACGCGGCGGAGGACGAGCGACGCGAGGTTCCGGAGCCCGACGTCGCTGAGGGCCATCGGGGATTGGATCTCGCAGTGGACGAGATGGACCTTCCGGAGCGTCTCGACGTCGAGGAAATCGTCGGCGAAGACGTAGGCCAGCGGGGCGGCGAAGAAGTTGAGGTCGAGCTCCTCGAGGCCCTTCGCGGCCGCGCGGCGGAGCCACGAGTGGACGGCGCTGGGCTCGATCAGGGTGTGGTCGAGTAAGAGCCTCAGCTCCTGGATCTTGTCGCCTCTGTGGGAGGCGAAGACGCGGTCGATGGTGGCGGCGATCGCGTCCCCGTCGTCCCGCGCCGCGCGGAAGAAGTGGCGGTCGAAGACGAGCCTCCGGCTGTGGCGCCACGAGTCCCGGAAGTGCCTCGAAACGAGGCCGTTCCGGACGGCGTCTCGGACCGGGAGGAAGGAGAATATGTGGTGAACGACGTCGTCAGGGGTTTCGGCGAACGGACGGCTCCGATTGGCGGCTCGGGTGGCCATCGGACGGCTCTGGTTGTTGGTGGGCCCAACTCTAGCTCTCTTGTTGTTGTTGTTGTTGTTGTTGTTGTTGTCCTCCTGGGAACTTCTAAGCATTGCAGATTGGGCCATGGTTTTGGTCATTAAGGAGAGGAACAAGTGATGATTAGGGGAAAAATGGGGTGGGATTAGGAGTGGTGATTATTTGGTGATTATTACAGTGGTGAAATGTTGCTTATTTATAGGCGGGGATTTAGGGTATTTTAGGGTTTCAATGTATGTTCTTTTCATTGTTCATTTGTTGTCTTTAATTGGGTTTTTTTTTTTTAGCCGTTTTGGGAAAGGATTATCAGACAAATGATGGTTTAATTTTCCTTTTTTTCCCTATATACGTGTTACGAGAATAAGGAATGTAAATGAACTGTCAGCCAGAGAATAAATTGTCACTAATGGTCAAATACCATTGTGGTTATCAGTGACACTCGTTAGTTACTACTAGTATAGTATAGGAGTGAGTAGTGACGTGTCACCGGATAAACCGGTAAGCACCAAGGCCTGAACGAAGTCGTTTTGATGAGCTGGCAACCTGGCGAGAAAAAGTTGTTACATTTTACCCGGTGAATAAGTTTGCTTGGGAAGGAATTTATTGTGGAACTAGCGTTTTTGTTTTGACTTTTGAGAATTCACAGTTACAATTCACGGTTACCATATGCTTTTACTGTAAATATGAATTTTTTATTATTATTATTATTTTTTATATATGCCCAGTTGATTAAAATGTTGGATACTCTCTGGATTATGGGGTAGGAAATTAGTTAATGCCATGCCTTCAATTGTTTTGTTTTGTTTTTTTAATTTTAAATGTTATGAATGTAATTTGCATCATTAGATTTTTGAGTGTCCTAGATGAGTGCCACGAAGAGCAATCTTGTTTAGTTCTTGCCCAAAAGTTATTTATTTTAGTTATAGAAAACTAATTTGCTTTCCATAACCCAAAAGTAATAATAATAATAATTTACTTGCCAATATTGTTGTATTAAATACAAAAGAAAGTCATTTACTTATTAACATAAAATAAAAAATAAAATAAACTGTCTTAGTCATTAAGAAAATATATTGACAGATGGATTAGGAGGAAAAAGTATGGTTATAATTTATAGAGATTTTTAAGGATTTAGCCAAATTTTTGTTAATTTTTTTAAGAATTAGCCATAGTTTCACGAATTTAAGGAATTTAAGGAATTAGCCATTTTCATTATGTAACAATTTTTGTTACACGTGTAACAAATATTGTTACACAACGAAAATGACTAATTCCTTAAATTCGTGAAACTATGGCTAAATTTTTGAAACATGAGCTTAAAAATGGCTAAAACCCAAATCTTCCCTAATTTATATAACAATTTATATAAGGGAGATTTTGAGGAATGCTCCATTATTGGCACAATGATAATCTATATCCTATGCGTGTTGCACTTTTAATTTATATCATAAAATTTATACTATAAACATAGAGTAGAAATAAAGAAAGCACACCAATCAAAGCATAGATTATTAAGTGACATCAAATATGACTTTATTTTGAAATTCTCCATTTATTTATTATATTATAATTTGTTAACTATCACTCTAAATTCATGAAGACAAATTAATTATAAATTTCAATTTATCAACTTGCTAAGCTAGTAAACTTAAGACTTTTAAGGCAATGAGGTATTCTAGAGGGATAAGACCGCGGTCTTTGACGCAATAATATATTTGGTATTAAACGACACAATTGCTTTAATGTTAAGCATATTCATATTATATATTACATCTTAAATATCATATATTCATATTATATATTACATCTCAAATATCATATATTCATATTAATTAGTTACTTTAAAATTAGATAATAAGTTTGAATTTTAAACTATAAAAATAGTTATAGACCGTTCACAAAATGGTCATGTAACGTTTACAAGCTGTGAACTTATTATTCAAATGTCTAACTGTGTGCAATTGATTTTCTTATTTAATAAAGAATTATCAAAGTATTATTAACACGATCTCTAATTTAAATGCAAGTTTTGCATTTAAAATGCCAATGTAAATACTAATAGTAATGTCCATGATAAATTTAGCATATGCTATCTCATATTGAATACATATACACTTGGTTTGGTAAGCTGGAAAAGATGAGGGGGCCAGTGGCTAAAGGGAAATTAGAATGTAGAATAGGGAATGTACTTGTTTGATAAGAAGAAATATTAGAGAGGAAGGAAAAGATGAGAGAAAAAAGTACATATAAACCTACTACTTTTTATCCTTTCAATATTGAATGAAAAACTTTTATCACCTTTCTATCCACATTTTAAAATTAAAATAATAGAATAAATAGACAAGATGGTAATTGTTTAATAAAAATATTTTCTTTCATTCTTCACGTAGACGATACTTATAAGGAAAAATAATTTTCTTTCCTTTCACTCTTATTTTCTATCTCCTCCTATTTCTTTTCCATCCAATTTTCTTTCCCTTCCATCAAACGGCCGGACTCTTAGGCTCCGTTTGCTAGAGAGGAAAGAAAATTAAATGGAAAGAAAAATAGGATAGGTGATAGAAAATTAGATAGAAAGAAAAGACAATGATTTTTTCCCTTATAATGTTTGGTATATTAGGAGGAAAAGAAAACTTTTATCTATACAATTACTATTTTATCCATTTATTTTATTATTTAACTTTTTATAAAATAGACAAAAGAGTAATTATACTCTTCATTGCATTAGAAAAATTTTCCTTAATTTCACTTTTACTTTCAATATTGGAAGGATAACAACTTGTGGGAACCACTTATTTTTTTATCATTCATTTTTTCCTTCTTTCCTCTTTTCCTCCTTATCAAACAACTCAAATAAATATTTTCTACACCAAAATCTATCTAAAATTTTCTTTCTTTCCACTTTTCTCATCTACCAAACGAACTTTTGGGGAATCTCCAATGCATATGTTATACCACCTGCTAATGCCAAATTTTAGCAGTGTGAAAAAAAAGACTCCAATGCTCTAATATATTCATGCACATGTTATACCACATGCTAATGCCAAATTTTAGCAGGGCTTTAATATATTTAGCATGTGTTAAGTTTTGGCATTAAATATATTACAATACAGTCACTACCAAATTACAATTATGTCATTTTGTTTTTACACTATCGCCACTATGCTATATATAGCATCACAATTCAATCTCCAATGTTGCGCTACATTTACATTATATTTTAAAATGTGAAAGTTCAAAAATAGCACATCATTTAGTATAATAGGAGCACATCACGTAACTTTCATGCTATACATAGCATTTTAATAGCATTGCATGCTAAGACCATCTCTCAGGTGCTTATGTAAATGACAATGTTAAATTTGACATTTAAAAAATCAAAATGCTATGTCTAACTTATACACTCTAAGACCATCTCTAATTCTAATGTCAATACTGATGTTGGCACTAAAAAGTCAGTTGATATTCCTAGACAATATTCAAATTTTAATGTTCCAATGTATTTGTGTTATTCTAAATATTTTTTTTATTATTATTGTGTTACTTTTTAATAGAAAATTTTATTAAAGGTAAATGTTATATCCAATAATAAAGAAGACTATAAGTAGGAATAAATATTTTTTTAGAAGGGAATTTTGAGAATACTGTAAAATGGCCTATATTTATTATTATTTTTTTTATTAAAAGTTAAAAAGGCAACCAATCAATAATTGATGTTGAATGCCAAATTTTTAGCCCTATGGTATACATAATGCCGAATTTAGAACCAAGAATAGTATTTGTCAAATTTGACACTAAATACAGCTCTGTTATGGAGCGTAATTCTTACATCAAAATGCTAAATTTTAGCATTGACAACTTCAAAATGTCATTGTATATTGGAAGAACATCCATGCAATACCAAATTTATGTGCAAAATTTTAGTATTTTGGAACATAAAATACTCTCTCATACAATATTATATTTGGTGTCAAATTTGATATCAACTATAACAAAATGTGTAAAACTTTGCATGTTAAATTTCACATTGATTGGTTTAGCTTCTTAAACACTCCTCTTACCAATAAGTCATTATTACTATTTGTAACCTAATCATGTTCATGACAATCTAACAAAAGAATGAGTATTATACTATAATTCGGCACAATAATAGATGATAGCTTATAAAAAATCTTCATTAAATAACGTTAGGAGAGATGACGTTTTATGTATCTTTTATGACGATAGACTTTGGACCATCATCTATTCTATATCTATATTTAATAACACTTGAATAGATGACGGTTTTAACCGTCATCTTTTAGTTAAAAAGCGTAATTCATTAACATTTTTTTGGTAGTGAATTGGCTGTCGCAGTAGCCCTATTGAACCAATCCATCTTCTCCGATCTCAAACCCACGATGCCGGCACCGTTATAGCTCCTCTACTGGTTGATACGTGCCGGCAGACGACTCTCCCACTCCTTCTGCGCCCTCGCCCAACCCTACCTCCCCCGATGGGCCCTCCTCCAACTCGAGCTCTCTATCAGCCTCTTCTTCCATGTCGCAGCCAGTCCCGCTAAGCCAGTGCCTCTACTCCCTTATCTGGCTCCTCCTCGACCTTGTCGCTGTCGGCCTCATGAAGGTCCTCGTCCATTACATTGGCCCCCTCTACATGCCGCGGCATGTTCTCCTTCCCTAGCAGCCATGTATTGAGGAAAAATGTATATTGATACTTTTGAGATTTTGTTAATAATCATGAGAAAATTGTTGATTAATTTAGAAAATTCGCGAGTCGTAACTGTACAGCAATGAACAAGACGTGCGAATTGACGGAGCTAGGGTTTTGGGTAAGGATGAAGGCGGAGGACGAGAATGGAGTCTAGACGACGGTCGACAGTGGACGGAGAGAGGAGGAAGGATGGTCGAGAAAAGAAAGAGAAAGAGGAGTCAGAGTGATGGTCGAGAGGAGAGAAAGGGGTAGGAAAAAAAAACACCTTAAACTCTAAGTAATTTAATATTTTATTTTAGATATATCTGAAAAATTGAAGGATCGTTTTGAAATTGTAAAAAACACAGGAATAAAATTAAATTTTTGATATACGAACTATTTTAGAATTTTCTTTTATTTTACTTAAGGTATTAGGTATCTATTTCTACTCCTTCATTTGCTCTAAAATAATGCTAGACATACCAACCGTTTTACCAACTTTTTAATACCAACCTATATGGCAGTTGAGTTATCATATTTTGATTAGCTGAATATCAAATCCCTACCTAAGTGATAAATACTCACCAATGATAATACGACACCTAAATTGATAAAAGAGTTTGTATGTCTAACATATTCTTCGCTCTATCCACATATTTTTTGAGTAAAATTGCTTTCATAGATGCTTGAAAGAAAATTCTCCACACTCTTTTTTATTAAAATAAATAAATAATAATAATCACACCCCTTATTTTTAATCATGATCATTTTTGTTTGACAATTATTTACTTTTTGATTGTAAATAAGAAAATTTTATTATTCTATGTTATTTAAAGCTTTATTTTTTTTAATTTACGCACAAAAAATATGAATATGCATATATTTATCATATTTTTATCGCAAATGTAATGCAAACTAAAATAAAATAATATATATATATATTAAATGTATTTATAGTTACAAACATCACAATTTAAAAGGGTAGAAGGATAAAAAGAAAAAATATATATAATTGACAATATTACACAAATAAATAAATAAATAAATAAGTATTTGCGCCAACAACAAAATTAATCAATAAATAAAGTCTTGAATCTAGGATATTTGGAAAATTTCGAAAAATGTCACTTTTGCACCACTTGTTTTGAAAAATATCATTTTAAAAGAAAAGGTACAGTTCATGCCACTATTTAATAGTGAACTTTCTTATACAAATGAGGAAAACAAGAAGGAATGAGGGTAATATAAAAATTGATGATGAAAAAAATGGCATGACATGCAATTGTGGCATAGGTTGCAAATTTAAATGTGAAATGTGGCATGAGATCACATTTTCTCGATCTAATTGGTATTCGACCATTTCTTGATCTATATTTTAAAGAAATGACCAACATTTTCAAAAATTAAGTCATTAACCACTAATACATAAGAAAACTAAGGACATAAACGTAAAAAAAAAAATCATCATGTAGTTAAGAAAATGACTAATTTCTTAATTAATCGAAACATTAGCTATTTTCTTAAACGGTTTTTTAAATAAATAGTCATATTTTTATATATGTTTTTAACAATTAGCCTATGTTTGCTTTTATTAGCAAAATAGCCATACATTCGCGTCTAGATTTTTGAGACTGCGGTCATTAATTTTTTGAATTATGTTTTTGTTGTTTGTTGCAGACAATATTGTCTAAATTTTGTGTCTCTAGTCATAAAATTTGTGACTTCTTTTGTTGCATATTTTTTTGCTATTTATAAGATAATTTTTATTTAGTAATAAGTTTTATGAAATTGGTTGTATAGGCAATCATTTATATATGAGTTGGTTATTTTGTTAATGGATTTTCTGAAATTTTGTGACTATAGTCACAAATTTTATGATTGTGTATTTTATTTATTTAGTCACAAATTTTATTTCTTTAGTCATAATTTTTTAGATGTTGACCTGATGACTATTTTGCTAATATTTCAAAACGTGGGCTATATCTTTAAAACATATATTGCAAAATGACTAAATCCTTAACTGACCCTTTCTTAAAACACCATTTAAAAAACAACTATTTACTCAATTATCTCCTTAAAAATAAAAAATAAAGATATAAGAATATTTTTAAAAAGAATACATGAGTAAGGTAGAATAGGGTCAGTTAGATAAATAACCATTTTGAACTGTGTGTATTTAAAAAATAACCACAATTTCAAAAAATTTAAAAACCAACCATAAAACTGTAAGAAATTTATGATAATAACAAAAATACACAAAAAAAAAATACTATCAGAAATTTTTGACACTAGACAAAAATTTTGTAAGAAATTTCTTACATTGCTAGTTTTTAAATTTTTTGAAACTGTGACTATTTTTTAAAATCATTTTGTAAACGTTGACTATTTTCTTAAAATTCCCGGTAGAATAAGGGATAGCATTACATCACCCTTTTAATTATTGTCGTTAAAGTCAACATATTTTTTACCTTTCAACCAAAAATTGCTATTTCTCTAATTACTTTCATCAACGGTTTCGAGTATAATAGAATTTTAAAAAAAATCTTTATTAACCCCAAATGCTTCTTCATACCAAAGTTAATAAAAGTAAACTAACGGGAAAATGTTACGATGAGCTACTTCATTATGCAAAGCAGCAAAACCAAAATTTTTGTACTCATAGAATTGAATTCTACATAACGCCGTAGAAGATCCATCCATTTTTTATTAGTCAAGATTTAGTTGATCACAAAATTAATCAGTATCAAAGTTCAACTGACAAAAATAAAGGTGCATATGATGGGGATAGACAGCATATCTTCTTGACTAGCCATTATCATTTACCTTGACAAAACCAGTCCACAATAATTAAATCTAAAAAAACGCTTCTGTTAATAGACAAAGGTTACCATATATCATGAGAAGTGCATACTAATACATCAAAACATTGTGGTTGAGGTTCTCAAGTAAGGAGCGAGCTGTTTTGATCATCAATGTTGATACCAACATCATTTCCTACCACCGAGTCAAGGCTAAAACTCCATACAGAAGCACAGTTTTCCTCACCTACATAGAACCGAAAATTAATCAACAGCGATGAATAACAAATAGAAACACGCACCTTGAATATGTGCACACAGCAACGAAGGAGGTTTGATGAACTAAAGAAGTTATTCAATAGATAATTGAGATAAACAATAAATCAACAAAGGGAAAGGACATTACATTACTGCCAAGAGACTAGCATCAATAAGCCAGTCATTCTTAGGAAATGAAAGGTTAAAAAAACAAAAACAAAACACAAAACTAGTATGTTGTTTAAGGTCAGTTGAATTACCACTCAAATGCAAATCCTCGTTGCCATCGTCATCAGGTTCAATGAACCTACGGTGCCCCGATGAAGAGGCAACCATTGGCAAAAAGGGATGGAAAGAAATTCCATTAACAGTGTCTGTAATATATAGAGGGAAAAACATAAGTTACGCATAGTATTAGAGGGAAAAACACAAGTTACGCATAGTATTAGTCGTTGTTGAATTAGAGTTTTTGAAATCGCAGTGGGATACAGAATTTCGATACCTAATGCAGCTCGGAAGCTTGATATCCATTGCCCAGTTTGAAGATCATATATATGAACAAAGCCATCCTAGAAAAAATAAATAAATAAATATACAACATGGTATATACAGATGAAGAGAAGGGTTACAAATTAAGTCGGGGAATATATTCAGTTCCAACTTTCAATCCGTTGTCCAAGTATCAAACATTTTGAGAAATTAGAAACAGATTATGGTTTGAAATTTGTTGGTGCAAATACCCTGGGGCAAAGCCCATTTAATTTGAAATATTACAGAGTAGTAGGCTGTGACGTATTTCACCATTTTGATAGATGTATTTTAATTTCACCTTAAGATGTTTTGGCAATAGATCAAAGGAAAATTTGACCGTCTCAAAGTTGTCTTTGAACCAAATTGAAAAAACAGTTACTAGTTGCGCAGGAAAAATAGATTGAAATAAGAACGGTGTATTTGACTCGTTTGATTATCAGGTAATTACTATCACGCCAATAGAAATGCATGGGCGTGTTCCGAAACAATTTGAAAAATGGGTTACAAGTTGTGCCAAAAGTAATAATAATAATAACGGTGTCTGTGTCCTTTTATCATCAGCAAGCTACTATACTTCGAAATAGAAAACTGAAACTTAAATGTCCTCTGTGGTGTACCTGACCACCAGTACCGAGATGCCGTCCCTGGGGTTCAAGATCAAATAATATTCGTTGGTTGGTGAATTCAGACGATCTGTATAACCTAATAAGCATGACCAGGTCTTAGTAACATGGAAACTCGTATTAAAGGGAATGTCTCCTTAAGAACAGACAGATTGGTCAAAGAAATCCATATTAAGGCATGTGTGTACAGTTAATAAGCCTATAGATTTTCACGCTAAATATAATCTTTATGGAATTCTAAAAAGATGCTATTAACATAACTAAGTGTACAAACTTACTTGTACACAACATCAACACTTTTGCGTATATCCCAGCACATTATGTAAGGGTCCTTCAGGGCATTTAGAAGGACAAAAATCTCAATAATCACGAGAACAAACCATATCACGTGAAGAACTTAAAATATATGTGTGAACATTATACCTTACGTCCACCCGTATACAAATAGTTTCCATCTTTAGAAAACTGAACCTGAAACGAGGGGCAAAACAAACACGGAAGAAAGAAGGTTGCTTACGTACGTCTACTTATAGTTAAGACAGGATGCAGGGAAAACGACGTTGACTTACATGCGTAATCCCACCTTCTTGGCCATGCAATACATATAAGAGTTCCATATTGTCTTCTCTATATATTCCCGTAGTCTGGCTGTAAGAACCCATTGCTAGCATTCCAGTATGAGTTGGGGAGAAGGCCATTGCAGACATTATGCCTGTTCGCAAGAAGCACATTATAGATATGAAGTTTCAGTGCTTTCCTCACAAACACAATGGATACCTGTTTGGCCTTCTTTTTTTCTTTGAACTGTTGAAAACTGTTTGAAATCTCTACCAGGGCGATGTAAATCAAACACCCTAACCAATTTGTTGTATCCAGCAAAAATCCTACAAACCAAACCAAGAGGTCAAGTGCTATCTTTAATCATCCATTATTTCAAACCACACAATGCCTGAATTGTGTGAGCTTAGAAAAGCGTATTATATGCCAGAACCTCATCAGAGTCCAAATTGATTTACATGCAAAGATAATGCAACTTTTAAGGTTAGAAAAGAATCAGTACTTCCATTATGTGCCAAGTTTTAAAAGCACAAGAGATGAAATGGCAACATATGCAGATATTGGGGAAAGATGCTTGCTTACTTTGTTCCAGAGGGGTTGAATGCAATTGAAAAGGCAGCAGTTATTTCATCCATAGCATCATAAGCACGGTATGTGCAACGCAGCTGCCATTTAAACTAGACTTAGTAACGAAATCAAAAGTCATAGAAAAGCATCACTAGAACTGCCCTTGGGATTACAGGAATTGGCTCATAGACTTTTGAAAACCAATCATCCAAATCATGCATTGACTAGGTTGTAATAGATAGAACACATCAAAGCGTAAGGGAGGATCAAATA
Source organism: Boehmeria nivea var. tenacissima (assembly GCA_018132145.1). Lineage (NCBI taxonomy): Eukaryota > Viridiplantae > Streptophyta > Magnoliopsida > Rosales > Urticaceae > Boehmeria > Boehmeria nivea. The sequence goes on along the minus strand of CM030877.1, from coordinate 7,401,470 downwards.
TGACTGATTTGCTTTTCAATTTTTTTAAAGAAAGAACTCCATTTCTGTTGTTATATATCAAAATAAAGTATAATAGAGCATCCTTTGAGGAAAATGGGGGAAACCAAAAAAACAAAAAACATTACTAAAACACAATTGGCATGATATGACATAAATCTAGGAACGACCGACATTACACTTTCCTTAGATGGTTACTAAATAGCAAAATCTAAAGAGAAAACAAGCATCAATGTGTCCGCACCTCACCAGAAGAAGCGTCCCACAAATGAATCGGATGATCACGAGTTGTAGTTGCAAAAACATTAGTAACTGGATCTGAAACGATAACCCATCTCGAATCAAACAATATTTTCCATTTTACAACATCATGTGCCACGATAAATCACTAGCAATGCAAACAACATCGATAATTTTATTTCCTTTCATTGAAACACATCGAACAATCTAAACAGATTCTTAAATTTGAAAAGCTTTAGAAGCACCTGAAGCAGACATGTAAGGGTACCAACAGAAGTCATATACAGACTCTCCTTCATTTAAAACGAGGTTCGCGCCAAACGAATCTGCTAAAACAAAAAACGAAACTTTTGGTAACAAAAAATAAAACATGACACCCTCAAAGGGAAAACAAAAGAGTTTCAAAATGTAGCTTTAAAACTTTAAATTTACTTTTATTTTTCATAGATTCACTAAAACACACTAAACCAAAAAAAAAGATACAAGGTTAGATCCAATCATAGCTCAAATTTTCCGCAAAAACCCAACAAACATTGAAGGTATATTTTCTAAAAGTTAAAACCAATCACATAAGGGTAGAGAACTGTGAACCATATCTCCACGAAAAGAGAATGACTTTACTTTTCTAAAGGAAAACTTCATTATCAAATCAAAAATATTGAGCTTTGATGAAACTCACCCTCATCGGCAGCTATTATATGATCATGCCCGTTTTCTGGTCTGTAATTAACAAAAGGAAAAACAAAACAAAATGAATAAAAAGAACAATAACATATAAAAGAAATAGAATGACCATTTTTTAAGCATTTTACACAAAAGTAAACGACGAACTCACAACGCAAATATACGAAGAGAATTGTCCTCAGAACTAGTAAGAAAACACGAACCATCCGGAGACCTTAAAGATTAAGAAAATCAGTAACAACAACCCCAAAAAAAAAAAGAAGAAAAAAAAAAAGAATATTGAGAAAGGTCTGCGAAAGAAAGCACCATTTGACGGCCTTGAGGAAGTTGTTAGGGTTCGGAGAGGTCCGAAACTGGCGCCAGAAATGGAGGGTTCTCTGGGGCGGCAAGTCGAAGCGAATCGGCGACCAGGCTTGGGGTTGTTCTTCGTGGTGGCTTGGATTGTTTTCCACAGCAATGTCTGGTTCTTCTTCTACTTCTTCTCCCATTTTCCGAGTTCCAAAAGAAACTTCTTCTCTGCTCGGCTCTGCGACTCCGACTGTGATGTTACCGCCAAAACCCTCCACTTTGTTAGGCGTATATTGGGTTTTGTCTTTTTATTTATTTATTTTTTGAAAACTTGTTGAATGGCTATACTACTGTGACCCTTGTTTGTGATTATTTAACTCGTTCCATCCCATTATTTATGATGAAAAAAATAATCATCGTTTGCCTCACTTATTTTAACCATTCCATTTTATTCTATTTTTTTACTTTTTTCAATCTTCCAAACCATTTTATTCCAATTTTTTCAACTATTTTTTTTAACTTTCCAAATCCCTATACAATATCTTTAAATCTCAACCATTTATACCACTCGAAATTTGCAAAGTCAATCATTTTCCAAACTATTTTTCAAACCATTTTCCAAACTATTTTCAAACCATTTGGAATGGTCAAAAATGACTAAAATAGTTTTTCCAAACACAATGGAATGGTAAAAAATGACTAGAATGGTTTGGAATTTTTTGAAAAAATAATGTGTAGATTGGTTAATCTTTGTGAATTTCGAGGTAGTATAAATGGTTGAGATTTAAATATATTGTATACGAATTTCAAAAGTTGAAAAAAAAAATGAAATAGGATGGATTGCAGGATTAGAAAAGTTGAAAAAAAATAGGTGAATGGAATGGAATAGAATGACCAAAATGAGTACCCCAAATAAGGGGAATTTTGTCCAGAGCATAGCAAAATATAGAACAAATGGGCAAAACTATAACAACCCAAAACATTGAAATAGTATTTTAGTAATAATACTCAAATATTTAATATGGTTTGTACATTAAAGCAGTATTTTAGTTCCAAAATTTTGGAAAAATTTGAAATTTTCATACCAATTCATATAATCAAAGTTTTTACTATAAAAGCATGGGAATTCATCGTGTTATCACAACAACCAAAATTTTAGGTCGGCATCGCATCGTATACACTCGTTGTTTTTCGTCGCTAGCTTTCTAGCTTTCATTTCAACTTACCTGTAACACGAGCACAGTAGTGAGCTATTAACACAGTAAGTAGATTAGAAACATAATTTGCTATGTCTACAAGCCAATAATAATTAAGAGAAATTATAACACAACGCACATTATGAGATCGGATCTTATGACAAATAATTATGACTCAAGGGTCAATCTAGCCTTTTTAATCTCACCTTAAGTTCTCAAACTATCTCCCCAATATATGTGTGTACGCCATTTACTAGTTTAGGATCCTTATTTGACTTTTTCTAGGCCCATTGAGCCGTTTCGAAACATATGTGGTATTAGAGAAGGATTTGCTTGCCTAACCTTATCTAGCCCCTCGAACCGTTTCAAAAACTTATGTGACATCGGAGATGAATTTGATTGCCTAATCTTCTCTGGTCCTTCGAGCCGTTCCGAAACCTCTCTCGGATAGTTGCCCTGCCAGGCCATTTTGAAATCACCCCATCAAGCTAATCTGGATCCCATTATGATTCTTTGGCCCTGTGGGCCATCCCAATATTTCTTCTTGTACTGTGTGGACTTGTCCTCCTTTGGGCCTCTGTACCCTTTCTGAAACCTCTTGCGACCTGGCTCCGTTGGGCCATTTCAAAATTTGTTGCTACAATTCACCCCGTCGTCTTCATTCGGATTGTCAAATCACATACTGTGAGGGAGGATCATCTGCCGCCCTCCTCGAGGCCCCTTAGGCCGTTTCGAAACTTCTCGTGGCCCGTGGCCCCGTCGGGCTGTTTCAGAACCTATTGCAACAGTTGCCCCATCAGGCCGTTTTCGAGACCTATTGTGATATTTGGCTCTTTGGGGCTGTCCTGTAGCTCAAATTAAAATCAATAACTAACTTGGGTTTTTCTATGTCTATGGTCTCACAGCTACAGACAACCATCACGCACGATTCCATATGCATAAACAACAACCACACACGATCCCATACGTAAAAACAACAATCATGCACAATCTAGAACCCATTGTGATTCTTTGGCCCCTTGGGCCATCCCAATATTTTTTGTTGCACTTGTGTGGACTTGTCCTCCTTTGAGCCTCTGTACCCTTTTTGAAACCTCTTGCGACCGCCCCGTCGGGCCGTTTTCATGACCTATTGTGATCTTTGGCTCGTCCTGGAGCTAAACTTAACAGCAATAACTAACTTGGGTAGTTCTATATCCTTGATCTCACAGCCACAAACAACAATCACACATGATCACATACGCACAAACAACAACCATGCACGATCTCATACGCACAGACAACAATCACACACACATAGTTTAAAAAAAATTTGTCTATCATAATTAATTTATAAGAACTTCTTGATGGGTTTTCTTTGTAGTGAAAAACAATTATAGATCATCAGATTTGTTGACCCAAGAATGACTAACCAAGAAGGGAGGTGAATTGGTTATTAGTTTAAATCCTAATAAATATTATTTTATTAAACTAATTTAATAATGTTTAATATGCTCAAATGAGTTGTGCTAATATAAATTTCAGCAACTATTCAAGAACAAAATAAGAGAAATGAATAGGTAAAGAGTAGGGAGGAAAGAGTGCAAATTATATGTTTATGGAGGTTCGATCCGAAAGATCTACGTCCCCCGTTACTAAGCTCTACGTCACGAGCAAGGCCTTTATCTACTAGTGATAGACTTTCGGCTCGATCTACCATGTACATTTGTCAAACACCTTACGGGCACACCCGAGGATTACCCAATCCTCTTCACAACAAACCCACTGAAGTTGCTTCGGGTCTTCGATAAACCCCTTTGTCGAAACCTCGACTAACTCTCACAAGAATAGTACGAAAAGATGATGAATACAATGAAGTTTACTAACTCTCTCAAAATATAAAATATTACAAGAAAAATCTATGAGAGAATCACTTTAAGTATTTGATAATGAATGACTCAAAAGTGTTTTTAGTTTCTTTCTTGAAAATGATGCACAATGGTATAAGAGAATAATCAAGAGAAGAAAGAAATAATTTTGTAAGGCTTTTACTCATAGAATATCAGAATATTTCGTTATCTTTCTTGAAATGAGCAAAATAGAACTTAAACTTTTTATATATGACTCAAAAACACAATTTTAAGTTTGAATCAGCGACCGAAACGGTCGACCGTTTCGCTAACCGGTAGACCGTTTTAATTGCCAAATCAGACAATAAAACGGCTACTTGCAACGGATCGTTTGGTGTCCATTGCTGGGGAACCGGTCGACCAGTTCGTGGAAGCCGTCGACCGGTGCGTCAAATTTTGCCTAAAAATAAGACTTTTAAGGCAAGAAGCGAACCGATATGAAAATGTGCTTAAAATCAAACTTTGAGTGCAGAATTTTCTTCATACAAATGATCCTTTAAATAGTTTTAGAGATAAGTAAAGGATTGAATGATTTACTTTGGATTTTCATAAAATAAGACAAGAAAGCTCAAATTTAAAATGTCAAAGTAAATTTACTTTATTAATTATGAATTCATTTGCCTTAATATAAGATGCGACTATTGAAGATTAAGACATGAATATAATTCGTTCGATTTCAAAATAAATGAATCAAAAAGATTTTCAATAAAAACTTTGAGCCAAAAATTATAGAATGCTTAAAAGATAATTTTCCCTTACATTGGAATATTCTAATCTTGCTTGTTCTTCATGCTTGATTTTTCTTGATGTAATATCGTTTCAACATTGGTCTTGTTGACATTTTGCTTCATGCACATTTGACAAATATATTAGTAACAAAACTCATCTTGTTTGTGATTATCAAACTATTAGGTTAATTTGTGACATAAGCCAACAAGATTTACCTTTTTAATATGCGAGACTCGCTAAAAAGGTAAATCTAATGATTTAGAACGATTTTCTCACCACAAAAATATCCATCAAAGAGTTTTTTAATTTTATTATTGTAATGGCCTGAAACCACGACCACCGTTGCAAGTAATCGATTTCTATTTTTGAGATATATTGGCTTATCATATTATATTCGTTGTGTTTAATTTAGAGCGAGATTATCTCAGTTTCGTCTAATCTGGCCAATTTTTAAAATCGTGCGACTATTAATACAAATACCATTGTTTTTGCATTCGTGGAATTTTTGGACTTGTTAGGAACTGATTTTCAACTTGAGTGTGATATTAAAATTCCTAACTTATCAAGTTCAAATTATTAGTGCAATATCATAATTTACTTTTTGAAAAATTATACCAATTATTTATTTTATTTGGCCATTTTTGACCCAATTAAGCCCAATGTAATTTAGGGTTTTATCTCAATATTTTTCCACTCACCCCTCCAACAGCCGCCGCCCCTTTTCCCCCTCTCTTCTCCCAGCCCATCTCTTTCTCACCCCTGCCTCTCATCTACTCACCTGACGCCGGCGAGCTCCAACTCCGGCGAGCCCGCGCGACGCCGCCGCCACCAGCGCTGAGCCCAGCTCCTCCGCGCAGCCTCCTGCACGAGGTCCTCGACGAAAGCGTCTCCAGCGCGCTGCCCCGAGCTCGTTAGCTCGCCCTTCTGCCATCGCGCCTCCGTCCGGCAGCCACCCGCCTCGCGAGCTCTCTCCCCGAGCTCGCCCAGCCCTTCCGCGGCGATGAACCCCGCCGGAGCTCCCGTCTCTCGTCGCGCCGCGCCTCCCTTGCTCGTGAACAGCGAGCTAGAGCTCGCACAGTCCCGCGCGAACAGCTCCGCCGAAGACTCCAGCGGCGCGCCACCACGCCGCTCCGCGCCTCCCAGCCTCTGCGTGAGCTGTCCGCGTCTCGCCCAAGTCCTGGCGCCTCACCCTCGCGCTCGCCCATGCCCAGCCAGCCCAGAGCCGGCGTCTTCCGTGCTGCCCCGAGCCCCGCGCGCACGCCCTGCTCCGCTTACCTCCGGCGACCCCGCACGCCTCCGGTCTTGTCGCGCATCCCCCTTGCGCCGCCCTGAGCAGCCCCGACGAGCCCAGCCGTAAAGCGACGCCGGCGTGCACGAAGCTCCTGCGTGCTCTGCGCGAAGCTCTTTGCGTCGCTCAGCTCCGAGCCATCGCGAGCTCCGCGCTGCCTCCGCGCATTCTCGCGAAGCTCGTCTTCGCCGTTGACGAGACCCCGCGACCCTCTGTTCGCGACCCAGCACGCAGCGAGCCTCTGCTCCGAACTCGCCTAGCCCAGCCTCTCGCGTTTTGTTGAGCTCGCCTCCGCACCGCAGTGTGCCTCCTCGAGCCGCCTTTGCTCGAGTTTGGTGAGCCTCTTTTCCTTTTTTTTTGTGATTGTTGAACGATGCTTGAGTTTCGTTGATTAAGTTTTAGCAAAGATTTATTGTGTTCACGGCTTGTCTCTGTGGGACATTGTGTGGAAATCTATGTTGCATTGTTTAGGATGAATAAAAATTAGTTTGAGTTAACTTGTTCATAGGAGTTGGTATTTTACCGTATTTATGACCACGATGGACTTGGTATTTCATGTGACTCGGCATATTTGGATTTTATGAATTTGTGTCGACTCACATGTTTTAATGAATTTATTTGAGTGCGACTTGAACTCATTGCGAGATTGGTATAATAAACCATTTCAAAGTCTTGTGAATAATAAACGTGTTGAACTTGCGACTTTTAGTACTTTGGCATTGTGAAAGTCGTGGGATTGTTTCATTTTGGAAAATGAAATTACCAAGAGGGGTAATATAAATTCGTATTTTGGAAACTATGTGAAAACTGTGATGGTGTTTGAGTTCTTCGGGTTTTGAAACTCACTGTGGTGAATACATAAGGGCAAGGTTAAAATTGTGCCCGTTGGCATGCTTTTGATGATTTGTTTTTAGTGACTTTAAAAGTGTGTTTGTGCGTATTCTAGAATATTTACGCGATTGTGTGAAATTGTGCCAATGCTTTGAAATTGTTTATGATTATGATCATTTTGAATTACCATGACGATTTCACAATTTTAGAATCTTTGACAATTTCAAAGCTAGCTTATAATTTGAGAAAACTTACGAGTTTGTCAATTTAATGACTTTTAATGTGTGGTATGCTCGGGTCTAGACTTGAAACTTTATTGTGCAATGGTTTTGAGGCTTGACCATGTGTCGAGAATGAGATTTTATCTTTGAGTGGGCACTCGACTTCCCTTGAAACACTTATTTAATAAACTTTAAAAAGGACTTTTCCTTCATTAGATTGGAGATTTTATTTTCCTAAATATATATATATATATAAAGAGAGTGCAGAAAAGAAAAAGGGATTATTTTTATTCAATCGTGTTGAATTGTATTTTAATAATACCCCTTTTTATCCTTAAACGAATTATTGGATCGGGTTGCGGGACCAAGCGTTTCGTGTCATGTTTTTCAATTAAGTTCGAGGTTTGAATTGCTTAAGCCTTGAAAATCCAAGACCGTCTTTAAGTGATTCAATCTTTATTCCTTCAAATTGTGCAGGAACGCCAACAAAACTAGTTTGGACTCACAACCACATCGCCGTCTTTCGCTGAAGGTAAAAGCGGGCGATCAAGGACAAATTCAAGTTCATGAAGAGATTATTTTAAATAGTTGAATTCTTAAGTTCTTTAGACCTATGTGGGATCCGAGCCTTTGAGGCTCGAGAATTATTGTTATTTTGATATGTTGAAATGTCTTGGATAACATGTTGAATTATTTTGGTTGTTGTTGTGATGGACTGTGACCGAAATTAGTTCGGTGCTGGGTTGAAATTAGGTGAAGGCTTCGGCCGGGATATCCCAAAAACAGGGGAAACTCTGCCGGATTTTCGGCTCGAAGTTTAGATGCTTAGTAAAGCTAAGTTGCAAACTAATTAGATTAAAGAACCCATTTCTCGTCAAATTAAATCAATCAATATATTCGTTGGCTACGGGTTAACGTATAAAACTAAGTCATTGATGAACGGGACGAGGATACTTCAAATTACAATTTGATATCCGTTTGTCCGCTTTTGGTTATAGACCAGCTTGAGTAGCCGTCAATCCTTTGAGCAATTCTTTGATTTATGTATAGTGGAAAGTGGCTTTTGACCCTATTACTCGCGTGTTGGACAGATTTGTCGCACGACGAGTTTCAAGGGAGGACGCCACTAGGAGAGAGTCACAAGGACCGAGGCTTAGGACCTCAGGTAAGTGGATCTCCACTGCGACACAAGTAGACTTTACAATGCTTGAATTACTTGTGCTTGTGTTGAGATTATGTTAAGCATACGTTGCTTCTATAATGGTGGCTGTTAAACTGTGTGGATTCCAATTCTCGTTAAGGTTGTGAATACGGGCTCTTGATTATATTCGTCTTGTTTTGTGCAACGAGCCTGCAGGTATGGGACTGTAGGTTCGTTTATGATATGTTATGTTTTTATAGGGGTGTATTGGTGTGTGTGTTCATTTGTATGACTTATCTGTCGGTGGGTATGGGACCACAGACATAAAACTATCCAACTTCGTGGTTCACGTTCTAGTGTAGGGTGCGTGGCTATTTGTATGTGTATATGTTAGTTTGATTTGTTTGTCGGTGGGTATGGGACCACAGACATAAAACTGTTTCTGTTGTTGTTGAGAACTTATTGCAGGTAAGAGAGAAACTCTAAGACAAGCTAAGAGGGTGAAAACACTGTATGTGTGCGGGTAGGGCCTGACGAGGCCGCAAGTCATGATCGGTCCCGAAATAGCCCGACGGGGTCACTTATCATATTTCGGGGCGGCCTGAGAGCCTAGGGGAGGTCGGTGGACGACCTTCCTCTGTGTGAGTACCTTGCTCATTTGGGTGGGGCCCGACGGGGCCGCGATCATGATTTGGTTCCGAAATAGCCCGACGGGGCCAGCAGCCATGATAGATTTCGGAACGACCCGAAGGACCTCGCGAAGGTCATTGATCCACCTTTCAGAACGGCCGGAGGGGCCTTGGGGAGGAGAGCCACGGCCCTCCCCACAGCTTATGATTTGACGATCCGGATCGGCCCGACCGGGTAAAGTGCAATATTGAATTCCGAAACGACCCGACGGGGTCACTGGCCGTAAAAGGTTTCGGAAAGGGCAGAGAGGCCCGAGGAGGATGAGTCCTCACAATCTTAAAGAATATCGGGATGGTCCGAGGGGCCAAGATCCATAGCATGTCCCGAATTAACCCGATGGGGTGATTGCACAATCAATCCGAAACAGTCCGACGGAACCACCGGTCTTGAGAAGTTTCGGATTGACCCGAGAAGTCTCAAGGAGGTCGGTAGACGACCTTCCTCTTTATATGCTGTGTGCTGCGATCATGATCGATTCCGAGATCGCCTGACGGGGCCATTGTCTGTGTGAGGTTTCGGAACGACCCGAGAAGTCTCAAGGAGGTCGGTAGACGACCTTCCTCTTTATATGCTGTGTGCTGCGATCATGATCGATTCCGAGATCGCCTGACGGGGCCATTGTCTGTGTGAGGTTTCGGAATGACCCACAGAGGGTCCAGAGTCGTATTAGTTCTAGAACAACCCGTAATGGGTCTAAATGTGTATTGAATTCTAGAACGACCCATAAGAGGTCTAGATTGTGTATAAATTCTAGAACGACCCGTAATGGGTCTAAATGAGTATTGAATTCTATAACGACCCATAAGAGGTCTAGATTGTGTATAAGTTCTAGAACGACCCGTAAGGGATCTGGATGTGAATCGTGTGCACACGTAGTTTTATAAGCTAAGTCAGAGAGTTGTGAACTTGAGTGAGATTAGAATAAATTATGAGATTGACTCTTGAGTCGAGATTAATGGGTCGTTAAGCCCGACCTCGTTCCAAGTCACAACTCTTTTGCAGATATTGTATCCCGCGTAGGTTCGACGCCTTAACTCTGAAATCTACTTCGCGGGTAAGGTTGCATAAGAGTGTCGTTTACTCTTCGAACTACGACGACTCGATCGTCGAATCTATCTATTTGTTGAAATAAAATATTGTGATACCTCTTGATTGTATGTTACCTGCAGACTTAGCAATTTATCTATCTAATCCACTTATTGGGCTATTAGCTCACTAGTGTGCTCGTGTCGCAGGTATTTTATTAAGAAAGCAGAAAGGGCGAAGCGATAACGACGGGAACAGCGAGTGTATACGGGACCGACCTGTAAAACTTTACGTGGACTACCGGCTAATCGTTGGCAAAGAAAAGTTTTAAATTCCGCATATTTTGTAAATGTAAAAATTAAATTTATTTTGGTTATGGTGAGGATTGGTGAACCTCATGTTTAATATTAAAAGTTTGGTTTTGTAACTTAATTTAAAAAGTTCAAATTTGACCGTATTTTTAGGAACCAAAATACCGTTTTGAGTTTTGGGTCGTTACAATTATAGAAGTAAGTTAATGGTAAAAATTTTTATGATCTAACAGAATTTAATAGTAACTTTTTTATTTTCACAAATTTTGATAAAATTTATTACAATGACTATCCTTTTAATAATTTTAAACATTTGTTATTTTTTTAAGGATTTAACTAAACTTTTGACTAATTTTTTAGGATTTCGCCATAGTTTTATGAAATTAAGGATTTAGCCGTAACATACGTGTGATATAATATGTTACATGAACATTTTATGTTACACGTGCAATATAAGTATAACAAAATATGTTACAGGTAACATTTTATGTTACACGTATGTTACGGCTCTTATCCTTAATTTCATGAAACTATGGCTAAATCATTCAAATTTTACCTTTAATTTCTAGACTGGCCCTTTTTTAAAACCAAACTTTAAAAATAACTATTTACGAAGCAAGTTATTTAAATGATTTCCTTAAAAAAAAAAGCTAGCAATTTATAGATGAGAATTTCTATAACAGATGGAGCTAAACAATTTAAAACTCTATTCTAACCAAACAAAAATGAAATCCTGAATTATCTTCACTAATATGTATATTAAATACAAGCAATGTTTCTTCATAGCAATGCACCGTTAATTCTATCTTCAAAAGAACAAGCATAATATCTCTACAAGAGAGGCTTTTTGGTTTAAGTCAATATAAGTTCATATGAACATGTCACAACTAAACTATCTTAAGCCATTCCTAATAAACAAGACTTCTCAGATATCGATCTCCGCAGTATTTTGAGTACAATGGAAGATCAAGAGCTCTCTCTGCAATTTTCCTGTCCTCGTGAATCTTCGCTATCAAACTCTCAAGGTTCGGAAAATTTGCCTGTTATTATTCCACATCCAAACATTACAAAAACCAAAGACGAACTAAAAAAAAAAAAACAAGAACAAAATGCAACAGAAAATACCTCGGCCCGAATATAGCCAACGATAACAAGACGCAATTCCTCTCCATAAAAATCGTCGTCGAATTTGTGAAGCAACCACGGTTCCTGGATCACAAAATCAATTTTAACTACAAGAAGAAACTAAAACAATAAAAAAAAAAAAAACTGAAATGAATATATGTTTTTTCTATAAACTCACTATGGTTTTCTCAGCGTTGTCGAAGAATGGATTCCATCCAATACTCATAACCATCTTGAAAACGCCGCGAGTTGATAATCCAGCCCAACCGAAATATACACCCGAGGGATGTTCCGAAAGGAGAGTCGAATATCCTTCGGTTGATAAATTAGCTGAGAATCAAATGAAAACTTAACCAAATTAGAATGAAAAATGTAAATGTACTATCTAGTATGGTATTAGCAAGGAAAAAAAAAATAGGAGAAGTGACTTTACCTGTAGGGATGCCAAGAACTTTCGAGCCGCGGCCAAATCCCTTGACAACGGGACCGCCAATGTACCATGGCTCCAATGGCAGGGTGTCTTCGATCCCTGAAGTAACAAAGCAAAAAAGAAGCAAGAATGCTTGTAAAATGGTTTATCAAGAGGAAAGAGTTGGTCACGTATGAGAAGAAAGATGTTTACAGTCTTGGAATGGAGGGAGGCCCCACTTTTCGGGTCGCAAATCAAGCAGAGAGTTGATCACCTCATCCGCTTCAGTGTAGAGATGGGATTGCTTCGGAACGGACGGTACGGCAACTACTTCCATGCCAGCGGCCTTGCCTGCGGTCACACCCGGTCTGCGAAATGTGCAAAATATATCAACAATGCTTTGGCATCACTTGACTGTCCGAGAAATAGGAAGCTAAGGTACAAGGCAAGGTCACTCACAGAGAATCTTCAATGACAAGGCAGCTTGAAGGTTCAACATTTAGCCTTTTCGCGGCTTCAAGGAATCTTCAACCAAAAAAAACCAGAAGGTAAGAATTTCCTAAACGCAAGAAAATCAGTCCAAGTTTACGAGAGAGCGTATAGTTGAAGCTGACATTTCAGGCGATGGCTTCCCCGCTCTCACTTCGTCGCCGCCGATTATAACCGAAAAGGAATCCTTCCATCCTAGACATAAAAGAACAGCAAGCAACCAGAGTGACACAGAGACACAAGGAGGTGGAACGTACTCGAAAGGTCTCGGAAAATGAAAACGTACCACGCTGCAACGAAATTTTAGAGTCTATACTCTGTTTAGGAGAATTTGACGCCAATGCCACCGGTACGTCATGACTGCTCAAGTGTTTAATCAACCGATTCGCGCCTGGAAGCGCTTTAATATTGCACCACCTATGACGAAAAATCGTAAACATCTCGATCAGCCTTTTGTTGCATCGCAACTTCTCAAAGCGCAACACAAGCGCAGATTCTCGTAACGTAAAGCGTGGCAAGCGCAAAATGAGTAACGAAGCGAGTTTCTTACTGGTGGGCCAACATGGGTGCGATCTCGGAAATCAACTCGTTCGTCGAGCAAGGAAGGCCGTAATCCTCCACCACAGCAGCTGCGGCTTCGAGTGGCGTCTTCCCGACTATTCTCTTAGCTTCTCTGCCATCCCATTGCTTCCCACACTTAACCAAGTAAGCTCTCAGAACATCTTTCACAATGCCGTCTGGTTTTTCGACCAAAACTCGCGCCTCAGACAAAGGATTAACGTTCAATAAAAGCATATTTTAAACGACTAATATGAACAACTGAAGTGCTTTTTTTTCAGAGCAGAAATTTGACCTGTGTTAAGTAAAGTGCCATCCAAATCAAGGACAACACACTTTACTAGTTTCTTTAAAGGGTTCGCTATCGACATCCTTAAAAAAGATCATTTATCAAATCTCATAGTCAGGTTTGTGTTATTTCACATTTATAATCATAAACCAAATCAGAGTCCATTTATTATCAATAATTATAAATAATCAAGTAATTCAGTTGAAGTCACACATAACATTTTTTTTTTTGTAATACTAAACAGCTAGTAGTAGAAGCAAGCAGCAACTAGATAGAAAAAAAAAAAAGGAAAAGGAAAAGGAAAAGGAAAAAGAATAAGAAAAAGAAATTGCTTAAACCACTCTCTAAGAGCTCGTTTGTTGTATTGTATTGTATTGTATTAAACTACACATTTAAAATTTCAAAGTTCAAACTTTTGTAATGAATAATACAAATTGTTTGTATCGTATAATATATTGTATTTGGTGTTAGACACTTGAATATATTTAAGACTATTATCTTACTCTTTTTTTTACAATAACGTCTTAAAACACAGATTTTAGTAATTTATACAACATAATGCACCGTAGTTCATTTTGGCCTGCAAAGAAATGAAAGAGAAGGAACTATTTGTCGTTGCAAAGAGAAAATGCGATTGGTGAAATACCAACTAAAGTAGAATCCAAAACAAACACACAGCGGAAAAAAGTAAAACAAAAAGAAACAAAAAGGGTTTTTTTGGTTCAAAGAAAAAACGATACAGAGAGGAGAATATAAGAATGAGAAAGAGTAACGAACCGTCAATGAAGGCGTGTGAATGAGAGAGAGGAGAGAAGAGAAGAGGCAATTGCTTACTCAGCAGTGTCCGTTAGGTATTACTTGATGATATTGGCTGACGAACCAATGGCTCAAAAAGTTTCGCTTCGTGGAGTCTAAGCGAACATAATTTTTATATGTTTTTTTTTGCTACTGATATAATTTTTATATGTTAAATATTATTTAAAATTTTTGACTCACTTAGCATCAAGTCGTTGTAGTATAGTGGTGAGTATTCCCGCCTGTCACGCGGGTGACCCGGGTTCGATCCCCGGCAACGGCGATATTTTTTTCCCTTCGTCTTTTGAGTTTTAGGCAGAGTTTCTGTCGTTACTACATAAATAATTATAATAAAATGCGATTTCCATCGAAGTCGTTGTAGTATAGTGGTGAGTATTCCCGCCTGTCACGCGGGTGACCCGGGTTCGATCCCCGGCAACGGCGTTTTTTTTTTTTCGAGCTCAAAAGAAAAAGAAAAAAGCCCGCCATTATCATTGTTCTCAATTCGCATATCCACTTGGGTCATATCAGGTCAGCTCAGAAGCTTTTTCTTATCTCCTTTTAACTTTCTTCTTCTTCTTCGCCGTGTTTCGACATTTCTGTCGTTCAAACGCGCACTTTAGCGGCAATACTTGTTTTTACCTTATTCGCTCTGGTTTCGCTGCTCGTTTAGGGTTTCGTCGTCGCCGAAGGGCTTGATTCGCGTTTCCGATATCTTGTTGAGGAAAATTTTGGTCAGTGATTGATTTGCAGTTTTCGAACTGTTTCTCTGTTCCATAAGGCGTTTTGAGTAAGCCTTTTAGCTATGGAAACGGACGAGGACCAACGAGTACTTCCATTTCAGCTTCAGTTCGACAAACCACTCGCCTCTCAGGTTTATATAATATATATATATATATATATATATATATATATATATAGTGTTTGTGTGTGTGTGTGTGAGAGAGAGAGAGAGAGAGAGGTCTGATTCTTGATTATATGTTAAATTTTTTTTAAAAATAATAATGTGAAATGAAGGTTAAAATAGCGGAGTGGAATCCAGAGAAGGATTTACTGGCTATGGTGACAGAGGACTCCAAGCTTTTGTTGCATCGTTTCAACTGGCAGAGGTTGTGGACAATCTCACCTGGTAATTACTCTTTCCTCTTCTTCAACTCATCTCCATTTTTTTTTTCTTCTGTCGTAGTGAATAATTATGCTGGTTTGAGGATTTACTTGTGAGTTTGCACTAGATTTGTGGCTCTGTATTTTGGTGAAACCTGGTTTTGATTTTTGAATATCTTGTCCGTTTCAGTTTTGGATTAATAAAGGGTCGAAAACTTTACTATGTTCTGTTTCTTTGCTATCATATTTCAGTACAAGTGAATGACATGATCGTATGGATATGCCTTTATTTTTACATTTAGGAGAGGCTTCATGTTAGGCTTTATGAGTACATTGATTAATTTCAATATTAATTTGAGTTGTCTGATTTTGAAATTTGTGTTTGTGTCTTTTTGGGAATTTTGTGTAGGAAAGGGTATAACTTCGTTATGTTGGCGACCCGATGGTAAAGCAGTAGCTGTTGGCCTAGAAGATGGAACTGTTTCATTGCATGATGTTGAAGTGAGTAGCGTTTAACTGTTCTCCTATTTGTTTACAATATTATTGGATGTATGCCCACTTGTCGCTGGTATTCATGTTATTGCTTGAGGCTTTCTTTTACCATCTTGTGTAAACGAAAGTCAAGTTCGTAATAGAGATGTATGTTCATGCTTTGTATGGTTTTAAATCGAATATTATTGCTATTTAGGTGCAGTTTATGTTTTCTGGTGCACTTGATTGGCTTTTTGTAGATTCTGGTTAATCTGGAGTTCTAGACCTAGCGTGAGATTCCTATTATCGCCACTTGTGCATGATATCGTTCTACTAGTTAAATCTAAAGGTTCTCATTGAGGCAAAAAATGCAAATGATTTACGAATCTACTTAGCACCTGGTTTTTTTCCTATGCTTTTATTATCGGTTTTTCTTTGCTATGTCATGCAGAACGGAAAACTATTGAGAAGCTTAAAATCCCATACTGTTGCTGTTGTTTGTCTAAACTGGGAGGAAGGTGGACAGCAGGTTAGAGCATGGTTTTTTGGTTTTTTATGCAAACAAACATTCCCATATAAGTTTACGACACAATCATTTTAATTTTAGATTCTTTTCTGTGTCTTTCTATGAACTGGGAATCTGTTATATTCTCCAAACTCTTGCCTTGATGTGTGACTAAGAGATTTGTTTCTAATTTACTTTCGTTTGAATCCTTCTTTTAAAACTGGTTGCAGGATGATTCTGGTAGCGTGTCAACATATGAAGATCGTACATCTCGCTTCTTCCCACCTGCTCCAAGAGTTCCTAGGATACAGGGATTGGTTTCTGGAGACACCAGCTTCAATGATGATAGTGAAGACTCATTTCAGGAGTTGTCAAGTTCTTCACAACA
This sequence comes from Boehmeria nivea var. tenacissima, assembly GCA_018132145.1. NCBI lineage: Eukaryota > Viridiplantae > Streptophyta > Magnoliopsida > Rosales > Urticaceae > Boehmeria > Boehmeria nivea. The sequence goes on along the minus strand of CM030877.1, from coordinate 7,384,806 downwards.
ACATTTCAATATTCTTTGCAGTGGAGACAGAGATGGAATCATTTGCTTCAGTATTTTTGGAATTTTTCCAATTGGGAAAATTGTAAGCAATAATCATATTCTCTGAAAGCAAACATTTGAATAGACTGATAACGTTAAGGGCTTAACCTATTACATCAATTCACTTTATCTGATGCTCAAAAAGCCACAGGAATTATGTTTAATAGAATTAGTGTCTCAGTTTACTTGTTTATTTATAGGATTTTTTCTCGATTTCCCCCCTTTTAGGATCATTTACACACAAAGCAGTCTTTGAATGATCAGAAGTAGTTTATTATGGGGCCTTAAGGTGAGTGGGCTTTAACATTGATGAAATGGTCTGCAATTCTTCAGGGCCTTCTACCCACTGAATAACCAAGAGTTTCATACTTCCCAAAGATTGTCGTGGGAGCTTTCTGAAATATATATATATATATATATTTATTTATTTATTTATTATATAAAATATAATATAAAGAAAACATTTGAATAGGCTATCAGAAGTCAACTTGTTTCTGACTGATGTTAATGTGAAAGCACATTTTATTTTCAAGGGATCTAAGGCAACAATCTTACTTATGCCCTCTTCTTTCTTTCTTTCTGTCTTTCTCTCTTTCTTTCTTAGTAGAGCATGCTTGAGTGGGTTAATCATTTGAGCTAGAGAGGGCTTGTTCTTTGTTTTGGGAGGTCTACTTGTTTTCTATTATTAAGGGCTACTTGTTTTCTTTTATTAGGGGACTGTTCATCCATGTCGGGGCCCTTTTTGTCTAGTTTCGTTTTGATAATGTTGTCGCGGGAGCATATTTCTTCCTTTTTGGATTTCTAGATACAAACCATTATTTTCAATTATATGCTATGTCACTTATAGTTTTAAATTTATGTTTGATGTTTACTCAATTATGTTTATTACATTAATTAAACATTAATTAGATCCTTAAAACCTTATCTATATGCAGAATATACATGCATGTCATGTTCCTTCATCAGTAATTGATACACAAGCCGATTGCCGACTTTTCAAAGCATCCATTCACAAGGCAAGTCCAACTTCACCCCTCAAGTTGATGTTTAAATACTGTCTTTGACTATGTTATCATATTCATGAATGGTGAAATTTTAGTTAGACTCTGACGTTCATAAGCTTGAACTTTAGTTTGCATGTTCACATCTCAAATCAAGATTCGTGCCATCATAACCAATAAAGTGAAATAAAATTGAATAACACAATAAATATTTATGCAAGCTTACTCACTGTGTTCACTCACGTTTAACTCTGGTATCTGTACTCTTTTTTTTTTTCCTAGGAGGATTGTTTATTTATTTATTTATTTTTTTTTAAATTGTCCTACTAAAGAAGAAGAGAAAACTTATATTCTTCAGTACATAGAGCTTGGGGTCAGACTACTACACACTTGGCTGAGATTCTGTTTTACTTTTAACAGGTTGCTTTGTCAAAAGATCTTTGTCGTCTGGTAGTCATGTGCTCAGGAGAATTAGTTAACAACAGCGACAAATCAGAAAACAAGAAAATTTCTCAACACGGTACTCATGGATTGCATTGCTTAGTGCTTGATACTTCGATATTCTGGAAGAGGTAATTTTGCTCCAGAAACTGGGATAATGGCAAGGTTACTTTTGATTCATTACATATGTTTGCTTTTGTTTATTTTCTTTGATTCTCCCATGTGTTCTTATACACTTTTAGTGCCTACCAAGGTGATTGCAATGGAGCTGTATTTCTACCAGTAAATTACCTAGGTTCTAATATCAGTTTTCCAGTTTGGTTGCCTACCCTTCCATACAAGGCTATAGGCCGTAAATTCTGAGAAGATTTTTCTACGATGCATTTACTGCTGCCTTTGGAGTTCTTAGATGTTATACATTTCTCTATACTCTCTGGCACAAGGCTAGTCGGGCTTGGAACATTTTATCAACATGCTAACTTGTGCCTTTGACATTTTGACTGTGTGGTGAACATGCCTCTTTGTTTTCATGTTCTTGCAATCACATGCTGAATTAGCAGTTTCATTAGGGCAGACAGGCTTGTGGTTTTCTCCCACATGCTCTGGATTCAATTCTTAGGGCGATCTACCTAGTGCATAACCTTAGATGTATGATCCTCAAAGATTCAAATTCAAGCCCACTAACTGAGTTTAGGGGGTTATTCTGCATAGCCATATGGGTGTGTATACGTACCCAATTCATAGATTTAGCATAAGATTAACAAGATTTAGTTGATAGCTGATTGAAATACAAAGTTTATACTTCATTGAGTTACTTAATTGAATAAACTATTAATTAACTGCAACAATTATCTCAATAATTAATTTCTTGATTTCTATTAAAGTTTCACCTGCTCCCATTCATTCTTAGTATTGTGATTGTAGGAAAAATGAGCTCTATCAAGTAGCTCAACAAGCTTCTAATATTGAAGAACTGACTGAAGTTATTCGGGCATCACTATCAGTTATGTCCAAACAGTGGTCTGATGCTATGCACACGTTTCATGAAAAGTTTGGTTCTTTGTCCCATCTGATTGTTGACCATGGTAACTTCACGATATTCCTAGAGATTCATTCTTGTCTTATTAATTTTTCCCTTTTCGTTTTCCATTCATTGATTTCATTGTCCAGGACTTGACTCTTCTTCCCAAGAGGAATTTTTGAGCCTCTTAGGTGGTGCTCGGACTAGTCCACCACTCCATCAATTTCTAGTTAATTCTCTTGGTGAAGTGGTATGCCAGTTCTGCTTGGAATCATAAACCATGATTCTGTCATGCACAATAAGGATTAGATGATACATAATTTGATTCAGTATATGTTTATATCTTAGGGCGTGAAGCGTGTCTCGAAGATTGTTTGTGGTGCGGGAAAAGAACTTCAGCTCATTATCTTAAATCATCTCCAGGTGCTTTATTATATGCTTTTTGGTTGATGAAAAATTTCCTATTTGAAATAATTTATATCTTCTTTGGGAACATCTCATAGAAATTTGTATCAGTTACTTGATAGGTGACCATAACCATTTACATATTTGAAAATTTTGCTTCTCAATACAAGAATGTTGATACAGGTAAGAAGTATTGATGACGAGTGTAATGCGATTTATTTTGAAAGACAAACTTCGCATTTTTTTTTTTTAGATGTGCTGCAGTTAGATTTTCGATTCTATTTATACATTCAGTTGTCAAAATGTTTTGGAATTGTAGTCATGAACTTTGTTATTTCCTTAATTTTTTCCTTCTGGAGGACACCCTATATCCTTTTCTTGTTCAAAAGAAATTAAAAAATGCGTTGAAGTTGCTAAATGGTTAAACCATTGCTTTGCCTAATTACCATTGCTTTGCGTAATTATCATTGTCATGCTTTTTATTTACGTAGCAGCTTAACTGCTTGATCGAAACTAACAACAAATCTCTCACCAGCCTGCTGCAGAAATTATTGGATTCAGGATGGGAGAATTAAGAGGTCTTTCAAGATGGCGTGCGCGCTATCAAAGCATTGGTTTAGATGAGACACTCATTGATAATGCAGCAGAAAAAGTTGGGATGATAATTGTACAAGTTGAATGGTTTATGAGGTTGCTTTCATCTGTGGTGCTGCAGGTACGATAGGATGGAGCTTAACGTTACATTAAAAAAAAAATATATATATATATATATATATATATAACTAGAAGTAGAAAACATATTCTGACATTTGGAACTGGTATTTTCCCATAGAGCTGTTCCCACTCCCTAGTTTATTGTTTACTACGGTACTATCTTTATTGCAGCAGAAATGATATCTTAGCTGAAAGTTATCTAGCCAGTATTCTGCAAGTTATTAGGAAGATTCATCTGTCTTTTAAGGAAACACGTGTATATTCAAGAAAATTATACACTTAAAAGACTGCAGAAACACCGAAATATGGGTTGCGTCTAGAACTCTTACTTTACATCTCTTCGGATTGTGTTGCACCAGCTATTGTTGAGTAATTTGCTTAATGCATCTTTTTTCTTTCTTTTTGAGACTGTATGCAACAAAGTTATCTTATATGAATTATTGAATCCCTGTCCTCGCCTCAGTTTCATCTGTCAATTGGGTTTCTGCCATTTCTTGGATGCATTATTGTTATTTTGTTTCATCGCCATTCGTGAGGATTCTTTTTCCGTGTGTACATGAGTCGGGACTACAATATCTTTTCTAGGCTTACACATTTTTTGAATGATGCCTTCTCCCCTTCCTTTTGCTTTCTGCTGTAGAATGTCTCAATTATTTTACATACTGGTAAGTTTTTGTAATAACTGAAAAGTAACCCTGAACAACTTAAAAACTTTGGTCTTCTTAGTAGAAGGCTGTGCTGCCATTTTCTTTAGAAAGTTTGCTAGTTTCAGCTTTCTTTGTTGTTCTATATATCCCCTGAACTTCAAAAATGTGTTGCCATAAAAATTCCTTCTCTGTCCTTACATTTAGTCTATTCAAGTCGAAAGAATTCACGAGATGAAGAAAGTTAATTGAGCTCCTTTAGATAAGGGCAGCATGTTTCCATCTTCTTGCATTTCCCGAACCGTGGATGATAGTTGTCTTCGATGTTCAGAATAATGCTTATGGAAGACCAGTGAAATTTTTTAATGAAATGAAGAGCATTCTCATTTCTTGCTTTGGGTTTATGAATATTTTTCTTTTCAGTTTTCAAACTTCTTCAACTGGCTTTTGAAATGTATAAAGCTACTCATGTCAGAACCCAGTGATCAGCTTCTACCATACAATAGGTTTGTCTCGGCTATTCCTTTTTATTTCAATTATATAACAGTATATAGTTCTCTCATCATACATTCTGGTTTTTGCAGTGAACTCGTTGTTATATTCTTAAAGCTTCTATATGATCAAGATCCTGTTGGGCAGTTGCTGGAAATATCTCGTGCAGATCAACTTATTGAAATTGATCTGTGAGTTTATTGTTTTTTTGTTTCTCGCTTTTCTCCTTTTTTACCCATGCAAACAATGTAGTGCGTGGTACATAAACTTTATTGATTAATACCATCTCTTATAGACATATTTATTCATCTCTCATTATTTCTTATTTCGAGTATTCATTAAATGATCTAGACTTTGCTTTATCCAAAAAAAAAAAAAAAAAAAAAATATATATATATATATATATATATATATCAATATCAATCTAAGACTTTTTTCTCAAACTCTTATCTTAAGTGTGGTTCCTTTTATTCAAATCTTTGCTGTAGTACATATATTAATGGATATGCACTAACAGACTTTGATGGAACATTGGAAGCATGCCTGTGTTTTAATGTGACTAATGGACCTTCTAGTTAGATCATCAATCCAGCTTTGTATTGGTAAATTCTTCAGGGAAACAATGCAGATAGTTAAAGAATTAGTGCAATTTGGGGGATTTTCAGATAGTGAGTTTCTACAAAGGACGTTGGCCAAACAATTTCATCAGATGGAGTTGAGGTATCCTACTCAGTATTCCTTCTCATTTTCAAAATTTTGATAACTGGAATTTATCATCATAATGATCAACAGCTCGAACCTGTGAATGCACTCAAGCCGTCGGTGGTGAGATGACAAACAAGTGCTGACTGAGTCTTCTGACCAAAAGAAAACATGCCTAGTTGTGTCTCTGTGTTTGTAGAAATATATCAATCCATTTAACTCATATCTATTAATTTCTTGTCATATTTTGTTATTAACTTCTGGGAGCTAACTTAATTACGTTGAGAAATATGATATCCTTAATCTCCTTAATTTGATTTCACAAAGTGTTGATTTATCTACGTAATGTGTGTGTGCACGCTGCATTCACTTCCACTTATAGATGCCTTGCCTTTTGTTAATGCCTTTCAGTTTCAAGGAGGCTTTTCTGATGCCATTTACTTCAGTTTCAAGGAAGATACTTTGCTTGGATTTGTTGCCCCTTTTTCCCCTCTCACCATCTCCAGTTCTCCCCGTCCCTATCTCCGTATCATTCTACGAGGTAATTGCTATTCAGTGCTCAAGGGCATTTTTGTAACTTCTCTTCCGTTCTCATCTTACCAGTTACCAGCGACTTAATCGCTTGCTTTATTAATGGTATCTCCACAAATGACTTTATTGTTTGAAAAATCTATGTTTATTTTGTTTTTTCTGTTTGTTTTTTCCTGTCATCTCCATAGGATGCTTCTCAAGATGTCTCTTACCAGCAGGCTTGCCGGGGAAGATTCATTGATTACATATCTTTTCAAATACCGGATGAGTCATTCTCAGATATTACAAATTGCATAGCCATAGTCCGGGGTTTTACACACGACTCAAGCTCTGTAAAGAAGGGATCTGCTTCTTTGGAAGCTTTGTTGCTGTGTATTCCTGATGGTTATCACTGTGTGGACTTGTCCTTATATAAGGTAGAGATTGGATTTGATGTATTCATTACTTTGGAAGTTTAATTTCAAAATATTCTCATCATTTGTTGTTCACGAAACAGGAAAGTCAAATTGTTTTGCTAGTGAATGAAGCATCTCCAACTTTTGAAAGCTCTGGAGATGCCTGTATGATGATTGTGCAAGCAACTGACCTTCCATTTGTCTCTATCTTGAGATCCACTTGTGCAAGCTATTGGAACCTTCGTGAACTAAAGGTACTTGTTATCTTGGCTTACCCATACATACCATGAAAATTGAACTCTTCGGATATTTCCAAGGATGGCTTTACATTTATATACCTCTTTTATTCTTATGCTTGCAATTCTCATCCGCCATACTAAAACCACTTCTTTCTTAACTGTTCACTGTTGTTAAGTATTTATGTCTATTTTTTATTTATTTTTTTATTTTTTGATATCTTGGTATCACTTGAAGTTTTAGAAGTTTGTAATCTGTTTCAAATGAATATTTTTGTAAACCTGTCTTTCTTGAAGTTTATTTTGGTATATTACTTATCGAAGTTTCCGCATATAGGACTCTGTTGTTTACCTGCAAGTGGAGAACAAGAAGGTTCGCAATATTCCTTATTGTGTAACCGCTCCCCTGGCTGTTAGCTGTAAGTTGTTAAATTGATTCTCAGCTCATTTTTCATTCGTCTATTTTCATTTTAATTGTACATAGCTAATTTTGATTGGAGACAAACTGAAATTAAATATACCTATACATATAATATTATATCCCACATTCATAACGGAATATGGGTAAGCTGTAAGATTCTGCTAAAGAGATTGATAAATGCAACATAAACAGATACCAGGTACAAATACAATGGTGTTAGTGCCATAGTTTGTAAGAATTAATACCCTAATTTGTCAAAGCCCCTTTTTATCTTCAGGGTACAATGGTTTTAGATTCAATCAACATTTCATTTTTTGAATGAACGTGTTATTTGAGTTCCCATAAATTCAAAGGACAAACGAATCAAATTGTGTAGGTGTAAAATTAGTGGATTTGTCTCATGATATTTTTCTCTCTACGTGTTATTTGTCCTTAATTATTGCAGTTTCGAAACATGTGAATGCTAATAAACCTTAAATATTGACCACTAATCTTCCTCAACTGTCAAGCCTATAAATTAACTTAGGTTGTCATAGCATGTTCACAAGAATCGAGCAAAGTTTTCTGACATTGCTATTGAAATATCAAACTGCAGCGACAAGAGGCGTAGCGTGTATTTTTGCTGCAAGAAAACGTGCTTTGGTCTACATCTTGGAGGAAGATGAGGACGAAGTCTCAGACGCAGAATGATTGGCAATAAGCCAACAATGTCAAAGAAATTTATATTCTTTGCTCCTTTTCGGTGAGTTTCTGCTATTTCAATCCTAAGAAAAATGTGCTACATGGTTTGCTTTATCTTATTATTGTAAATTATTAAAAGTAACAAATCTCAAGCTTCGATCTATTTTAAGTTGCGGAAAGTTTTAAAATTAATCTAATCAACCAGTTATTTACTAGCAATGACATATATTGTGGCCGCCTAGCCATTGAGTTGGCGTTTTTAGGAGGTCTTCATTCTAATTTCGAAGATTTTACCATAGATCAAGTACGAAATCTGCACCGAGAATGATCTACATTTCAAAGTTGACTGGAAAATCATATTTAGGGTTGCGTTAGCTCCATCCTCTTAGGTTGCTTCCTACTATAAGGAGCAAAATGTTGTTTTCGATGGTACGAATCTCTAGATGCATGTTATGATAATAATAATAAGGGGTTTATAGCTAAATGGCCTAATTTTAGAACTTATTTAAAAAAATGTCAACAACTTTTTAAAATTAGGTAAATGGCCCATTCTTGGTAAGTAGACAAAATACTATGGTAAGCGGATCAAATACAAGCTATTTTTAGCTTGAATTTTGTCTGCTTACCATGGTAATTTATCTGCTTACTCAAAGTTTTTTTAGGGGTATACCGATTATTTGCCATGGTAAGTAGACAAAACTCAAGCTAAAAATGATTGGTATTTCATCCGCTTACTATAGTATTTTGTCAACTTACCATGAACGGGCCTTTCACCTAATTTTAAAAAGTTGTGGACATTTTTTTAATATGATGTAAAAAATGGACTATTTACCCAAATTTTCCTAATAATAATGTATTTATTATCATAGATCACTAATAATACTAGATAATACGAAGGTAATTTTGGTTAAGGCAGTTGAGGTGTCATTATTTGCTATTAACCATATAGGTTGGTATTAACCAAAATGTTACAATCATGTTTCAATTTTTAATAATGTTACGCTTATACATTTGATATTAATCAAAATGTTGTAAATTTTCAGTTATATTACAAGTGTCTAATAATATCAAAAAGTTGCAACTATACCCTCATTTTCTATTAATGTCATACTTGTACTATGTGTTTTTAAAAATTGACACATTATGCTTCGCCTCGTAGATTCAATTGACTTTTTATTTCTCGAATATTTTAAAATGATGTGTACTGTTCAAACACGATTCTCTGTGTCAATACCATCATTTTGAAACTTTTTTTTTTTTATAAAAACATTAAGAATCAGAGGTATAATTGTCTCAATTTCGAAAAGACAGTATAAATGTGCTATTATTAGAAACTGTTAACCTCTGTTAAACTAGTGACATTATCAAATACAAATAAACAAGCCTGATTGTAGCATTTTGACTAAACCAAGGTAGTTTACTCATGTTCCTTTAAACGATTCCACCTGAGGAGCTACTATGGAGGTCTCCGTTGCATCTTCAGTTCTTCACCCTCTTAGCTAAAATAGCATCCCACTCCAAACACCACCACATGCCGGTGCCCCCATCCCCTGCCACTACCGCTCAACATCGCAGGTTCCACACTTCCATTCCACTTGAGTTTAGAATTCCAAATGCCAATTTGAAATTATTTCTAGGGGCTCGTTTGGATACAAATCCAAATCATTTTTATTGTAGTAATATAGTTTAAATTTGACTTTTTGTTAGTGTGATTACTGTAGTAATATGGTTTAAACTAGGCAAGAAAATTTGGAATTCCAACTCATTCCATGGAATAAATATCGGGTAATTTTCGGGTAATTACCCGGAAATTACCCGAAACACTTTCCCGGGTAAATACCCGAGAATAATGGAAGTGGAATGCCGGGTAAAATCGGGTAATTACCCGGCAATGATTAATTTTTTTTCTTTTTCAATTTTTTTTAAATGTTTTTTTCCGGGTAGATGTCGGGTAAAAATTAAAAACTAAATTTAAATATGTTTTTTTTCGGGTAAATGCCGGGTAAATACCGGGTTTTTTTTTTTTTTTTTTTTTTTTGCTTTTGCTTCCCGGGTAATTCCGGGTATATACCCGGATTTGTTATCCGGGTAAATTCCGGGTATTACCCGGAAATTACCCGGGAATTATACCGGGTAAACAATTACCCGGAAGAAAGCATTCCACTTTTGCATGCCTAGTTTAAACTAATAAAAAATTTTATTTGGATCGTAATCCAACCAACCTGGACAAACACTAGTTTGGATTACCCAAATGCCCAACATGATGCTCTAATACCATTTATTTAAAGCTTAAATTTAACTTGTTAAAAGATCTAGTCCATCACTTCTAAACTCATCAACCACACAATATGACATTTTCGTCTAAAGTACCCATCGTCAATATTTCCAGTTTTCCACACTTCTAGTCTTTTTAATTGACGGGTCAAAATAATAAACCTTCGGCAATATAATCTCTAAAACAGTTGATCCGGCAATATAATCACTACCATTATTCATTCTCGTGTTACAAATACAGAGACGAAGACATAATAATAAACAACAAACGTTAATCATTCCATTATCACACTACAATTAAGCGCGAACATTTAGATTAAAAAACAACAGTCATAAATAGAAGTGAGAGTCTCACCTCCATTTGTTTCCTGCTTCCAAAATACGATAAGCAAAATGAACCATGCTAACTTCAAAAGCCTATAAAACATTTCCCTACTGGAATCCTGTGAGTCTCAAGTCGTTGGCACACATCTTTGGTCGAAACTGAAAGCTGGTTTCGGGACTTGCTGGAGAAATGTTAAGAACATAATCCTTCAACACCAAAACCACAAGTACAACAGTTGTCAGAAAGACTTTTACTACAAGAACAGGAACGGACTGTACAAGCATAGAGATTCCTTAATGTCAGGTTTGCAATCCAAGCTATGTCAGAGCTCGGAGTTAGAAGCATAAACCCAACAGATCAAGCACCATTGTCCTTGATTCTGTTATAAACTTCATCCCAGTAGTGATTGGGTGGGCACAGAAAAGGAATCTATTCACATCAAAACCAGATCAGCTTTGCCCCAAGACAGCATATTTACGAATCGTCCAACTCAACAAGTTGAGCCCGTCTCTCAGCAGCCTTCTTCCTGATAAAAATGCCCCATCTGAGGGCGGCCTTGAGCTTAAGCCAGCCAACAACAGCTTTTCCTGAACGGCTTCGGTCTTCATCGAAGTTGTAATTTAGAGACGTATTGGCCATGTATGCTCCAGATGAATAAGGGTACCCATCTTCGGTGATGGGGGCATGACCATGCCCTCCCATGTTGAATAAGCGAAGCAAGTGTTGCATGTCGTCATTCTCGAGCATCTCGTGACTCCTCATTCGAATCTCCTCCTCTGGGATGTAGTCTTCCACTCCGCTAAAAGAAGAGACATTGGATACACCCATGTTCTGGTGGAAGCCCGATGTCGATGTCTGTGGGGGACCAAGGGCGAGGGCATCTTCATTTCTTCGGAGCTGAGCTTGGTTTGAAGTGCTTGGCAGCTGATTTTGTAAAGCGAATGAAGAGCCATCAAATTGAACAGGAGCACTTAGACTTGAATTCTGTGATGGCAACGAAAAACTCGTATTCGTACCTTCGCTATAGCCTGTAGACACAGCATGCAACATCAGGCAACTAGAGCTGTCGGGAAAAAAAAAAAAATTGTAATATTGTGTACCAGGTACACATTCTCCAAGCTTTGCCTTAAGCAATGATATGTTTGGAAGGAAATAATTGAGCTTTGGATCAGTCTTTAGAACAGTCATAATAAGTGTCATTAATGTGCTTTCCTAATCCATAATTTGACAGTAGCAACATTTTGTATCTGTCAACAAAATTCTAAGCTTATATTCTAGCAATATAACAGCTTTCTATTGAAGAATAAATACCAGTTAGGCCTGAATCCATAGAAGGCCGCTCCAAAGGAACTGGAACAGGCGGAGCAGGTAGCCCAAATTGCTGGTCAAATGAGTGAGAATAATCTTGAGAGGCCATTGACACGTCAATTTGAGGATCACTCTTCTGCGGCTCAGTGCTTAGGAGAGATTTGCTATCGTACTCGATAACATGCATCCAGTTGTCATAAGCCTTCTTCACCAAAGTGTCCACATAGACCTGCAGGAACCAAAACCATTCATAGTTTCAATTTGGTACAACAAAATGCATATGCAAAATATCCGATGTTATTAAGAATGGCATAGCAACAGCATCTGAAGTAACTTGTTTAAGCTATATTTTCTTTACATGAAAGAGTTCCCCAATTCACGTCTACCACACAGGATTTCTATTTATGTGCGCAAAATTTGCCGCATTAAACCTGGTAATAATGGCAACCATAAAATGCTAGGCAAATATGCTAGTGACCAAGATCATATGCAACAAATTGTATATTTTGCTTACTTTCTGACTTTCAGAAAGAGAATCAGCCGAGTAATATTGTCCATTTGCAATCAAGCCGCTCAACTCATAGATATTGTTAAAAACAACACCAACACTTCTCTCATCCTCGGGATAGTATACATAAAGCTTCCCACCTAGAACACAGGTCTTCGCATGCTCTACAAGAGCATCCCACATTTTATTTGACATGCCACTTCCAAGAATCTGCAACATTTGAAAAGTGAATCAGAAACCATAACATATTTATATATATAATTTGTATGAATACTTTAAATGTGCCTGAGATAGGAATTTAAAAATTAACTCAACACGTACATTTCTCAATCTCTGTGAATCTCTGACCACAAGTCGCAAGAAATCTTCAACTGTAAAAATTCCAGCTTTATTCAGCCTCTTGTGAAAGGATCCGTCCTTGCCAATTTTCTCTAATCTCCACACATCATCATGTAATCCGGGAGGATAGTGTTTCTTGTACACTGTGAAGCAAAACAGTAATAATATTTACAACAGAGAAACTCATGATACATGGAATGAAAAAAGTGGCACTACTTGTCAACTCACGTTCTCCACGGTGGTCCTTAACAGTGAACGCTTCTGTTTTCGCTTCACGTATACGAACACCCTCACAAGAACCAGAAGCAACCTTCAAGCCAAGCCTGAACTTTCTGCTCCTTATCCAGCTAGAATTGTCAGTAAACGTCAACTCACCAAGAGTTCCTACACCCTCCTTAAGTGTCACTTGCAGCTCTCCAGTTAGTAATGGCCTTTTCCCTTCGCGCTCTTTCACCACATGGCCATCAAAATCTTCCTCATTCCAGCTATCGTCATCCTCATTGTTAAAATCACCCTCAAGCACAACAATGTCTAGTTTCACCGAGGATTCTGGACCCGATGTCACAACGTGACCCGAATTTGCATCAACCAAAACAATGTGGATTGCAGCACCTTGCTCCCCTTCTACTTTCCCGCCAGTAAAGAGAGGAAGAGACAAACGTGACCTAAACTGCAGCTGCAAGTTCCTTCCATCCGGCCCTTCAATGCGTTTTGGGGAAGACCTGATATTTCATAAGGATTATAAGATTAAACTACCTAAGAAAAATCATTTGGTAGAAACAAAAGCCACCATGAAGACTAACTATAAATTAAAACGGCTAGTACCTCCCAGTTAGCTTTGCAGGGCCCAATTTGGCTAAAGCGCGCTCCACTTCTTCACTGACCTGTTCAGCGTAACAGTTAGAAACTCATAACACTGCCATGAAAGAAGAAATGAAAACTTCGAAAGCTTTTTTTTCTGTAACACTTAAACTAAGTTATCTTACAACTCTACGAAGAATAGGCTCCAATGACGAGCAAAGTTTTTGCAGACTGTCCACCTTGAGAGCCTCAACAATTACACTGCATTCAGATTTGACGTGTTAATAAAAATAAACATCAACACTCAAATTTTCAACTTATAGCCAACAGTCATAAACTTGAAACCACTTTTGACCGACAAATTTTTCCTCACTGTACATCTCAACTTAGAGCCAAGACCAATTTTTCTTTCAAGTTTCTAATCCAACTTTTCAAAAGTAAACATTAATCTATTCCTTACTCAACATATCCAACTAAGTACAATATCTCTCTTAGTTGAAATTGAATACTAATTAGAAGACTCAAGCCATTTTTAACTATCAAACTGAAACACAGCTAAAAGCAATTTCATTTGTAATCTTAGCTCAGTAATATACAAAAGCAACGAAAACCACACTAAAACAAGAAATAAAATAAAATAAAACCTTATAAATTTTGATTTCCAGGTAGAAGAAAATACCTAGCAAGAGCAGGTCTTTTCCTCTCTGGCTGAGCTTCTTCGGCCGAAGCTGAATCCAAACCTCGCTTTTCCCTCACCATGCTCGTCGATCTCTCCATATACCTACTTTGCATCTTCATCGCGTCCAATCTATACCTCGCCGTTTGGTTGCTGAGAAAGTTCAAAAGAGACGAAAGAAAATCGAATCACGGAAACGACGACACTAAAACCAAACATGAGAAACACAAAGCTTTTCTTCTTGAACTCACCTCCGAGCTTGACCTAAATCTTCCATCTCGATTAGGAAAAGAAAAACAGCTAAAAGCTCAACCAACACCAACGAAATTCCTCTCTCTCTCTCTCTCGCTCTCTCTCTCTTTACCTGAGCTCGAAGAATAAAATCGTGAAATTGGATAAGGGAAAAGGAAAGAAAGCGAAAAGAGAAAAGTAAAAGAAGCGAGCGGGAAAGTGGAAGTTTTAAAGGGAAAAATTTGAGAATCCGAGCGAGAAGCTTCGTGGAAACGTCTGCGAATTTTCTCGCTAAATGTCTGCGAAACAACACAGAAATAAATAGAAGCGCTTTTTTTTTTTTTTTTTTTTTTCCTTTCCCAAAACTAGTACGGCGACTCCACTTTTTTTTTTTTCATTTACTGACGGCTCTGCTAAATACTATACATTATCTGTGCGTTTAGTTTTCTCGATTGAATAGAATTTTATTGGATTAGATTAGATTAAATTGTATTTAATAGTATAATATATTTGTTGTGGTATTGGATTGAATTATGATAATATTTTTAAAATTATAGAGGTTATAAATACAAATGACAAGACATATAAAATTATTAAAATAATATGCATAATATTTAAATTTAATTAAAAAGTAAATAAAAAATCATTTTTTTATTGGTGGGACTCACACTTTTTTATATGAGATTATTAATCTCACCATTTTCTATGGACTATTTATCCCACATGAGAAGGATTATTTTTGTGGGTCTCACTCTCAATTATTTTATCTTATCATACACTAAATATGGGATTAATACTAGTATTAGTCCAATCTAAGCCAATCTTCCCTAAACAGTACACTAAACACACCTTATGACATATGTCAAGGAAAAAAAATTGCTTGTACCAAAAAAAAAAAGCGCACGCTCTTTTAAAAAAAATAATAATAATAAAATTGCGAGTACCACTAAATTCAAAAGAATAATGAAAAGGCATATCCTATATTTGTCGGATAAAAATTATAAATGACCCCTATAATAAGTCACTGTCCGTATTTGGCCCTTATAATATAAAACTTCTCAAATAGCCCCTTAAAATATGCTGATTAAAGAAAAATAGCCCTCCTGTTACATTTTTTTGACGGACATAACAGTTATTGGGGTAAAAAAGTAATTTAGCCTAACTAATTGACAGTCCTCTACACCGGCGATTCTTTCTTTTCCTTTGGCCTCACTCACTGTCTCTCTTCTCTATCATCTATCCACTTTCATGTTTGCAAATCTGTATTATATATAATATATTATGTAATTAAATTGTTAAGGAAAAATATTGTGTTTATCGGCGGGAAGGACGAGCCGAAGCTTTCCGGCGACAATGAGCTCAAGCCAGATCTAATTCACAAAGCCACAAACGGCACCGAGCTTGACTCGGTGGTTCTCGCCGCGAAGGACAGTCGGAGCGACGGCATAGAGGAAGACGATCAAACCAGCAAGATCGTGATGGCCGATTACCGCAACAAAAAGGCAATATCACCTTCATCGGCATCGGCGAAGGGAACACCGTGGCCGACGTTCGTCAAAGATCGAGGGAAAACATCAACGTTGCAGAGGCGACGGAGGAGGCCGCGGCAAACGGGTAGCACGACACGACGAGACCAAAGTCTGAGCAACGCGAGATCGTCGGCGCATTTTAGCATTGTATGCCAACACTCGCTCACTCTCTTCTTCCTCTTCCCAATCGCCGCCCTCTTATCCTGCGCACCCTCTCTCTCTCCGCCGCCATGAGCTCCGCCTCCCTCGCTCTCTCCGCCTCGCCGCTCCTCGGCTCCGGTAATGGGCTCCGGCGAGGCCTCGGCCGATCCAGGGTCTCCATGAGCGTCTCCTCCGCCGGAGCCCGATCGCAGGCCGTCGTGAGCGACGGCTTGTTCGCCGACTACAAGCCCAGCCTCGCCTTCCTCTTCCCTGGCCAGGTGTGTTCTTGGTTTCGAAATCTCTGTTTGGTCCGTGAATTGCTGAGACGCGCACATTCATGCGCGTATGTGTTTGCTTTGTTCGATCTGGTTTGGAATTGGAACTGCTTTAATTAGGAATTTGTTGATTTAGATGCTAATTTTTTGTTTTTCCCCATCGATGGTCACATGTAACATGATTTAGCTCATCGAGGTCGAGGACGTCGGGGCACGCGAAAGCATGGCGAACGCTGTGAGGAGGCATGGTCACGACGGATCGTTCATGGATTGGGTTATATACCTTTTTTTTTTATCGCTGCAAAGGTGTTGAATCTGAGTTTTGACGTTTGGTTTGTTCATGGATTGGGTTATATACCATGAGATTTAGGACATTGAAACCAAGAAACTTTCTCTCTCTTTCTTTGAACTATGTTATGACTACAAGTAGGATTAGGGAACTATGGCTTTGAATTTTTTGTCTATAACCTGTTTGATAGAAGTTCTCACAGGGTTGGTTTTCTTTTTTTCTTTTTTTTTTTTTGTCAAAATTTTGTGATTCCAAACGTAACAACAAAATTTTTCTTCATTTTCTTTTCATTTTCCAGAAAATACTTTTTTTCTTCTCAAAAACATTCTTTTTATTTTTTTTTCTTGTAGTTTAGAGTTAAAATCTGTTGTTGATGATGAGTTTTCCTTTTGTGTTGGAGAGTTTTGTCATTTAGTGCAGCCCCAAAACGTTTTCTTAGGTTCCACATCATTTTCCGTTAAAAAAATGTAACGGGAGGGCTACTTTTATTTAGTGAGTATATTTTAAGAGGTTATTTGAGAAGTTTTATATTATAAGGACCAAATACGGACAGTGACTTATTATAGGGGTCATTTATAAAATTTATCCTATATTTGTCACACTATTAAAAAGAACGAAAATAGTCCTAAAATTGTAAAATTATGAATAAAGTTCTATTATATTGATATTTTATAACTTTTGATCAAATGAAAGCATATTGTGTAACTTATAGGAAACTAAAATATTTGTTCACATAAAAAAAAACTAAAATATTTGTTCATCATTTATGGAATAAAAAATGTTTTATTTATGTTGTGATTTTTTTATATTTATAATATAATATTAACTTGTTACACGATAAACATGAGGTAGACATCCAAGTAGTATACTATATTAAAACAGAAAAATGTTCAATGGTGTATGCATTATAATTGAGAAATTATAGTGAATACCCAACTTTTAAAACTTAATGTAAGTTATTACCTAATTTTTTAAAAAATGTAACCAACTACTCAAGTAATTCAATTACTTACATAGTGATAAGTGGTGGTAATTAACTTAGTTACCAAAAGCATGTGCAAGTAATTCACGAATTAACTAGAAACTCAATTACTTCAAAAGTTTAGGTATTTATTTTTATTGTTATATAAATTCTAGGTATTTCTCTACTTCACCCATTATAATTTCGGATCGCTAAATTTACGTGATTTTTCAAAAAAATAAATGTAATATTTTAGAATCGATTTACTGCCATACATTATATAATAAAGTACACTAGTGACACTTAATAGGGAATTTTAAGAAAATAGCAACTGTTTACAAAATAGTTTCAAAAAATAGCCATAGTTTCAAAAAATTTAAAAACCAGTCGTGTCAGAAATTTTTTACAAATTTTTTGACTAGTCAGAAATTTCTGGCAGTAATTATTGTCAGAAATTTCTTACATGTTTTATGACTAGTTTTTAAATTTTTTAAAACTGTGACTATTTTTTAAAAATGTACAGTCTAAAATGGCTATTTACGTAACTGACCCAATAATATGACTTTTTATTGTAATTCTCTTTAAGATAAAGATGCAAAAAGTCGAGGGAAAAAAATTAGTCAAATGTAACGTGGGCAATTAAAATCCAATTTTACCTTTTCTTCTTCTTTCTATTTCTTCTTTTTATTTTTTGTCTTGTTTTTTTACTTATTTTCAATGAAATAGTTGTTATAAATATATATATATATATATATATATATATATAATACTAACAATAATAAAGTGAAATGATAGAAAATGTATATATCAATGGAGAAAAAAATTATTAGCCACACTAAATTTTCTACTATTCTATTTTCTTCTCTTTTCTTTATACAATTATTTCTTCTACAATATTTTTGTCAATCTCTCCTCTCTCTTTCTTTCTCTATTTCTCTCTTTCAAAGCCGTTCAATTGGCTGTGTGTGCCTTCAATTTGCTTGCACACATAACTGAATATGATCACCTATTTATAGGCGTCATGGCCGTTGGAATCATGGCATCTCTTAATGCAAAACCACAAAAATGATTTAAAAGTTTTGCAACCAAAGCATTTTGCCAATTGTTTTCTCAAAATGAGCGGTGATGTGCTTGACAGTATTCTTATAAACAAAACCATGACATAATCTGAAACAAATGATATTAGTGCGAGTTTGGCATTGTTAAGGTTATAAAAGTTCTTCAAATTGTGATGAAGAAAGAAGTTGCTAAAGCTATAAACATGTATGGCGTTAGGTTTTTTATTTTTAAAATTATTGTCAAAATATTACAGATATGTAAAAGGGTCTATTTGGTATTTGTCATTACATTGGTCCATATTTTAAAAAAAATGAACAATGTTTCTAAAAATTAAAGTATTGACTACTAATACATAAGAAAACTAAGGGCATAAAGATAAAAGTACACCATCATATAGTTAAAAAAATGATTAGTTTCTTAATTAACTTGAAATGTTAGTTATTTTCTTAAAACATCATTCAAAAAATGAGTATTTATTTAAGGGCTCATCAGCAAATTGGCATGTTAAAATAACATATTTCTAAAGAAATGACCTAACTATCTAAAAATTAAGTTATTAGCCTAGTTACATCTGGACTGCCAAAAATATCCTTGTTCGCCCAAATTTTATTACAGATTATAATCGTAACAATATTTGTTACGATATGTAACAAATACTGATACAAATCGTAACAGACAAATGTGTCATAAAAATTAGATATTTTGTTACATATGTTTATCAAATTTTGTCTGTGACGGTCTGTATCAAAAGTTGTTACATATTATAACAAAAATTGTTACAGTCTGTAACATTTGTTACCTTTCGTAATAAAAGACAAAATTGTCAATGCATAATGTCTAAAAAGATAGCAAAAAAGAAAAATGGCTAATAATTTAATTATGACAAACTCAGGTCAATTCCTTAAAACTAAAGCTAAAAACAAGTCATTTAGCTAAAAATCTCTTTATTTAATTATCTCATGTAGAATTACCAAAATAATTTTAACCAGTTAGTTAGTAGAGGCTTGACGGTTAATTAAGAATATTGTAGCAATTTAAAATGGAGAAACTTTTTCAGTTATTAAAAAAAATGTCTTTAACTTGATTTTCAAATTATACTGCGTAAAAGCAGAAACATTTATCTACTTTTTAAAAAACAAGTTTACCAAACACTTAAACTTGTTTTAAATTTTATTCATTTATACTATAAAAGCAACTTTCAAATATAATGTGAAAATGGGCCTTAGTATATGTTTTTGTACTTGGCTGGTCTTTGGCTATGGAGTCACATCCATGATATTCACAACAATAGTTTGATTTAGTGGCTAATTATACTCTATCAAAATGGTTCAAATATGGCAAGAAACCTCCACCAAAACTAGATAATGTAAGAGCTATCAACATTCCAAGACCACAAAAGATAGTAGATCCATTATCCATCGTAAAATTAGGTACTATATACCACCATAAACTAATAAAGCATGACAATAACAGTTTTGTTGATGTTAAAAATTTGGAATAAGAGAGATTGAGAGAGAGAAAGATTGAACTCAAGATCGATAAATTTGCAATTAAACAAAATACATCAACAAATAAAAAGGAAAATAGTAGTGATGTCGACTTCAGCTCTATTCATATAAAGTCAAGCAGTCAACATAGTAAAGTTTCCAAATATATATATATATATATATATATAATTTCAAAATAAAGTGATTCTTGACGCCACTTAACAATCTTTAACCCAAGTAATGTGCTCTCTTTGTTTGTACACTACGTTTGTAGTACGCATTTAATGTACAATGCACGGTGCCCGAGATGTTATAGCTTAACAATCTATAAAAGCAATATATATATAGCACACTTTGTTTTTTTTTTTCATATTATCCAATCATTTCTCAAATTTTATACCAAAATTATGTATGCTTAGTTTAATTAAAGATGAAAATAGTAAAAAGATAAATTTATTTATTTTGCTTGTTTTTTTTATTATTTTCATTTGTCATCTCCGATTAAACAAAATTTTTCTGTTAAATAGAGACTTCATAGTCTTGATCCCGAAAAAGAAAAATGCATATACTTTTGTCCAGTATCATCTGAAAAGCTAATGCAACTTTGTATTCAAGATAGTGTATAAAATTTTGGAGAATAGAATGCGACGATCTTACAACGGATTGTGACCTTATTCCAGTCAGCATAGTCCATGGCCGGTGGTTATAGAAAACACAATGTTGGCACATAAATTGGTTCATATGATCGAGAAGGAAAAAAGATCTGAAGGGTTCATGGAGATTAGAATTGTTATAAGCAAAGCATACGCTAAATTGGAATGTAGCTTCATAAAGATTGTTCTTCTGCGTTATGGTTTCTCTGAGTGGTTTGTCGAGATGGTTATGTTTTGTATTGCTTTGGTGACTTTCCAAGTATTACTCAACGTGAATAATTTAAAGGATTTTCGACCATGTTGTGGACTGAGACTGAGGATTCCTCTCTCTTGATACATTTTTTATTCTTTGCAGAGAAGTATTATCTAGCTTCTTCTTTAGAGGAAGCCTGAAACTCTATCCTTGGAATTAAAACTACAAGGACAGTGCCCCCTCGATTGACCTACTTAGTGTTTGCAGATAACACTATTCTACCTTGCAGGGAAAATCTCAATGAGGTGAACTACATAGATAAGTGCATCTTTCTTTACAAAAGATGGCAAGGCTAGAGTCTCAACACTTCAAAATCATCGATTTTATTCTCAACCCATACTTCGGGAGCTATTAAGTGTGCTATTAGGACCCAGATGGATATGTCATTGATACTTCATTCAACGAGATACCTCGCGAATCCTCGTTTGTTCTCTATAAATTGCTCTCACAACTTGGCCTTCTTGAGGAGCAATGTTGGAAAGCAAAATACGGACTCCTTGGTGTGGAAAACAATTCTTAAAGCGCACAAGATTTTGACGAGTGGGGCCTGCATAATGATAGGGTTGGGGCCTTCAGTGGACATTTGGACATTACCTTGGGTACCTTGGCTTCCTCAAGGAGGACCAAATCATCTTTCCTCACTTTTTTTGTGGACAACATGCCCATTGCAATGCAAGACCTTTTCATTCAAGGGATAAGAAGATGGAATAAAAGATTAATTGAGCAAATGTTCGACCTTGAGAGTGTTAAACAAATTTTGAAAATAAGACCTCTTCATATCTCTCAGAGATCAAGTATTTTTGTGAGGGCACAAATCAGGTAAGATTTCAGAAAAAAGTGCTTTCTGGATTAGCTAGGCTAAGAATTTTTCATACAAACCACCTTAATGAGATACTTATGGAAGTCAAAACTGTTTCTATGACATCAACTTCTTCTATGATTACTATTTTGGGACATTCTGCCACTAGGGAAAGGCTAAATTGAATTTTCTTAGGTAGGGTTGGGTGTTGCTTTTGTGATATAAAAATAAAATCAACATTGTATATCTTCAATAAATGCTCGTTTGCGAAGGTTCTATGGTTTATCGGGCCCGAATATCCATACTGAGTGTTTCTAGGGTAATAGTTAGTTAGACTTTGGTAACTGGCTATTTGATCAAAACACACGGGACCCATCTATGGATTTCTTGAATGTTGTAGGGCCTAACATTGCTTCGGGGGCTGTTTTTAGATTATAAAAGAATCTACAACAAGTATAGGTGTTTGCTAAACTTGCTTCTGAAAGAAGCAAGTAACTGTTTTTGCTTTCACTTAGTGTAATTTGATAAATAGGTTAAAGGTTATTTTTTTGCAACTGAAACTGCTTCTCCATTTTAAATTATTAAAATATCCTTAATTAACCGTACATCTTCTACTAACTAATTTGTTTAAAATTACATTTTGATAATTGTACATATCCATAATATTTTAATAGCAGCTTCAAAAATTAAATAATCAAACGCCCTACCTGCTCATAACTTCAATAACTTCTTTTTTAGCACAATTTGAAGCACTTATTTTATAAGCACAGCAATGTCAAATTGACACATAGTGTGTTTGATGGAAGTGGTTTAGAGAGTTAGAAATCACGTAGTGTTCAAGGGCATCAAATGGGATCCCATGTTATTTAGAAACAAGTTAGCGAGCCTCAGAGTTGGACATCAAGCAGCTCGAGAGTCTAGAGCGGAGGTGGAAGAATGAAAGCTGTTTACTAGCCAGCAGAATGACGATCCTATCACGATGAGGAATCCCGAAATCGATATCAATGTAGACAGGGCATTCCAAGATGGAGGAGCGGCCTAGGATTGATCTTCAAATGATCTAATAGAAAGTCAGTGACATCTGAAATGAGATCTACTCTAGTTGATTCTCCTCTCAAGGCGGAGTTGTTAGCAATCTTAGAAGCCCTCATGATCATAGCAAATATAATGCAATTTCAGAGGATTCAAATAGAGCTAAGAAATTCAGCAATATATATATATATATATATATATATATATATATATATAGCTAAGACAACTTGTTGGCCACTGAATGTATTGAAGATAGTGTTTTGCCTAATAATTGGTCTTGTTTGCCTGTATTTTTTCATAAATAGAAACTATATCATTTTGATTATTGTAGGTTCTTTTGGTAATATAGGTCATGTATTCGTGGAGCTGATCGTCTAATTAGCAATTGGGAGATTAATCAGTCCTGTCATTATAATTTTTGTTTAGAGGATCTTCCTCCCTCTAATGTTGTTGTATTGTGACTTTGTTTTTTAATACACAAGTATTTCTTGCTTGCCAAAAAAAAAAAAAAACACTGTTAGTTAAAGATTATTGTTATTTAGCTATGTCCACAAACACGAACACATATGGGACCTGTTTTTCTGTATCGTTGAGCTACACTCAATTAATCTGATGGTATTTTTCATTAGTTTTAGATTCTCTTATTTTCCACGCTAGTTTCTAATTTTTTTTAATATCAGTCTACGTGTCATAGTTTTATTGCTGAGTGTTATCACATTTTAGAAGGATTTGATATTAAACTAATCATAACATAAAACTTCGATTTTCACATCAGTTGGTATTAAAATGTTGGTAAAAGAGTTGGTATGTCTAGCATTATTATTATTATTATTTTTTTGTAAATTTTGTTTGAATGAATATTAAATGAAAAATAACAATAAGTATTGATATGACGAAATGAAATTTTTGTTTACTCATTTCATCAATAAAATAAAAACAAAAAAGAAAAATAATTTAGATAAAAATTGTTACAAATTGGGTAGCTAATTTTTTTTTCTCATTTGACAGTGCAATTTTTTTCCTGTGCAAACATGCATGTTTTAAGCAAGGTGTCTAATTGACCCATAAATGCGAATTTAGACAGTCATATATCTCGTTTTCAAATCTCTAACGCCAATTAAGAAATTAGTCATTTTAAAAGTAAAGTTTAAAGGATTTAGTAATAATTTTATGAAATTAAGAATTTAGCTGTGGCATACGTGTAACATAATATGTTACTATTATGTTACATGTAACATAATATGTTATATTTATAACATAAATATAATACATGTATATTACACATGTAACATAAAATATTACGTGTAACATATTATATTATATGTATGTTACGGCTAAATTCTTAATTTCATGAAACCATAGCTAAATCTTAAAAAATTAGTCAAAAGTTTGCCTAAATCCTTAATTTCGTGAAACTATGGCAAATCCTTAAAAAAAATAACCAAAAATTTGGCTAAATCCTTAAAAATCTCTCTCTTTTTTTTTTTGGAAAAATCTCTTGCATTTTTAATGAAAGACAAATTTGTAAATTTGGTTTGGAAATTCTTATAATAAAAAATTCTAAAATACACTCTCTTTCTCACTCTCTAGTGCACTCTCCATTCACATTAATTATTTGTATAGAACCAATTAAAAACTTCTAATAATAAAAAGGACACGTGTAATTGCTTGCAAAAAAAACAAAAGGACACAATACACATGTAAACACACAAAAAAATAAAATAAAATAAAAAGCAAAAGAGTGTGAAAGAGAATAATAAAAAGAAAAATACATTTAGCATCCCCTTTTTTTTGGCTAAACTGTTTAGCATCCCCCTTGTTATCATTATATGCGACAAAGTGTTCAAAGTAAAGATTCTCTCTCCTTTCCTCATGAAATTAAAAAATAAAATAAAAAAATCTCTCTCTCCTTAGTTAATTATTAGTTTTTAATGCAGACACCAGGCAGCTTTAGCCTTTAGGGACCAGTAGACACTGTAGAGCAATCCTTCACTAAAACGCACAAAGGAAAGATTCTTTGAGTCCCCATCTTTTTTTACTTAAGAACATATTCTGGGACTTTATTCAGACATCAATGTGTTGCACGTTGTTCACAAAACAACACATTTGATATCCAGAAAAAAAACAAAAACAAAAATAAAAAAACATTTGAATTTATCCTCTGTACCCTCTGTTTGGTACCTCTATTCTGGACCACAATGAGAACTGCATTGACAAAAATGAGAAAACCCTTTGAAATTTGGACAAAAAAAAAACACTAAAAATAAAATAAATAAAAAAAAGATGAACAATTAAGATTCCAAGTAAATCCAACGTCCCATTTGTACGGCATCATTATGCTTGGCCTGATTCGTGTATGTGCTTATCTTATGTATGTCAGTCACGGACCTAATACTTCAAAAACAATAAATGACAGATAACAGAATACACCAGTGCCTATCGTCATTCCAATTATAATTTGGATGGTTTGGCCTTAAATTGATGAGTCGAATCAATAGTAATAATAATTTTTTTTTAACAAAAATAGTAATAAAATTCTATGATATACAATTGGCTTTTATTGATATAAAGACATAAAGTATAAATGGCCTTTAGATTATGACAAAGAGCTTTTATTGACAAAGTACAAAGAGATTTTACATCTCTCTCGTGTAATGTCAGAATTAAGTTAACTAAGTATGAATAAAGGAAAATTTGTGGCGCGGTAAATTACTAAATTCTATTGTAGATATTGTTAAGATAATGCGAAAAAAGTAAAAAAATTAAAACCATTATGTAAATAAATTTTGTATTCTAATTCAGGAATTTAAGGGAGCTTGTAATAAATGGTCGCTTTTAAAATTTGATTATTAAAATAACTTCAAAATTTTAAGACAGTAATCACTCATTAACTTTCTTAATTTAGCAATTGATTTTATTTCTGTAAAATTAAATTTTATTATGATCAATTAGCATTTTTTTCTCCCTGAAACTTCATCATTATTTAAAGACGGTTATAGGTAAATAGCCATTTTGATGTTATATTTTTTAAAAATACTCTCAGTTTGAAAAAAAATAAAAACTTAGCCATAAAAAGTTTCTTATACATATAAAAAATTTCTTACCAAAACAAAATTACACTTAAATTTTATTGTAAGAAATTTTTTATCATGGTAATAAATTTTTGAAATGGCAATTTTAAAATTGTGGTTATTTTTTAAAATTATTTCCTAAAAAGTTATTATTTTATTAAAATTCTCATTTATCAACTGCCTCGGAATCTAAATGGGGAGAAAAATTCAAATTTAACATCTCTGAATGTATTGGATCTTTTTTCGCCTCAACAATTTTATTACCAAACACCTATTTTGAGTAAAAATTATCAATTTTACCACAACTTGGAAGAGTAAATGTGTGATACATTACATTCGGTTTAATATGGTGCTGAGTGCTGACCACTAAGCGTTAAGGCATCCAATGGCAATATGTTCTCTCTTTGTAAATAGGATCAACAAGAGCATGGCAATTGGTAATCCCCTGCTTTAATGGCAATACGCCTAACTTTTTTTTCTTTTTTTTTTTTTTTTAATTATTGAAACCTAAGCATAACCTCTAAAAATGCTGGTTTAAGAGCATCTCCAACTATTACACAAAAATAGTGGTGTTGCATTAAATAGTACAACATTCTCCACTCTATTACACTAATCTTTACTCTACAATATACTGTTATCTTTTCATATACCTTTTTGTCTTATTTATACTAATTAATTAATCATTTTGGGTATAATCTTAACCAAATTTGGTGAAATGACATCCGATTGCGCACACCCTAAGAATGAGGAACAAGCATCTTTGAGTGATAACAGATTTTTTCTGTGATTTAGCAATACAATGATAGGAACACAACACCTAAAGAGATAAAGCATTAACCTAGTAGAGCCCTCTTCATTCATTTTGTGTTTTAGAAACCAATCATAGTTGTAGTTTAATGATAGAAAACTGTAGAAGATAAATATCACAATTACAGCCACAAATCTAATAACTGTTTGAGAACAGTCTTAAGCCACAAAACAAAGCAGCTACCTCCCTTTCTTGCCCTTATTCTTTCCCTTCTTTTTGTCTCTTTTGTTTTGTGACTTCGGCCTCGTTTTCTGCCTCACAACTCTCTTGAACGGTTTCTTCTTAGCCACGGGCACAATGTTCTTTCTTTCAGCTGCAATGGGTTCTACTAGCGCTCCCTCTATCTTTTCGCTCGGAAACATTTCTTCTTCCTCGCGAGAGATTTCGCTTGTTGTCACTGTGACTTTTAGGTTTCCGTTGTCATAGGTTTTTGTCCCTTACAACAATAAGGAAATGCCAGTGTTAGTTAAGTTCGAGAATTGTACATTGTGAAATAAAGAGTACTCTGAAATACACATTTGAAATTTGGGAGTAAATAAAAACACATGTTTAAGCGCATAAGATAATTCCATCTTCCAGTCACATGATGCCATCTTTATGAACGATCACTATTCATGTGATTCTTGAAGGTAACTTTGGACCCGTTCTCTAAATTCAATGCTAGCTTCATTACCAAGTGGGGTAGCTACTCTGAAGGATAACGTTATGGTCGAAAGAAAATATAATCTTTAGCATTTGGAGTTTTAGGGAGAATATTATCTTAGTACTATCCTACATCATTTGTATTCAACCAAAATACACAAGGAATTGAAATGGTCCCACCCAAAAGGCAAAACGAGCAAAAGTTGAAAGCAATGGTGCAATTGCAAGTGGCCCAGCTAACAATATATTACCAGTAAACATTAATAACTATGGAACAAACATAGACTCGTTGCTAATATACGTGTCAAGTTAGACATGGTAAATCGGTTAGTCAAATAGTACCAGAAACTGATGGAACTTGCTCCCCATTTTCATCGTCCTCGTTATGCTGATCACTGCCCTCAGCTGTAGAATCAGAAGGTGGTGGAGCTCCACCATACAAAACATATTCTCTTTCTAGCTTCCTCTGCAACATAGCTAACAACATGTAAAAAACGTAGGAAGTAGGACATATATTGATACATGCAGTCGATACATGACAAAATCAAATAATACAAGGAAAGATATGGGACTTCCGACAGGAAGTAGGACAGTTAGATCTCCCTGTCCTACACTCCCCTTCCTTGCACCTTCGAAATTCCATCAAACATTATTCGTGATTATGTCTGAGAGGAAAGTTGGAATATTTCCAGATATTTGAGATGCAGAGGCCTAAAATTTCTATCCACTAGACATTAGAGAGCCGGAGACCCACCATAAATCTTCATCAATCAAAATCAGGTTCTTTATTTTTCACAAAGATTAGTAAGATATTTTGGCAGAAACGTTCATAGATGAGACATCATTAAAATTGAATTATAATATCCTTAGGCTGGTGGGCCTAACAAGAAAGAATCATCCAACATGTGGCTAAGACTCTCTGAACGAAACAGAGAGACGAGCAGGGACCTTTTTTTTCCCCTTTCTTTTACCATTCCAAAACTCTACGAAACAAGTTTTCTTAAAAGAATTTACGAGCTAGCATGAGTACTTTTCTAATTACAACAATGAAGTGTTACAAATTACTCAAGAAACATATGCACTTTTTTCACATTTTACAAGCAAAGAGTAATGCATGAACCATCCATGGACCAAAAAAATAACTCGGGAAAATAGTAAAATCACGTTTGTTGTTCTCCGTGTCATCGTCCAAAAATGGTCGGAGTACTTTCACTTGTACATGTAACAAAAATAGAAAAAAATGTATGGCTTTAAGCTTGTCTCACTAAGATAAACATAATGTTGACAATTTAATTGATTTTAAAGGTGCCCAAATCTACGAGGGGAGAGAAACTAAGTTATCCTATGCAAACACAATTAATCTAGAAACCCACAAAAACGACAAATGACACACTGACCAAACCTTTCATATGAATATGAGAAGCTAAAAAATATGTTTGGCAAAATGTGGTTCGAACTTCTCATTTCGAACACGTTAAAACAAGTGGATTTTTTTCATAACTGAACTATGTATTGTCTAACTCTAAAATGCAAACCTCCGAAACAGTGCCAAAAAACTAACAAATAGTTCCTCCATTTTTTTTTTTTTTTTTTTTACAAAGAAAGTATAAGAGAAACATAAAACTAACCTGCATAGAACATTACAAACCAAAAACTAGTATTTGTAGATATTAAGCGCTGCTACAACATAAACAGAGATTAAATTTAAAATTTAAAAAAAAAAAAAAACCCTAACATAAAATTAAAATAAAATACGAAACCTTTTTTCGTTCCTCAATGCGCTTTCGTCTCTGAGCCTCCCCTTGGAGCTTGAGGGCTTCTTTTCTTCTCTTCTTCTTCCTCTTGTGGAAACCAGTCACGTAATTCCTTAACAGGAAAAGGGAAAATTGCCACTGAATAACAGAATTGAAACTCTGCAATGGAAATCCCAAATCGGAGGATTGAATTATTATTACCTGAGATCTTTCTCGTCGAAGGTGATGGAAACAGACTTGTTCTTGAGAGACCTCTTCTTTATGTGACGAAGTCGCGACGGAGTAGCTTGAATCGGGTGGTGTTGTTGATGATCTTCGTCGTCTTCCATGGCCGCTCTGTGCTTGCTACTTGCTTGCTTGCTGAGCCGAGGCAACGAGAAGAGAAGCTACTCACTCTCCTTTCTTCTCGGCTGTGCTTCTTAATGGGCCGCTAAGGTTTTTGGTGAAATTGGCCCATAATAGCTCGAAGGGCTGGCCTGGCCTGATTACGAGGGAATTTTGAGAAGAAGAAGCGGAAACGGATAATTTCAAAATAAAGTCATTCTTGATGTCACTTAATAATCTATACCCCATGTGGTGTGATCCCTTCATTTCTACTCTATATTTGTAGTGTAAATTTTGGGGTATAAATTAAAAGTGCAACACACATGGGGTATAAATTATCATTGTGTCAAAAATGGGGTATTCCTCAAAATTCCCTATTTTGAAAAATGTCACGCCCGATTTGTTTTGAAAAATATCACTTTAAAAGAAAAGTTGCAGTCTATGTCACTTTTAAATTAATCGAATTGCTTTTTTTTTTCTTTTTTACAAACGAGGACGACAAAAAGAAGAAAGGAGAAACATAGTAATTTGATGATAAAAAAAAGTGGCATGATATATAATAGTCGCATAAGTTATAAGAATAATACTAGACCAGTAGACCTACTAACTCTTTTACCAACTTTTTAATATTAACTTATGTGGTAGTTGATGCGTCATGTTTGAATTGGCTGAATATCAAAACCTTATGCCAATGTGATAAACACTCACCAATGATAATATGACACATGAGTTTGTATTAAAATAATTGGTAAAGTAGTTGGTATGTGTAGCATTGCTCAAGTTGTAAACTTGAATGTGAAATATGGCATGAGATCAAATTTTCTCAAATTTAAATATAGGAGATTTCGATAAACGTCCCATTTAATAGCTCATTTTCTAGCTTGCATTGCACTGCTATTTCTATACTAGTTGAATTTACGTGCGAACAATTTAATTTTATTTGATAAATTCGTCAAATTAGTTTAAAATCTTAAAAGCATTATTTAAAAATATATATTTTGTTAGCTGAAAAAGTAAATAATTTTTTATTTTTACTATTAAAATAGTAAAACAAATAAATATATTTTAAAAATCTAAAATAAAGAAAAATAATAATAATAAGCTAATCTTTTTTAGTGAAAATACAAACGAAATTAATAACAACACACAAAAGAAAATAATAATTAAAATATAACAACAAATAATTTTTTTTGGATTAAAATAATTTTAAACACAATACAATGAGCGTTAAAGGAATAAAAAATATATAATTGAATAAATTGTATTTAAAATTAATTAGTTGATAGATTAAAAATTTTAAAAGAAGAGAAAGGCAAAAAGAAAAGAAAAAATTTAGAAGAAAGAAAGAAAAGAAAATCAAATAGAAAAAAAAAATAAAAACAAAAAAAAAAAACAAAACAAAACAAACTTGACATCAGAAAACCAAATAGAAAAAGGGAAAAAAGGAAAACCAAATAGGAGTTGCTGATGAGGCTGAGAAGATTACTTTCAGACATCTTGACAAGTGTAAGTTTACCTAATTGTGACTCATGGAGGATATTTGTTTTATGAAGAGGGGTGATGTACTATCGTGGATTTTTAATTGTCTTGCCCTAGTTTTAATTTGTTTGGTGGCTATTTTTGTCATTCCATCTTATTTTTTGGAATGAAAAAAATAGTTTGAAAATGATTTTGGAATAGTTTCAAAATGGTTTAGAAAAATGATAAAATGGTTTGACTTTGCGAATTTCGAAGTGGTATGAATAGTTGAGATTTAAAGATATTGTCTAGAGATTTGAAAAGTTGAAAAAAAATGGTTGAAAAAAAATGGAATGGTTTGGAGGATTAGGAAAGTTGAAAAAAAAAATGGAATGGAATAGAATGGATGAAATGTGTATGCCAAACAAGGGGTAAATAATTATGACCCATAGACACTAATTTTAATTAATTTGACGTTTGATTTTTAATCACATTGCTCTTTATTTCTTAAACTACGTGAAATTTATTAATTAAACAAAGGACTAATTTTACGTTTGCCCTTTGAACTTTGAGATCAGTTTCACTATGCCCTTAAATTTCAATACTTAAGATCCGTTCCCCCATCTTTGAAATTTTGTAAAATTGCCCCTTCCATCAAATATTTAACAAAAAATGCATTATATTCATATTTTAAGGTGTTTTGAAGTTGGTAAAAAGCTGTTTTATCCTTAAATTAGTGTGGGGTAGTTATATTTTAATAATTTTAATAATATTTATATGCAAAATTTATAATTAAATTCATATTTTTTTCGCTCCTAAAAAATTAAGATATGATCTTTTACATATAAAATATGAATTTAATTATAGATTTTGTATATAAATATTATTAAAATATAACTATCCCACAATAATTTAAAGATTAAACAATAATTTCAAAATTTTTTTAACCTCAAAGCACCTTAAAACAAGAATTTAAGGCATTTTTCGTTAAATTTTTTACGGAGGAGGCATTTTTACGAAATTTCAAAAATGAAGGAGAACGGATCTAACGTTTTGAAATTTAAGAGGCACCGTAAAACTGACCCCAAAGTTCAGGGGACAAACGTAAAATTAGTCTTTAAACAAATAATTACATGCATGGGCGTTACAATAATGAGGATATAGCCAAAATAACTTAACTAGAAACCAAAATTTTAAAAATTACTTTTTATTTTTTATTTTTTCTTATTATTAAAAAAATGTGATATAGCATAATTAGGAGATAATTAAATCTTAATCAATCTCTTAAAAATATAATAATTTCTTCCCTTTCTTCAATTAATTGAAAATACCTCTCATCACTCCCTTTCTCTTTCTCTTTCTCTTTCTCGCTCATGTGCCTTCACCCTTCTCCCCCTGTCGAACCCTATCTTCCTTGAGTCCCCCTCTTCATTTCTTTAATCAATTAAAATCAAAGAAACTCTGCCCTATCTCATCCTCCCTTTCTTTCTTTCTTGTGTGCCTCCCTCCCCTTTGCTTCTTACCGAACCCCTTCTTGCCTTGTCATGTGCTTTGCTCTCTATCTTTCCGCCCTCAAATCACTAGCGAGGTCGAGGAAGCACCGATGAAACCCAAGTGAGAAGATCGAAATATCAGCATCATCACAAATAAAGCTTGGACCAATATACTTATACAGCTTACTTACAGCCTTATGTATAATCTTAAGTGTATACTCACTTTGCTTGATACCTATTCTTTTGTAAATTGTCTATACAAAATCAAAAAACTTGATGCTTCCATCGACCATGAAGTCCCTTGTCAAATCACTTTCAATCCATTCCCAACAACCGTTCAAGTTTTTTCACTTCCCGTTGTATTCTAAATACACATATATACGGCCCATACATGTAAATATAGAATAATAAGTTAAAATATTTAAAACTATAAGAAAAAAATTATAAGAACATCACAATGATTCAAAACGCGCGACCTTCTTCAAATTTTAGTCGCGCGACCGTGCACTATCCCACCCAAGATAACTAGGCGTGCGACCACACATGATTCCGCACAACCACACCCGATCCCACCCAAGATAATTAGGCACGTGACCCCACGCGATCATGTTTCAAATTTTTGGGCTCGTGGTTGAGTGCCCATCTTTTGGTCGCGCATAACCCAGATCTAAACTATGGTTGCGCAAAATTTGCAGGTCGAACAACTCTTTAAAATAACAACCCAAGTTATTGTTTTACTCTCAAACTCAATTATTTCTCACACAAACTATATTATAAGTGAATGCTAACATAAATAAGATAAACAATTGAAATACTAACCTTCAACTAGCTAAAAGGTTATTCCTTACACTAAATAAGCTCTTCATCTTATAAGATTGGAATAAATGAAAAGTTTGGGTGGGGAGGGAACATGAGAATTGGTAGCGGGAGCATCCGGGAAAGAGGAAAGGCATACGAGAGAATTGGGAGGGAGGGGGAGAGAGGTAAGGTAGGGAGTACCAGAGAATTGAGAGGGAGGGGAAGAGAGGTAAGGCATACAAGAGGAGAGAGACAAGAGGGAGAGGATGAAGCTTATGGGGGCTGTTTGGTTGTTTTTTTTTTTAGTAGGAAAAAATACTCATTTTCACCCCATATTTGTGCTACTTTTCTCGATAGCACCCTATTATTTTTTCCAACATGTTTGCACCCTGAATTATGTAACGTTACCACTTTGTACCCTCCGTTTAAATCTGTCATTTAAATGATGACGTGGCACCAAAAAATTGTAATTTGACCCTTAATTTATTTAAAAATTTCACTAATGCCCAAAATCTTTAACAACTTAACAAAAACAAATTAAATAATTGAAAAAAAAAAAACCAAAAACCCTATCCCTTAGCACGTCTGCCATTACCAAACCAAAACCCAAAAAAAAAAATGATTTAGAGTGTTTAAACCACTAATTTAAGAAGAAAAAAAAAACAAAAAACCCAAAACTTCAAGCCTGAAGGGTCAAGGCATTAAGTCCCCCTGCGTGCGACGACGACCTTCTCCGACGACAACCCCGTGCGTCTCAATCACGAGGCCCCCCTCCACAACAACTCCGAGCACTCGATCCCCTTCGACCGCACGACCACTCAAACCTACGCCGACCCCGTGCGCCTCCCTCTGCCCGGCTGGCTGAGCTTCGAGCTTCGAGCTCCCGAACACCCTCTGCCCTCCCCACACCAGCCCTGTTGTTCGAGCTTGGACTCCCACGTCCCCTTCGCACTCAACAGCAACCACCTCTGTCACCGCCGTGAACCCACCCCGCCGCGAAACCCACCCCCGCGAACTCACCCCCCCACCCCCCCCCCCCCCCCCCCCCCCCCTTCCCCGCGAAACCCATCCCTGCCAACCCCCCCGTGAAACCCACCCCGCCGCGAACCCACCCCGCCAACCCCCCCGCGAAACCCACCTTCGCGAACCCCACCCTCACCAACCCTGCGAAACCCACCTTCGCGAACCCCACCCCCGCTATCGCTGCGAACCCACCCCGCCGCAACCCCGCTATCGCCGCGAACCACCCTGCCGCAAACCCTACCTGCGTGGATCTATGCCTCACCCCCTGCATCCCTTAACCAAAAAAATGCCCACGCTTTCTTCTTCAAATCAACACATCCCTTTGTTAAATGATTTAGTTTATGTTAAATTATTAAAGATCTAAGGTATTAGTACAATTTTTAAATAAATTAATGGTCAAATTATAATTATTTTTGTTGCTAGTCATCATTAACTGACGGATTTAGATGGATATAGTTCAGGGTGCAAACACGTCGAAAATAAACAATATGGTGCTATCGAGAAAAGTAGCACAAATATAAGGTGCAAATAGTTATTTTTTCCTCTTTAGTATAAAGGGGAACTCTTAATAAATGCTAATAACTTATTTTATATTAACTAAATTAATTTTTGATAAAAGGGGTTAGATTGCAAATAAAATTTTTTAAAAATCTATTTTAAAAATTTTAATATTCATTTATGGACGTACTAGCCTGGAAAATGGGGCAACCACCATTTTTTTTTTTTTTTTTGGCCAAATTATAACAAACAGTCTCTCGGGAAAGGAAAAACCAGATAGTCAACCAGAAGAGAAAAACTTCGACAAATGCATGACAACTACTAATGTTGCGATATATTATCTGTTTGGTACTAGAGAATAGAGATGGTTGTTTGTCTCCTGGATCAGCAGATACTACGGAGTAGAAAATGGCATACGAATTGATTATATATTTATGCACCCACATGGAGTAGGAGTTACTAGCCAACTAATATTTAGTATTTATATCACTTTCATTCTCTCTTTCTTTATACAAAATAAAAAAATAAAAAAAAAGATTTAGAAAAGAGATATAATCATAGGAAATAACACCAACGCCAAGGGCCCCTCGAAGCCATATACATTTTAAACACACACGTATTAAAGAGGGCAAATTTAATGAGTACACGCATTGTACCATTGAAAAAAATAAAAGTTCCTAAATTTGGGGAACGACTATAAACAATACGATCTCTCTCTCTTTTGGTTTTTTTTTGGTTTCTTTTTTCTGAAGAGGACAAACAATAATCATTAAATTGGGGAAGTGAACAAGGCAATGAAGAGATTGTGCTTTTGCACAATTCTGATCTGTGATCTGTTCATTGTTTGCAAATCTATTTCTTTGGACAACATTTCATATTTTTGTTGCCAAAAATAACACAAGTTAGTTGGAGAACAGGCCCAACTCGAGTCTGGATTCTCTTTTTTGCCAGAGCATTTCTTTTAGTTGAAGTAATTCCAAATTATAAAGATAATGTTCTGAGGAAAACTTTAAAGTAAAATTAGTTTCAAAGCGAGAATATTTGAAGAAAACACTTTCCAAATTATTGGAAGGCAAAATTTGGTAGTGATCATTACTACTGACTTTTGTTTCATAGAGTGAATAATAAATAGATTATTATTTTTATATAATAAAAGTGCCTATCTCATAAGTCATAATTGACACAGTCATATAACATATTCAGAATATACAATATACATACATATATATATATAAATATATATATTCTTTTCTTTTGAAGTCCCTATATATTATATGTAACATATTCTTGAACACAAAAAAATATTTGTAACAAATTCAGTGACTTTTTAGAAAAATAAATACATATTCAGTAATTTAAGCACTAATTTATTTGGGGTACATGTACAAGTGCTTTGTTAGAGTGAGTGATACTCAAATTATGTATAAATACTTTAATCATCATTCGATGATTAGTTCGATGCACCCTTTATTTTATTGCTGAAGTATCATAATCAACTATTGGAGCTACTATTTCTTCAAAAAAACTATTGGAGCTACTATTTAGACCATCTCCAATGGGTGATGTATAATGCCATTTTTGGCATTTTGCATCACCACCCATCTCCAACCAAGTGCCATTTTTTGATGCAAAATGGCATTTTGGTATAAAAATAAATAGTAGTGTTGCAAATTTGCAACACTACTATTCATGGTGCATTTTTTTTAAAATTTATTTTTTAATCCTTTAAGTTTTAAATATTTTCAAATCTAACCCTATTATTAAATTATTGTTTATATTTTGAACAATATTGCATGAATTAAATATTAGTTTGAAATTACAAATATAATTAGAAAATGGTAAATATTTGAACATGAAATACAAACAAAGACTTAAAAACTTTTAAATAAATACGTACATTGAATATAATTCTAATCAAGGTAAAAATACGGTTAAAAACTTAAAATTACAAAGACATAAAAAAAATAAAAATTACATATAAATAGAATAACTGGGAATAAAAAAGACACGTGTAATATTTTATGATAAATAAATCAACATGTTTAATGCAATAGAGAAAATATGCATTTAGTTTGTCATACATATGTTTTTTTATTTATTTATATTATTGAATTAATAATATATAAATTAACTTTTATTGTGGGCAATTGGTAAAATATTGAAGTTATAAAGGATTTAAAAATAAATTATTATAAAAAGTTGGTGTGAAAGAATATACTAAGAATATTTTTTTTGCTATAAAAAATGAATCTGGGTTGGAGATAACATGTACTATTCACTGCTGCATAATGCCATTTTCGCATAAAAAAATGACATTTTAACTCTCCTGGTTAGAGATGCTCTTAGTATTTAGTCCTATCATACAAATTGCATTCCAAAGTAATTTATATTGAAAATAATCTTTTATATATATATATATATATATATATATATATATTACGAGGACGGGTAAGGGTGAATGTCATAAATACTCTACGTGTTTCATCAAAATTTCACATTTATCTCTTAAGTTTTTATTAATATAAAATTTATATTTTAAGTTAAACAAATTTTATACCGTATTATGACTTTTTGCTCATAAAAATGTATATTTTTTTTCTAAATCATTAAAATACTTTAGCGTCAGTCAGGTAAATAGTCATTTTGGATTGTGTATTTTTAAAAAATAGCAACAGCTTCAAAAAATTTAAAAATCAACCATAATACATTTAAAAAATTTCTGACAATAATAAATTTATACATAAAATTGCTGTCAGAAATTTTTGACACGTATCATAAATTTTGTCAGAAATTTCAAAAATTACTGGTTTTTAAATTTTTTGAAACTATGACTAATTTCTTAATTAATCGAAACGTTGACTATTTTCTTAAAACATCATTAAGAAAATGACTATTTACTCAATTGTCTCTAAAATTTATGAATGACTACACTATTAAAATTTTGAAGTATTGGCAGTATTTTGAATTATGTTTTAAGAAAATAAACAACGTTTCGATCAATTAAGAATTTAATCGTTTTCTTAATTACAAAATGATATACATTTACCTTTATATTATGTATATAATTCTTTTATTTATTAGTGGTTAATAACTTATTTTTTTAAAATATTAATCATTTTTTTTTAAATAAACAAAAGAGTTTTCTAGGCATTTAACCAAACTTTTGGGTAATTTTTTAGGATTTAGTCATAGTTTCACGAAATTAGGGGTTTAGCCATAAAATGTAATATTTTTTATTACATGAAACATATATACGTGTAAAAGTGTAACATTTTATGTTACATGTTACAAAAAATGTTACATTTTTTACACGTATATATGTTACATGTTACAAAAAATGTTACATGCTATGGCTAAATCCCTAATTTCGTAAAATTATGGCTATATCTTTTAAATTTTACCTTTAAAATGGCTAATTGCTTAACTGGCCCTAAACAAAAAATTACTTAATATCAAATTGCCCTTAAATAAAAAGAAGAAATGGAAAACAGTTCCAATATAAAAATGAGTTTTTTAGGCATTTAACTAAACTTTTGGGTAATTTTTTAGGATTTAGCCCTAAAATACCGAAATTAAGAATTTAGCCATAACATGTAACATATATACGTGTAGAAGTGTAACATTACATGTAATATTACATGTTGGTGTAGAATTTAAACCAACGCCGTGATCCGTACATCTAGTGTGTGATACGGCAATGAATAGTGGAAGTTTGAACGGAAAATTAATACTCGGGAATTTTTTTAGTGGTTCGACCCTCCGCCGGAGTAATAGTCTACGTCCACTGTGTTTATAGTATTTCCAAATTGGGAATTTACAGAGTAATTTTTTCCAACCCCCTTCCCCTTCTCCTTCTCTTCCTTTTATAGAGGTTCGGAAGGAGAGAGAGGAAAGTGCATTAAATGCGCCCCACCAAATCTCCCTTAAATCAGGGGATTAGGTGGCCTTATCTTCATCAACCATATCCTGCCCCAAAAACAGAGGGTATGTTGCTAACTAATCAACTCACGTCTATCACAAGTGAGGCGTCTACAGTATTGGTCAGAGGTGAATATCAACGGGAGTAATCTTGCCACAACTACCTGCGCTTCAACCCTCGACCGGGGATCGTCCGCTCCGCAGGAAGTCCCCTGACTAGCCTGATCCTTCGCGAACGTGAGGTTAATTGCGAGTTCCACTTGCCCCAGGACTTAGGGGATCTTCAGCTCATCGGTCTCCCCCCGAGGACCTTGCTTCATGCCGGGGTCTACCTTCGAGGTTGTCTCTTCCAACAACCCTCGCAGACACGAGCGCGAGGTCGACCCGGGCTTTTTGGTGCCGTTTGACGTTAACACTCTTGCTGACTTGGCAAAGCTACGTCGTCACTGGGACACTCTTTCCGGAGGCTGCTCGTCTTCGGGGACGACATCCTCGATGATAGATCCTCGGACGAAAACTAGCTTACAACATTACATGTGTTACATTTTATGTTACATGTATCGTTACTTTTAATGTTGCATTTTTTACACGTATATATTATATATAACATAAATATTACATGTTATAATTAAATCTTTAATTTCGTAAAATTATGACTAAATTTTTTAAATTTTACCTTAAAATAACTATTTGCTTAACTAATCTATACAAATTTGGTACACGTTTTTTTCATTATCAAAAACGATTTTAAATGAATCGCATTGATATTTACGGTATGTTGCGTTGGTGCAATAAAAGAGTCGTCTCTATCTATAAAACCAATGTTGGACAGCCGCCAAAGCTGCGTGGCTTTGCGAGAAAAACCAAAACAAAATCAAACCAACCTTCCATACCATTCCACCACTCTGCCTTACAAGTTACAACTCCACTCATTTTTATTTTTATTGTTTTTGGTT
This sequence comes from Boehmeria nivea var. tenacissima, assembly GCA_018132145.1. Taxonomy (NCBI): domain Eukaryota; kingdom Viridiplantae; phylum Streptophyta; class Magnoliopsida; order Rosales; family Urticaceae; genus Boehmeria; species Boehmeria nivea. The sequence goes on along the minus strand of CM030877.1, from coordinate 7,345,400 downwards.
TAAACTTTCTTCTTCTTCTTCTTCTTCTTCGTTATTTCCCAAAAAAGTGCTCAAAATAAATAAATAAATAAATAAACACACAAACCAAACCCAGCCTCGATGGACGAGCCGGTGTTTTCCGACAGGGTGGTGGTTAACGGCGAGACGACGCCGTTAACGCTGTCGGCGGACGGCGTTATCCGGTGGACGGAGGGCGGTCAACGGAGTTTGACCGCGGAGAAGGAGGTTCTGGGGTTCGCCACGGAGGGCGAGAAGATCGAGATCAGGGCTTTGGTGGCGGACGCCGGAGCCGGAATCCCCTGCTTCCCGGCGCCCAGTGGAGCTCTCGTGAGGAAAACCCTCGTCTTTCGCTTCTTCTCTCAAGACTCTCTCTCCCTCTTCTGCCTCAACCTCCGTCAATTCCTCGATTCTCTCGGTATTTCTCTCTCTCTCTCTCTCTCTCTCTTTTTTTTTTTTTTAAATTTTTCGATTATTTTTCATGCTCTATTAGTGGAATATAATCTTAATTTAATGCTAATTGTGATGTGTTATATACCATTGGATAGAAAATTTTGAGTTTCGGTGTCGGAGTTGACATGTGAATGTGTGATCATGGATGATCAATGATGTCTGGGATTGAGAGTGAATTGAGGGGTTTTGTTTTTTTTTGTTTTTTTGGTATTGGTGACAGGCCGGCCGAGGAGGCTGTTTGTGTTTGTGAATCCATTTGGCGGGAAGAAATCGGCTTCGAGGATATTTGCGGATCAAGTGAAGCCACTGCTCGAGGATGCCGATGTGGAGTTCACATTGCAAGGTTGCGATTCGGTCGTGTAGTTTTCGCATATCGAACTTAGATTTGCTGTCGCTTTGTTTAATTTAAAGTGTTTAGCGATTGTGCAGAAACTCGACATCAACTTCACGCGAAGGAGTTGGCGAAAACGATGGATCTCCCGAAGTACGATGGCGTTGTTTGTGTCAGCGGGGACGGAATTCTAGTTGAGGTTGGTTGCTAATGAAAAGTCACACTTTTGACTGTGTCATTTGATTTTGCTGCAGAAATGATGAATTCAAGCAATTCTTTGTGTATTGTGATCTGGTAATCGGCATAATTTATTTTTTCCTCGGCGGAATCTTCTGGTTTTCATGTGTGGTTTGACTTCATTTGCTAAAGATTGAATTTTCTCTGAGTCAGTCAATGCAATGTAATTTTCATATGCTGAGTTACTAGCCCTTATTCTGGGGCTTGTCTTTCGTATACCTGATTGGTCCAAAATTACTTACCCTTTATGCGTTTGGATTGGGAATTATTTTACCTTAATATGCTCTTCCAGGAAACTTTATGATCTGTGGTGTTCTATTTATAACGAATAATAATGTTCCTATCCTGTTAATGTGAACCGTATTGGTCTTGCGGTTCATCTATTATTAAGAGGTCAACACATAGGGACGGGGTAATTTTTGGCTTACCGTTAATTTAGTTTTTCGACTTAGTGCATTAGCCTGATAAAATGAGAAAAAAAGTGATATGGTGTTTTATGGTTGTACTGCCAGATGGTTTTCCAGATTATCAAGCGTGGAATTTTTTGACTACTTAACATTCAACATTCTTACAAGTGCTGCACATTTTAGTAGGTAGTAAATGGACTGCTCGAAAGGGAAGATTGGGAAACTGCGATAAAGATGCCTCTTGGAGTTGTTCCTGCTGGTGAGTTGTCGTCTCTCTGACTGTAAAATTGCAAAATAAAATAAAAAGCGAAATATGTCTTGATCTTTTTCCTGACGATGTATATGAATTTAGTTTTTTCAACGAAAATTAGCATTTTATGACTTGTTTGAAAATTTAAATCTTAGGTACTGGCAATGGTATGGCAAAATCTCTTCTGGATAACGAGGGTGAACCATGCACTGTAGCTAATGCAGTTCTTGCCATTATTCGAGGTTAGATATCTCGTGGTACTTTTTATTATCTGGATGTACCTATCTCATATTTATTTTGATGGGACATGATTTGCGAGAAAGTTATTAGTTCCTGTTTTAACTGCTGATAGGCCATAAGCGTTCACTGGATGTAACCACCGTAATGCAAGGGGAGATCAAGTTTTTCAGTGTATTGATGCTTGCTTGGGGTAAGAAACCTTTTAATGTATACAGGATCGTCAACGCTTTATCTTTTCAATGCCTGAACTGGTGTATGAACCTCGAATATTGTTGATTGCTGTGACATAATTCTGCCAGTTAGTCTTTACGCGTGTATATATAGTCGTCTTGTCTTACAAAATTCCCTTGAATATCAGGTCTGGTAGCAGATATTGACATCGAATCCGAAAAATATCGATGGATGGGAAGTGCACGTCTTGATCTCTATGTACGTGTTTATATCTTTGTTGCTGACACTGTTATATAAATATGAATCACCTATTTTACTGCTTATTGTGATACTGCTTGTTTGCATATTTTACTGAATGATCATACAATGTGACAACTTCCCCTAATTCCTTAGGGTCTTCAACGGGTTTTAAATTTGAGGCTATATAATGGGAACATCTCTTTCGTCCCCGCACCTGGCTTTGAAGGTCACGGAGAGCCCACTAGTTATAAGAACGAATCTGGTAGCAAGCACATTGTTTGCAGTTCCAATGAAGAGGCGACAGTGAAGGTGCAGAGTCATGGCTACCAAGGACCTGCTGTCGACTTAGAAAATATGAACTGGAGAACCGTTGATGGACCATTTATTTCAGTATGGCTTCACAATGTACCTTGGGGAAGTGAAGATACATTGGCCGCGCCTCAGGCCAAGGTCCGATCAATTTGAACTTATCGCCTTTTTTTTTTCCTGGATGTTTTCCTTCCGATAATACATGGAGGCTTAACTCTTCATGTTTAATTTGCATCACCGTACATATAGTAGAACTTGTATAGGCGTACTGAAATTCATATGTTTTTCGCCCGGTGATGTGCAGTTTTCAGATGGCTACGTTGACTTGATCTATATCAAGAACTGCCCGAAATTTGCTCTGCTTTCATTAATGACAGAATTGAACAATGGAAACCATGTCAATTCGCCTCACGTTGTGTACTTAAAGGTGAGTGAATGAAACAAATAAGCAAATTTTTTTTTTCGGGTCCACTTTTCTCGACAAAAATGTAATCATACGCGTATCTACCAAAAAACCTTCAGATCAAAGCATTCATCTTGGAACCCGGTCAGCGCGCAGACGATCCAACAAGGGGAGGGATTATAGATTCGGACGGCGAGGTCTTGGCCAGAGGCAGAGGAACTTACAAGTGTGACAAAAAGAGCCTCATGGCTTATGATAAGTTTCAAATGATAGTTGATCAAGGTGTAGCTACCTTATTTTGTCCTGTATAAAATTTCATTTCACTCAAGTTATAATTCCAACTGTGTGGTCTCAAAAAAAAAAAAAAAAAAAAGAACAAAAGGAAAGGAAAATTGCGAGTTTAATTATTGAATTTGTGTAAACCCAGATGGAAATAAGAGAGAAAAAACAAGGTTATCAGCCTGCAATTTGGTAGCTGAAAAATAGTTTTGTCTCCGCAACTGATCGTTTACAGAGGCAATTGCAAGTTGATCTTCCCATTTTATGTTAGATTATTTCTGTTTTTGAAGTTGAAAATAGGAACTTTTTTTACTGCACAAATACACCGACGTGCCGAATAATACCAGCCGATAGATGGAAAAATTGCAGGCCTTGACATTTCTTAAGCGACCGAAATTTTACTTGAGATTTTGTTTACTTGATCATCATAGGCCATCTCTAATGAGTTTTCCCATTTTCAATATCAAAATACAGTGTCACATCAAACAGTAATTTATCTCTAATTTATTACACAACTTTTAACACCAAAATGGAATATTCTGATTGTATCCCTCTCATATCACTTATTATATTAATTTTCAATAATAGCCTTATATTTATCAACTTTACAAATTAGACCCACTTATATTTTACTTTCACGATAACTTAATAAAAATTTATTTATCATTAGTCCATTTCACCCAAAATAAAATATTACATGGCTATTAATTCCAAACAAAATTATGTCATTGTCTAATAATAAACATTCATTTAATTAAAAAAAACATTACAACACACAAATAGAAAAGCTAAAAATAGTATATATGCATTTAAGCATCGTAATTAGTGTACTCCTCTCATAAATCTTACTTAAAAATTATGATTTAGATCAAAAATAAAAACATCTTAAAATTAAGGGGTCATTTTATAAATAACAAAATTTAAACAAAAAATGAGTTTGATGAATAGTACAACATCATATTTAGTGTTTTACTATTCACAAAACTCATTTTGGGTATGAGAATGGTGTGTGGTTAGAGGTGATTTTTTTAGGTTATATACGCATATTTGCGTTTGGGTTTGCAAATGCGTCCTTGGTTGGAGATGGTCTAATAAGTGAGTTATCCAAGTTTGATATGCAAACTGTGATAATCTAAAAGGATGTGATGATTTTCTTAATACAATTTCTCTATGGGGCTCTTAATTGTACCTATCCTTGTTACCAAAGTGAGGTTTTTACTCGATGTCGTGGTAGAGTCGGGTGTGAAATTACCGCTTGGTCAAGCCCCCAACCACAAAGAAAAGAGATTTTTTAAGGATTTAACCAAATTTTTGGCTAATTTTTTAGGAATTAGTATGTAACGTACGTGTATCATATTTATGTTAGATGTAACTTATTATGTTACACGTATGTTACGGCTAAATCTTTAATTTTGACATTCTAGGGCTAAATCATTCAAACTTTATCTTTAAAATGGCTAATTTCTTTACTAGTCCTAAAGAAAAACCGTTAATGAATTTTTATCTTTTTAATTTTTTTTGCCTAAACTTTTTTTCTTTTCTTTTTCCTCCAAAACTCCAACAAGTTTGGACTTAGTACACTGTACAAGCATGTCATTATATTAGTGTCAAATAATGAAGTTCATGTGGCTGACTGATCATAAAAAGGCTTCATATCTTTTTAATAACAGGTCAGATCAAATGTCATATATGCTTTTGTGAGATGGCATATTAGAATTAGAGTCTCCAAAACGAACCAAGTTGAATTATTTAGGAAACAATTCAACGTGCTGGCTCAAAAAAGGATAGATAATATGTACATGTTGCATCCTTTTAGAAGCATAAATCAAAATCTGTCTATACGAAAGCATATTAAACTTTACATTTAACACCATTTCTAATACAAATGTTATTTTAATGATATCTTTGGCATACAAAATTAAAATAATAAATTCAACGTAAACTATTTCAATGCACTAATATTATTTCAAAAAAAAAAAAAAAGATTATAGATCCCAGCACTTATATTAATTTTTTTTATATCAATATATATGGCACGTGATTTGCCGCTAATTTGCAAATAGACATAAAATTATCTACAAATTGTATATTGATAACTCAAAAGTGACGTATTTTTGTCATTTTAGATAAGAATTGAGATTCCTCTCAAAATTCAAATGTCATTTGACCCATCTACCAGGCAAACATGATGCTTGTAAACACTATAAGAAAAAATCATTTTCTTTTTTTCCTTCGTATTTTCTTTTTTATCTAATTTTCTTTCCTTGTAAAACTCAATCATCCACACTTTTCTCCTAGTCTGCAATCATTATTACAGCAAAATTCCACTAATGAATCTGTATCAAAAATAAAATATACATTAAAATATCTAACCAATCATAGGTCATCGACCTTGTTATTTATAAATTGATGATATGTTATTGTCCTTCACTAAATGCAACATAACCGATCATAACAACCCAAAAAAATTAATTTTACTGTTCCAGCATGATTAACTTGTGCATCTACTAAGTTATGCTTGGTTTGGTAATTTTAATAGCAAGTTGTTCCCGACGTTCATTCGTGTACTACTAAATTTTGGTTTATAATTTCGTAATAATCTCGATTTCATAACTCCTAAATAGATTTTGAGTGAGTTGAGAAAGAGGTAAATATATTAATTTTTTGAGGACAGATCAAATTAGTACTCTAAATAGCAGCTCCAAATGGGTGATTTGTTGGTTGCTTATTTTTATTAAATTATTCCCTAGAACCTAATGTAAGGTGTACTATAAATGAGTTTAAGGTATTAGGTAATAATAACTGTATAATTTCTGAAGATTCATATTCAAGTAAATGATGTCAGGGGAAAAAAGCTTAAAGTTGAAACACAAATATTATTTGCAAAATGAGCAATATGGTTGAAGAAAACACCAATATTCACTAGGTGTTCTCCATTTCGATTACATTTTGCGATCAATAGTTTAAGTGACGAGAAGCAAGAAGTAGTGAAAGAAATGGGATTTGGAACATTATCGGGAATGAAGAAGTACACGATATGTTGGGATTTAATTTAGTGGTTGGTTGATAGGTTTGATACGATTAAGGGATCATTATCTTTCATGTGGAAAGATTTTGTTGAATAGTAGCAGTTTTAGCAACATATTGGGTATCCGCGAGTGACAGTATCAACGTTGACTTATTTGCGAGTGATTAACCACTGGCGATCAGTCGCGGATACCTATCTGCGTCTGAGTGGCGACTGATTTTTTCAGTCGTGGATAACTTTTACGCGATTGATGTTTTAGATTCCGCGACTTACTTTTTTCTACTAGTGGTTTTTTGTTTTCTCTTTCGTTTTAGGTTCATGTTTCCGGGGAACTTTCAGTTGAAATATTAATATTCAATTTCGTAATGAGAGAAAAACTTACATACATGTTGATACAAAATTTAGGATTTCAATTTGAGTTTAAATCTAGATTTAGAACTTTCAGTTTGGGATTCAATTTGGATTTCATTGGGTAAAATTTTTTTGAAAGGAATTTGGAGATTTATTTATAGGTTCATTTTTTTTTCTTGTGACCATATTTTTATGTAGGGTATTATTGACATATAACACATATTATTTGACCAAAATTCAACAGAAAGTATATTATTGAATTAAATTTAAAAATTGAAAGGTGTTTTTCAAATTACAACAAACTGAGGGAAAGATTGTGGTATTTCGACCAAACCGAAAGGATGCATTTACATAGAAAACTTTTTTTTTTTACAGGTTTTCTAATTAATACCAAAATTCAAGTTGTTTTTATCATGCTAGCTTTGTTAACCTCTAACTAACCAACTTTCCTTTTATGCATATTTAGGCGATTGCTCATTGTTTAATAATTTTATGTTTTACTCACCAACAATTTTATTTCTGCCTAGTGTTTTGACCATTGCCTTTTTATCAATCTTTTAAGCTCTCTTTTTTTTTTTTTTTTCGCTTGAACTGACGTAATAATTTATATGATATCATTAAGGTGATTTTATAGGCATTTTTAACAGGTTTACTATGAAGAATATGCATGCACGAACTTCCTAATCTTTGTTAAAATATCTTATATTAATTAGGAAAATTGGAACGTGAGAGTTATTGTGTGAGAAAAATGGTAATAAATTATAGAATGTAACTATTTCCACCTTATTTGTCTGCTTTTTCCACACTTTTTGTAGGTGAAATTATTTTTATGGATATTTTATTAAAAAAAGAATCTCCTCGCACTTTTTTCTCTCAAAATAAATAACTAAAAAAAAATTCACACTTTTGTTAAAGCCTTTTTTATTTGATAATTTTTTACTATTATTGTAGATAAGAAATTTAGGCATTCTATATTATCCTTTTTTTTTTTTTTTGCAACTTTTTTTTTTTGGAACACATTATAAAGGACATTTCTTTACTACACTTGTACTATTAGGCCATGTAATATTAACAAAGAAAGATGTAACACAAAAGAAACTGGTCTAATCATGACATAACTGACCTATAAATAAATATGAATTAGTTACATTCATTTATAGTATACTAAGTACAAATCTAATAATAATTAAGCACACACATAAATATATGTATATGTATATATATTAGCTACAAATGCTCTACTATAGAAGAGATCGAAAAGGGAAAGAAAGAGTGAAGATATTTAGTTGAGCATATTATACAATAAAGAAACAATCTAAAAAAAGCCTTAAATACAAGAATAATTTTAAAAAAATGTGCGTAGAATAAAATAAAAAGTAACCATAGATGCACGCTAGACAATAATAAATAACTTTGTAAATTACTTGCAATATAAAGAGACGTGTCGGCAGATTCAAACCAATTAATCGTCACGATATTGCCACTTATTAGAACATGTTCTTTTCATCATTTTCCTTTAAATAACTAGCTAACAATTTTGCTTTAAAAAAAATACAAAAAAAAAAAACGACACACGTATTCATCAACTTTGGGCCAATAAGAAAAAGGATAAGCTTCAAAAACCTTAGACCACTGACCGGTACTACTAGTTTCCAACTTTTTCCCATAGATATTTATGATATTTATGTTTACGTAACAATATAGTTTTATTAAAACAAAAATAGACCCCAAAAAAAAAATTTATAGGAAGAGTCAAATTAGTGTGAAAATGAAATGTTGTCAAACCAATAAAGAGCGCGTGTTGTTTATGAAGTAGGCGTTACGTGATTGCATGACCATTTACATTTTGGCGGGCCTTCTCTGCATGATTATTCACACACAAAACACGCCAACGAACATTCTCCCACGCGCCACGCGTCACTCCACGCGCTCCGTCCTTTTCCCACGTGGGGCATTTTGGTAAAATCACCTCGCCACCCGAGCACGAGTCAAACTGAACTAAGTAACGGAATTACCGAAACACCCCTCGTGTCCCTCTAACGCGCGTCGTTTGGACCTTTCGGATAAAATGGAATTTTACGCATGTGCCAACGAAGCCATTGAAGGATTAATAATAATAATAACAATAATATAATAAAAACAAAAATAGCTTCGCGTTTTTATAGATAGATAGAGAGAGAGAGAGAGAGAGAGAAAAAGAAAGGAAAAAGACAGAAACGACGTCGCCAAATAAATAAGACCACACAGGACTCGACGTGTTTTTGAAGCCTCTCATATATATAATAATAATAAATATAAATATTTATGGTTTTTTTTTTTTAACAATTTCAAATTTATTTTCCTTACTTTCTCTCACTAAACACGAGTCCATGGCTCTATCTCTCTCTAAAACCCCTCTCTCTCTCTCTCCTCTCTCTCTCTCTCTCTCGCAGATCAGGCCGCGAAGACCGTAATCTGAGCTCGCTCGTGCTTTCTCACTCTGGCTCTCTTCTCTGCTGCCATGGACTGACTGTCTAGGGTTTCACACGTACGAGGTTCTTCGTTCCGAGTCTCGTTTGTCTGTTTGATTGTTCGAAGAAGCTTTCGATGTCGACCTGTGCTTCGTCGTCGTCGTCGTCGTCGTCGTCGAAGCTCTGCTACAATTCGGAGTGCAAGGAATTGAAGCCGGAGAGGCCGAGGAAAGGCTGGCGTCTCCGGAGCGGCGATTACGCCGAACTCTGCGATCGGTGCTTGTGAGTTTCAACTGATTTTTTTTTTCTTTTTTGGCATTTGTCTGTTTCTGTTTGGCTGGTTTCTCTGGTTTTCTAGTTTCAAGTGGTCTTTGGTGCGATTTAGGGTTTTGGCGTTGGGTTTTGGGGATAGTTGCTGAATTTGAAGCGCTTGTTTTTGGCGTTGATTTTTATGTTTTGGTTCAAAAAATGGAGATTTAGGTTTGTTTAAGAGGCTGATTTGTGGCACTTGGCTTTAGCTAAATGCTTTTCTTTTTCCTCATGGGTTTTGCATTTGGTTTTGAAGTGTGATCACCTGAGCTGAGTAATTTGAATTTTTTTTTTTTTTGTTTGTTTTTGTTTGAATTCTACGTATAATTTTTTCGAACACTTCCATTCATTAGGATTGGATTTTGAAGTAGGAGTTTAACGAGCAATATGGTTTACTTGTTTTTTGATTTGATTATTATATCCATTACTTATATTTGGTTTATAATCTCTGTGCATGCGTATAAGCATTGCTTTGAATAAATTGAAGCTTAGTTGTTTTTATTCTTGTTTGAGTAAATTATAGCTCTGGGTCATTTTCTTGAATTCATGCTTAGTTTTGGAGGGAGTTTTGTGCAGTTACTTTATGCAAGTGCAACTATAGAAACCTTCATGTGTGCGCCAAGTTTTAAGGTCATTAAGGTTCTCTTTATGTGAGACTACATATAATAGAAGCTTGAAGAGTGCTATATTTCCCTTTAAAACGATAATCATATATATAGGTCGTAGAGGATATCTTTAAATGTGCTAAATTCTAATCCTTTAACTTTAATGCCTATAGTATTGGTATTAGTTGGTTCTACTTTATGTATTTGTTTAAAGAGTTTACAAATGTTAAGATAAAGACTTGGAATTGGACTCTGACTTGGTTGACTTTGTTAAATCCTGCACTGAACTCGCTTCAACTAGCAGTTTAATTGTACAAAATAATAACTAAAAAAGAAAAGATGAAGAAACAGAGTTCTGGATCTCTTAGAGCTTTTGTAGCCAGTTATCTTCATACTGTCTTCCACCAATTAGAGATATCTGGGCCAATTTTCGTTGTGGATATATTCTTAATAGAATAATTGGGTCTATGGATTATGTTGACTGTATTATGATTGAGTCAACTACTTGGTAGTTTGTAGATAATTTGGCCAGTTGGCCTTCAAGCTAACTCCTTATTTTCTATCTCCCCCCTAAATGCATATTTATATATACTACCCTGTAATAGTGAAGTGGCGCCCTGTAAGGGGGAAATTATACAAGCAGTTTAGTTTGATGTTTTAAAGCTTTCTTATATTTGATGCTCTGAATATCATTTCTTTTTCATGCAAAAAATTATTCTTTCTTATTTTCTATATTGTTCTGACATTTTATTTAATTCTATGTTACTCTAGTTCTGCTTATGAAAATGGAAGATTTTGTGATACTTTCCATAAAAATGCATCTGGCTGGAGGTGTTGTGAATCTTGTGGAAAGGTACTGAAAATTATTTTGTGTCTAATATTTTCTGTCTAATATAAGTCTCTAATCATTATGACACTGATTTTGTAGATCTTATTTTGTATTAATCTCATATTAATTAATTTTCCTTTGCAGGGGGTTCACTGTGGATGCATTGTTTCTAGTCAACTTCAAGCCTTTGCATTATTGGACCCTGGCGGAATTGAATGCAGTATGTGTGCAAGGAAAAATGTCTTTTTGGTAGGAACAAAATCAACTTTGCGTTATTTGGCTTTATCAAACATCTCTTCTATCTTAATTTATACTATGTTAAGAGAACAAGGGAATTCCATTTGTTTTCATTTTTTAGCCCAAAAGGGTAGAAAGATAGTTGAACATTTTCTTGAAACAACACTGATATATTCTTGAGATAGGAAAAATATCTTCTTGTAATTGAGTATGCTGCATTGTGTAACTCAGACATCAAATTCAGCATGGTCACCAACTTTGTTTCTCCATTCACCTATGCCTGAGAGGCTCAAAGACTTGTCTCTTAAAAATTGGACTCAGTTGGCTGGATCAGGTCCTGTTCCATGGCGGCAAGCCCCTAGCTTATTTGGTTCATCTATTGCAACATCTGAAATGAGTTCAAGGATTCCATATGAAGTTGTTGACATTTCAAGTGCACTTAACAAGCTTAGCACTGGTGAAAGAATAACTGTCTCTTCCCTGGAAAAGAGGAAACTTGAGGATTTATCTGAAAGAATACAGAATGGTTGCCTGAAGCTTGGTGCACGGGAAATAATTGAAAATGGGACTGCAGGTACTGATTCTTTCAAGGCATTTAGTAGGTGGCCAAACCCAGAAAGACAAATGAGTTGTTTTGTAATTTTCTTCCACGTTGTATACATTGACTAAGTATGATAGAGTTGTATAGGCTTTAATATCTGATTTCAATCAACTGTTTTCAGGAAAGAACTGCGAGGAGCCAATTAATTCATGTTTAAGTATGTCTTCTTCTGTAAAGGAGGATCTATCTAATGCACAATTCGGCTTGACAACACCTTATACTTCTACAAATGAAACAAATGGTCAAAATGGGGTTACAGGAACAAGTTTGCTGCCATCCCCTCCGTCCTTCCCAAAACAATTTACTGGTAATTTACATAGTGGAGTTGATTCATCTGGTGAAACTCAGATTCGTAATGCAAGGCCTCGGGCAGATGCCAGAGGGAAAAATCAGCTACTCCCTCGATATTGGCCTAGATTTACCGATCAAGAGCTGCAACAGATATCCGGAGAGTATCCTTCTTATTTTCTAATCTCCATTTGAAAGACAGGCCTAAATTTCAAATCCCATTGTCTAGCTCTCTAGGAACTTAAAGCTGTACATGGTGATATGCTGTGATGCTTTATATTCGCTTCAAATCCCATTGGCAACTTACTTTCCTTTATATTGTTTCTGATGGATACACAATTTCTCTATTCATAATTTAGTATCTTGTGAGCCTTGACCATGTTAAAGTTCAAATTCGGTGATCACTCCTTTGTTTGAGAAAATGCTAAGTGCAAGTGATGCAGGGCGGATTGGGCGTCTTGTGCTGCCAAAAAAATGCGCAGAGGTGAGCGTTTATTACCTGAATTGAATTCAAACCTTGGTTTTCCAGAGGCATACAAACTCTCGGCTACGCATGTGACTTTTTTTTATTTATTGTTTGATAGAAATATTTTTCCTTTTTTATACACTATTGAAACTTCCATTAACACTCAAATTTTGGTCTAGCTGGTGTATACACTGGTTAACTCTCACACCGGTGGAAATTCTTTTGGTGCAATTGGAGAGATGGACTTTAACCATCCCTAGTTAGTGTTAGTATGCAACCATAGGGCACAATTGGCAACTATACCTTATCCAACTCACTTATTGTAAGGGTGGTTCCTGCTTGGTGAAATTTTTTAGCGTCATATTTTCAAGGAAAAAAATGCACAGAAGATAGCAAATTACATATCAAAAGGACTAAGTTATCACGATTTTGTGCCAATCACTGCTCTGGCAAGTAGGCATGCTAGAATATCACATGTCAGATGTAACTTTACATATATATATTTATCCAGATAGCATACTCAATAATATGCCTTTTCCAGGCCTACTTTCCTCCGATTTCTCAGCCGGAAGGATTACCTCTTAAGGTCCAAGATGCAAAAGGCAAGGAGTGGATATTTCAGTTTCGCTTCTGGCCGAATAATAATAGCCGAATGTATGTCCTGGAAGGAGTTACTCCTTGCATACAGTCTATGCAACTACAAGCAGGTGACATAGGTAATCAACTTCTGTAACTGCTGAAGTTTCTAAATTTTGAAGTGTGGAGTAAACTGCTACTTAAGTACGGGTTGAATGATACCGTGACCATGCTATATCTTGGAAAGTACCAATTCATTGTTTGTTTGTGGAGTTTCCTTGGACTTGGTTTTTGACATGTTATATATATTGGTCGTTGTGCATTTTGGAGTCCTTGCTTGAAAATCTGGTCAAACATTTATGTTAACTATTGTTTGTCTCTGGCTGTTTTGGGATTCTCTCCTTGTACGTGTGCCCTATACATATGTATATTTCATTTTCTGGTGCATGTGTTGCCACTGTACTATGAGACTGCATATTGGTTGCCTCAATCTGGATCTGAACAGCCATCCTATTTCCGCAGTCACATTTAGTCGATTGGAACCAGAAGGAAAACTAGTCATGGGGTTCAGAAAGGCATCAGCAGCCCCGCCATCAGATCAGGTTTGGTTCTGATTGAAGTTTTATTAACGTATATCTATATATGCACTCGTGCTATTGAAAAAGGAAAGCATCATTGCCTTCATCTCTAGATAAATATGAGTAGAAGTACAAGGCCAGATTTCACTTTGGGACATGGAAGCTTAAGTTAGTTTGTGTAGTTGGTAGATTTTGGAATTGCAATATTTTCTTTCTGTATTTGAAATTTTTACAACAATATTGGTTTGTTTAGGGCAGGCTTGTGCACCGTATAAGCCCACCGTATTGTATTAGAGAATACAATACGGTGTTTGGCACGTACAATATGAAAAACACACTTATTACAATACAAATTGTGTTATCTAGTACAAAAGAAATCCTTTGTATTGGACTGTATTATCTACTCTAAAGTTCTTGTTTTATATAATATTGTTGACAATACACAAATTTTATAAGTTTATACATGTATAAAATACAATACAATACAATACAATAAATCAAAGGCGCCCTTAGTAAGCTAGAAAAACAAAAACAAAAATAGAAGTGCATTGTTAAGCCAGGAAGTTAGGATGAGGAGCAACATGTTTAGGACATCCTAATGTATATGACTAGAATGAAGTGTCGCTTAAGTTTTTCTCCGAGAGCTAGCTCAACTTGATATTGTTTCTTGAGCACTAAGTTAAGTCCATATTAACTCATTCTTTTATTGTAGCATTTTTTCCTTTTTACCATTTAGGGTATAACTACTTCAGATGTTAAATCATCAACAATTTTGGCATGGAAGTAAACATCTACTTTTTCACTTGGCAGGAAAATGAAATTAGCAAAAATGGAAATGGAGTTCCCACACGCGGAGATGTTAGTATTATAAAACTAAACTTACTGAAGCTTCTTTTCTTATGTTTCCATATTTAGTTCATGATTACCTAGCTTTTCATGAATCAAACAGGCTGAATTGGCAGATCCTAGTTCTTGGTCAAAAGTTGATAAGTCCGGTTACATAGCAAAAGAAGTACTAGGAGCAAAATCATCGATCCCTAGAAAAAGGAAGAGCAGTACCTTAGGCTCTAAAAGTAAGCGCCTAAGAATTGAAAATGAGGACATGATGGAGCTGAAGCTGACGTGGGAAGAAGCTCAAGGACTGCTTCGTCCTCCAACCAATCACATTCCCACTGTTGTGGTGATTGAAGGCTTCGAGTTTGAGGAATATGAGGTACTATATTTGGGTGTCCTGTGTGGCATTATACGGGATTTAAAATTTTTGAGTTACTTGGCATTTCATCTTTTAAGAGTGGCAAGATTTGGGTGTTGTTTATAAGTTTCTGAAGTGGCTCTATATTTGCTAGTGAAGCTCGAATGCTTAAATGAAATGTCCTGATGCAACAAAAATTTATTATTAAAATCATCGTGTTTTGTCCATGGAGAAATAAATTGTCAGCAACAGCAGTCATTAAGTTTACTTTGTACAAATTATGAATTACCACTTTCAAAGTGAACAGGGTTAAATTAAAGAGTCCTTGATGATGCTTAGATACCTCGACTATGACTCTGGTTGGCCTGACCTGATGACAATTCCATCATTTAATTTTCTTTGCTTTGCGCTGCTTTTATTCCCCCTGCTAAGATCTTGTGCTCTTCTTGTTGCTTATTAATTCTTTCCTGGAAGCAAAATACATTTAATTTAGTTAGTTCCTTTTTCTTGTTTTAAGAGTTCTACATTCTAATGTATAGTAGGCCCGTCTTTGCATTCATTTTCTGGTTGATCAACCAGAACATGGATGAGGTAGTGTCACCAAGGCCAAAACTCCTTGGCCTGAAGAGCCTATTTAACATTTCTCTTCTATAAGATAAAGAACCTCTTTATTGTATCAATAGTAGTTTTTTAATTCTTTTGAACATTTCTTTTTCTATACTATACTTTCACAAGTATGGCTGAACACGTGATCTGTAGGGTCTCTGTATTTAAATTATGATAATTGTCATTTCAGGATGCTCCAGTAGTTGGCAAGCCAACGATATTTTCAACAAATACTGCTGGGTAATTACTTACCTTTGAGTTTTACTTTGCTCTTTTTTTTTTTTGGCAAAATACTTGATAAATTATGCTCATTATTTTGTTTTAAAGTTGTTTGACTTCAAATACACTAATTTTATTATCTGAAGTAGAAGAGCATCTCAAAGAAAATAAAAAGAGGAAAAGGAGGTGAATAAACCTACATAAGTAGCAGCTGGGCTTGTGCTTTGGACTAATATTTGTATTGTATGGATTACTGAGTTCCGATGCTGTTTCTTTTTTTTTTTTTTTTTTTTAAATCTTTTTCTTTTTCTAAGCAGTGAAAAGATTCAATGGGTACAATGTGAAGACTGCTTCAAATTTCGGAAGTTGCCTGCTGATGCTCTTCTACCCTCTAAATGGACCTGTTCTGATAATTCATGGGACCCAGAAAGGTATGACAGACATAGTTTGTGTTATCACATCATGTAGCGAAAATATTTTGTCTTTTGATGCCCAACGCCTGCTTGGTCTCATAGTTAATGTAGTGAAATATAATTCTCCTTTTCTGAGAAGCTGCAAGTCTGCTGATGAGAGGCAATGAGCTTCCTTGAAAAAGACTTCTGCAGGTCAAGAGAAGTCTTTCTTAAAAAATAAATAATTTTTTTTAGGAATTCATGTATTTAGGCTGCTGGTTAAACTGTCGTTTTTGGGATCACTTGGTGGTCTGTAGTCTTCAAACTTGATGTGATGCCTGAATTACTTAAAAATATAGCTGCCTTTTCTCCTAGAAAGGAGGGATAGCAGGGAAAGGTTTTCTTATTATTTCTAAAAAGAACAGAAATGAAAGAAAAAAGGAAAAAGGCAGTTCACCACAGATGGCACTTTGAGAAGTACTTGGTGAATATAGAAGAAATTATACATATTAATAATTGCCTCTTCTCTTGTACTCTACTAATATGTTGTAAACTTGCTAGCAGATCTTTCTGTTCAGCAGCTCAAGAGCTGAAGACAGAAGAACTTGAAGATCTGTTACCCCACTCTGTTTCAGGTACCGAGTTAATCTTTGCCAACTTTTTCCCAAAAAAAATGTTCCATCTTTCTTTATCTCTTGTCCAGCCTTGTGATATGAAGTGTGTTACTAGAATATCATAAACACGAAAGGATCTGTAGTTTTGTAGTTCATATGAAAAAAAAAATGATTTGGTGATATGCACATTTAGTGCCAGTTCTTACTTCCACAATTGTTTCTGACGGTGACCGAACAGTTGCTTCTAAGAAAATGAAGTCTGCTAAACAGGAGATGGAAAATGTGGAGACTCTCGAGGGTCTTGACACGCTCGCTAATCTGGCCATCTTGGGAGAGGGTGACTCACTCCCAGCATCTGGGCAGGCCACCACGAAACACCCCCGGCATAGACCTGGTTGCTCATGCATCGTATGCATCCAGCCCCCTAGTGGTAAGGGCCCCAAACATAAACAAACTTGTACCTGCAACGTCTGCTTAACTGTGAAACGTCGATTCCGCACCTTAATGTTACGGCGCGAGAAGAAGCAATCTGAGAAAGAAGCAGAAACTACACGCAAAAAACAGCAGCCGCCGCCCCCGCTGCCACCGCCACCGCCACCACAATCACTGCCCGATAGGTTGCAGGATGACACCGTGAGCGTGATAAGTAGTAATGCAGGAAGCAGTCCAAAACAGTTAAAAATAATCCATGAAGTTTCAGACGATGAACCTGCAAAGGTGAAATCCTCCTCCTCACCTTTTAAAGGCCAGATTGACCTGAATATTCAACCGGAACGGGAGGAAGAGCTGTCCCCCGGTTCAGATTCTGGAGGCATGTTGAAGTTGCTCCATGATGCTACCGAGAGATACTTAAAACAGCAGAGGCTGTCAAGCTCGGGTTCCGGTGAAAATCCCTCCTGCAATCAGTTGCATCACGACAGAAGCGATGGAGTTGGGGAGAAACCCAGCAATGGCATAGACCTTGGTATCAAACACCATGATCCTGATGCCGACTGTCCTGCAACTTTATCCATGAAATCGTCAGTATCGTCAACTGCCGTCGGATAGATTCTCCAATTTCTTGTATGTTGATCGCTGGCAACTTGGACTGCAGGATAGCTAGGGTTCTACGTCCGACGGCATTTTTAATCGCTCGTATTCCGGTCTGTACATAAAGAATAGGGTAGGAGAGGGCCTATATATGGTTGAGAAACATTTTGTACGCTATTATATTGCCCTCTTTACTCTTTACAGTAATTTGATTGTAGACCCAAGTGCTATTTAGTTAGGAAGATGATGATCATGAATACACAAAACCCGAAGCGCATTGCAGATCAAAGCTTTTAGGTTTCTTTAGAAGCTCATCCTATTGCCTTCATAACGATGTAATAGAGAATGTAACAAAGTCTTTGTTTCCTCGGCTTATTGAAGTAGAAATTACACCTCTGGTTTACTTGTGCAGCTATATAAATGGAAATCTGTCAAAACTTATTTTGAGCAGCTAATGCTGTTTGTTTCGGCAAATCTTAGTTTAGTTGGATACAGAGTTGGTTTACATTGCTTTGCGTATACGTGCTAATATTACCCCAACTTTTATATGTATGTTACGCATAAACATATATGTCGCTTCTATTTGTTCCAAAAGATCAACATTTTTAGACATTTACTCGATGGCCTAGAGATGCAAGCAGCAAAATGAAAAATATAATAATAAAAAACATTGGTTCCAGTCCCCATTTTAAACTTGATTGGTGGGATATACGTGATTTAAGAAAATGTTAAATTTCATATAACTGTATATGATTCTCATGAAAGATATACGTGATTTCAGAAGAATAAAACAACACAATAAACTTATTTATATGATTTTTTTTTTCTTTTTGTGTAAGAAATTTGTTTTTAAGTTTTCTTTCTTTTTCGGGGTAGAAAATTTTATGCTATACATAATATTCAATACATACTTAAATTGGGTGAGTTGCAAAAATAGGTCAAAATTAAATGTTTGTTTTAAATGATAGTCTGTGTTTCAAAAAATTAAAAAAATAGTCATATTACGAATTGTATAACAGAAAAGTGTCATACAAAATATAATAGATCTATAAATATTTATTAGATATTATTTAACACTTTAAAAAGTAATGAGTAAAACTTAAAGTGTTACAAAATTTCTTGCAAATATTTACAGATGTGTTATATTTTGTGTGACACTTTTCTGTTATATAATTCGTAACATGACTATTTTTTTTAAATTTTTTGAAACATGGGTTGGACTTTAAAAACGAAATTTTTTTTTTGGCTATTTCCTACGATTTCCCTACTTAAATTATCATTTATACAATTTATTTAAGAACTATTAAAATAGATATGCATATGATAAAGATATCCTTCAAGAATTTGTAAGTTTCTCTTTTTTATTTATTTAATTTTAAATAAAGTTAAACGAGGCCGTCTTGAGGCTCTTTCATTCTTCGTAAAAAAAAAATAATTAAAAAAAAACACGAATAACTAAACACTAGTATAATTTAATGAATTTTATATAGTATTACACATATAATACAATTAAAGATTAACCTAATATTCATGTGTTGGTAGAGGCAAATAGTGTCTCCCTAATTTGGCCGATCCTAATTAACCCCAATTATACTCTCTCTAATACGTCCAATCCCCACCAAAAATAAGGAAACTTCCTCCCGCGTCCATTTCTAGTGGTGATAACTTCATTCTTTTTGTCACTTTTTTTCTTTCTTTCTAATTTTGACATCATTAGCTTCCAAATTACAACACAAACAAGAACGTAATAGCAAGACTAACAAAAAAAAAAAAAAAAAACCAATTTTTCCTACCATATATTGTTTTAATTCATTCCCTAGATAAACCATATTCAAAGAGTATTGCACTCGCATTGAAGACACAAAACAAAGTTCAACAAACAAAAATGAACGACCTGTTCTCGAACTCGTTCAAGAGGTACATGAACCTTAAACAACAGTTCTATATCGACGACGTTGAAGCCGCGGGGAGAGACACGGCGAACCTCGACAAGTTCTTCGAGGATGTCGAAAACGTTAAGGACGACATGGCTTCGGTGGAGAGGCTTTACAAGAAGCTACAAGAGGCCAACGAGGAGAGCAAGATCGTCCACAACGCCAACACCATGAAGGAGCTTCGCTCCCGGATGGACTCGGACGTCGAGCAGGTCCTCAAACGGGTCAAAATGATCAAGGGAAAGCTCGAGGCCCTCGAGCGGTCCAACGCGGCCAACCGGAGCCTCCCCGGGTCGGGACCGGGGTCGTCCGCGGACCGGACGAGGACGTCGGTGGTGAGCGGGTTGGGGAAGAAGCTCAAGAGCTTGATGGATGATTTCCAAGGGTTGAGGGGGAGGATTCAGTCCGAGTATAAGGAGACAGTGGAGCGAAGGTAATTGTACTTTAATAAAAAAAAAATAGTAACGTTTTTATTTTTTTTATCACGTCTCATCATTTTTTATAAATAGTATAGGTGGCTTGGTGCTCTGAAAATACATGTCGAGAAGTTTACTAGTACTTGTTATAGTCACAATTTTTGCTTATGAGTAATTATCGGTATAGTTAGGAGGAAATGACGTCTCATACGGTAAAATTTTTTAACAAATAACTTTTTAAGTTAAAATTTAAAACTTTCACCATTTGTATCAAAGTAATAATCAGTGTCCACATTGGTAATCATATACGAATAGGTTTTAGTAATAAAAATCAAATTATCAACATTTATAATGAATATATTGCCTGCCACAAAATAGTTAAGAGAGTAGTAGGAGATAGAAGACATATTTATCTCCTAAGGGCACATTTAAGGAAAAGAATTTTAATTGAGAGAATATTTAATTTACCCCATGTAAGTTGCACTTTTAATTTACCTCAAAATTTATATTACAAACATAAATTATAAATAACACACTATTTGGGGCATAAATTATTAAGTGACATCAAGAATGTTTTTATTTTGCAATTCTCCTTTTAAAAATCATTTAATTTTAGTGGGGCATATTAAAAATTTTACTTTGTAAGAGCAAAATTATAATTAAAAAAAAAACAAGTTAAAAAAAATTAAATTTTTAAAAAAATTTCCGCTGAGTGTTTGCATAGTATGTTTATCAGTGTATTTGTACCATTTTTTGTACAAAAGCAAAAATACAGGCTCAAATTAAGGACTATAGGTTGCGTCAAACTCGCTCAATTTTAGCTACATGATCACTTTGCTAGCTAGTAACACTTCCTAATATGGTAGAAAGTCATCAGGTATTTCACAATAACCGGCGAGAGAGCGAGCGAAGTAACACTCGAGAACTTGATATCCAGCGGCGAAAGCGAGAGCCTTCTCCAGAAGGCCATTCAGGGACAATGGAGCGGGCAAATAATGGACACCATTTGCGAGATCCAAGAGAGACACGACGCGGTGAAGGAGATCGAGAAGAGCTTGCTAGAGTTGCATGAGATATTTATGGAGTACATGGCGGCGTTGGTGGAGGCGCAGGGCCACCAATTGAATGACATCGAGAGCCACGTTGCGCGCGCGAGCTCGTTCGTGAGGCGCGGGGCCGATAACCTTCAGGAGGCCGGGGGGTATGATCGGAAGAGCTCTAGGAAGTGCACGTGCATGGCTATGGCTCTCGGCGCTGTGGTTATTCTTGTCCTCTTGTTTCCACTCTTGACAACAATTTTTGAGTCATTTCTTAGGAAGAAAATGAGAAAAACTCCTAATTGATTAGGACTCAGAATGCTTGTGTAAAATGCTAACTGGTAGATGTTGGCAGGCTTATATTGAGGAAAAGATAGATTATATAGGAATCAAGTATGTAAATATCTAAGAAATAGGCAATATTGAATTTGTAACACAAAAGAAGGGTACTTAAGCACCTCAAGTTAGGTTAGTCTATAAATCGTGAACCAATTAGCAACTTTTTTATTTTCATATATCCCTATTGTAAGATATTAGGGGAGCTTAATTTATTAGAAGAATGAGATGACATGTACATGAATTTGCTTCAAAAAATAAATGAATAAAAATGAGGTGACAAACACTGGTTTTTAAAGGGCTCTCTTCTATAAAAATACTTGATGAAATTGAGCTCAGATCTTATGTTCCCTTTGTTTGTCTGATTCTTTATCTCCCTAATAAGATTTTCACACGTAAATAAAAGCACGTAAAATTTTTAACCACATTGTATTTACTCAATCACTTCCAAAATTTGTGTATTTATTTTTATTGTTGTATAAATTCTGGGTATTTCCCTACTTCACCCATATAAATATACGTACACATTAGATATGAATGTAAATATCCTAAAAATGTTCTTCAAATGAAATATTTTACCTAAATGCATGCATATATGAAATTTCTCCTAAATAAAAGTTTGTTATTATGTACTACTGAAGCACCAAAAGAAAATAAACAAATACCAGCCTTCAATAAATTTGGGAACAGATTCATAAGTTAGAAAGAAATATTTGGCTGATGAGATTCACTTCTCTTTCGACATGATTTTGCCTTATTGAATGAAAAACATAAAACTTATGATTCTTGTAAGGGACGAAATGTTAATTAGATATATCAATTGATTAGATCTAAAATTAGAAATAAATCAAAAAGCTTTTTTTTTTTTTTTGCTTGAATAAAAAAGAAAATTGATGCCTAATTAATAGGTTGACGTTTGACATAATTTGAAGACATTGATCATTATTTTAGTTAGGAATCACCTAATAATAAGGGCCTCCACTCAAGGCGTAGAAAAAAGCATTTGATAATTGCCTTAATTGCCTATCCTTGACGAGCCGACCTTGTTCTATTACACCTAAATCCTAATCACTTTGTGCATGGTTTTTCAATTCATTTGTCTCCATAGAGAAACCATATTGATCACAAAACTTCACGTCACGTAAATAAATAATAACAAAAAAAATCAACCCAAAAATGAACGATCTATTCTCCAATAACTCGAAACAGCAATTCTACATCGACGACGTGGAAACCGGGAGAGACACGGCGAACCTCGACAAGTTCTTCGAGGATGTCGAAAACGTTAAGGACGACATGGCTTCGGTGGAAAGGCTTTACAAGAAGCTTCAAGAGGCCAACGAGGAGAGCAAGATCGTCCACAACGCCAACACCATGAAGGAGCTCCGCTCCCGGATGGACTCGGACGTCGAGCAGGTCCTCAAACGGGTCAAAATGATCAAGGGAAAGCTCGAGGCCCTCGAGCGGTCCAACGTGGCCAACCGGAGCCTCCCCGGGTCAGGACCGGGGTCGTCCGCGGACCGGACGAGGACGTCGGTGGTGAGCGGGTTGGGGAAGAAGCTGAAGAGCTTGATGGATGATTTCCAAGGGTTGAGGGGGAGGATTCAGTCGGAGTATAAGGAGACCGTGGAGCGAAGGTAATGGAAAAATGATATATACTTGTCATGAGTTTTGTCCTTTTTAGCTCAAAAAATAATCCCGAAATAATTATGAATCGTCGTATTAACCTTTTCAATGAATCTTATGTCTTAAGAAAAGTCTGTCCCATAAAAAATCTTTCATTTTGTTTTAATCCTGATCATGTTAAAATTTGGCTTCAGAAATATAATGGCTGAATAAGCTGATGTTAGATTCTTGTTTTTTAGAAATGCTAATAAAATATATTAAATTTTAATTTTATGAAATAGTCGATATTTGAAAATTTAAGGAAAACAATCAGTCATAAACTAAATTTTCTATGATATCATACTATCCTTGTTGGAGACAGTCCGTGCATACCAATAATGTTGCTATATTAGGACAAGTTTCCTAATTATAATAAGCTACGCATAGGATTTTACTTACCAGAATTAAATAACCAACATCTTTAATGAACATGACTTTTGTGTACAACAAATAATTAAAGAAGAATAATAGGAGACAAAAGTGCAAAGATAGTAAGATACTATTGGAAAAAATAATCTTGCCCAGAAATTGAATATACTTGACTGTTGTTGCCTAAGGTTAATTTTACTTCGTATACACATACGTATCAACACATATAATTAGTATACGATTGTTTATGCAGAAACAAAGAGAATAAAAATCTGTTGTCCACTTAAAGTCGTTTTTCACGTAGTTTTAGCCATATTGCTTATATACTTCCCGAAAACGGTACAAATTCAACAGGTATTTTACGATAACCGGGGAGCGAGCGAGCGAGGAGACGATCGAGAGCTTGATATCGAGCGGCGAGAGCGAGAGCTTTCTCCAGAAGGCCATCCACGAGCAGGGGAGGGGTCAGATAATGGACACCATCTCGGAGATCCACGAGAGGCACGACGCGGTGAAGGAGATCGAGAAGAACCTGCTGGAGTTGCACCAGATATTCCTTGACATGGCGGCGCTGGTGGAGGCGCAGGGCCACCAGCTGAACGACATCGAGAGCCACGTCGCGCACGCGAGCTCCTTCGTGAGGCGCGGGACGGAGAACCTTCAGGAGGCCAGGGAGTACCAGAAGAGCTCCAGGAAGTGGACCTGCATGGCCGTGGCGCTCGCTGCGGTGCTCATCATTCTCTTGTTGTTTCCGCTCGTGCCAACAATCTTGCCTCATATCTTGGGAAAATGAAGAGAAGGAACTCCCCATCAATGAGTTCTGTTTTCTTGAAAAAAAAAAAAAAAAAAAAAAAGCTTTTAGGTAGATTTTGGCGGGCTTAGTGTGAAAAGAGTTTCAAAATGCTTGATATATTCGAACTAAATGTGTAAATTTATCAGTTATATGATATCCGATTGAACGCTACCACTCTACCTTACCTGTTTATTCCGGTGGACCTAATTAAAAAATATCCGGATTTTTTTGGCAGAGGACCCCTTACGGCCTTACCGATAAGAGAAGATTCTGAATTGTCAGATTTACTTGTCAATTTTTTTAAAAATCTAACGATATAGAATATCTCCGAGCCTAAGAATGCTATGCAAAGAAAACTCCATTGAAATAAGAAAGTTTTAAGCTTCAAAAAGTTGCTACGCTTCAAATAAACAGTAAGCAAGTAATTAGAAAATTTAAATTTGTATAGGATAAAATAAAATTTTAAAAGTTAGAGGTTTAAAATATAATTTTAGGAGTTTATGGGGGACAGTTGGCCTCATGTGGGTAAAAAGAAATTTGATTGAATTATACCTTTTCGATTGTTACTTTTATCTAATGTCATATTTTTCTTCTTTAAAAGGTGATATGAGATGTATCCAATAGTGGCATAGAATTAAATATGCCTCTTTTGAGTGACATTTTTTAAAGAGATAATATGAAGAATGTCTTTATTCATTTTCTTAAACAAAATGTCCTCAGTTGATGCATTATTAATAATTTATAACGTACGTCATGTTTTTTGTTTTTATTATTGCTATTTGTAGAGTAATAATAGTGGCAGTTTTCAAAATGTCGTTAGAAGATTTCCCTAAAGGTATAAAAAAAAAGCCCAAAAAGCATTAAAAAAAATCGAGCTCTAAAGTCTAATTACACTTAGGGCGGGGCTTATTTTAAAGGAAAAATTAATATATATATATATATATATTTCTCTATTCGAGAAATTTGAAATTTTTTTAAAAATGTCACTTTTGAACAACTTATTGTGAAACATGTCACATTAAAAAAAAAAAAAAAGCATCAAGTGTTCTTCTATGTGTCCTTTGTGATGTTGCAACATTGTCTACATATGGCAAATCCATTTCAAGCATCTGTTGACCAGTGATTTAATGATGTGATTTGGTTGAAATCTTGTATGCACGTATCAAAAATTGGTTTCTCTTATTCTGATGAAGATCATTCGGTCTTAATGGCAAGAGTTAACCGAGCTTATTTTTAGAGAAATTGTGTTATTTATTTAGTAGCTTTTTCCAACCTTGGTTGGGGTATGGATCTTCGTATATTTGTCATGTTGCAGACGTGAAAGTAGAGAGCTCATAATATTGTTTTCAGTCAGTGTGAGCACTTGAGTTTGTGTCTTGAGCTGTGAGAGAAAAACACTCTTTGGTAGGTTCTTCATGGTGTTTCACGTATTGTAATTAAAAGTGTTTGGTGTGAGTAACTGTATTTGGGGTTTTTGGTGAGTGTGTATACATGAGTGTGATTTGTAAGACTAGTGGATCTCGTCAGGATGGATCGCTAGGTTGACGAGAGTGACGACGATAGAAATTTAAAAAGAGTCATATCTTGTATAAGTCTGGGTATTCTCGTTTTTAATATTCTAGTGAATTATTTTTACATAGACATGGTCCTACGTAGGCGTAACCGAAATTAATTATCAATTTTTGTGCTCTTTGTAAGTGTTCCAACACTGATAAAGAACACCAACTAACAAAATAATTATTTCACGCACTTTAAATAATAAATATAGGGTAGAAATTAAGAGAATAGTCTACTTGAAGAGTAAACTATTAAGTGACACAAATGACATTTTTTTTTTTTTTGGCAATTCTCCCTATAAATTTTTTGCTGCGATTCGAAAGCCCAAAGCACGAGTCTAATCCAAAGATGAAGGCCGAAGTCTCAAGGACCAAATTTTTCGTAGAGTTTTATAACTAATTCTATTTCAAAAGAAGATTATAAAATATGCCCTTTTTGGCATATACTATTAATTTCTTTTTTTTTTTTTGTTGGATTTTCAATTCCTACCCTACTATTATAATATAAAAGGAGATTTTGAGGAATGCCTTATTCTTAATCTATGCTAATATGGGTTGCACTTTTAGTTTATATCCCAAAATTTACACTACAAATATAGAGTGAAAATAAAAGAAGCATACTAGGATATAGATTATTATATAGCATAAAAAATGGCTTTATTTTAAAATTCTTCCTAATATAAATGCGAGATAGAAATTAGAAGATCATATAATGCAGGATAAAAATTATTAATGGTGCATATTGAGGACATTTTTCAAAATAATTCTTTTATTTATTAAAGTCAAGCCCGAGGCTTGTCTGGTCTAAAAGTTTAAAATGATCAAAATCTTGAGTCCAAACCTGCCTGAACTCGATTTTTCAGCTCAACCGGGCTGGAGTAGATCGAATTTACACCACTTGTCCTCCGTAATTCTTCCTAATGACCCGAGTTCAACCGTGATAGATATAAGGTATGTACTCAAAAAAGACCCCCAAGTTAACTAGGAGAAGCCAATAAGCAACTTTTACTTGACATGACGAGAGAAACCAAGTAGCAACTTCTTTTTTATTATTATTATAATTATTACTAGGGTTTTTATTCAGAGCACAGCCGGTGTACTGATAAGCCGTGAAGCAAAAGTAATAAAATAAAAAAAGTATTATAACGAATTTAATACACATGTAATATATCTTATTACAATTACTTATTTTTTTGTTACTTTGTCTTTTCATTTCATTACTTTGATGTACAAATACAACTCGTGTACTGAATAATAACCCTTCTTATTATTGTTATTACTGCAAGTGTTTAGAAGAAAGCAATATAGCAACTTCTTTTCGCTTTTGCAAGAAATTAAAAAGAGCCCAATTTTGCAGGGATTGCGTAAGTGCACATGAATATGTCAAAACAAATCAAGTGGACATTGTATTAATGGATAATGTAATGGTGGGGAATGAAATAAATAGATAGATAAATAAATAAACGATGAAAGGTGCGCCCACAGAAGTAACTGTGGAGACAGAAATATTTTTTCATTCGTCTCTTTCACTCAACAAAATCACTCTACTCTCCTCTCTCTTCTTCCTTTCCTCTCTCCTCTGTAAATTTCCACAACCAAACGAAGTTAATCGTATTTATTACTTTTTAAATTCAGATATTTTATTGAGTTGTATAAAAATTGATGCTTAAAAAGAAAACAATAATACCCCGAAAGTTAACTCGGATGACAAAGTCTCCAACGTAAAGGTTAAGGTCACATATACAAATCCAAGTGAGCGTATTTTTTCTTATAAGGAAGTGTATATTATTATTTATAATGTGACTTGGTTAAATCCAAAGTACTTAATGGTCTATGTAGCTACTACTTAGATTACTCGTCAGTTGCTAGTGCTCCTAAATAGAAATTAAAATCTATGACGCGGTTCAATATGTAATTACATGTAATTTTAAAAAAAAAAATTATAATAATCAAACTGCATCAAAACCACGAGAAAAAACTTTAGCAAGAAATTTTTTTTCTTTTTTTGAAGAATGTCATTGGTCTATTTGGTGATGATGTTTTATATCAAAAGAAACATTTTGATTTTTGCTATTAATTATGTGTGAGATTTTTTGTTTTTTTTCCCCTCTTTCCCTTCTCCGTCTCCACTCTCCGTTTCTGTTTTAGTTTCAAAATCCTATTTTGAATCTACAGATGCTAATAACCCAACTCCTCGTACTCGCACATTTGACGAAAATCTCAATTATAATCGTCTATTATTTACGAGCTCGCTCTTAAAATCGCCTATTTTTCTTTGATCACCCTTTTTTCTCTCACTCATAAAAGGACTTTTCTTGTCGTAGTTACGACAACAAAGGAAGTGATCACCAGCGGAGCCACGTAGTTTGCAACGACAATCGCGATGATCATGCCGGTGATGAAATCTCCCCAGCCTCGTGCCTGGTTCTTCCAGTCACCGGATTCGTTTGAATGTGTTTGAGGCAGCAAGCTAGCGTTTAATTGAACAGTTCAACCGGAGGAGCTGGACAGTCGTTTTGGTGGAGGAACAGGGCTGTATAGGACTTGAACTGCAAAGAGCTGGCCCCGGGAGAAGCCGGAAACCTCTTCAGCATCTGCTGTTTACGATTTCTGGCGCACAATTTCTGGCCTATGATTCACAGGGCACGCGATGTGAAAAGAACCAGGATTTGGTGCTTTTAAGGTCTTTAAGTTTAATTGTATGGAATGTTCCCAAAAATACAACAATTTTAAAAACAACATCGAGATTCATGAATTATGGCCATCCGAATGTTGTAGATCATATTCTGACATTAGTTCCACAAATAATTGCTTCAGAGCTTCCGAAAATGGTTGTAAATATACAATGGAATAGTAAGAAAGCAAAAGAAGTTTTAACAATTTTCACCAGAATTTTCAAGATCCTATACCCAAGACAGATACAACACAGTAGCTGAGATTTGAACAATGTTTCTTTCAGAAGTTGCCATGGGTTAAATTTGCTCAGGGGTATAGGCCATTTTCCAAAACCAAAGTACCATAGCTCAGCTTTTGGGGGTTATTAAATGGAAACGAAATTGGCAAGAAACAATAAATGAAATTGCAGAGAATCCACTAACCAGTACTGAATTTACCAGATGATAAGTTAAAAGCCAATTACTACACTGAAAACTACAGAAGGGAAAATAAAAGGCCATAAAGAAACAAGAAAGTACTTGCATTTCGTGGCATGAGAAAACCATGTATTCCATGATTGGAATAAACCATCAATAATTCAATATTAAGAACAGACATCCTTAAGAGTGTATTAAGTTCCACAAAATTAGTAATTCATCCTCAAAAGTTCAACCAAGTAGCCTACAACTAAGCATAAAACACTGTATATAGAATCATAACCCAAGCAAAATATAATGTCATGCCCATCTTATTTACAAAAACTTGAACAAATTCAAATTTAAGTACCGGCATTAGGCAAAGCCGCCATGAACGAGTTGTACGACGACTCGAGATCGAAGTGGAGCTGGCGGGACTGCTGCTCCGTCAGCTCATCTGCCGCCCCCATCTTGGACAGCCTCGCGATCCACTCCTTGAGCTTCACCCTGCCCACGAAATCCGGCGGCAAGAACCCCAGCTTCCCGAGCGAGTTGGAGAGGTCAGCCAGCAGGGGGTGCACCTGGTCGACCGCGATCATGTTGAGCTTCAGCGAGTCCATGGCCGTGATGAAATTCTGCGTGCACTCCGCCACGGCAGCAGCCGAGGTCGTGGCTGACGCTGAAGCCGCGGATCGGTGCTCCACCGTGGCGGGCACCCCAGACGTCACCAGGCGGTTTATCGCTGCAGGGCAGTCCATCTTGTAGGTGTCGGCGAAGCGCTCGATGCTGGGGATGGTGTCTTTGAGCGTGGAAGCTAAGGTCTTGAAATGGGCTATAAGTTTTACGCACTCGACCTCGTACTCTGCCGACGGGATTATGTCTCGAACATAGGCCTTCTCAAGCTTCTCAGTGGCCTTGATAATGGCGTATAGCTCGGCGAAGTTGTCGTACATTTCCCTCTCGCGCTTGTCGTTCCAGAGCTTAACCTCCATTTGGGTGCTTTGATAATGTGGTTTAGTATCTATGGATGTACTTGTAGGTTTTGATGGATAGTAAGTAAAAAGCCAAAAGGGGTTTTTTTTTTTTTCCCCCCTTTGGGTTTGGCTGTGTGTTTTGTGGAGGATTTGGAGAAGAGAACGGGTCACGCGCAAAGAGAAAGAACCTTCTTCACTGAAGAAAAATCACATTTAGAGAGAAATAAAAAAAAAGAAAACAAAGTGAGAGAACTAATCTATCTCTTATTCCTTACTCATAAAGGAGAAAAAAAGAAAAGGAAAAAGAAACAAAATTTGTGTGATTCAGAATGAAATTTGTGGCTTCAAGAATCAGCTTGAGACACTTTTTTCAGAGTTAGCATAACTCAGTTCAGGAATGGAAATTTGAGTTAAAAGGCCAAACCAGAATTAGTCAAAACCTAACATCAAGCTCTGTTTGGTTGACGAGAAAAAAAACAACAACGGAGGAGGAAAATGATACCTCCGATTCGAAAAGTCACACTTTGACCGAAAGGGATCGTATTCACCTCTCATTCTCCTCATTTCCCTCTCGTTTTCTCAGCAACCAAACAGACAAAAAGAAAACCAAACTTTCTCTTTTACCTCAAAAAACAAAAAACAAAAACAAAAAAAGCAGATCACTTCAAGTCCGAATCAAATCCAAAGTTCCAAATTTTCGAAAAGGAACAAAAGGAATCGAACAAGAACAGCCCAAAGCCTAATTTCGCAAATACAACCCTAACCATGTTAGCCAAAAGGGGAAAAGGAAGAAATTCGACAACCAAATCAGAGAACAAAGTGGAAACAAGAGAGAGAGAGAGTAAAGAGGAGAGAGAGAACTCACGGAAGGGAAAAACGCGTTGCGGAGAGCTCTGAGATTGTGTCGGAGAAGGAGAAGAAGAAGATCAGAGGAGAGAGAGAGTAGAGAGAGAGAGAGAGAGAGAGGGGTTGCGTGTGGGTTGGCGTGTAATATTATTGCTGCTTACGGCATCTACGTGTAGCAGTTGAGAAACTAACCCAAATATTTTAATTTGAGAAAATAAATTTCAAAATAAGAAAATCCACCCATAAATAAATTTTTTATTTTGCAATTTCAATCTTTTCAATTTGAATAGAAATCTCAAATGCAAAATTTATTCTGATTTGAGTTATTATTTTTAAGGCCCTATTTTTATTATTTGATAATATGCTGAGTTTAAATTGATATTTAGATAAGAGTTTAATTCAGTGTTTATATTGAAATTGTAAAAGAAGAAAATTCTATATTAGATATTATTAAGTAAATAGCATGTTTTTAATTTTAGTTTTAAAGAATTGACCTGAGTTTGTTATAATTAAGTAATTAGCCTTTAGACAATATGTATTGATTTTTTTGTCTTTTGATACATGAAGTTAGAAAAAGAGTGATGGGAGATAAAAATGAGATTTCATATGGATTTGAGGCTAATAACTTAATATTTGAATTCTTAGGTCATTTTCGTAAAACATAGACTTCCAAGTGGCTATTTAACAAATAAGTCCTTAGAATTAAAAAAATTAATTTTAGTGTGGTCAAAATATGCTGTTTTTATATGAAATAGTCATCTATTTATATTAGTTTTAAAGATCTATAGCCTATGTTTGTTTTTATTAGTAAAACAGTCATACATTTGTGTTTGGATTTTTTAGACTGTAGTCATTAATTTTTTTAATTCAATTTTATTGTTTGTTGCACATAATATTTAGTCATAAATTTCATTTCTTTCGTCATAAATTTTTAGATGTTAACCTGATAATTATTTTACTAATATTTTAAAACATTGGTTATATTTAAATATAACTTGCAAAATGGCTAACCACTCGTTCGTTTACGCCATTTTACCCATTGTATTCCATTTAATTTTTCTATTTTTTTCAACTTTCCTAATCCTACAATCCATCTCATTACATCCCATTTCAATCATTTTTTCAACTTTCCAAATCCCTATACAACATCTTTAAATCTCAATCATTTATACCACATCGAATTCGCAAAGTTAAACAATTCTACATCATTTTTCCAAACTATTTTCAAACCATTCCAAACCTTTTTTCAAACCATTTTTTTTTTCATTCCAAAATGAGCTATCCAAACAAGTTATGGCTAAATCCGTAACCGGCCAAAAATATATGAATTCAATTTTTTGTATTATAGTTTAAAACATTATTAGTATAGTATATGAATCTAATTTTTTGGATTTAAACTGCCATTCAACTTTTCATTTTAAACAGCGAACCAAACGAGGAAAAATAACTTAAAGGGTTGGAATTTATTTAAGAAAATATTCTCAATTTTTGAAAATGATCCATTATAGCATATTAAAAAAATATTTGGGTTAGTCCAAGATATACATGCTAATAATCTTAACTAGTTTATTGTATACTAATCATGGTATTTTTTGTATATAAAAAACAAATCATTCGCCTTTTATAAAAAAAATATATATATATGGTTTTTTTTTTCGGCCAGTTAGAAAATTAGCCACTTTAAAGGTAAAGTTTGAAGGATTTAGCCCTTAAATATCAAAATTAAAAAATAGCAATTAAATATCTTAATAGACATAAGTATCCATGATAATTACTTAAAAAAACTGCTCAAATCAAATAAAAAATTTCTAAAAATTTGACTCATTCAACTTAAAAAAAGCAAACTAAACTTACCATTACCAAAATTTTCATCTATCGTCATAAAATAAAAAATAAAAATAGCTAATTTCTTAAATTTCTAAAACTATGACTAATCTCTAAAAAATTAATGGCTAAATCCTTAAAATCTCTTTTTTCTTTTCAGAAAACAATTCTAGATGGTTAAATTTACTTTTTCAATAGACCCTACATCTTAAAAAAGTAAATTTGACGATTTAGAATTGTTTATCACCTAAAAAAAAAAGTTCCCAAAAAAAGATGTAAAGATTTTTTAAAATAGGACCTAAAAGTAGATTAACTGGAACAATTTTTTAAGTTTTCAAATAGTTAATTTATTAGGAATAATTAATTCAAATATAGATAAAATAGTGTTTATTTGACGTTGAAGTTGAAGCCTACTATTAAACTATATGAAAAAGAAAAAAAAAACTAGGAGCAAAATTAGTGTTTGAAAAACCTAATTCCTTAAAAAAATAACTTGTAAGTAATCATTTTTACTTCTAATTTTATCTTTTTATTTTATCTATAATGATGCACAATTCTTTTGGGAGAATGCTATACAGCTTTTGTTAATTAATTGTGATAGGGAAAATTAAGTATAAAGAGTACTAGACTATAAAACTTATTTTTAGCCAAAAAAAAAAACTATAAAATTAAGTATTTATCATCTAATTGAAAAATATATATATATAATAAACTAATTAGAACATAACACTTCAATCAATGAGCATTATTCTTAAGCAAAAGAATAAGGTAACATGGTCTTGTTTGGTAAACGGGTTCGAATTTGTTTTGGACTATTCAAACGAGTTTGACAGTTTAAATCGTCGTTTGAAATTTAAACAAAAAATTTAAATTGTCAAATCTCATTCAAACCCTTATTTAAACAGTTTGGATCTATTTTAAATATTTCTTTTTTATTTGATATTTCAACAACTCTTTTCGTAACTCAGATAACATTATTATGTATCTACCCAAATAATAATTCAATAAATTTTTAATTTAGATTATCTGAACCAAACAACAATTTAAATTATTTATTCAAATTACACAACTTAAAATTTTTAATTCTAATAAAAAAAATTCAAATTATCACAGTTTGAATAAGTTTGCCAAACAACACGTGTGTAAAACTAAAAACTGATTTTAGAAGTATCATAAGGCGATGTCTTTGATAAGGACATAAATCAAAACATTGGTTGAAAAAGTGGCATTTTTCAAAATTCCCCGTAATAATAGGTTTGCGCCGTTTGGGTTTTTTCTGCTACGCTGCTCTGACGCCGCTATGGAGGGTTGATGAGCAGGTTTTGTAGGGATGTGGGGGGCGGATGATTGATGGTGTGGGCCCACTGAGATCTGCCAAAGTGGTTATTATTGCTGGCTCCCTAATAATACATGGGCCTAAATTAAAAGCCCATTTGGATGCACATTCAATTCTTCTATCAATGACACAAAACTTCCACCATTATTTCACTTCTTGCATTACAATTTACACCTCTAAACTTACGGGTGTTTTCGCGCCTAGAAAGCTTAGAGTATCTACGATGCAATATATTTTAGAGTGTTAATATCAAAATTTGACATTTTGAATTAAAAACTTCTGTTTAGTATAATGTTATATATATATATATTATTAAATTTGATAAATATTATTTTTGTATTCAATTTGGCATTAGGTACAACAAAATATTAAAAAAAAATTGACATTTTAAACTCATAATTGATTGGTTGATGTTTCAACACTAAATGAAAATTCATGATATTTCAACACTTATTTTAGAGCCTATTTAAAAAAAATATTAGTTTTTTTTTTGTTTTTTAGTTAAATGTCTATTTCGGTATATAAATTATTCACCATTGTTAGTAGATAAAATACCAGCTAGATATAACTGATATTTCGTATATTTACCATGGTATTTTGTCAGTTTACAAAAAATTCATTATCGGTATTAGATTATTTACCATGATTAGTTGACAAGATACCATCTAAAAATGACCTATATTTCATTTGCTTACTATGATATTTTGTATACTTTCCAAAAACGGGTTATTCACCGAATTATAAAAAAAAATTGTTATCATTTTTTGAATATGGTCTAAAAATTTGACTATATACCTGCTATTTTTTTTTAATTATGAGTCTATTTGGTATTTGGTCATTTCTTGCTTCGTGTTTTAAAAAAATGACCAACGTTTCAAAAAATTAAGTTATTATCCACTAGTGCATAAAAAAATTAATAGCATAATGGTAAAAGTACGTCATCATGTAGTTAAAAAAGACTAATTTCTTAATTAATGGATTCGTTGGCTATTTTCTTAAAACATCATTTAAAACAAGACTATACACTCAATTATCTCTTTTATTATTATTTGCTATAATATTTACCCTTAAGGAATTTTACCACTAAAAATAATAAGGTAAATAACATTTTGAATGGCATACATGCAATTGAACATTCAATTTTCAAATATGATATTATTATATTTTGGACCAGTTAAGCAATTAGCCATTTTAAAGGTGGAGTTTGAAGGATTTAGCCATAGTTTCACGAAATTAAGGATTTAGCCATAACATGTAACATTTTATGTTACATGTAATATATGTATGTATAAAAAATGTAATATTAAATGTAACATGTACACTTTTATATGTATATATGTTGTATGTAACAAAAAATATTATATTTTATGGTTAAATCCTTAATTTCGACATTTTAGGGCTAAATCCTAAAAAATTACCCAAAAATTTGGTTAAATACCTGAAAAACTCTTATATTTTTTGTGTTTAACTTAACATTGGCATTGGAGATGATCTTATATTTTAAAATTATTATAATTGTCTTAATAAATATATAGAGTGATATAATAAGATAATGAATAGTAATTGAGAATTTTATTTAGCACTTAATATTATTTTTTTATTTTTGTTTTTGTTTTTTTTTATAAATATATATATACATATATATATTTTCTTTCCTTGTTTTGCTTTTCTTTGATGGTATCTAATGCTTGGAGAGGCTTCCTTTTATAGAGATAAGACATATTTGAAGTCAAAATGCATGCTCCACACGTAAGGCAAGCCTCGTTACTTTGACCTAGATGCTTGGTTGAGGTGCACAAAGGATGCTAAGGTAAGCATAATATCTACAAAGATGCCTCTTATCAAAAGGTGTTTCGGTGCCTTCTTCCTACTCCAATTTATGCACTTCATAAATGTAATATGCAAAGATACTATTGTGTTTAAAGTTCTCCACCTTGAGGTAGTAAAGTTATTGCCCGACTAAAAAGCTTGCTAGAAAAGTAGATATTAAGACATTTATATGCTAAGAACAAACTAATTATTGCATAATTCAAATGCCATTTTTTTTTTGGTATTTTACTATATTTGGTACCGAATTTGTTTGGAAAACAAGAATAAATTTTGAGATCCCAAAACGGAAATAACAAAATGAAAAAATGCGGAATTGGTTTTTGAAATTTTTTACCGGTAGTATCTCCACCATGATATTGCAGTCAAATAAAATCGTAATTAAAACGTAGAGAATTCCACCTGTTAGACAAATATTCTCCATATTCGAGTGTATAAGTCCATGCGTAAGTCAAGATTTATTGTTTAGTTAATGAACGGTCAAATGCTGAGCTTGTTGAGTAAGATGAGTCTTAATAACATATTTGTAACTAATTCTGCTGATGAGTTGAGTAAGCTTTCGCGGCAGTTTCAACTCTTGCGGTCGTGATGGTTGTTTTACTGGATGAGGTAGCTGGAAGCCGAAGTGTCAACTTTGTGGCAAGCTTGGAAAAATTATTCAACAATGCTACCATTGCTTTGATCAGTCCTTTCATGGACAGAATTAAGCTCCTCAAGGTCACAACCAGAGCCAATCCCTTAGCAAGGGTCATGGTATGCCTCAAATGACCACTACGATGGCTAACCAAGGTGCTCCTTGTGCTCCTCCGTGTGCTACTTTCCCATTTAATGGCAGTGAGTTTGATTTGGCTCAAGACACCAATTGGTATTCGAATTCGAGAGCCACAAACCACATCACAGCCGATCCCAACAACCTTCTTGCAAGAACATAATTCTTTGGTTCGGAACAAGTGCTCGTTGGAGATGGTAAGGGTTTTTATTGATTAAATACATTGGTAGTTCTTAATTTGCCTCTCCACACTCTTAAAAAATTCTTACATTGAATAATCGTTTACATTGTCACAAATCACAAAGAACTTACTTAGTGTCTTTAAATTTTGTCATGATAATAACATATTCTTTGAATTTCATCCTTACTATTGTTTTGTTAAGGATCGAGCTTCCAAAACTGTGGTTCTTCAAGACAATCTTAAGGATGATCTTTATGTCTTCCCTTCCAATCAAGTCAACCTCAACCTCTTCAAGCAATCTCGTCTGCCTAGTTCAAGTCCATGTTGGTCAGCTTCAAGCTCGCATTCCAACGTAAAAAAAATGTTTCTTTATTACACGATGCTAAGGCAAATAATATTTTTAATTGTGGCATAGGCGTTTAGGCCATCCCTCAGCAAAATTGTGCACGCATTACTTTCTTTGCGTAATGTTCAAACTACAAATTATCTGCCGAACTATGTTTGTTCTGCATGTTGTTATGGAAAAATTTAGAAGTCTAATTTTTTCCCTTTTGAGACTACTCTTATTGAGCCTTTGCAATTTGTCCATACTAATTTGTGGGGTCCCTTATCAAATGGCTATAGATACTATATTAGCTTTGTCTATAGATACAATATTAGTTTTGTAGATGCTTTCACTAGGTTCACATAGATTTTTCTACTTAAATAAAAATCTGAAGCTCTTGACGTGTTTAAGTCATTCACAAGTGAAGTAGAACTTCAATTAAATCATACTATTAAGATCCTTGAATCGGATTTGAGAGGTGAATCCCTTCACAAATTTTCTCTCGTCCTTTGGTATATGGTATAATTCATAGACATCTTTGTCCTCATAAACATGAACAACATGGTTTAATTGAGCAAAAACATAGGCACATAGTTCACTCTTCTAGCTCAATCTCATTTTCCCTCTAAATTTTGAGACGAAACTTTTCGCACCGCAATCTATATTTGTAATCGCTTACCAACACCGATTCTTGGTCAAAAGTCACATTTTAAGTATTTTCCTTCTTCATTGAGAAAAAAAAAAAAAAAATCTCTGAATAAAATTATGCAAACATCGCATATCAAAAAAAAAAAAAAGAAAAAAAGAAAAAAGAGGATTCTCATTTCTCAGTTAAAGAATGGAGAAAAAAAAAAATGATAGGAATGATTTTAGAAGTTGTTATTGGACCATACCGAGAGTGTACAATAACTGACATGGATATTAGCACATACAATCATTATTAGAAATTTGAAACCATAAAAAGAAAAAAAAAACAAAGAAAATCAAGTAGCAAAGATTAGAGGTTCATAAAAAACCCATATCCCCACCCCTTCCGTCCCTGCCCGACCCATTCGAAGCGACGGCTTTCACTACACCGTGCCACTGCAGCTCACGTCCTTCGCCTGTGGCGGCGGAGCGGCATCCCGGCGCGCCTGCGACTGCGCGACATCGTCGTTGCTGCATCAGAGCCTGTGCCAACTCTCTCTCTCTCTCTCTCTCTCTCTCACCTTTGCACAATATCAGGCTCGTAGTCTACACTTGAGGGTACAGTCTCATTGTTCTTAGCACAATCATTTCTCAGCTTCTGTACAGCTGATTTGTCTTTCCCAAATTTATGTTTGGGCTGATTTGGTTTGTCTGACTGATGTTTGACAAAATGCTTGAACGAGGACCATATTAATTGGGAAAGTAATAAAAAAAGAAAAAAAAAGAAAAAAGAAAACCATCAGATGTTATAAGGACTATATTACATGATATGCACTTTTCTTGAAAACCAATAAAGTTTTCAAAACCATCCTAATTTCGTCATTTCATTATCATTATATTATTACCATAATCCCAGTCGGAATTCGGAGCTCTCAAATTGCAGTGGAGCCAGGTTTGCCCTCTCTCATTCTCTCTCTCTCCTCTGCCATGTCGATCTCGAAGGAGCTATACCCGTCTCAAGACGACCTTCTGTACGAGGAAGAGCTTCTCCGAAACCCCTTCAGCCTGAAGCTATGGTGGCGCTACCTGGTGGCCCGAGCGGACTCGCCCTTCAAGAAGCGCTTCGTCATCTACGAGCGAGCCCTCAGGGCCCTCCCTGGGAGCTACAAGCTCTGGCACGCCTACCTCCGCGAGCGCCTCGAGCTCGTCCGAAACCTGCCCGTCACCCACTCTCAGTACGAAGCCCTAAACAACACCTTCGAGCGAGCCCTCGTGACGATGCACAAGATGCCCCGAATCTGGCTCATGTACCTCCGCAGCCTCACGGAGCAGAGGCTCCTCACCCGCGCCCGCCGCGCCTTCGACCGAGCCCTCTGCGCCCTCCCCGTCACGCAGCACGACCGCCTCTGGGAGGCCTACCTCGCCTTCGCCAGCCAGAAAGGCGTCCCCATCGAGACCTCGCTGCGCGTCTATCGCAGGTACTTGAAATTCGACCCTTCCCACATTGAGGACTTTATCGAGTTTTTGGTCAATTCGGGCCTCTGGCAAGAGGCGGCGGAGAGGTTGGCGTCGGTGTTGAATGACGATCAGTTCTACTCGATTAAGGGGAAGACTAGGCATAGGCTGTGGTTGGAGTTGTGTGATTTGCTCACTAAGCATGCCACGGAGGTGTCGGGGCTCAATGTGGATGCGATAATTAGGGGCGGGATTAGGAAGTTCACGGACGAGGTGGGGCGGTTGTGGACGTCGCTCGCGGAGTATTACATTAGGAGGAATTTGCACGAGAAGGCCCGGGATATATTCGAGGAGGGAATGACTACAGTCGTGACGGTTAGGGATTTTAGTGTGATTTTCGATTCGTATGCGCAGTTTGAAGAGAGTATGTTGGCGCATAAGATGGAGAGTGTGGATTTGAGCGATGAGGAGGATGAGGAAGGGGACAGGGAGGAGAATGGCGACGGGGAGGATGAAGATGTGCGGTTGGATTTGAATTTGTCTGTTGGTGAGTTTGAGAAGAAGATACTTGATGGGTTTTGGCTACACGATGATAAGGATGTGGATTTGAGGCTAGCTCGGTTGGACAATCTCATGGATCGAAGACCCGAGTTGGCTAATAGTGTGCTTCTGCGGCAGAATCCTCATAATGTGGAGCAGTGGCATCGGAGAGTGAAGCTCTTCGAGGGCAATCCTACGAGACAGATCCTTACTTATACTGAGGCGGTGAGGACTGTTGATCCCATGAAAGCAGTGGGGAAGCCTCATACGTTGTGGGTTGCTTTCGCTAAGTTGTACGAGAGCCATAAAGATATTGCGAATGCGAGAGTGATCTTTGACAAGGCGGTGCAGGTGGGTTTCAAGGCTGTGGATAATCTGGCAAGTATTTGGTGTGAGTGGGCAGAAATGGAATTGAGACATAAGAACTTCAAAGGAGCTCTGGAGTTGATGAGACGTGCGACAGCAGAGCCATCAGTTGAGGTCAAACGGAGAGGTAATCCATTACTGTTTCTTTCTTTATACGTGCAAAGCTTTTCATTGTTCTTGGAAGTTTCATCTATCAATGTGATTGGTCTGAAATACCATCTTATTGCTGTACTTTTTTATTGCTGGAGTGAAGAAGTGTTGCTTGGTTATAGAATCATGTAGAATGGGCATAAAGAGCTTAAATACAACTATTGAAATATATCTGATTACATAAATCTTACTAGCTGTACTATATAGAAGTCTTGGTGCAATTTGCTGTCATATTCGTT
The DNA here is from genome assembly GCA_018132145.1 of Boehmeria nivea var. tenacissima. Taxonomy (NCBI): domain Eukaryota; kingdom Viridiplantae; phylum Streptophyta; class Magnoliopsida; order Rosales; family Urticaceae; genus Boehmeria; species Boehmeria nivea. Next base: position 7,305,077 of record CM030877.1, on the reverse strand, counting down.
CTGAATGTGACAGTGACACTCTTTTAATTGTATATTTTTGATCCTGTAACTGATCGTTTAGCTGTATTTTATCGTCTTGCAGTGGCTGCTGATGGAAGTGAACCAGTTCAGATGAAGCTGTATAAATCCCTGAGACTTTGGACTTTTTATGTGGATTTGGAGGAGAGTCTTGGTAATATGGAGTCAACTCGAGAAGTTTATGAGAGGATACTGGATTTAAGAATAGCCACACCACAAATCATTATCAACTACGCATTGCTTTTGGAAGTATGTTTGTTTTTCTTGTTTCCCTGTCTATATATTCTTCCTAAAATTTTTGCTTTAAATTATTTCTTTCACTGGATTGACCAAATCAAAATTTTACTGTTTCAGGAACATAAATACTTTGAAGATGCATTCAAGGTGTATGAAAGAGGTGTGAAGATATTTAAGTATCCCCATGTCAAAGATATATGGGTGACTTATCTATCAAAATTTGTAAAGAGATATGGGAAAACAAAGCTTGAACGTGCGAGAGAGTTATTTGAGCATGCTGTTGACACGGTACGAACACCCTATTTTATTACCCTTAGCTTGTCTTTTTGCCAAGAATGTCCTTTAGCTTGTTGCTCAGTAATAATGTTATCTAGGTGTTACATTGTTTCTTTTGAGAAAAGAAAAAGAGAGATAGAGTAAAAAAAAGGCCATGTGTTATACCTGCAACATCATTTACTGTTTTTCTCCTTTTCATATAATTTTTTGTTTGTTTGCAATTCAGTTTCTCTGTGATCTGTGTACTATTATAGCTTTTTCTTTTTCCTTTTTATTAGAGAATCATTCGTTCACTGAAAAACAATACAAGTGATAGAGGATGAGATATCCTTAAAGGAAAAAGAAAATCTAGCAGCATGACTTACAAACTCTAAACATATCTGCAGCTCAAGACGGTTAAAGAAAATGAGTATTTATTTAGGCCCACGTTGAAGCCAAATGCTTTTCTTTTTCAAAAAGCCCAATAGCTCCTAGGACAACATAGTTCCAAATTGCTGCAACCATTCTATTTCTTCCTGTAGGAATAGGGGAGTTATTTAGTTATTTTTTAATTTATCCATTAGGAGATTTAGGATATTTTAAATAAAGGAAAGGATGACTATTTGTTCCATAAAGATAGGTTTAGATTTATTTTGAATTAGGATTTATCATTATCCACTCCATGTACTATATAGCTTCGGCTTTTATCAATAAAAGTTCAGTGTGAATTAATTCCTAAAACTAACACTTCCAAACTCCACCAATACTTCATTCAGCACTGCCTTACAAGATCTTCAAATAGCCCTTTGAATCCCAAATTCTTTCATCACAGCAGACTAGGAAACGTTGCTATGCTACAATGCAGAAACAGGTGATTTACATTTGCATTTAGCCTCCTGCAAAAGAGACACCAAGAAGAAGAAATAACCATAACAGGATAGGAAAAAACGATTTGCAAGATAGTACTAAAGATCCATCCACCTAGCCAAACCTTTCTATCAGATTTTGAAACATCAAATGAGACTTGACTCTAGAAGAACAAGCTTATCTATCATTAAGGCTTCTCTTAACCCCCGTTTATAAGTTCAGGAACACAGATCTGATTTATGAACAAGTTAGGATTAGAGATCAATTCAAAATGTCCAATAAAGGAAATTATCAAAGGCTGATCACCGATCTATATATCTACCCAAAACCTTTTCTCATTCATCACCTGAAAATAGACACAGGAAAGAAAAAAGAAAAAAAAAAAAAAGCTGATCCTTGACAAATGAATTTCAATGGATTCTTCAAAGACCTTCTAGTCAGAAGATCCCAGCCTCTAGGATGTAGAATCTACTTTTGAAATTTTGATAACGAAGCCCCTTAAAGAATCTTATTCCGAGGAAATCGCTATAACCATTGCCAAGGCAGAGCCAAGTTTCTATTGTTCAGATTTCCTATCCCCAAACCCACATTGTCCTTACTCTTCACCATTTTGACTAATTAGATTATCAACTCTGTATTCACGTGCTAGTAACTAGATGTATTTTAAGTTTACAAGGACCTTTCTAGTGCTATTACTATGAACTAAATGGTCACAAGTGTGGTGTCTTTATACGCATAAAGCTGATCTGCTACAACATTTTGATGGAGCTACATAAGTAACAATCAGAATTCTTATCTATGTGACGATGGTTGAAATAGTAGGATCAGATTTAAGTTCACTTAGCTGAGTTATCCTTTCATTCATAAAACTTAAATTTTACAAAGCACATCTGATAATTGATTCTTTTACATAAAATTTACGTAAATTGGTATATGTTTTAAAGCTGAATGGAAACTCCTTTTGGATAAATTGCAGGCTGCTAGAGTACAATACTACATTTTCCACTGGTTCATACTCCATTTTTCATAATTTAAAAACTAGTTTTTTTCTTTTGGAGTTCCCTTCCAGGATACTAATAACTAATAACATGTCCTCTGGTTCTGTCTCTACTGTTGGCTTTCTAATTACTTATTTATGTATTTTATTTATACACCCTGTTATTGTTTATGCTCTTCTCTGTAAATTTAATTACTTGCTGTGGTACTGATACTATCACTACGTTTTAATTCAGGCTCCTGCTGATGCTGTGAAACCATTGTATCTTCAATATGCAAAGCTGGAGGAGGATCATGGCCTGGCAAAGCGAGCTATGAAGGTTTATGACCAAGCAACTAAGGCTGTACCAAACAATGAGAAATTGAGCATGTATGAAATCTACATCGCTCGCGCAGCTGAGATATTTGGTGTCCCGAGAACAAGGGAGATCTACGAGCAAGCGATAGAATCGGGTCTTCCAGACAAAGATGTGAAGACCATGTGTTTGAAGTATGCGGAGCTGGAGAAGAGCTTGGGAGAAATTGACCGTGCTCGTGGAGTATATGTATTTGCTTCTCAGTTTTCAGATCCACGGTCGGACGTTGATTTCTGGAACAAATGGCACGAGTTCGAAGTGCTACATGGAAATGAAGACACCTTCAGGGAAATGCTCCGTATTAAGAGAAGTGTTTCTGCTAGCTATAGCCAGGTAAGCTCAAGAATTCGAGTTTCATATTACATCCAGGAGAAGCTCATTAAGATTGTATAGCTTGTTCTTTCTTTTCTCTTATTACAAGATCTGATCCCCTTTTTTTTTTTTTTTTTTTTTTTTTTTTTTTTTGGTGGGGTTTCTCCAGACACATTTTATACTGCCTGAGTATCTGATGCAAAAAGATCAGACGGTGAATCTCGACGAGGCCAAAGACAAGTTGAAAGAGGCCGGTGTCACCGAGGATGATATGGCTGCTCTAGAGAGGCAGTTAGCTCCTGCAGTCAACGATACTGCTAAAGACAGCAGTAGAACAGTCGGGTTTGTGAGTGCTGGAATAGAATCACAGCCCGAAGGAGGGATGAAAGCCTCAGCGAACCGGGAAGACATTGAACTACCGGAAGAAAGCGACTCAGAGGAAGACGATGATAAAGTTGAGATCAAGCAGAAAGACGTTCCCGATGCTGTCTTCGGAGAGTTGGCCCAAAAGAGGAAAGACATTGAAGATGCCGCTGAGAACAAGAACGACGACAGCCGCCTCGGTGCCCTCGAGAGAATAAAAAGGCTAAAACGCGCCTGACTGGGTTTTAGTTTGAAGTCTTGAAGCCATTAGTAATAGTGAGATGAAATTTTTGATGCGTTTTTTTTTTTCCCCTGGTCTGCTAACTTCAATTTTATGTTTAATCCACCCTTTGTAATTGGTATTTGTTCATTGTGGTGGTGAAATATATACAAATACTTTTAGCAAATCTTTCTTATCTCTTGGAATGCCAATTAGTATTTGTGGAAAATTGGGAAAAAAAGTAGGCTTATGATACTAACTGCTATTGGAGATAGAGCTCTGTTTTAACTTCAAAAGATAAGATATGCCCATATAATGGATTCACTATATAGAGTTTTAGATATTTTGGTTCTTTGTTTTTGGATTTCCATTCAAATTATTGCATACCCTGGGCTAAACTAAGCATAGATCCATGGTTCTGTATTATTCTCTCTTTGGTTAATGTAAAAGCTGAGTTGTTTTCAATAACACTTAAGTTATGAGGTAATAATTTCACTAAGATAATGTTCTCAAGCGACAACTTCAAAGTATAAGGAGTCACTCACTAGCTCTAAAGTTATAACCATTTGCAAATTAGTAGTTCCAAAGCACACAAAAGTGATAGCAAATCAAGTGAAACTGTAAAAAGTAATTTTGAAACTGTACTAATATGAGCATGCGAGGATAAATGATTTACTTTAAAAACTCATTTTCATAATTCCAATAACTTTAATGATTTTGATGGAAATATATTTCACCAGATATCGGTGTTCTTTATCCCTTACCTACAGTACTTATTTGCCATGCTGTCTTTAATAGTGTGTGCTTTTTTCGTATTTATAATAAAAACAATTCCTTCTAAGTCTCGGTTTTTGCTTTTCGCTTTGTAAATCTAGAAAGACGACCAAACAACTTCATATAACTATAATTTTAGACCCAAAAACATGGAAGTTGGAAGAGTATAACTAAAGATCAATTTTTTTTAACTAATACCAATTCGTGTAACATGTCAGTTCTCAATATTTCAATTAGTCCTATCAACACATAACTAATAAGTAATGAAATTCTGACAATTTACTTGACACAAGTTGATATTGAAAAATTGGTTTAGCAACGAAAGATCTCTAGTATTGTTTAACATAGAATAGATGCCATAAAAATGAAAAGTACAGAAATATCATGGTACTTAAGGAAAAAAAAGGGGAATAATATTCCAAATAAAAGAAATCTACTCACCAATTCAAACTTGAAAGACCTTAATGCATGTAAAAGATTAACCATGATTAGAGATTGATTCCACTAATAAATTTTAATGATAAGCTTTTGGGGATTAAACATGCACGAAGCCCTTCAAAATAAGTGTCTAAAAAACAGAATACAACTAGGTGCGACAACACTTGAACATAAAATTTAGCTCTTTTTTACTAAAACATCTATAGTAGATGAAATTTCTTATCGATCGAGACCAAAAAAATATACAATAAGAAAAATTAAAACAAAAATTTTACAAAATCAAAAAATAAACAACAAAACTAAAAAAAACCATCGTACCGTTTAAAAAAAAAAAATCGGGTACAATAACGTTAAAGGTTATTGTTTTTTCAACTCTAGTTTTTATCCAAATGATCTATTGATCCATTTAAAACTATTTCTTTCTCTCGTCATAATTCCTTGCAACAATGCAAGTTCTTCGCTAACTAGTATTGAATTCCAACAACCAAATAACATCATATCACAGGTGTTTAAAAGAAAAAGAAGATCATAGCTGGGTTAAAACAACGGCTACTTATAAAAATAAAATAAAATAATAATCATAAAATATTTTTGAATGTTTCATTTCAAAATCTCGTTGACATTTATATTATTGGTAAACAAAGCACTTGCTTTTAGAAAATAATAAATTATATAACTATGAACAATAATCACTCCAACATTAATAACTATCTTTCTGTACATACTTTTTTCTTTTAACAACCAAACTGATTATGGAATCTGACAAACAAACAACATTAAAATAGTATTTGTCAGCTCCAATATCCTTTTTCATTTGGTGTGAATTTGATGAAACTAACACTTCATCAAATTTAATTACTTGCAAAAACAGTCAAAACCAATACCTATTTAACCTTCCTTTCTTTTTTTTTTTTCTTTTTTTTTTACCGAAATCCAAATAAATAGTTATAACATAAATATTTGATGATGATCAGTGGGTCCCACGGTTGATCATCTCAAGGTACCGATTCAGCGACTCTTGCCTCTGCAGCCTCATCTCGTCGTTGAACTTCTTTATGAACGCCTCGACTCGCCGGTTCAACTCGTCCTGACTCAGGGACGGATCTTTCCTCAGCACCAGCGCCGTCGGGACAGCTGGCAGCTGCTGATTGGTCCGGTCCCTGAACGTCCCCGACTTCTTCACCGACGGTGGATCCAGACCGTCGTCGAAATCGAGCCGCGTGATCTGACGGCCGTGATTCTCCCACGTGTCGCACTTCCTCATTTGCCTGCTTAACGGCGTCGAACGACCCTCCGTTATCGCCTTCCACGTGTTCTCCAGCGAATCGTGCTGTTTTGGCTTCGTCACCGTCAACTCCCTCAGCACACCTATATTTGAAAAAAAATAATAAAAAAAACAATTTATTATTAAACATTTTTTTAATAAACATCATTAGCGAAGTAATTTCATGTGATCTTCTTTACGTAATCTGTTGTAATACGTAAATTTACACCAACCTAACTGAACTTGTGATTAAATATTTGTTTTGGGTTTTAATCTTCACAGGGAATAGGCCAAGTGTGAGGGTTGACTTTTGGAGATTTTTCTACTCAAAGTCTTAATCTTGTCTAAACAAATAAATACGAATTTAATAATAATAATAGAAGAAGAAACAACCGTTTGAATGTATTGTATTTGTATAGTACTGCGTGAAGCTAACGCCATGTTTGAACGCTAATTTGTTTGGAAAAAGTAAAATTTAATGGAAAATAAAAATATCAGCTCCTAAATCCGCTGGCCAACACACGAGTCGGTCCCACATTGATTACTACACATATATGTTATACCTTTTTTTTTTTCCGATTCTTTATTTCTTTATTTTCTTTTTCTTTTTTCTCCCCTAAAAAATAGACTCTACACAAGATTTTTAGCTTTCTTTCTTTTCGTTGAAAAGGATGAGATCTATAACATCGTGTAATGGTCCTCTATAGACAAAATCTATATGTGCTCTATCTGAATATATAGCTAGTGTAAAGCATCTTTTAGTGATCGGATATTAATATAGCAGAAAAATATGAAAGGAAATCTATTGTCTCCTATTGGCTGTCATTTTAGACGTGCTTAAATTACAATTTGACAATTTATCTATTTTCAATTAATATTTGAAATTTTAATAATGATAATAAACAAAAATATGTGAATTGTTAACGTTGATATTTAATAAAAAGGGGACAACAGATTTTTATTTGAAAAATATTATGAAAAAGGGTTATGGATTCCTTTTTTAGATTGTTTTTACTTATAATTTTGTGCGTTTGATGTATTAGTTATCACGACAAACAATGATATGTTAGATTTATAAGCATATATACACTAATTACTACAACTGTTTAACTCCATATATACCGTGTACGACTGTATGCCGTATCAATTATTTCTATTTACTACTTGTTTACGAGAGAAAACAGCATGCAAATATTTCTACAATAAGCAATAATTATTTTATCATCAAATAGTTTTACAATATGTTCCCAAACAAATGAACAACCAGTAATATATATCTTCTTTCGCCGAAAAGCTTAACGATAAATTACTTTCAAAAAATTCAACCAAAAAAAAAAAAAACTCTCAAAATTATAAACTAAAAAAAGAAAAGGCATATATATATATATATATATATATTACCTTGATCAGGAGTTGGTTTATCCGGTTTCCGGTGACCGATATTCAACCTCGGAGATACCAAAGGCTTCTCCGCCGATAACGTCACAATTTTCTCTTCCAAGCTTTCCGTCGTCCTCTTCGGAGTCTCGGTCATCACACTCTCATCATCATCATCATCATCATCATCATCATCATCATCATCATCATCATCAATATCATCATCACGATCATGATCATCAGCTTGATGATGATGATCATCAGCTGGCTCCACAGTTTTGATGATCACCTCCGGATCAACAACTGCAGCAACCGGACGGTGACGATCACCGAGAACATCCTCCTCTGGAACTGCGCTCGACGCAGGCGATAATTTCTCATCAACGGTGTTCCAATCATCTCCGCGATGATCATGATGATCACGGTGATGATCATGATGATCATTATTGCTGCTGTACTGGAAGCGAGAGGACGCGGCGATGGAGATGATGATGGCGTTGACGACGACGTAGAGGTACAGAGGCCTCAGCCACGCCGCGACGGAGCTCCAAGCCATCGGAGCTGAGAGCACCAGCTTCGCCGCCGAAGCCACGATGAGCGCGAACACTACGGCCGATATCGCCGCGACTTTCGCCGCCGAGAGTATCGCCATTGCTGTCGAGAGGGTTTTGGATAGAGAGAAATGGCGGTTTTGGGAGTGAATCTGAGGGTTTGTGTTTATGAAGGTAGTTTTGAATTGTTGGATGTGTGGGAGTGAAGTTTGTTTTTATAGGCATTGCATATTGGAAGAGAATATTGCTGTATGTATCTGATGGTGGATACTAGATACGCGGTTTTGTGATTTGATCAATCTGAGCCGTTGGATTTCGTGAAGGCTGAATGGATGGCTCAGATTTGTGAAATGTGGATGATAGTGTCTGTTTGTGCTGGCATTTGTGGCGTCTAGCTCCTACAGTATTATTATTATTATTTTAATTAAATTTTTCGAAGGAGGGTTTTGATAAATGTTATTTTTTTTTTATACATGAATAATCTAAATTCTTTGTGTTGCATTTTTTATTTGGAATCCTATTTTTATGGTTTAAGTATAGAGTATTTAATATTTAAGGGAGCACACCACTTTATATACATAATTATTACGTGACACTTAGAGCAATTTTTTTTATTTGTAATTTTTTTTTAATTTTTTAAAGAGGAATTGTAAAAAATAAAAAATAAAAATTTAGGTGTCACTTAATAATTTATATAGCAAATAATATATTTTCTTGATTTATACTCTATTTTATAGTGTAAAAGTACGACATAAATTAAAAATACAATAAAAAAGAAACATGATTTATTAAGGGGGATTTTGAGGAATACCCCATTCTTGACACAATGATAATCTATACCCCATGTGTGTTGCACTTTTAATTTATACCCTAAAATTTATACTACAAACATAGAGTAGAAATGAAGGGAGCACACCACATGGGGTATAGATTATTAAGTGGCATCAAGAATGACTTTATTTTGGAATTCTCCCATTTATTTATTAATGTATCAAAAAAGATCAGCAATCCTCAAAATTCCTTCCCCTTTTTTTTTTTTTCAAAGTAAATCCCCATGGGATGGCCCATTTGTAATTTGTAAAAATATTGGAAAATGTATATTTGATTTTTTAATATTTGTGAAAAAAATAAAGAAATTAAATTGGTGTCAATTAATCCTAGATAAAGTGACGGAAGTGTAACCCCTTTTTTTTTTTGGTTTGTAAGTATAAATAAAAGATAAGAGTGGAGCCTGTCGACTTTGCTTTTTCAAAACTTTGATTTATCGGATTTCGGAAGCAACAAGAAATATTGTAGAATAGTGTTGACTCTGCCTATCACAAGTTAAGTTATTATTTGCCTCCGTCTAAATTAAATTTGCTTTTGATTATTGACTTGATGGCATATTTCAAAAAAAGTACATTAACGTGTAGCGAAATAAGCTAAAGTTATATAAACTTAAAAACATTTTTTTAATGTGTACGTACTTTGCCTTTTGTGTTTAGTACCTTCCCCGTCTTTTTAATTAATTATTATCCATGTGTTTACTTATTGGACTCTTATCTAAAATTAGCATCGAAATTGTTGTTAACTCTTATCAAAGATTAATAATAAATATTTAATATTTTATAACGATTTATCGGGATTTATAAGGATTCAATATCGCTAAAATTAGCATCCAAATTGTTGTTAACTCTTATCAAAGATTAATGATAAAAATTTATATCTAAATGGTCTAATTTTAAAATTTATAAAAATATATTTAAGTTATATTTTCTGACTCCGCGAGAAATATCACTTGCTGGTTAGTGCACTGAAGTTCTACAAAATTATTTATCAAAAATAAAAAAAAAAAAGTTCTACAAAATTAACATGATATTATGGTCGTCAAACTTACCCTATAGTAATTCCATACTTAATTCCAATAATAAGATTCCAAGTTTGGATTTTCAACTTTAGTTCAAAATATGTTCTATTATATATGATCAACTCGGCGTTACATATGTAGGGCTTACTCGTATCAAATGTTTTGTTCCTCTTCTATTATTTTAGCAACAAGGTCTATCTTTAATGATTAAATAGCTTTCTTTTTTCTCGAAGTGGGGTCACAAACATTTTCTAGAATCTATATAAAGAGGGCCAATATGATAATTGAGGCAAATGTTTGTATAGGAACACAATTCAAACCACGATGGCTGTTTAGCTGTCACAAGTCCAAAGCATTTGAATATTATCCATCATAAAAAAATAAATAAAGAGAAACAACTTGTGTGTAATATAATTGCTCTCCTTAACGGTTACTTGAATAACTGACCGTTACTGCCCTAAGGTTGTGTCACTGGCCCAATGGGCCCAGAAAAACGTCCGGGCCCAGCACATTTCTTGCTTAAATGACCGACCACGGACCATCTTTGCATTTCCCATTTGTGAATATTTTTTTTATTTTTATTTTTATTGTTTATCAATAGTTTGAAAATAGTGAACTTTGGCACTTGTGATTTAAAAAGCTTACACTATTTTCCTTTGTGATTAAAGAAAAAGAAAAAAGGTGGCTAATACCCCACAGCAATGAGTGACGCCAATATTATCCTAAGTTTCGATATTTTAAAGAAGATAGCAATACATTCAAATAAATAAATAAATTTACACATTGGTTTGGTGCAAGATGTGTTCTTGTTCTTTTTTCTTTTTTTTCCTCTAAATGTCTTTCCACTATTTGAAAATCGTTTTTTCGCCCTCCTAAAATAGTAAATATAATATATTCTTGAAATTAGCCAACGATGTATGTGACAACCTCATATATTACTAAACTATTAGAATTTAATGTGTATGTACGTATGTATATATATGCATATATAAAAATATATTCTCTCTTTCCCATTGTTGTTATATACCAAACAGTCTAGCAGAAAGGAGACAGAAAAGCTTGATAGCGCCAATTGATGAGAATGAAGTGCAAAGGAAGTTAAATACGAAAGTATTAATATATATTATCTTTTAGCCAAAAAAATAAAAAATAAAAATCTATTATCTATAGTTTTCAAGATCTCTCTCTCTTTTATTATTATTTTTTTGTCTTCTTGGTGATGCTTAAACAAAAATGATGTTTCTTGCAAGAACACACGTGTTACACTTCCACGCAATTATTACCTTAAATTAATTGAAGAAAATTCATAAACCGTCAAATTAATCGTTTCCAATGTTATCAGTCGAAATATCTAACCACAGTCATTACACACGTATTAACAATTTACATCATCAAGAACAGAGACTATTGCTTTGTTTAACCAAAATTTGACCGTAATAAATAAGTTCATGTATCATGCTGCATTAGCTCCGAAATTGCACCTATTATTATTTTAGATGATTCAAGTCAGCGAAGAATATTGTTGACTTGAATATAGAAACATTGCATGTGAATATATACACGTATAGACTAAAAATAAATAAAGAATATATACGCGTATATATAGTCCTGTATTTTGTATAATATTGTGAACAGGCAACCATCTTAATCAGCCGCTGAGACATTAACATTCATATGTATAAGAAGGTGATATAAAGTCATGCACTTTTCGTTAATTAAGAAAACATACACCCTAAATCCGGCAAAAAGATTGCAAACGTGTAGTATATTCTAGCTTGATATATGCCATGCATAAATGTGACACCAAATTCAAAAGTTTAATTAATTTTATTCCCTCCTTTTAATAGAGTATTAATTATAAGGGAATTTTAAAGAAATAATCATTTTTTGAGGATAGTTTTTTTTAAAAAAAAAAGTCAATATTTCAAAATTTTAAGAAAATAATTATTCATAAATTTTATTATACAATAATAAGGAATTTATTACATTAAGTTTTATGTATAATTTTGTTATGAAAAGAAATCTCTTACTTTAATAATAAATTTTTTATAGTTATTTTTAAAATTTTTGAAATTATAATCATTTTTAAAAAATACACCATCGAAATGACTATTTATTATTAAAGTAAGAGATTTCTATATAATCTAACAAGTTCTATTTAGTTTCTCATTATTGTACCTACAATGTATAATAATTTATGTCACATACTTTTTTTTTTGGTAACTAATATATATCTCAATTTCTACGTATTCTCTTTTTTTCAAATACGATTACAATAAAACATCAAATTATAAACAACAAATTTGAGTTCCTTGCGGAAATCACCAATGTTCATGTATGTATCATTTGTATCGTTATTTTTGGATTCTTGCAATTTAAATTTTTTTCTAAAGTTGAATTGAAAATATAATATATTAATTGATTCGATTGGTTTTGGATAGGCAAACTTAAGTCGGGACCAAACAATTCAATCTGTGCTTGTATAATTCTTAAAAAATGGATTTAGAATTTAATGAGTTTGAATCGTTGTTGAAATCAATATGGATTTAGAAGAAAGGGAAATGGATATATGTGGATAATTCTCATAGGTTAATATGTCTTTTCGAAACAACAATATCGATCGATGACACACCTTAAAAAATTAGGCCATTAATATGGATTTTGAACCCATTTGAACTTAAACAATCCAAATTAATTAATGAAATTTTAAATTTAGTGACCTCAGATCATCATATATATATATTCAAATAGGCTCGGACATATATATATATATATATTATTTATATTTGCTAATTTATAGGTTCGGATATATTGAAAGGGAGAGATTAACTCTCGTATCGTCAAATATCTTTACGAAACAGCAAGATACACACGATGTTTTTGCAAAAGGTATAAAATTCCTCCTAATAAAAGCACCTTCAAGATTTTAAAAAAAAAAAAAATGGTGCTTCAATGCTCAAACCACAGGGAGTTCAATCAGCACACATATTATAATCCCAAGATGAGAAAACATACTTCAAACATTAATTTTTATGTTAAATGCCATTTATAACAAATTCTAGCGGTCCTAGAAAATCTCCATCAATCATTTTTTTTTTTCCAAATCTGAACTTGTTCATTGCTTATTGGCCTTTCAATATCATTATAAATTCCCCAGGTACGTGTTTTTGCTTTTTCTCCTCGAAGGTACACGATAGTTCGTCATTAATCATATATGTACAATTTGTCTTCTCAAAAAATAAAATTATGAGATATCGAATGACACGTTATTCTCTGATTATAGACATTCGGCTAAACACTTAAAAGACGAATAAAAATTCAAAATCTCCTAACGAGATGATTTTAGGTAAAGTGTGACAATTCAACTGTTACATATCTAATATTTAGTTGTATTTATAATATATACTTTTTTTGGTTTGGATTTGATCTTAGATAGTTCTGTCTAATTCAATTTAGTGCAGACGTGTCACTACTTCTGCTATACGACGTAGTTTCTCTAATCACTTTTAAGGCATGTATTCTTGTCTCTCCACATAATTGGTATCCAATTTAATTAAGCCACAAACAAAGGATAAGTATTATAACTGTATTGAGTTTAGGAGCGTGGCTTTATTTTACTCGATAGATTAAAACTTTTAATTTAGATTAAACTTTTAATTTCTAGAGAAGGGTCAGTCATGGATAGTCGGTCCAGTACACACACATATATATATATATATTAAAGCCAAGACTCTTTGTTCACTCATAACGTGACAAAAGTTCGACATGGTAACTGTGTGAGAATTTCCAGAAAAGAAAAAAGAAAAAGTGTTAGTTGTTTGAATGTGACAGTCTAACAGATAACGTATGTAGTTATTTATAATTTTATATCCATCAACTTCAAAGAGAAAAATGGCTCCAGAGAGGGATCAGAGAAAGAGGCGGTGCTTATTATCCAATCAAAGAGAGTGTGGCAAAGCAGCATAGGGACTTGAGGATTGATTTTGGAAATTATATATGGATACTTTTATATATATATATATATATTATTCTATTAGGTTTTGAAAAATAATAAAGAGTTATGAATTTTAAATTGTTCCTACTAATTTTTTAAAATTTTATTTTTATAGCTTTCAACTATTGCTGAAATGTTTATTATTAATTTATTGCAATTTCATTAATATTTCCCTCCAAAGTTCCATGCATTTACTGTCATTTTTCATCAATTGAAAATTTTTAACTTATATATGCACAAGTTTTTCTAAAAATTATACTTAATTCTTATATTATATATATATATATATGTATATATTCTTTTGTACAATCACGCTTCATCAAATAAAATGTGTGCCCTAATTAACTACATTTCTATCTTTGCCCCTAAAAGTTGTTTAAAAAAAAAGGAAAAGAAAAAGAAAAACCTCAGCCCCGGAAAGAGAAGGCAAAGCTATTATTTTATACCAACTTGGAAAGTGTGAAAAAAAAAAAAAAAAAACTTACTTGGCCCTTAAGTAAAAAGATTGGAAATAAGTCTAGTGTGAAATGAAAGACAACAAGACCATTTACAAATAGTGATCTGTGACTAAATAAACAATACAGCCAGTAACTTACTCATCAATAATAAATAAACCCTAAAGAACAAAGAGGAAAACAAGGTCCGAACTTCCGTTATATTTGTTCTAATATTTATATTTGATATTATCTGTACTATTCCTAGAGAATATTGAGTATTCGTGTTCAATAGTTAAAAAGACGTTGCAATATCAAAATACTGATTTTTTTAAGAAAATGTAAAATTCAGAACTATTTTGTTGAAATGAAATCAAAGGGACCAATTTTCACAACTTCAAAAAGAAAAGGTCCGGAAAAATAATAATATAGTCTATACATGCATTCATGTATCATCTATTTAGGAAAAGAATGTATTATCTGTATTAGGAAATTAAAGAAAAACCAGTCTCTTTGGATCAGTTCTCACCTAAACCTCATGATACCCAACTGCCAATAGAATTAAATTATGTTCACAAAAACAAATATACGAGAGTCCAATAAAAGCAATAACTTATTATCCAAAGTTGGGTGCCAAATTGTAATGGATATCAGAAAAAAAAAAAAATATATATATATATATATATATATTTTGTGGATAAGAAATGAATATTTATACATATCCATTGACCACAAAGTGGATTGGCAGTTATGTACAATGTTTATGTTTGTGCCCTCAAGTAACGGATTAGCCACCACCCACATTGACTAGTAGATTTATGGTTTGGCTTTTGTCTACAAAATGGGCTTAGATTTTTATTTTCTTAATTTTTCTTTGCTCTATAAAAGTTTTGTGGGGATATATATATATATATATATATATATATATATATATATACTAATCATTTTGGACGGTGTGCTTTTAAAAAATAGCCACAGTTTCAACAAATTTAAAAACTAGCTATAAAACTGTAAGAAATTTCTAACACTAATAAAAATACACATAAAAAAACTGTCAGAAATTTTTAACACTAGGCAAAAATTTTGTCAAAAATTTCTTACATGGCTAGTGTTTTAATTTTTTGAAACTGTGGCTATTTTTTAAAATTATTTTGTAAACAGTAGCTATTTTCATAGTTTCCCTATATATATATATATATATATATATATATATATATATATATGAGTTAGTAGTATTGATGAAGACGGTTTGTTTGGTTGTTAACTTGGTTCGTTTCATATCCAAAAGCCACTAGTCGACCATCCACTACTTTGCAATGTGATCGATCCCCCAATAAGTCGTCAATGGCCTTATTTTCTAAATTCTGGTATATCTGTTTACCAAACCCTATTTCCATATTAATTAATTAATTAATTAAGACTCATTGTAAGGTTCGAAATTTGAGGCCAGACGATTCGGAACTTAATTAATTCGGGTAAAAAATAAAAATCAAAAGTGAGACCGAAGGAGATATAAACATTCAAAATTTAGATCCGTAAGAACATGTTGAAGGAAATGTTCAAATCCCCAGTGTTTTTAGAATTTAATGAAACAATTAGCTCATAGTAGATACAAGTAAAAAACTGTATAAACTAGTATTAGCAGTTATTTATTTACTTATATTCATCTCACAATTTAAAGTCGGTGCTAGTATTTTATTTTATTTTTTAGAGAAGAGTTTGTCACTGTATAGTGGAGTTGAATAATGTAAATAATATTTATATCATGCTCTGTTACTAGACTTTATTCCTTAAACCATGGGAGTCCTGAGAAAACACTTGAAAGTTAAAATAAATAAATAAATCTAGTGATTGGCCAAGCTAAGTGGAGTTATGAGAAGTTAAAATAGTGACGAAATTTCTAGCAATATATATATATATATATATATATATGTGTATATATATATATAGTGATGAAATCAACATGAATGAGCTAAAGACTTTAAACGAGTGAATATAGAAGTGACGTCCAATAGAGCAGAAAATTAGGATAAGCAAAAAACGGTTGGGTGATTTTAGTCAAAAAGTAGAAAAAAAATAAATAAAAATATGGTCAATACCGTTATTGGATTTGGTTTTTGGAGCACCGTCCTTTGCTCATGTGGCCACCAAATGTTAAAATCTACATTGCAGGATATGCCTATGATTTATTTTGGTTGGCTTAGTGGTTTTTCCTAGTTGTTTCTCAAATTTCCTTGCAGGAGAAGGTTTTATACTTTCCACTCCTTTTCTTTTTCTTTTGTTGTTATTATTATTATTAAAACTCCATTGAATATTAAGGCTGATATCCAGTGTTTGACGTTGTGATGTGAAAATGATCACTTTGAATCTACGGGTTCCTTCCTTATTAATTATTATTGTGCTTATAAAATAACTGATGCTATAAAATAATTGTTATAAATTGTATTTTAAAAAGAAGTTTTGATAAACTATATTTTTGAAACAGCTGTTTAAATAATTGTAGACATGTATAATTACAAAAAAAAATTATTAAAAAAAATATTTATATGGGAAGAGAGGCAATTTATTAAGAGTATTTAAACAATTTAAACTATAAAAGCATAAACGATCAGAGAAAAAAATAAATAAATAGAGTACTAAAATGTCACAACGCGATATGTTCAGGAGCCATAGGCGCAAAAAAAACCCTTAAAAAACCTATAAAAAAAAAGGTTCACAAATAATGCTATAAAATAGATATTTCACATTTTTCTTTGGTTTTTAATATTGGTGTTTGACATAAAGGTAAAAGTTGAATTTGAAAGATAAGACCGGTGAAATTTTAGCCGGAACTAATGTTGTCATGCCTCAATAAATTGAGGGAATAAATCTAACATCGTGAGGGTATAAATCTAACATTTTTCTTTGGTTTTTAATATTGGTGTTTGACATAAGGGTAAAAGGGGAATTTGAAAGAGAAGATGGTGAAATTTTAGCGGGAACTAATGTTGTCGTGCCTCAGTAAATTGAGGGTATAAATCTAACATCATGAAAACTTTAAGGTGTATCGTGCAAAAATAAAGAGAAAAAGGTTTTAAATACAACACTTTGATAGAACTCAATTTAAGACACAATAAAATTCCTTTAAACACCGGCAATGATTACGAAGGGAAATCACGTTTCAGATTGATTATGCGGCTAATGCAGCTTATAGTGACCAAAACAAGTCTTAGAAAATGGTTTGATGATTAAATACCACCACTTTCAGAGTTCCTTCAAGAGAACTTAGAGTAGAAAGCATTTATGTTGTCATATATATATATGTGTGTGTGTGTGTGTATAACTTGAATATTATGTGATAATCACGCAGAAAAATGAAAAACATAGAAATAATTGGACAAAGGATTTTTGGTTCCTGCAACTTCCATTTTTATTTTGGAATATCTAGCTTCTAATAGTTGGCCATAAATTCACTACAAGTTCAATGCCTGGTCAATGTCAAAGTAGTGATCTAGTAGCAGCTTTAAGGTTTTTTAGCTTCCACTATTTGGACATATTCTAAGCTTCACAGTTTCAAATCCAAAAATACTTGACAAAAACCAATCAAGAATTAAAGAAGTCATGGCATCAATTAACATAATCCGCCATATAACACGACCCAAAAAAGCTTCACTTACTGGCTACCGCCAACCATAGACGGTTCTTTTCAGTTTCCGTATGTCCTGACAATCCTAAAAATCTCGGTACGACACCGATTAATATGCCTCTCATGGCTCAATCTTGCTTCTCTATTGATAACAACCATTCTATTAGTTTCAGGCAAGATACAAGTGTCTTGGTTCATGGTCATCGAGTCTCTACTGAGACGATATCTGAGTTCCTTGACGTGGGAGTCTATACCATAATAAGCTCTTTGATTGTGATTCGCCATCATCAAGTCTCTGTTGTAACCAAATCTGGATTCAGTGTCACAAGATTCTATACGATAACAAGTTCTTTCCTCGAATTCTGGCAAGATATGCGTGCCTCGGTTCCAGCTTCTTTGAGGGGGTATGGTCATCATGTCTCCATTGAAACCTAATCCCACTTCATTGGCATGTGGTGCTAATCCCAGTGGCAGGGAAGGATTCCAAAAGTTGCCTTGCGTGTTTCTAATACCGTTTGTTCGTGGCAAACCCACACGATCATAGTCAAGATTTGTTCGTCTAGTATGACTTGGTTGAGGATAACTGTACTCAAATGAACTTGACCTCCACGGTGGCTGGCTAGTGTTGAGGCCGAACAGTGTGATATGACTTGCTCGAGATTGAACAGGGTCCAAGGAATTTGACAAAGTCTGTTCCATCTTTCCATGAATCTTGTCTTTGTGTGAGGGAGAGAATCGGAATTTGAAGGTGCTCGACTCTCCTAAAGGGAAAGGTTGATCACATCTCGGACCATCCCCTCTTTTCTGCTTATAACTTGGGTAATCTTCTATCTTGAACTCCACACGTTCAATCAGCACCAAGGAATTGCCCGAAGCTAGTTCATCCAATCTCCAGTCGGAAAACGGAGTTGTTGTTTTGTGATTTACATGAATTTCTCCATAAGGCCGAAGCATACTCTTTGCATTCGAAAAGAAGCCATTGACAAGCATCCTATGCCTACTGTGTTATAGCAGGTTGCAATGACAGTGAATCAATGACAAATAAAGAAATAGACACACGAAAATATAAACGTCCCTTGTGTTATGGTTACATCCTAGAGATTTTAAGACGAAAAAAAAAGGAAAGAAAGACAATTAACAAGCACTCGCACTTGTTTTCTAAGGACTTATCACACTGTGATTCTCTCTCTTTTTCTATTGGAAATTAGATTCTCATAATCATGTGCAAAATACAAAGTTTTTAAGCTACTAGAACACAAATTCAGAGAATTTTGTTGATTTTAAGCTACAAGAACAAAATTGTTTATGATTAATTGTTTCGTAGTCATATTAGATGGCCAAATCAATGTGGTCTCTGTTCAACTTCTCATAAATATACTGACATAGAACAATCGAGAATCAATATAGAGATTCAATTTTATGTAAACACAAACAAAGCATTTCGAAAACACAACTAATCAACTTACTTAATCATAATGTGATTGTCTTCCCTTCCTCGGAAACCTGCATGAGGAAAATTAAAAATGATTCGGTCGAATTTCCGGTACGTCAAATCAGTATGGCGCTTCATCTTGGTAGCATCCACGCCATGTAAAACGGAGGCTCCGAGCTTTTGTAGTCTTCGTAAGTTTGATTTCGCTTTTGTGTACTTCTTGATCACTTCATCTACAAGAGTTAAGAAACGCGAAATGATAAAATTATAAAACATAAGAAAAAGATTGAAAAGCTCCAAAGCAGAGTCAAAGACTTCAGTATTATGCTCTAGCTTGATACATAAAACTATAGAAACAAAAAATATACACTGAACAGTAGAAACTTTTTACTTTGATTCATCTTTAACACAAAGTGAAATGAGCAGTCTTTTTCAGAGTAAAAAAAATATAGATAATTAGCAAATCTATCTAATATAAGAGCAACATTATTCAGCTCAAGTTGGGCCCGACTAGCATTCCCACGAAAGATTATCATAAATTCATACATAAGTATATGAAAACTACGGTTAAGCCAAGCTCAAGTTGAGTCCGATAGCATTTTTCTTTTTAAGAAATGAACCATTGCAAATCTTTCCATACTACTCTATAATCTTTCCATCCATTTCTCAAACAAACAAACAAACAAATCATGCTTAAATTAATATGGCATAAAGAAAATTCCATAGAAGGAAAAAAAATAAAAATAAAAATAAAAATAAAGCTCTAAAGAATAAAAAATCATTATGACTCTAGCTGGTTTTAAGGAGGGGGGGGGGGGGAAGGAAACTAGTCAACGAAAGAAAGGAAATTTGTTGACTTTCTCGCGATAATATACACTATCCTTCTAAATCATAGTCAATTAATTTTCTTGCTACCCAAGTTACCAAGAATAGAAGCGAATCGTTTTAAAAAGGGTTCATAAACTATCCACTAGTCCCATACCCAGCACAAAATTTTAAACAAAGCAAAATAAATATATAAATAATCACATTCTTGAGCAAATTTCCAAACGGCACTAATTATTTTTTCAAAAACAAAATTCAAAGTCGAAAACCCCCTTTTCCCACATTTTTCTTCTCCGTTGTTGTTGTTGTTGTTGGTTTTTTTTTTTTTTTTTTTTGGTAATTTCGTTATGATCTTCAAATCAAAACCAAGGAAACAGTGAAAACCAAATTGCGCAACCATAGAAATTAGAAACCAAACATCAGGCCAACACAGAAAAATAAAAACAGCGACAAAAAAAAAAAAAAAATCACATTCCAAAACAAAAGCGAAGAAGAAGAAGAAGAGGAATAATATACCATAATGATCAAGAGACGTAGCGAGGATGTTATGAGCAGAGGCAAAAGAGGTGGCCAAACAGAGAGAGAAAGAGAAATCTCCATCGCCCACCAACAATATCTGATGATTTGAGGAATAGTGTGTCAACCATTTCTCTTCCTCATTTTCTTCACTTTTACCCATCACTGATCTCTGCCAATATTACTTCTAATCGACCCCCATTAACGCTTTTCCTAATATATATATATATATGTATATGTGTGTGTGTGTGAGAGAGAGAGATGATCAGATAGAAGAAATTAAGCGACGCTTTTTTTTTTTTTTTGAAATTCAATGCGGAAATACTATTAATCCGACGCTTGCTTATTCGAAGTGACAATTGTCACTTGTCACTTGTCAGTTGTGCTTCTCGCCTTCTCCTAGCTACAACTAGGCAGAGCATTGTAAAGAAGCTATGGTTTTATAGACGTACTTAAAAGCTAGTCGCGTCTTTATATTTTTTTGTAATTTTAAAATGATCACTTAGTAAAAATATAAATTTCGTTACTAATGAGGCATAAAAAGATATTACTAATCTCAATCAAATTAATATCTCTCTCACATCCAAGCACTCCTAAAAACTCACACGCTGCCACGAGCACTAGGCTCTTGCTCTGGCAAGAATGCTCTGGCAAGAACGACCCATTGGCGAACCGTCGTGACCTCCTAGAAACCCCAACGAGCCCCACGTACCCCCCACATCAACGAAGGCAAGCCCCCTGAATCTCATGAGTTTAGGGCTGTACAAAAAGCGGTGCGGTTTTAATTCGGTGATCGAATTTCGATTTTCAAAAATTTAAAACCGAAAAACGCACTAAAACATGTGAAAACCGAATTTCGGTTAACCGAATTATTCAGTGCGGTGCGGTTTCCAATTCGGTGGATTGAATTATTTATAAATAAAAAAATATTGAAAAAACATAAACGTATTTGGCTGTTGCATTATCCCAACAGAGACTACAATGATACAATCGACTAGTTTAACATTGAAACAGTCCAAATGAAAGGCTAAAGAAAAAAAAAAGTTCAAACCAACGAGTACAACAATAACAGTGTTAGGGGTTAGGGCTTTGAGTTGTGACTTTGTGTGTGTCGGCTGTGTTAAAAGTGTCAGAGGTTAGGGCTTGAAACTACTGAAACTAAATGATGAAAGGCTAAAAAAATTATATATAAATATATATAAAATAAAATGCAGTGCAGTGCGGTTTCGGTTTAAATGGCTTCCTATTTTGTGGAAACCGAAAACTGCACCGATGTTGAAGAAGCGGTGCGGTGGCCGCATTCAATTTCGCTGACGTGGCACTAAATTTTGGTGTGGTGCGGTTTTTAGATGCGATTTGAACCGATTTTTTCAATTTTCATGTACAGCCCTACTCATGACCACCTAGTCAACCCCTACGACCTCTCGGCAACCACCGCAAGACCCAAGAATCCCCCGTGAGCCCTAGATCAACCCTCATGACCTTTTGGCAACCACCGTAAGCCCTAATAACCCCCGATGACCCGTCGATGAAGGCAAAACCCGTGACCTCCGATCAACCTCTGCAGCCTCTCACCAACCACGCAAGCCCCAAAAACCCCTACGCGACCCCGCGGCAATCCAACAAACCCCTTGACGACTGCCTGAACCCCATGACCCCATAGTGCCCCCCCCTCCCCCCTCCCCCGACCTCCCGATGACCTCACCGATCTCCACGAACTCACCACCCATTGGCATACCCTATTACCCCAACAAGTCAACAACCTAAACCCACGAATCTTAGGTGAATATCAGGCCCACAAACCTTTGATGATTCGCACGCCCATAACCAATTTTTTTTTTCCCATAATCCCAGTCCATGAGTCCTTAGCGAGAGGAAAAGAGGGTGGCGCTTATGAATCTCGTCGTGCAAGTGTTGATTTTCAGAGAGACTGTAACAATTGTTGGCTTGCATCCGAGGTTTCAGAGTGAGTGAAAGTAAATTTGTGTGATATTATTGAAAATTGTTTACTCTATCATCTTGCAAAGCTACTTACTTCACCTACGAAATCTATACAATACGAGTTGAGTTAGAGGAGAATGCTCGTTTAATACATCTAAGCATACCTTAGTAACATCAACCCCTACTACATACCAAAACTTTTGGTAGAGAGTTTTGTGGATCTCGTTTGGTCTCGACGCTTTTGTTGGACTAATAATGAAGGCCGCATCTTTGACTTTCTTAGCAGTGAAAATCGCTTCTAAATTAAGGCTACCATCATAAGAGAGTTGACACGAAAATATTAAAAAAAAAAAAGAAAAAGAATAGGCTTCAATTACTTCAGTCAACCGTTCCATTTTATCCCTCAATCATTCATCATCCCCTTCAACTCCTTCTATTGCATTCTTTTTCTTCCTATTTAAGGCGTTACGGTAGAAAAACTTTGTGTTTAAGTTTCCCGCTTTCAACCACTCTGAGTGTGATCTTTGGTGCCAATATTCATCTTCCAAATAGAGAAGGTGATCAAAATTCTTTTCTTCCATGCTGATTCTTCTAATTTCCTCTTCAGTACGATCGCTATTATGTAATTCTTCAAGAAGTTTTCAGATTTTCAAACCTTTTTTTTAGATGGAACTTAAGGTTGAGCGACTCCAAGAGTGCAAATCCTAAATGCTTCTATGCAACCTTAAAGTGAGACAAGGTTGAGATTCACCTGCCCTTGATAGCCTCCAAGAGTCGTACGCAATCTTCTATTCCTTAGATTCTTGCAACCACTATGGTTCAAATCAACAACTCCTCCCGATTGTTTCACGCACGACATTTGGCTTATTGAAGTTGATTCGGATGACTCGATGATTCGACCCCCAAAAATCCAACGAGGTCATCCACAACTACTTTGTCGAGCTTTACAAGAATGTTCTGGTCACCCCGTAGCCATTATCTCGTGTGAATGAGTTACCATCAGATGAAAGGTCTTTTAAATCATAATCATATTCCCTATTTTTTAGTGTGATATTTCAACAATTTCAATAGTTACAAATTTACTTATTAATTAGGGGTAAAATGAGTATGCCTTACCATAGAGAACAATTTTGGATCGTCACATCTGTTTTTTAGTGCGCCTCTCTTCTAAAAATGTTAATTTGACAGTGCATAATCATTCTCTATTGCATAAACTTTAAGTTTATTAATTGGGGAATTTTGATGAATGCCCCTTTTTAATATATTAATAATCTATGTCCCGTTTGTGTTGCACTTTTAATTTATATCCGTACTTTTATACTATAAATATAGAGTAGAAATCAACAGAGCACACTACTTAGAGCATAAATAATTGTTAAGTGCATTTATAATGACCTTTTTTCCACTTCTCCTTAATTAATTTGATGTAAAGTGAAATTTAAATATATACAATAGTTATAATAATTTATCAAATAACATTGAAACATGTCTATTCTTATCCTTACACGTATTTGTAGCAATTTAATGTTGTTTAACATAATGCTACGCCCACAAGTAATTGTATAGATAAAGAATTTTCTTTTTCTCCTAGCATACCAAACAACAAAAAGGAAAACTATTTCTTTTCTTTCCTTCTTATTTTCTACCACCTCCTCTTACCAAACGAAGTGTAAGTGTTCAACAAAAGGTAAGCAACTACTACAGTACTACTTGTACGTCATCATTATGTTTATTTGTTTTAACTAAAAATTATTCCTCTAAAATAATTTAAAGCAATGCCACTTAAAATGATACGATCACTAAACATCTAACTGATTATTGTGTCAATGTAGCAACCATTTCGTAAGTTAAAGTAATGCCAGATTCGGAATTCATTTTAAAAATGAAAGAGGAATGGTTTCATGGGGCATGCAGCTATGGATGATATATTTTTAACCCAATATTAACAATGATAAAGCATAATATTTAGTAACTTGTGAATACAATAGTAGCAAAAGTGTGCATAAAAATATTACAGCTACTTGGTTACACTTAGAAGTTAGAATGGGCTTCTAGAATCAAACTAGGAAAACTAACAACAATTAGTTGAGTCCCAAATCTAATTCAATCCGCTGACAGAACCATAATACATCACAGGTTATTTAAAAGCTAATAGAAACATTCAAGCATTTAATATGGCATAATTATTTTCAAATTCCTGCAAGCATTTCATGTCCTCAATCTCAATTGCCCAAATAAAATGTATATATATATATATATAATATATATATATATATTTTAAAATCTATATGATGAGATTGCTTCCACAACAAAGTACGATTGGCACCACAAAGGAAAGCACATTTATCTAGCAATAATGAAATTACCCCTTTATTTATCACAGCCCAAAAACGTACAATAGTAATAACAAAGCCTATGTCACAGTGTATATGCTCTTCGGATAATACTATCTTGTACAGACCACAAATCCAGTAAAAGATCTAGCACTCAACAGTGAACAAAGTCCATGTTTGAATAAAGAGCAATACTAACTCTGTAGTTACTAGACGAGTTTAGGATCATCTCAAATTTTATTGTTGGCTCTATAGCTTCATTCTTCCTTTTTATTTTTCATCTTTGATTCAACTTCTCCGCTGTATGGTGAAACGTGATACGCATATTGCTGAAGAACAGAAAAGATGACCATCTCAAGACATACCAACACGTTTTGAATAGCTTCTTCGAGGTGTTCCACGTCTAACCAGAAATGATGAGATCGGATTATGCCCATTGAAACCAGCGCCTGAAGCACGAGTCCCTGCGAAGGATCAAAGGTTACCGCTTGTTAACAATCGCTAAAGGCAAGTCCATTCTAATGCTGCTGTGTCTTGTGAAGCCATCCATCAGTTATAATATGCAATGCCAATGATATTCAGAGGCAAGGCCATTAACTAATGGGGACCATATTGCAAATAGCATATACAATCTCAACTAAAAGAACTCATTATATAAGTGTTGAATAAAGTTTCACTTTAAGCCATGGAAAATTAAAAAATATATATGATTGGAAAATTAGTCTCTTTTAGCAATAGTCTTGGGCTACACCGTTTTCCGACTGTTTAATTCAAGTGTTGAATCTATTGGCTTTACAGGTTCTTCGATACTGCCACTACTATTATGATTGAATTCATGGTTTCGGAGTTTGTGATCAATGAACTAAGCTATGGATCCACCAACAAATTTAGATATGTTACCTGCCAAAAGCAGAAGAAGACAATTCCCTTGATACACATAAATTTTGCAAGTGGCTTGTGCGGTGCCAACTCCTTGGCAAACACATGGTAAAATACCACAAGTGCATACAAGGCGAGGGAAACTGAAACGTTGAGAATGATGGTAAATGTCCAACTCAGCCAGCTCGGGTAAAACCCAACTAGTTGTAATGTTATCATCAAGATGGAACACACTGGCCGGATGATGACAAACTGCCATGTCCAATGTTTCAAAAGCTTCAAATTATGGTGATCCAAACGGACAGTGCGAGGCTGCAGTTCATGACACAACATCATACAGTTAAAAATTAATAGTTTTCAGATTTCATTTCTGATATTAAAAAGCAAAAATAGTTCCAGAATTTATGATTGTTGTTTCCACTCAGACCCAAGGCTGTCATGGACTCATGGTTCAACTGGTCAACAGCACACCATAAGAGAGCTCAGAACTAAAATTTAACATGAAAAAGTGAAACATATAACTCCTCTTCAACTGAATTTCCGTATTAGCTTTAGAGGAAAACAAGAAGGCATCATTTCACAGCTCTTTTTTAGCTTTCCAAACCGTATATGTTAAAAAATACCCGTATGGTCAAACGATCTCGCCATTTCACAAGTAAACGTATTAAACCCCTACAGAGTATTAAATTAAGTCCTAACCTGAAACAGAGTCATTGGAAACGAGTGGTGAATTTCTCTTCCTTTAATCCCATCGGGAACAATATTTTTACTCATTGATATATTCAGATAACTATACATCAACGCCATGAACTTAGCGATCACCTTGACAACGAGAAGTAAAAAGTTAGTACTCAGCAGTTGTTTGCAAGCCAAAAGAGAGGAAAAATGGTAAAGCAAAAATAATAACTCAGTCCGTGTTTACTCACAAGAGCCTCATAACACTCCTTAATCGATTCCAAGAACGTGAAGAACTCTTTGCTTCCCTGAATATCCAACAAACCCACAAACGAGACAATCGAATACAATGGAGCCATGAGAATTATGATCACTATCGCCTTCTGCTCCTTCGGGTTTTTCCAGTAAAACAGATGCTGCGACAGCAACTGGACCGTGAAATGCATCGATACCATTGTGCAAAACGCAGACCCCATCAGAGTCAGCTGTGGTCGACTCATCGTACTGAAGTCCATTGTTTGGCTACACTATCAGCACCAAACCGAGAACCTAGAAAAGTTAGTGAAAACAATTCCTCATAACCAAGGAAAAAAAAAAACTTGATAATTAGCCAGATCTCAACTCAATTGCTTCAAAATTACATAAGGCTCTCTAACTAAACCTCATTTCATTTCGACTACAAAACTTATCAGTTCTTCGCTTGCTCAAAAAGCTCACACATTTCAATTAAATTTAACATAAACTCTCTAATAAGAGTGTAAAATAAAATAAACCTAAGAAAAATTTCAGCAACATAACTACAAATATGTGATGCCCAATAGCCCAAACCGTACTAAACAAGTTATTGCAACTCAAAATACCATGGATTTACACAACATGAGTTGTAATTTATGCAATAAAAGACACTTTACTTGGTCTCAAGAGACCGAAAATCTCGTTAAACGGCCCAAACCGATTGAATGAAAGACGATACGAATCAAAATTCAAACAAACCACACAAGCCAACGATTCACAATCATATTTCAGTAGGAGCGAGAACTGAGCTTCAGGAAGACTCGGACAACGAAAATGGTAGCCATGGAAACTGAAAATCAAAGCTTACATAGTTACATTTAACAAGTACGTAAGAGAGAAAACTCACCGAATAAGAGAAAATTGAATCGATCGACTTGAGCAGAAATAAAAAAAAAATTAAAAAAAAAGTCGATTTTGGAGTTTTTTTTGTTAAAATATATATTATGATTTATGAGTTGGTTGGTTCGTGAAATAAATTTGGATGAGAAATTGGAGAGACGAATGAATTAAAGAGCGTCTGTTGATTGGATTGGATTTGGAATTGCAGGGTACGGGAATGGACCGATGTGTCTGTCTGTAATGTATAATTGCACCACGTAATTATTTTTTGACTTTTTGACTTTTGGAGAAAGTTGTGTGGACGAACCAGATTTCACCGATTTATTGGGTGGGACCATGGATGATAGCTATCGTTTGATCATTTCTTGATCGTTCTGATTTTCACTTTTCTCTTCAATTTTTAGGGTGAGTTGCAAAAATAAGTCAAAATGAAATATTTTTTTAAATGATAGTTTATGTTTCAAAAAATTAAAAAATAATCATATTACGAATTGTATAACAGAAAAGTGTCACGCAAAATATGACACATTTGTAAATATTTGTAAGATATTTTGTAATACTTCAAGTTTTACTCATTATTTTTTGAAATATTAAATAATATCTTACAAATGCTTACAGATGTGTTATATTTTATGTAACACTTTTCTGTTATACAATTCGTAACATGATTATTTTTTTAATTTTTTGAAACATAGGTTGTATTTTAAAAACGATTTTTTTTTGGGCTATTTCCTACGATTTCCCTTGTTGATTTCTCTCTCTAAATTTTCAAGGCAGAATTTACTTTTTTTTTAATTCCCCACTATAAAAGCACACGCAACAACTAAGATCTTTTATAAAGTAAATGGCCATTTCTGCCATACACTATATGGATGGGTACGCCGTCTCATATTGATAAAAAAAATAAAAAGAATAACTATTATACTGATCTTTTTTTGTGTTATATTTTTTTATATGGCGTACAAAATGATGTATGACAGAAATGTCCAAAGTTAATTTATCAATTTTTTCAATAATTAAAGATTACAAGGCCAACTTCGAAAAAATACATGGGTACTTTTGTGATGAGTTTTTTTTTTTTGTGGTGAAAAATAATTTTAGACCGTTGGATTCATCTTTTCAGTGGGTCCCACATCTTAAAAATGTGAATCTGACCATTCAAAATTATTTTTCACCACAGAAAAAAACCCCACTACAGAATTTCCTAAGTATATATATAAGTAGGTTTTGTGAGAATAATTACTGATTTAAGAATGATTTTTTAAATTTTATTAATATAAAAAATCTATATATAGAATGGGCAAAACATCTTTATTGGTTGTTACTTTAGCTTGGCGCAATTTTCCAAACAGAAAAAAAAAAAAAAAAAAGAATTGAACAATTTGGAAAATTTTGAAAAACATCGATGTTGTGAACTTTAGTTTTGAAAAAGTACTACTTTAAAATAAGATATGCAGTCTAGGACACTTATTAATAGTAAGGGCCAGTTTGGCATTGTTTCTGGAGGTTTTTTCTAGATTATAAAATAATCTAAAGCACCTAGAGTCGTTTAGTAAACCTGCTTCTTAAATAAGCATGTAACCATTTTTGCTTTTACGTAGTGTAATTTGAGAAATAGGTTAAAGACTACTTTTCTGTAACTGAAATTGCTTCTCCATTTTAAATTATTAAAATATCCTTAATTTTTTAATCTATATTCAACTAACTAATTTTTTAAAATTATTTTTTGATAATTTTACATATCCACAGCAATTTCAAAAATAAAATAACCAAACAACCTGCATGCTTATAACTCTAACAGTTTCTTTCTTTAGCACAGTTTGAAACACTTTTTATACCAGCACAATAATGCTAAACTGGCACTAAATCTGATCAAATTCCCTTTCTTTTTTCTTTACAAATGAAGAAAACAGTAGTAATTTTTCTTATGTCATTTTTTGTTCCATATTTATTTGTACAAAAATCAAATGACGTTACAGTCAATTTAATTTAGCCTATAATTTTCAAAACATTCAATTTAGCCTTGTTTTGACCTTTGCATCGGTAAGCAAACATGATTTGCACTGTCGTTACAGTCTTTCCATATCAAGATTCAAGAAGTATCATCAGAGTTTGAAACTTTTCATAATCTTAACTTATTGTAATTAACAGAAACATATCTGATTCAGGTGCCAATTCTAAAGCATGTTAAAATCTTGAACTTATATGTACAAAATGGCCTCTCAAACTGAGTCTTGAAAGTAGGCTTTATAATATGCACATATAAAACATTGTCTCTGAAGAGCCGAAAACTCTTCGGTATGGTATTGCCTTTGGTGCGGCATGATTCTATATCGTCGCATTTACCATTTTTGTAATCCCCACTTTTTAAAAAGGCTAATTTGACGGTTCAGAATCGATCCTCACCTTATGGCATACTATACCAAAGAACGGAAACAGTAAGGAGGTCAAGGAAATAGCAGTATCTTTCCAATATGTTTGCTACTTTCCATGAGCATGTGAGCCTCTCCAGCTTCAGATAGCGGGAATGATTTGTAGACAACCGGTTTCACCTTACCAGCAGCAACAGCGGGCCAAACATTCTCCTCAACTTCTCTAACAATTAGTGCTTTGTTTTCTTTGGTCCGAGTTCGCAAGCCAGCCGCTGCATACAAGTCACAAATACCAACCAAATTGTTATAAAGGTAATAATACATCAAGGGCACATTTGAAGTAACAAGCCCATTGTATTATATTAGAGAATGTAAAACTGTGTTTGGTATGTTAGCATTATTTGACAAGAAAAACACTTATTAGTATATTTGCATTATCCACTCTAACACATGAAAATACATAAGACTATTGTAACACAATAATTTAAAAATCACAATACAAAAGCAATTATGCAGTGCAACACGAAGATACTAGGGGGAAAAATCAAATGAGAGATGCTAAAAAAAAGAATATTTAGTTGCTCATGTAATTCTTTCAAGAAAAATCAATGGTCCTGCCATTCATGTAACATCAAATACAATATATATCTTTAAAATAACAGTACCTTGCACAGTGAGGCGCTTAGCGAACAGAGAACGCAAATCTAGTTCAGTAATTGGACCGCCCATTAAGCCAATTACAAAAAGCCTGCCATCAAGGTTCAAGCTCTCGAGATTTTTCTTGAAATAGGATGCTCCAAGGCTATCAAGAATCACATCAACGCCTACAAATTAGACACACGTTAAGAACGCTATTGTTTTCTCTATATCTCAACTGGAGAACAACATAAAAGAAATACCTTTCCCGCCAGTTTCTTCTTTTACTCTGGCAACAAAGTCCTCCGTCTTATAATTGATACAAACATCAGCACCAAGGTTCTTGCAAAAAGCCAATTTTTCCTCGCTACCTGATGATCAAGATCAAAGTATATGAATGACTACAAATTCAGAAAATATATATATATATATATATATTTATATGAATGACTACATGGAAACTGAATTTAAGTCAGACGATAATAATAATTAAAAAAAAAAAAAAGTTCAGCTGGACCTGCTGTGACAAATACTTTTGCTCCACGGTACTTAGCTATCTGAATCGCAAATGTACCAATACCACTAGAACCCCCATGGACCT
Organism: Boehmeria nivea var. tenacissima; assembly: GCA_018132145.1. Lineage (NCBI taxonomy): Eukaryota > Viridiplantae > Streptophyta > Magnoliopsida > Rosales > Urticaceae > Boehmeria > Boehmeria nivea. The sequence goes on along the minus strand of CM030877.1, from coordinate 7,273,806 downwards.
GAAATTTTGAAAAGTTATGAGCATCGGAGATCACATATATTTAGGCAAAAACGGTAAAAAGTTAATTCTTGCAAACAATATCGAATTTGTAAATTTAGTATCTCATATGTATCTTAGGTAATTAACTTTCTTGCAGCTCCTAAGTACCCAAGATTAGACCGAAAACGTTAAATCTGAAATGAATCGGCCCTAATCTTTAGAAAAAAATATATCATTACTTCCTTACATAGATGTCTTATAATTCTCTTTGACAGAAAGAGCACTTCAGTAATCTATTACTTCGAAAACTTCATATAGTCCCCAACACCTGCAATTTCTAACTGTACGAGGTGCGAAAGCTCAGGAATCATTTCTAACGAAATCGTTAATATCAACAAGCAGATTAGATTACTCCTTGACGTTTTGCAGTCCAAAGCCTTATTGATACAAGCAACGAAAAGAGATCTAAATCGCGCTCCTACTACAACAATCAACACAACACTCGCGCTCTCGTACCACCATACCATACGATCGCGAGCGAAAACACAACGAAGCCGAAACCGACTCACCAAAAACGATTCCCCGGCGGAAAGGCGACTGGTCATGAAAACAGTGGACCAAACCGTGCAAGCAACCTCCGGAAGGCTGGCAGCATCCTTCAGCGAAACCCCCGGCGGCACCGGAAGCACTTGCCCCGCCGGCACCGCCACCTTCTCCGCGTACCCTCCTCCACTCAGAAGAGCACAAACCTGTCAAGTTAGCAACAACTCAAATTCCGTAAAAAATCCAAAACCACCAAATGTTGGACTCACAAGAGCATTTCAAGGCCTCTAATCCATGGCATTAGCAATTCAAACTCCACAAAATCCAAAAAAAGCACCAAAAGCGGACTCACAATCACAATAGCATACTAAGGCCTCAAATCTTATGTGGAATTCAATCCTAACCCTAAAAAGCGAAGAGAAGAAATGAATTATCATTATTATTATTTTTTTTTTTTTTGGGGACCTGATCGCCGACTTTCCAGCGGGAGACATTTGGGCCGACGGAGTGGACGGTGCCGGAACATTCGAGGCCGGGATAAGGGCTGGCAGCAGGGGGAGGAGGGTACAGTCCCATCCTCTGACGGGTATCGGCTTGGTTCAGAGCTGTGGCTTGGACGTTGATGAGGACTTCGTCGTCGTGGAGAATAGGGTCTTCGACTTCCTCGAGCTTCAGAGCTTCTGGTCCGCCCGGAGAGCTTATCACTATTGCCTTCATCGTAGAACTTCCCTTGGCTTCTTGTTTGTTGTTTCCACTTAGGCTCTGTATTTTTCGAGGAAGTGTAGAGACTTTTTCTTTGTAAGAAACAAAGAAAAAAAAATAGTAGTATACACTTTTTTTTTTTTTAGGTTAGTTAGGTAAATTTAAAGAAAATATTTGTTTTGGATTATGTGTTAAACTTAAACAAATTAGTTATAGTTAAAAAAAAAAATGTAGCAGTAAATTTTTTTTTATCGAAGAAATTTTTGTTATTGTTATAAAATTATACATAAAATTTGTTGTAAGAAGTTCGTAATCAAGGTAATAAATTTTTGAAATTAATATTATTTTAATTTTTTTTTGAAATTATAGCTATTTTTTAAAAATTAATATCTAAAAAATGGTTATTTTCTAAAAGTTCTTGATCTTTTAACATTAGAATTTCGGAAGTTTAAAACCATTTAAATGAGTATACTAAAAAGCTTGGCACTAATTTGTAAAATTGCAAAATAAAGTTATTTTAAGTGTAATATTACTATACCTCAAATGATGTTTAGGATATAATGCAATACAAAATGGTCATATATTATTAATGTGGCAAAAAAAAATATTTATCAAAATCCCTCACACTTTATCAGTTAATTTTTCCTTCTTGACGATAAATCACGTACTTTTTTTTTTCCTGGGAACGATAAATCATGTACTTAGATTCAAAGGCATATGAGAAATATTCTACTGTCTAAGCCAAACCCTGATCTTATCTTATCTAATTAAACCCAAGAGCATGAACAATTATACTCCACGTAATTTGTTGAAAAAAATTAAATAGTCCACGAATTGATGAACTAGAGAATTGGGAGTGAGAGCAGAATCTTCAATCCCTCGGTTCTTCTCTTTTCTGCTCAAATTTGTTGATCAAAATACACTAACACAAGAAAAGTCAAAAAGCTAGAAGCTGCAAGTCTCACATGGAAAGAGAGTAAGAGCAAGTGTGAAGCAATAAGGGTATAAAAACAGGCCAAGCCCTAAAGGAATTTTTTATAAAGGAATTTTTTCTTTTTTTTTTTTACTGTAATAAAACTACACATAAAATTTAGGAAATTTAAAGAACAAAACCACAGTTTACAAAATAATTTTTAAAAATAGCCACAGTTTTAAAAAAATTTAAAAATTAGTATTTTTAGAAATTTTTGATAAAATTTTTTACAAGTGTCAAAAATTTTTGACAATATTTTTATGTGTATTTTTGTTACATTTCTTACAGTTTTATGGCTAGTTTTTAAATTTTTTGAAACTGTGACAATTTTTTAAAAACACACAGTCCAAAATTGCTGTTTACCTAATTGAAAACTGTAGTTATTTTTTAAAATCAAACTTTAAAAAGTGGTTATTTTCTTAAAATTCTCGATCTTTTAACATTAGAATTTCGAAAGTTTAAAACCATTTAAGTGAGTATACTAAAAAACTTGGTACTTATTTTACCAAAATTGTCAAAACTTTATGGGAGAATTGCAAAAAATAAAATTATTTTAAGTGTCACTTGATAATCTAACCCCAAATAATATTTGGAATATAAATTACAGGTGTAATACAAAATTAGCACATGTTATTAATGTGCCAAAAAAAAGCATTTCTCAAAATCCTACAAACTTTATCCATGGTTTTTTTCCTTCTTGCTGATGAATCATGTACTTAGATTCAAAGGCATAGGAGAAATATTCTACTGTCTAAGCAAAACCCCAATCTCATCTTATCTAATTAAACCCACGAGCATGAACAATTATACTCCACGTAATTTGTTGAAAAAAAAAATTAAATAGTCCAAGAATTGATGAACTTGGGAATTGGGAGTGAGAACAGAATCTTTAATCCCACGGTTTTCTGCCCAACTTTGTTGATCAATATACACAATACAACAAAACTCAAAAAGCTAGAAGTTGCAAGTCCCACATGGAAAGCGAGTAAGAGCAAGTGTGAAGCAATAAGGGTATAAAAACAGGCCAAGCCCTACGTTACAACATACTTACCTGGGCGGGGTCAATGGGCGATCAACAAGGCCTATGGCCTAGAGTGGTGACCTCCATTGCACATTGCGGAGGGGTGCCTCTCTATGGTCTCCCCAAAGTGGGAGAGCCAACGTCATTATTTGTGGCAGTGGGGGCCTGCGTTCGCGCGGCCCCTGCCCAATTCCAAGTTTAAAGTATTTATATATACCAATCATGTATATATATGTGATAGTTCATATTAATTCCAAATTTAAAGAATTTTCGGCTTAGAAGGTTTATTTATTTAATAATTATACATGTAATGTGTGTGTATGTGTATATATTGGGTTGGGGTTGTTTCAGTTGAAGGCTTTGGAAGCATAGAGTTTATGGTTGTGATTTTGGGTGTTTATTTGTTGGGATTGGATGGGGGGTTTATTTGTATAGGTCGAAAATGGACATTGGTTTATAGTGTGGTTCGCGTTAAAGCTTGTATTGAAATTTCTAAAGAAGAAAAAGGGAAAATCGTGTGATACTATACCTATCAATTGAATGTAGAGAGACAGAGAGAGAGAGATAGAATAGACCTTTTAGAAAAGCACTTGGATGGCAAGTTGGGTTGGGATGGTAAAGAATGAAGCTGTGAAATGAAATGTTGTATAGTCTTTCGTGGGAAAGTAAGAAGAGTTAGGGAGATGGGAAGGAGGGAATGAAAGAGGAAGAAGGGGGAAAGAAGAAACTTGCATGCCTCAACGAGGTCATGTGGGTGTTTAGGGAGGCCCATGGCCTAGTAGGTAAATAAAATCCTTCTACTTTCCAAAGAGGCTAATAAGGGGAAAGCAAAATCGATACAAAAATGGCATAGGAAGGAGCACCACGTCGTGATGAGCTCGTTTATATATTCGCTCAACAATCTCTTCACAAGTGTTTTCGCTAAGGCCAAATCAGCACTTCAAGTTTTCTTTCCTTTTCCTTTCCCCTTTTTCTCAATGATTTCACTTTCCGAGCAACTAAACACACTTGTTTTGATTTCGCTAGGGCATGAGCAACAAGCTCGAGCTGTTAGAAAAGATGAATTTGCGAGTTGCTGAGAATTATAGAGGCTATGAAGACTTAGCCACGGGACTTGGGGTTTTCGTTCAGCAATTGAAGTCCAAAAGTGGAAGATTCGACGAGTACGTCAAGTAGATTGATACAATCGCGTAACAAATCACTGAATATTTTTTGTGCATAAACTCAAGTGAGGTCACGTGATCACACACTTAAAAAAAAGGACACATTGAGCCACGTGCCAAATAGCGTAATTTTAGAATTGACTTAGACTCACTAATAACTCAGCAAAACTAAAAGACTGTAAGGAGGGCACTGGTTTCCCAACGTGGGCACTCTGACTCTCAAGTTAATAAACTTGCGGTACAGACAGTGGCGGAAGCACATTATGCTGAGCCCACACTGAAATGTTAAAGCCCACATAGTTTTTCATGTGAGAAAAAAATAGAAAAGTCAGTTATTAAAAAAAAAAAACAGCAACAACAACAACAACAATAGAAAGGCCGCCTTTTACGTTGTGGTGGTGATAGTGGGCTGTGACAACTTTAATAAAAGCCTAGGCAGCTAGGCCCACCCATGTGCTAGCTAATTCCTATATCTTACAAGTTACACCGCCGCTTGAGTTGTTGTGCGATTTAGCCAAAATCGCAAATTAAAGTTTTGTGAAGAGTTGAGCATCACGATTCAAGAAGACTTAGAAAAGGGATAGAGAAAGAAAGAAGAGTAAGGGAAATAAATTAGAGTGTTTTGTGGTATTTTTTATATTTAAGAACACAAGATTGCCGGTTAATCTTCGTCTAATTTATATTTAATAACTCGTCGTCACCAATTATAATATGTTTTATGCTTGTTTCAATTCTTGTCTAGTTTTATTTTTATTTTTATTTTTTTGCTAAAAAATATGTATTTAGTTATTCTTAAATAATATTGTGATTTAGTTTATAAGCTTGGTATATTTGGATTAAATATTATTATTTTAATTAAAAGTACTTTGGTCTACGCTCTGAATTTGACTGCTAGCTCCGCCACTTGGTACATGAAAACTAGTGAAGAGTTTAGAGTGCTTGGGAAATCGTACCTTTACTTTCTAGAGTGGTCGTATTTATAGATGTGATTTTGGACACGTGTTTTTTTTTTTATTTTTCCAAACTTTATTCCTTTGGAATTAATTGTGGATTTTACACGTAGGACCCATCTTTGCCTTATGGGTCTTGACCTTGTCAAATAGGTCAAATGGGAAGAGTGTGCCTCAATTTTGTTCAAAAATGCGAGAAAAATGCAGATTGGCGCAGCAGAAAATTATAATGACTACTAACCATTAAAATGTGATTTAATGGTGAGAAAGATTGAGGATTGTTATGACTAGCATAGCACATTACACCACAAGCAAAATATGTGGACCCCACTAAAGTTTTTAAAAATAAACTGCAGTTTCATCCTTTCATTGTTAGAACATAATTAAACTTATCGGTGAAAATCATCACCTTCAAACCCTAGAATCGTTCATGTTCAATCATTAAGAATTAATAACCAAAATGCGGAAGCGGAAGCGTACCTGAATCATAAGATCGAATCATTGAAAGATTATGCTCTTCCAATCATGCAGTACACCTTAGGAACCTTACAGTCTTGATGATGGGGATTCAAGAGCAGAGAAAATTATACGCACTGCTAATTGGAGACCATAACCCCTTAAGTAACTGCTAATTACAGTTACTAATAATTATTTGCTATTTCTAATTTGGCCCCTCATCAAATTAGAAATTGCTCATATGGTATCCACACAATAATATCATGACAGTCATACCCTTGAGTCACAAACTTTATTCCAAATTAGACCACATTAATTTTGATTTATTTAATGATGACCAAACACACATTTAATAATTACATGTGTGGCCCCAAATAAAAAAATTCCAACATTCATGCCTCTACGACTATACAAAATTATGGAACAAGATCTGTTCTTTACATTCATGTGCCAACAATAAAAAATTGACACTCAATAATTTTATAACCACATTCAGATTTTTAATTAGTCTCCCTATTAAAAATACAATTATGTGGCCTCTCTCATTTAGGAACATCATATATTTGATTCACAAAATTATATCCCATACAAGCAAACACCCCTCTCTTTTTTCAACTTCACCTTTTTTTTTTCTTTTTTTTTTTTCATATTTTCTCGTCCTCCTTGCCCTCGTCTCCGCCAGAGGACTTCTACGTGATTGAGATAGTGCGCGAGACCGATGAGCACTTTCCCGACGACGTTATAAGGTTGTTTATTTTCAATGTTAAGAGGTGGGGATTTAGGACTTGGTCGTTCGACTAACTGACTAACAACAAGCTTTGTCGTTAATGAGAAAGTAAACAAACATGTTAATGTATATATAATTATATTATACAATTCCAATAGTATAACCATGCAAGTCATAGTTATTATGATGCTAACACTATAGTTGTTACGACCACAAGTTTTGATACAAGTCTGAACATGTTTTCCATTACAGACTCACAAATATAACAACCTCAGTACCCAAAAGCCACAAACGACAATGAGTTTAGCAACTAAAAAACGACAATGACCAAAAGACCAAGACCCTACGACAACTCAAAGACTACAAGTGGTAAACAATTCTTTTATAGACATCCTAATGCTACTAATCTGTAACAATAATGATGTAAGAGTGACTTTGGAAGACTACAGGCGTTAAAAATGAGACTTTGAGGTCATTCGTTTGCCATTTAAAATATAAAAAAAATAAAATAAAATTAAGTATTACAATGTGAGTAAACGAAGTTATGGCTCACTTAATATGACATGAAAAGGCGTTTTCATAGTGGAATTCATTGTCAGCTCATAGCATTTGATCTATTATGAATTGTTGATACAAGCAGATTAATGAGACCATTTTCAATCCAAATGTTAAACTTAAATACTAAATTTGACGCTCAAATGAAGTAAAAATATTATGTCTAATTTTAAATGCTCTAGTGCATTTGCGCTATTTTAAATACTATTTATTGTTTTTCAATTTCAATGTGATTTAAATTATTAAAATTTAATATTAACATTCCTAATGAGAAAATTTAAAACCATTTAAATGAGTATACTAAAAAGCTTGATGCTAATTAGTACCAAAATTGTCAAATTTTTATCCACTATTTTCTCTTGCTGATAAGTCATATACTTAGATTCAAAGTGAAATTGTTCATGGCAAAGGAGAAACATCTAAGCAAAACCTTGATCTAATCTTTATCTAACTAAACTCATGAACATATTGTTGGAAAAAAAAAAATCAAACAGTCCAATAGTAGATGAACTTGGGAATTAGGAGTGAAAGCAAATCTTTAACTCTCTCCGGCTTTTAATCGCACGTTTTATCTGCCCAGATTTGTTCATAAAAAAAAAAAACACTATTACAACAAAAAGCTAGGAGTTGCAAGTCCCACATGGAAAGGGACTAAGAGCAAGTGTGAAGCAATAAGGGTGTAAAAACAAGGCAATGCCTGCATTGCAACATACTTACCTGGGCCGGGTGAATGGGCGATCAAGAAGGCCCATGGCCTAGAGTGGTGACCTCCATTGCACATCGGGGAGGGGTGCCTCTCTATGGTCTCCCCAAAGCGGGAGAGCCAACGTCATTATTTGTGGCAGCGGGGGCCTGCGTTCGCGCGGCCCCTACCCAACTCCAAGTTTCAACAATCTTTCATTTTTTTTTATCTAGTAAATATAATTATATATCTATACAGGTTTTCTTATCTAATGTAATCATACATTTTTAGTATGTTGCTATGCCTAGCCTGTATCATGAAGCTGCAGGAAGGTAGCGGAAATAGTCTCAAAGGCAGGGCAATTGTTATTCAAGTTTCAAATAGCCCAAATATGTTATTTGACAAGCTTAACTTCGATGCGTCATTGACTCAATCTGTTAACAAGAGGGCGTGATTAGGGACACCAATGGCCTGGTGATAAGGGAGTATGTATTAGAATAATTATTTGTGGGCTTAACATATATATGCACACTATTATACATTATAGTTATCTTAATTAATTAGCCAATTAAAGTGATCAATAAAGTATTGGGCTAATTGGTGCATGTATAATTTGGTGTGGGCTTTGAAATGTGTGGAGGCCCGTATTTTATTCTATTATTGTTAATGGGCCAACATAGAATAAAATACACTATATAATTAGGTTAAGGTCCCCAGTCTAAACCACCATAAGAAATATTAAGTAACATTCAAACCCCATTGTTGAGTGACCTAAGGCTTCTTTCAAAACAAAGGTTTAGACGTGGAAGGCTTTAACTCAAAGAGTCGCTATTCAATGGATTCTGGTATGTTCTTTGTCTCTAACAATTTCTCTTAATGATTAAACATGTGATCTTGGTGTTTGATGATTTTGCTTCTTGTCATCAATTAAAGTTCTTAAATTGCTAACAGTATGCGAGGCAATTTTCATGGCAGCTATGGAGCTAGCTTGGCAGAACATATGATTGTTCGAGCTGGGATTTCAATTTGCTGTGCAGAGTGGCCTAGAAGTGGAATGTGATTTTTCAATTACGATCAGAGCAATTAATGATGAAAAAATGACTTGAAAGGGCTGTGTTGGACGATATCAAAGCATTATTATTGCTAACTTGTTTGGCGAAAATATTCAAATGCGCATTTTAAAACGATTGTTGATTTTTCAAATTAATTTTGAGATGATTTAAGGGGGTTAAGACTTAAGATTTATGCATCTTACTTTGAGATTTAAAGGGATATCCCTCAAACTTTTTGATTCTATTGTAAGTGCAAGTATGACTTCTGATTAATCAATTTCATGCAAAGTCATATATTTTAAAGAAACTATAAGATGTTCCTATGTTTTTTCCTCTTCAAATGTCTTTCCTATCTTCCTTCTTTCTTAATTTTCATGTCCAAAATATATATAAGGGCGAGTAGAAGAGAAACAAAGCCAATGAATGTGAAAAACAAGAGTGTGAGGAGAGTTATGAACAGGGAAAGAAAAAAGAGTGGAAATAGAAGAGTATTTGAATTTCTGAGACAGAAAAATAGAAAGAAAACAAGAAAAGAGAAGCGTGTAAAGAGGGGAAAAAAAAAAAGAAAAAAAAAAGAGAGCAAAGATGAATTGGATTTTAGGGCAAATCTTTTTGAAGAGAGAAGGAATATTGAGGATATCTTATAGGATCTCAAATATGAGGTGTTACTTTGTTGTTGCTATTAATCTTTACTCCCACCCGCACTCTTCGTAATCTCTTTGAAAATTTATTTTGGTGACAATGAAGACCAAACCGTTAATGGACTTAGATTTTAGATGGATTTTTGCATGTGTCACTCACATGCTTGTTTCTTAACAAAATTATACCCAAAAGAACCGTACATCATCTCACGAAGATCAAATCTCACGAAGTTGGTTTTGGAAAAAAAAAAAAAAACGTGATGATGTTCAACGCCAATTGGGCTAGCCGGAATCAACGCCTCGCCGAGTCTCCCAAATCTACGAACCACAAGAAAATAAACGTTTTTTTTTTCCTTAAATTATTTTGTCTAAACGAAGTAAAGGTTATTTTAAGTATTATAAAATGATATTACAATCGTTGCAAAAACATGTACAAAAAAGGTCACGAGAATAAATAAAGATGGAGGAGTAAATTATCACCCCACTAACCTCTTGTTTTGGATACTTATTTAGATTGAAATATTTCATCAATTATTTTTAAATTTGTTTGACTAAAATATTTGTATTTGGAAGGAAAACAAATCACTTGAATAAACACTTAAATGATCAATATTGACTTTTTAATTTGAATTAATTTTCATTAAAATGAACCATTTAGATTAGTAAAACTACGTTTTAATCAAAATCATTTTAGATGGAATAGATAGAAATATTTACATCGAAATGAATAACTCTATATATAATAGAGATTTTTAAGGATTTAACCGAACTTCTCGTTAATTTTTTAAGGATTAGCATCAGCTTCATGAAATTAAGGAATTAATCATCATATTTGATATTGATATATACATGTATCATATTTTTAGTGTATGTGTATAAAAAATGATACATGTGTATAAAAAATATGATACACGTATATCAAATATGAATATGATTAATTCTTTAATTTTATAAAACTATGACTAAATTTTTAAAACATAGATAAAAAATGATAAAATATCAAATAAACCCATATATAATATATATTTTTTAAATATATGAATCTGCCCGAATACACGTCGAATATTTTGTAAGTCCCACCTAACATGTGCCCAACCATTTTTTTGTTTTCTTTTCCCAATGCACTCACAATATTAAATTCCATACTTTCTATCAAGATAAGTAATGGACTAAAAACAAAACGCCAGACCTTAGTAAAAGCTTTGTCTTTGTAGCTACATTTTAACATCAAACATGTACGGTTCTAGGCTATGGTTGATCGTCACCGAGCTTATTATTTTTCTGGTAACGGTACCAGGAATTCTCGGATGGGGATTGGAAGGCCATTATGCAACATGTAAGATTGCCGAGGTAAGACTTTTTTTAATAATATTTTTTTTATGTACATTAATTATGAGTTTAGGACATGTAATAGTACTTTTATTTTTTATTTTTTGCTCATACCATTATTGTTTGTTGAATATAATTCAGGGACGGTTGAGTGAAGAAGCCCTGGCTGCGGTGAAGAGATTGCTTCCGGAATCAGCTAAAGGCGATCTCGCGGAGGTGTGCTCGTGGCCCGACGATATCCGCCGCCAGTATCGGTGGAGCAGCGCCTTGCACTTCGCCGATACGCCGGATCACGAGTGTAACTACAACTATATCCGTGAGTATTAGTGTCAGCTTTTATTTTAGTGTCAATTGGAGAGCTTAGAGTACTATATATGATCATAGTGTACAGTATTACTAATTATTATTAAATTTGGTGGATCTTGCTGAGATTTAAAAAGGCTCGGTTGGAATGTTGAATTTGTTTAAGAGAATATGAGAAATGGAAAAATAAAAGGAAGTACAATATGACGAAAAGTAGGTTCCTTCATGTTTGGAAGGCAGAGAAATAATTATATTTCGTTAAATAAATAAATATATGTTGGAAAAATTGAATGGAATTGGCTTAATGCTTGGTTTTCTTCTCTGTGACGTTTTCTTCCTAAAACGTTTGTTGTATTGGCTTCAAAGCAATTTAATGCATCGGTTTATTTTTTTTTATGCAATTGCATTTCTAGCCGATGTAACTCATTGGCTTGTGACCATTAAATTGCTTTGATGTCATGTTGCCATTAATTTGGCATGTTCAAACGGTTAAGCAAAATACATTTTTGCTTCCTATGTATATATATACACACATTCTAGCCTTGAAGATGGCAGAACGAAAACAGAGGAGAAACACACATGAAAAAGAAATTAGTCTATTTGTTGAGTCTTTCTTTGTTTTTGTTTTGAGTTTTACTCGGTGATAGAGTTTTGGTCACAATTCAAGTTCGCCGAAAGTGGTGTTTTATCGTGCTCAAATTCATCACTGTTAGTCGTTGTATCCTGGGAGACAGACGCCGCGGAAACCTCGAGCACCGATGGCGAGGGGGCGAATCTGTTTTAAGGAAAGCGTGTGATACACGTGCCTCGACTAGTTCATCGTCGTTGTCATCGCATCGTTTTCGGTTTGCTCCTCCAATTTTATTTTTACAATGTTATTGTAATTTTATTCATGTGTAATATTGAATATATCAATTCCAGTATTTTTCTGTTCTTGTCTCTATGATTATTTTATTACCCCATATTGTTATCTAACAAACTTAAAACAGATTCTATAAAGAAGAACAGATTGCTATCATCGGAATTGGAGGGTACACTTTGTGGTCTAGAATTTCCACTAACGGTTTGCTATGTTTATATATATATATATATATATATATGTATATATTGTGTATATGCATATATAGCAAGTTTTGTTTAATTGTTATCTGCTCACATATATTACTCAGGCTATTTAACTTTGTTTACAGTTTGCGTGATAGCTCAGAATTCGTTTACATATTTAATGGCCTGGATTATTTTTAGCTTTTGTAGCATGTGGTCAATATGTGTGAGTGTAACTATTTGGAGATATGTGGAGATTTCCTTTTCCTGATATGCAAGTTTTGAATATATATATATATATATGCTTGATTTTCATTACGTTTGAAAATTAGCATACTTGAAAAAAAAAAAAATGACGTTCTCTGCCTATATATATACACTGGTGTTACTATATATACTATATATACAGTATATAGAATTTGATTGGCTTACTCAAGAAAATCGTTATTTGGTTTATATATATATATATAGACGTTGTTATGCCTTATTATGTTTATTTTGAAAGGTTTGATATTAGTTGGCATACTGATTGTGTTATACACATATATATGCGTATGGGCAGTTTAGAAATAATGTAGCATGATTCATTTCTTGCACTTGTCTAGAGAGCTTTGATTTGTTAATTCTCAATTGCATGCTCTCTGTTTTTTTTTTTTTATACAACTTTGTGTTGGAAAATATATCTTCATGGTGTTTGAAAATTAGCATATTTTAATGAAAAATATATATGCATGATTTTCATAGTGATCGCAATTGTGTTTGTGGTTTTGAAAGAAAAAAAAAAATTGCTATGGTATTGTGAGCTTCTTTGTTGCTCAAGTGACCACGATGTGGCATATGTACCGATTCCATTAACCATGGAGAAAATTCGGAGAAGTTCAAGTCTTTGAATTTCAAGAGGTGAGAATAAATTTATTCTACGTCACGGCCTTGAATCTGACGAGATTCTTAATTGAGAATGCTCGAAAGTCAAGGATGATGAGAATAATGTTTCAAATCATCCACGTGATTGACCATAAAATTTCTTGTACGATAGTACAGAGAAAATAGTTAAGATTTTTGTGTCCTTAGACCAAAAATAACATGGAGGGTGTTGGTGCCAATAAATTTTATCATGGACCGCCTCCTTGGTTATTGATAAAATATATATTATGAGTTGGTTGGTTCGTGAAATAAATTTGGATGAGAAATTGGAGAGACGAATGAATTAAAGAGCGTTTGTTGATTGGATTGGATTTGGAATTGCAGGGTACGGGAATGGACCGATGTGTCTGTCTGTAATGTATAATTGCACCACGTAATTATTTTTTGACTTTTTGACTTTTGCAGAAAGTTGTGTGGACGAACCAGATTTCACCGATTTATTGGGTGGGACCATGGATGATAGCTATCGTTTGATTTCTTGATCGTTCGATTTTCGCTTTTCTCTTCAATTTTTTAGGATGAGTTGGAAAAATAGGTCAAAATTAAATATTTGTTTTAAATGATAGTTTATGTTTCAAAAAATTAAAAAAATAATTATGTTACGAATTGTATAATAGAAAAGTGTTATGCAAAATATAACACATTTGTAAATATTTGTAAGATATTTTGTAACACTTCATGTTTTACTCATTATTTTTTGAAATGTTAAATAATATCTTATAAATGTTTACAGATGTGTTATATTTTATGTAATACTTTTCTGTTATACAATTCGTAACATGGTTATTTTTTTAATTTTTTAAAACATGAGTTGTATTTTAAAAACGAATTTTTTTTTTGGCTATTTCCTACGATTTCCCTTGTTGATTTCTCTCTCTGAATTTTCAAGGCGGAATTCCGTATTTTTTTTTTTTGTCTACCACACATCTCAGGTAAATCTAACTATTTAGAGTTACTTTTACAGTAAAGTAGAAGATTTTCGTAAGGCATGCGACAAAAAACGACCAAAAAAACCGACCACAATTTACTTTTTTTTTAATTCCCCACTATAAAAGCACACGCAACAACAACTAATAATATCTTTTATAAAGTTAATGGCCATTTCTGCCATACACCATGTGGACGGGTACGCCGTCTCATATTGATAAAAAAAATAAAAAGAATAACTGTTATACTGGTCTTTTTTTGTGTTACATTTTCTTTACATGGCGTACTAATAAAATGGTGTATGACAGAAATGTCCAAAGTTAATTTATCAATTCTTTCAATAATTAAAGATTACAAGGCCAACTTCGGAAAAGTACATGGGTACTTTTGTGATGAGTTTTTTTTTTTTTTTTTGTGGTGGAAAATAATTTTAGACCGTCGGATTCACTTTTTCGGTAGGTCCCGCATCTTAAAAATGTGAATCTGACCATTCAAAATTATTTTTCACCACAAAAAAAAAAAAACCCCACTACAGAATTTTCTAAACATATATATAAGTAGGTTTTGTGAGAATAATTATTGATTTAAGAAGGATTTTTTAAATTTTATTAATATAAAAAGTGTATATATAGAATGGGCAAAACATCTTTATTGGTTCTTACTTTAGCTTGGCGCAATTTTCCAAAATAAAAAAAAAAGAATTGAACAATTTGGAAAATTTTGAAAAACATCGATGTTGTGAACTTAGTTTTGAAAAATACTACTTTAAAATAAGATTTGCAGTCCATGACACTTATTAATAGTAAGGGCCAGTTTGGCATTGCTTCTGGAGGCTGTTTTTATATTATATAATAATCTAAAGTACCTACAGTCGTTTAGTAAACCTGCTTCTTAAAGAAGCATGTAACCGTTTTTGTTTTTACGTAGTGTAATTTGAGAAGTATGTTAAAGGTTACTTTTCTATAACCGAAACTGCTTCTCCATTTTAAATTACTAAAATATCCTTAATTTTTTAATCTATATTCAACTAACTAATTTTTTAAAATTATATTTGAGTAATTTTACATATCCACAGCAATTTTAAAAATAAAATAACCAAACAACCTGCATGCTTATAACTCCAATAATTTTTTTCTTTAGCATATTTTGAAGCACTTTTTTATACCGGTACAATAATGCCAAACTGGTACTAAATCTGATCAAATTGCCTTTCTTTTTTTCTTTACAAATGAAAAAAACACAGAATGGAAAATGGGGTAACATAATAATTTTTCTTATGTCATTTTTTGTTCCATATTTATTTGTACAAAAATCAAATGACGTTACAGTCAATCTAATTTAGCCTATAATTTTCAAAACATTCAATTTAGCCTTGTTTTGCCTTTGCATCGGTAAGCAAACATGATTTGCACAGTCGTTACAGTCTTTCCATATCAAGATTCAAGTATCATCAGAGTTTGAAACTTTTCATAATCTTAACTTATTGCAATTAACAGAAACATATCTGATTCAGGTGCCAATTCTAAAGCATGTTAAAATCTAGAACTTATATGCACAAAATGGCCTCTCAAACTGAGTCTTGAAAGTAGGCTTTATAATATGCACATATAAAACATTGTCTCTGAAGAGCCGAAAACTCTTCGGTATGGTATTTCCTTTGGTGCGGCATGATTCTATCTCGTCGCATTTACCTTTTTCGTAATCTCCACTTTTTAAAAAGGTTAATTTGACGGTCCAAAATCGTTCCTCACCTTAGGGCATACTATACCAAACAATGGAAACAGTAAGGAAATCAAGGAAGTAGCAGTATCTTTCCAATATGTTTGCTACTTTCCATGAGCTTGTGAGCCTCTCCAGCTTCAGATAGCGGGAATGATTTGTGGACAACCGGTTTCACCTTACCAGCCGCAACAGCGGGCCAAACATTCTCCTCAACTTCTCTAACAATTTGTGCTTTGTTTTCTTTGGTCCGAGTTCGCAAGCCAGCCGCTGCATACAAGTCACAAATAACAACCAAATCGTTATAAAGGTAATAATAAATCAAGGGCACATTTGAAGTAACAAGCCCATTGTATTATATTAGAGAATGTAAAACTGCGTTTGGTATGTTCAATCTTAGCATTATTTGACAAGAAAAACACTTATTAGTGTATTTGCATTATCCACTCTAACACATGAAAATACATAAGACTATTGTAACACAATAATTTAAAAATCACAATACAAAAGCAATTATGCAATGCAACACGAAGATACTAGGGGGAAAAATCATATGAAAGATGCTTAAAAAAAGAATATTTAGTTGCTCATGTAATTTTTTCAAGAAAAATCAATGGTCCTATCATTCATGTAACATCAAATACAATATATATCTTTAAAATAACAGTACCTTGCACAGTGAGGCGCTTAGCGAACAGAGAACGCAAATCTAGTTCAGTAATTGGACCGCCCATTAAGCCAATTACAAAAAGCCTGCCATCAAGGTTCAAGCTCTCGAGATTTTTCTTGAAATAGGATGCCCCAAGGCTATCAAGAATCACATCAACGCCTACAATTAGACACACGTTAAGAATGCTATTGTTTTCTCTATATCTCAACTGGAGAACAACATAAAGAAATACCTTTCCCGCCAGTTTCTTCTTTTACTCTGGCAACAAAGTCCTCTGTCTTATAATTGATACAAACATCAGCACCAAGGTTCTTGCAAAAAGCCAATTTTTCCTCGCTACCTGATGATCAAGATCAAAGTATATGAATGACTACAAATTCAGAAAAAATATATATATATATATTTATTTATATGAATGACTACATGGAAACTGAATTTAAGTCAGACGATAATAATAATTAAAAAAAAAAAAAGTTCAGCTGGACCTGCTGTGACAAATACTTTTGCTCCACGGTACTTAGCTATCTGAATCGCAAATGTACCAATACCACTAGAACCCCCATGGACCTGAAATTTTGAAAAGTTATGAGCATCGGAGATCGTATTTATTTAGGCAAAAACGGTAAAAAGTTAATTCTTGCAAACAATATCGAATTTGTCAATTTAGTATCTCATATGTATCTTAGGTAATTAAGTTTCTCGCAGCTCCTAAGTACCCAAGAAGTTGAATTTTAGACCCAAAACGTTAAATCTTCTGAAATGAATCGGCCTATCATTACTTCCTAGCATAGGTGTCTTATAATTCTCTTTGACAGAAAGAGCACTTCAGTAATCTATTACTTCGAAAACTTCATATGGTCCCCAACACCTGCAATTTCTAACTGTACGAGGTGCGAAAGCTCAGGAATCATTTCTAACGCAATCGTTAATATCAACAAGCAGATTAGATTACTCCTTGACGTTTTGCAGTCCAAAGCCTTATTGATACAAGCAACGAAAAGAGATCTAAATCGCGCTCCTACTACAACGATCAACACAATACTCGCGCTCTCGTACCACCATACCATACGATCACGAGCGAAAACACAACGAAGCCGAAACCGACTCACCAAAAACGATTCCCCGGCGGAAAGGCGACTGGTCATGAAAACAGTGGACCAAACCGTGCAAGCAACCTCCGGAAGGCTGGCAGCATCCTTCAGCGAAACCCCCGGCGGCACCGGAAGCACTTGCCCCGCCGGCACCGCCACCTTCTCCGCGTACCCTCCTCCACTCAGAAGAGCACAAACCTGTCAAGTTAGCAACAACTCAAATTCCGTAAAAAATCCAAAACCACCAAATGTTGGACTCACAAGAGCATTTCAAGGCCTCTAATCCATGGCATTAGCAATTCAAACTCCACAAAATCCAAAAAAAGCACCAAAAGCGAACTCACAATCACAATAGCATACTAAGGCCTCAAATCTTATGTGGAATTCAATCCTAACCCTAAAAAGCGAAGAGAAGAAATGAATTATCATTATTTTTTTTTCTCTTTTTTTTTTTTGGGACCTGATCGCCGACTTTCCAGCGGGAGACATTTGGGCCCACGGAGTGGACGGTGCCGGAACATTCGAGGCCGAGATAAGGGCTGGCACCAGGGGGAGGAGGGTACAGTCCCATCCTCTGAAGGGTATCGGCTCGGTTCAGAGCTGTGGCTTGGACGTTGATGAGGACTTCGTCGTCGTGGAGAATAGGGTCTTCGACTTCCTCGAGCTTCAGAGCTTCTGGTCCGCCCGGAGAGCTTATCACTATTGCCTTCATCGTAGAACTTCCCTTGGCTTCTTTGTTTCCACTTCCACCGCCACGGCCTGTGTTTTTCGAGGAAGAGTGGAGACTTTTTCTTTGTAAGAAACAAGAAAGAGAAAAAAAATGGTAGTAGTAGTATAATAAATAATTCTTATAATTCTTTTTTAGGGTCAATTACGTAAATTTAAATAGTTATTTTGGATTATATGTTAAAAAAAAAGTTATAGTTTAAAAAAATTTAAAATATAGAAGTAAAAATTTTTTTACAAAGGAACTTTTTCTCTTTTTTTTTTTTTTACTGTAATAAAACAACACATAAAATTTAAGAAATTTAAAGAACATAACCACAATTTACAAAATAATTTTTAAAAATAGTCACAGTTTTAAAAAATTTAAAAATTAGCATTTTTAGAAATTTCTAATAAAATTTTTTACAAGCGTCAAAAATTTCTGACAATATTTTTATGTGTATTTTTGTTATTGTCAGAAATTTCTTACAGTTTTATGGCTAGTTTTTAAATTTTTTGAAACTGTAACAATTTTTTAAAAATACACAGTCCAAAATTGTTGTTTACCTAACTGAAAACTGTAGTTATTTTTTAAAATCAAACTCTAAAAAGTGGTTATTTTCTTAAAATTCTCGATCTTTTAACATTAGAATTTCGAAAGTTTAAAACTATTTAAATGAGTATACTAAAAAACTTGGTACTTATATTTTACCAAAATTGTCAAAACTTTATGGGAGAATTGCAAAATCTAAAGTTATTCTAAGTGTCACTTGATAATCTATACCCCAAATAATATTTGGAATATAAATTACAAGTGCAATACAAAATTAGCACATATTATTAATGTGCCAAAAAAAGATCATTTCTCAAAATCCCACAAACTTTATCCATGGTTTTTTCCTTCTTGCTGATAAATCATGTACTTAGATTCAAAGGCATAGGAGAAATATTCTACTGTCTAAGCAAAATCCCGATCTTATCTTATCTAATTAAACCCACGAGCATGAACAATTATACTCCACGTAATTTGTTGAAAAAAAAATTAAATAGTCCAAGAATTGATGAACTTGGGAATTGGGAGTGAGAACAGAATCTTTAATCCCACGGTTTTCTGCCCAACTTTGTTGATCAATATACACAATACAACAAAACTCAAAAAGCTAGAAGTTGCAAGTCCCACATGGAAAGAGAGTAAGAGCAAGTGTGAAGCAATAAATGTATAAAAACAGGCCAAGCCCTACGTTGCAACATACTTACCTGGGCGGGGTCAATGGGCGATCAACAAGGCCTATGGCCTAGAGTGGTGACCTCCATTGCACATTGCGGAGGGGTGCCTCTCTATGGTCTCCCCAAAGTGGGAGAGCCAACGTCATTATTTGTGGCAGTGGGGGCCTGCGTTCGCGCGGCCCCTGCCCATTTCCAAGTTTCAAGAGTTTTTGTTTTATAATGTAGTTTTATATTTATTTAATAGCTATATATAATACATATAGTGTATATCTATATATACAGATATATATATATGTATGATAGTTCATATTAATTCCAAGTTTAAAGAATTTTCGATTTAAAAAGTTTATTTATTTAATAATTATGCACCTAATGTGTGGGTTGGGGTTGTTTCAGTTGAAGGCTTTGGAAGCATGGAGTTTATGGTTGTGATTTAGGGTGTTTAGTTGTTGGGATTGGATGTTTATGTGTACAGGTCGAAAATGGACATTGGTTTATAGTATGGTTGGCGTTAAAGGCTTGTATTGAAATCCCTAAAAAAGAAAAAGGGAAAATCGTGGTAATACCGTACCCTATCAATTGAATGTAGAGAGAGAAAGAGAGATATAATAAGACCTTTTAGAAAAGCACTTGGATGGCAAGTTGAGTTGGGATGATAAAGAATGAGGTTGTGAAATGAAATGTTGTTTTGTCTTGCGTGGGAAAGTAAGAAGAGTTAGGGACATGGGAAGGAGGGAATGAAAGAGGAAGAAGGGGAAAAGAAGAATCTTGCATTGCCTGAACGAGGTCATATGGGTGTTCAGGGAGGCCCATGGCCTAGTAGGTAAATAAAATCCTTCTACTTTCCAAAGAGGCTAATAAGGGGAAAGCAAATTCGATACAAAAATGGCATAGGAAGGAGCACCACATCGTGATGAGCTCGTTTATATATTCGCTCAACAATCTCTTCACAAGTGTTTTCGCTAAGGCCAAATCAGCACTTCAAGTTTTCTTTCCTTTTCCTTTCCCCTTTTTCTCAATGATTTCACTTTCCGAGCAACTAAACACACTTGTTTTGATTTCGCTAGGGCATGAGCAACAAGCTCGAGCTATTAGAAGAGATGAATTTGCGAGTTGTCGAGAATTATAGAGGCTATGAAGACTTAGCCACGGGACTTGGGGTTTTCGTTCAGCAATTGAAGTCCAAAAGTGGAAGATTCGACGAGTACGTCAAGTATATTGATACGATCGAGTAACAAATCACTGAATATTTTTTGTGCATAAACTCAAGTGAGATCACGTGATCACACACTTAAAAAAAAAAAAGACACATTGAGCCACGTGCCAAATTGTGTAATTTTATAATTGACTAAGACTCACTAATAGCTCAGCAAAACTAAAAGAGTGTAAGGAAGGCACTGATTTCCCAACGTGGGCACTCCGATTCTCAAGTGAATAAACTTCCGGTACAGAGATACTAGTGAAGAGTTTAGAGTGCTTGGGAAATCGTACCTTTACTTTCTAGATTGGTCGTATTTATAAATGTGATTTTGGACACGTATTTTTTTTTAATTTTTCAAACTTTATTCCTTTGGAATTAATTGTAGATTTTACACGTAGGACCCATCTTTGCCTTATGGGGTCTTGACCTTGTCAAATAGGTCAAATGGGAAGAGTGTGCTTCAATTTTGTTCAAAAATGTAAGAAAAATGCAGATTGGCGCAACAAAAAATTATAATGACTACCAACCATTAAAATGTGATTTAATGGTGAGAAAGATTGAGGATTGTTATGACTAGCATAGCTCATTACACCTCGAGCAAAATATGTGGACCCCACTAAAGTTTTTAAAAATAAACTGCAGTTTCATCCTTTCATGCCTCTACGACTATACAAAATTATGGAACAAGATCTGTTCTTTACATTCATGTGCCAACAATAAAAAATTGACACTTATAATAATTTTATAACCACATTCAGATTTTTAATTAGTTTCCCTATTAAAAATACAATTATGTGGCCTCTGTCATTTAGGAACATCATATATTTGATTCACAAAATTATATCCCATACAAGCAAACACCCCTCTCTTTTTTCAACCTCACTTTTTTTTTTTCTTTCTTTTTTTTTTCATATTTTCTCGTCCTCCTTGCCCTTGTCTCCGCCAGAGGACTTCTACGTGATTGAGATAGTGCGCGAGACCGATGAGCACTTTCCCGACGACGTTATAAGGTTGTTTATTTTCAATGTTAAGAGGTGGGGATTTAGGACTTGGTCGTTCGACTAACTGACTAACAACAAGCTTTGTCGTTAATGAGAAAGTAAACAAACATGTTAATGTATATATAATTATATTATACAATTCCAATAGTATAACCATGCAAGTCATAGTTATTATGATGCTAACACTATAGTTGTTACGACCACAAGTTTTGATACAAGTCTGAACATGTTTTCCATTACAGACTCACAAATATAACAACCTCAGTACCCAAAAGCCACAAACGACAATGAGTTTAGCAACTAAAAAACGACAATGACCAAAAGACCAAGACCCTACGACAACTCAAAGACTACAAGTGGTAAACAATTCTTTTATAGACATCCTAATGCTACTAATCTGTAACAATAATGATGTAAGAGTGACTTTGGAAGACTACAGGCGTTAAAAATGAGACTTTGAGGTCATTCGTTTGCCATTTAAAATATAAAAAAAAAAAAATAAAATTAAGTATTACAATGTGAGTAAACGAAGTTATGGCTCACTTAATATGACATGAAAAGGCGTTTTCATAGTGGAATTCATTGTCAGCTCATAGCATTTGATCTATTATGAATTGTTGATACAAGCAGATTAATGAGACCATTTTCAATCCAAATGTTAAACTTAAATACTAAATTTGACGCTCAAATGAAGTAAAAATATTATGTCTAATTTTAAATGCTCTAGTGCATTTGCGCTATTTTAAATACTATTTATTGTTTTTCAATTTCAATGTGATTTAAATTATTAAAATTTAATATTAACATTCCTAATGAGAAAATTTAAAACCATTTAAATGAGTATACTAAAAAGCTTGATACTAATTAGTACCAAAATTGTCAAATTTTTATCCACTATTTTCTCTTGCTGATAAGTCATATACTTAGATTCAAAGTGAAATTGTTCATGGCAAAGGAGAAACATCTAAGCAAAACCTTGATCTAATCTTTATCTAACTAAACTCATGAACATATTGTTGGAAAAAAAAAAATCAAACAGTCCAATAGTAGATGAACTTGGGAATTAGGAGTGAAAGCAAATCTTTAACTCTCTCCGGCTTTTAATCGCACGTTTTATCTGCCCAGATTTGTTCATAAAAAAAAAAAAAACACTATTACAACAAAAAGCTAGGAGTTGCAAGTCCCACATGGAAAGGGACTAAGAGCAAGTGTGAAGCAATAAGGGTGTAAAAACAAGGCAAGGCCTGCATTGCAACATACTTACCTGGGCCGGGTGAATGGGCGATCAAGAAGGCCCATGGCCTAGAGTGGTGACCTCCATTGCACATCGGGGAGGGGTGCCTCTCTATGGTCTCCCCAAAGCGGGAGAGCCAACGTCATTATTTGTGGCAGCGGGGGCCTGCGTTCGCGCGGCCCCTACCCAACTCCAAGTTTCAACAATCTT
This sequence comes from Boehmeria nivea var. tenacissima, assembly GCA_018132145.1. Taxonomy (NCBI): domain Eukaryota; kingdom Viridiplantae; phylum Streptophyta; class Magnoliopsida; order Rosales; family Urticaceae; genus Boehmeria; species Boehmeria nivea. The sequence continues at coordinate 7,250,777 of CM030877.1, read as the reverse complement.
TCATTTTTTTTTTATCTAGTAAATATAATTATATATCTATACAGGTTTTCTTATCTAATGTAATCATACATTTTTAGTATGTTGCTATGCCTAGCCTGTATCATGAAGCTGCAGGAAGGTAGCGGAAATAGTCTCAAAGGCAGGGCAATTGTTATTCAAGTTTCAAATAGCCCAAATATGTTATTTGACAAGCTTAACTTCGATGCGTCATTGACTCAATCTGTTAACAAGAGGGCGTGATTAGGGACACCAATGGCCTGGTGATAAGGGAGTATGTATTAGAATAATTATTTGTGGGCTTAACATATATATGCACACTATTATACATTATAGTTATCTTAATTAATTAGCCAATTAAAGTGATCAATAAAGTATTGGGCTAATTGGTGCATGTATAATTTGGTGTGGGCTTTGAAATGTGTGGAGGCCCGTATTTTATTCTATTATTGTTAATGGGCCAACATAGAATAAAATACACTATATAATTAGGTTAAGGTCCCCAGTCTAAACCACCATAAGAAATATTAAGTAACATTCAAACCCCATTGTTGAGTGACCTAAGGCTTCTTTCAAAACAAAGGTTTAGACGTGGAAGGCTTTAACTCAAAGAGTCGCTATTCAATGGATTCTGGTATGTTCTTTGTCTCTAACAATTTCTCTTAATGATTAAACATGTGATCTTGGTGTTTGATGATTTTGCTTCTTGTCATCAATTAAAGTTCTTAAATTGCTAACAGTATGCGAGGCAATTTTCATGGCAGCTATGGAGCTAGCTTGGCAGAACATATGATTGTTCGAGCTGGGATTTCAATTTGCTGTGCAGAGTGGCCTAGAAGTGGAACGTGATTTTTCAATTACGATCAGAGCAATTAATGATGAAAAAATGACTTGAAAGGGCTGTGTTGGACGATATCAAAGCATTATTATTGCTAACTTGTTTGGCGAAAATATTCAAATGCGCATTTTAAAACGATTGTTGATTTTTCAAATTAATTTTGAGATGATTTAAGGGGGTTAAGACTTAAGATTTATGCATCTTACTTTGAGATTTAAAGGGATATCCCTCAAACTTTTTGATTCTATTGTAAGTGCAAGTATGACTTCTGATTAATCAATTTCATGCAAAGTCATATATTTTAAAGAAACTATAAGATGTTCCTATGTTTTTTCCTCTTCAAATGTCTTTCCTATCTTCCTTCTTTCTTAATTTTCATGTCCAAAATATATATAAGGGCGAGTAGAAGAGAAACAAAGCCAATGAATGTGAAAAACAAGAGTGTGAGGAGAGTTATGAACAGGGAAAGAAAAAAGAGTGGAAATAGAAGAGTATTTGAATTTCTGAGACAGAAAAATAGAAAGAAAACAAGAAAAGAGAAGCGTGTAAAGAGGGGAAAAAAAAAAGAAAAAAAAAAGAGAGCAAAGATGAATTGGATTTTAGGGCAAATCTTTTTGAAGAGAGAAGGAATATTGAGGATATCTTATAGGATCTCAAATATGAGGTGTTACTTTGTTGTTGCTATTAATCTTTACTCCCACCCGCACTCTTCGTAATCTCTTTGAAAATTTATTTTGGTGACAATGAAGACCAAACCGTTAATGGACTTAGATTTTAGATGGATTTTTGCATGTGTCACTCACATGCTTGTTTCTTAACAAAATTATACCCAAAAGAACCGTACATCATCTCACGAAGATCAAATCTCACGAAGTTGGTTTTGGAAAAAAAAAAAAAAAACGTGATGATGTTCAACGCCAATTGGGCTAGCCGGAATCAACGCCTCGCCGAGTCTCCCAAATCTACGAACCACAAGAAAATAAACGTTTTTTTTTTTCCTTAAATTATTTTGTCTAAACGAAGTAAAGGTTATTTTAAGTATTATAAAATGATATTACAATCGTTGCAAAAACATGTACAAAAAAGGTCACGAGAATAAATAAAGATGGAGGAGTAAATTATCACCCCACTAACCTCTTGTTTTGGATACTTATTTAGATTGAAATATTTCATCAATTATTTTTAAATTTGTTTGACTAAAATATTTGTATTTGGAAGGAAAACAAATCACTTGAATAAACACTTAAATGATCAATATTGACTTTTTAATTTGAATTAATTTTCATTAAAATGAACCATTTAGATTAGTAAAACTACGTTTTAATCAAAATCATTTTAGATGGAATAGATAGAAATATTTACATCGAAATGAATAACTCTATATATAATAGAGATTTTTAAGGATTTAACCGAACTTCTCGTTAATTTTTTAAGGATTAGCATCAGCTTCATGAAATTAAGGAATTAATCATCATATTTGATATTGATATATACATGTATCATATTTTTAGTGTATGTGTATAAAAAATGATACATGTGTATAAAAAATATGATACACGTATATCAAATATGAATATGATTAATTCTTTAATTTTATAAAACTATGACTAAATTTTTAAAACATAGATAAAAAATGATAAAATATCAAATAAACCCATATATAATATATATTTTTTAAATATATGAATCTGCCCGAATACACGTCGAATATTTTGTAAGTCCCACCTAACATGTGCCCAACCATTTTTTTGTTTTCTTTTCCCAATGCACTCACAATATTAAATTCCATACTTTCTATCAAGATAAGTAATGGACTAAAAACAAAACGCCAGACCTTAGTAAAAGCTTTGTCTTTGTAGCTACATTTTAACATCAAACATGTACGGTTCTAGGCTATGGTTGATCGTCACCGAGCTTATTATTTTTCTGGTAACGGTACCAGGAATTCTCGGATGGGGATTGGAAGGCCATTATGCAACATGTAAGATTGCCGAGGTAAGACTTTTTTTAATAATATTTTTTTTATGTACATTAATTATGAGTTTAGGACATGTAATAGTACTTTTATTTTTTATTTTTTGCTCATACCATTATTGTTTGTTGAATATAATTCAGGGACGGTTGAGTGAAGAAGCCCTGGCTGCGGTGAAGAGATTGCTTCCGGAATCAGCTAAAGGCGATCTCGCGGAGGTGTGCTCGTGGCCCGACGATATCCGCCGCCAGTATCGGTGGAGCAGCGCCTTGCACTTCGCCGATACGCCGGATCACGAGTGTAACTACAACTATATCCGTGAGTATTAGTGTCAGCTTTTATTTTAGTGTCAATTGGAGAGCTTAGAGTACTATATATGATCATAGTGTACAGTATTACTAATTATTATTAAATTTGGTGGATCTTGCTGAGATTTAAAAAGGCTCGGTTGGAATGTTGAATTTGTTTAAGAGAATATGAGAAATGGAAAAATAAAAGGAAGTACAATATGACGAAAAGTAGGTTCCTTCATGTTTGGAAGGCAGAGAAATAATTATATTTCGTTAAATAAATAAATATATGTTGGAAAAATTGAATGGAATTGGCTTAATGCTTGGTTTTCTTCTCTGTGACGTTTTCTTCCTAAAACGTTTGTTGTATTGGCTTCAAAGCAATTTAATGCATCGGTTTATTTTTTTTTATGCAATTGCATTTCTAGCCGATGTAACTCATTGGCTTGTGACCATTAAATTGCTTTGATGTCATGTTGCCATTAATTTGGCATGTTCAAACGGTTAAGCAAAATACATTTTTGCTTCCTATGTATATATATACACACATTCTAGCCTTGAAGATGGCAGAACGAAAACAGAGGAGAAACACACATGAAAAAGAAATTAGTCTATTTGTTGAGTCTTTCTTTGTTTTTGTTTTGAGTTTTACTCGGTGATAGAGTTTTGGTCACAATTCAAGTTCGCCGAAAGTGGTGTTTTATCGTGCTCAAATTCATCACTGTTAGTCGTTGTATCCTGGGAGACAGACGCCGCGGAAACCTCGAGCACCGATGGCGAGGGGGCGAATCTGTTTTAAGGAAAGCGTGTGATACACGTGCCTCGACTAGTTCATCGTCGTTGTCATCGCATCGTTTTCGGTTTGCTCCTCCAATTTTATTTTTACAATGTTATTGTAATTTTATTCATGTGTAATATTGAATATATCAATTCCAGTATTTTTCTGTTCTTGTCTCTATGATTATTTTATTACCCCATATTGTTATCTAACAAACTTAAAACAGATTCTATAAAGAAGAACAGATTGCTATCATCGGAATTGGAGGGTACACTTTGTGGTCTAGAATTTCCACTAACGGTTTGCTATGTTTATATATATATATATATATATATATATATATGTATATATTGTGTATATGCATATATAGCAAGTTTTGTTTAATTGTTATCTGCTCACATATATTACTCAGGCTATTTAACTTTGTTTACAGTTTGCGTGATAGCTCAGAATTCGTTTACATATTTAATGGCCTGGATTATTTTTAGCTTTTGTAGCATGTGGTCAATATGTGTGAGTGTAACTATTTGGAGATATGTGGAGATTTCCTTTTCCTGATATGCAAGTTTTGAATATATATATATATATATGCTTGATTTTCATTACGTTTGAAAATTAGCATACTTGAAAAAAAAAAAAAATGACGTTCTCTGCCTATATATATACACTGGTGTTACTATATATACTATATATACAGTATATAGAATTTGATTGGCTTACTCAAGAAAATCGTTATTTGGTTTATATATATATATATAGACGTTGTTATGCCTTATTATGTTTATTTTGAAAGGTTTGATATTAGTTGGCATACTGATTGTGTTATACACATATATATGCGTATGGGCAGTTTAGAAATAATGTAGCATGATTCATTTCTTGCACTTGTCTAGAGAGCTTTGATTTGTTAATTCTCAATTGCATGCTCTCTGTTTTTTTTTTTTTATACAACTTTGTGTTGGAAAATATATCTTCATGGTGTTTGAAAATTAGCATATTTTAATGAAAAATATATATGCATGATTTTCATAGTGATCGCAATTGTGTTTGTGGTTTTGAAAGAAAAAAAAAAATTGCTATGGTATTGTGAGCTTCTTTGTTGCTCAAGTGACCACGATGTGGCATATGTACCGATTCCATTAACCATGGAGAAAATTCGGAGAAGTTCAAGTCTTTGAATTTCAAGAGGTGAGAATAAATTTATTCTACGTCACGGCCTTGAATCTGACGAGATTCTTAATTGAGAATGCTCGAAAGTCAAGGATGATGAGAATAATGTTTCAAATCATCCACGTGATTGACCATAAAATTTCTTGTACGATAGTACAGAGAAAATAGTTAAGATTTTTGTGTCCTTAGACCAAAAATAACATGGAGGGTGTTGGTGCCAATAAATTTTATCATGGACCGCCTCCTTGGTTATTGATAAAATATATATTATGAGTTGGTTGGTTCGTGAAATAAATTTGGATGAGAAATTGGAGAGACGAATGAATTAAAGAGCGTTTGTTGATTGGATTGGATTTGGAATTGCAGGGTACGGGAATGGACCGATGTGTCTGTCTGTAATGTATAATTGCACCACGTAATTATTTTTTGACTTTTTGACTTTTGCAGAAAGTTGTGTGGACGAACCAGATTTCACCGATTTATTGGGTGGGACCATGGATGATAGCTATCGTTTGATTTCTTGATCGTTCGATTTTCGCTTTTCTCTTCAATTTTTTAGGATGAGTTGGAAAAATAGGTCAAAATTAAATATTTGTTTTAAATGATAGTTTATGTTTCAAAAAATTAAAAAAATAATTATGTTACGAATTGTATAATAGAAAAGTGTTATGCAAAATATAACACATTTGTAAATATTTGTAAGATATTTTGTAACACTTCATGTTTTACTCATTATTTTTTGAAATGTTAAATAATATCTTATAAATGTTTACAGATGTGTTATATTTTATGTAATACTTTTCTGTTATACAATTCGTAACATGGTTATTTTTTTAATTTTTTAAAACATGAGTTGTATTTTAAAAACGAATTTTTTTTTTGGCTATTTCCTACGATTTCCCTTGTTGATTTCTCTCTCTGAATTTTCAAGGCGGAATTCCGTATTTTTTTTTTTTGTCTACCACACATCTCAGGTAAATCTAACTATTTAGAGTTACTTTTACAGTAAAGTAGAAGATTTTCGTAAGGCATGCGACAAAAAACGACCAAAAAAACCGACCACAATTTACTTTTTTTTTAATTCCCCACTATAAAAGCACACGCAACAACAACTAATAATATCTTTTATAAAGTTAATGGCCATTTCTGCCATACACCATGTGGACGGGTACGCCGTCTCATATTGATAAAAAAAAATAAAAAGAATAACTGTTATACTGGTCTTTTTTTGTGTTACATTTTCTTTACATGGCGTACTAATAAAATGGTGTATGACAGAAATGTCCAAAGTTAATTTATCAATTCTTTCAATAATTAAAGATTACAAGGCCAACTTCGGAAAAGTACATGGGTACTTTTGTGATGAGTTTTTTTTTTTTTTTTTTGTGGTGGAAAATAATTTTAGACCGTCGGATTCACTTTTTCGGTAGGTCCCGCATCTTAAAAATGTGAATCTGACCATTCAAAATTATTTTTCACCACAAAAAAAAAAAAACCCCACTACAGAATTTTCTAAACATATATATAAGTAGGTTTTGTGAGAATAATTACTGATTTAAGAAGGATTTTTTAAATTTTATTAATATAAAAAGTGTATATATAGAATGGGCAAAACATCTTTATTGGTTCTTACTTTAGCTTGGCGCAATTTTCCAAAATAAAAAAAAAAGAATTGAACAATTTGGAAAATTTTGAAAAACATCGATGTTGTGAACTTAGTTTTGAAAAATACTACTTTAAAATAAGATTTGCAGTCCATGACACTTATTAATAGTAAGGGCCAGTTTGGCATTGCTTCTGGAGGCTGTTTTTATATTATATAATAATCTAAAGTACCTACAGTCGTTTAGTAAACCTGCTTCTTAAAGAAGCATGTAACCGTTTTTGTTTTTACGTAGTGTAATTTGAGAAGTATGTTAAAGGTTACTTTTCTATAACCGAAACTGCTTCTCCATTTTAAATTACTAAAATATCCTTAATTTTTTAATCTATATTCAACTAACTAATTTTTTAAAATTATATTTGAGTAATTTTACATATCCACAGCAATTTTAAAAATAAAATAACCAAACAACCTGCATGCTTATAACTCCAGTAATTTTTTTCTTTAGCATATTTTGAAGCACTTTTTTATACCGGTACAATAATGCCAAACTGGTACTAAATCTGATCAAATTGCCTTTCTTTTTTTCTTTACAAATGAAAAAAACACAGAATGGAAAATGGGGTAACATAATAATTTTTCTTATGTCATTTTTTGTTCCATATTTATTTGTACAAAAATCAAATGACGTTACAGTCAATCTAATTTAGCCTATAATTTTCAAAACATTCAATTTAGCCTTGTTTTGCCTTTGCATCGGTAAGCAAACATGATTTGCACAGTCGTTACAGTCTTTCCATATCAAGATTCAAGTATCATCAGAGTTTGAAACTTTTCATAATCTTAACTTATTGCAATTAACAGAAACATATCTGATTCAGGTGCCAATTCTAAAGCATGTTAAAATCTAGAACTTATATGCACAAAATGGCCTCTCAAACTGAGTCTTGAAAGTAGGCTTTATAATATGCACATATAAAACATTGTCTCTGAAGAGCCGAAAACTCTTCGGTATGGTATTTCCTTTGGTGCGGCATGATTCTATCTCGTCGCATTTACCTTTTTCGTAATCTCCACTTTTTAAAAAGGTTAATTTGACGGTCCAAAATCGTTCCTCACCTTAGGGCATACTATACCAAACAATGGAAACAGTAAGGAAATCAAGGAAGTAGCAGTATCTTTCCAATATGTTTGCTACTTTCCATGAGCTTGTGAGCCTCTCCAGCTTCAGATAGCGGGAATGATTTGTGGACAACCGGTTTCACCTTACCAGCCGCAACAGCGGGCCAAACATTCTCCTCAACTTCTCTAACAATTTGTGCTTTGTTTTCTTTGGTCCGAGTTCGCAAGCCAGCCGCTGCATACAAGTCACAAATAACAACCAAATCGTTATAAAGGTAATAATAAATCAAGGGCACATTTGAAGTAACAAGCCCATTGTATTATATTAGAGAATGTAAAACTGCGTTTGGTATGTTCAATCTTAGCATTATTTGACAAGAAAAACACTTATTAGTGTATTTGCATTATCCACTCTAACACATGAAAATACATAAGACTATTGTAACACAATAATTTAAAAATCACAATACAAAAGCAATTATGCAATGCAACACGAAGATACTAGGGGGAAAAATCATATGAAAGATGCTTAAAAAAAGAATATTTAGTTGCTCATGTAATTTTTTCAAGAAAAATCAATGGTCCTATCATTCATGTAACATCAAATACAATATATATCTTTAAAATAACAGTACCTTGCACAGTGAGGCGCTTAGCGAACAGAGAACGCAAATCTAGTTCAGTAATTGGACCGCCCATTAAGCCAATTACAAAAAGCCTGCCATCAAGGTTCAAGCTCTCGAGATTTTTCTTGAAATAGGATGCCCCAAGGCTATCAAGAATCACATCAACGCCTACAATTAGACACACGTTAAGAATGCTATTGTTTTCTCTATATCTCAACTGGAGAACAACATAAAGAAATACCTTTCCCGCCAGTTTCTTCTTTTACTCTGGCAACAAAGTCCTCTGTCTTATAATTGATACAAACATCAGCACCAAGGTTCTTGCAAAAAGCCAATTTTTCCTCGCTACCTGATGATCAAGATCAAAGTATATGAATGACTACAAATTCAGAAAAAATATATATATATATATTTATTTATATGAATGACTACATGGAAACTGAATTTAAGTCAGACGATAATAATAATTAAAAAAAAAAAAAGTTCAGCTGGACCTGCTGTGACAAATACTTTTGCTCCACGGTACTTAGCTATCTGAATCGCAAATGTACCAATACCACTAGAACCCCCATGGACCTGAAATTTTGAAAAGTTATGAGCATCGGAGATCGTATTTATTTAGGCAAAAACGGTAAAAAGTTAATTCTTGCAAACAATATCGAATTTGTCAATTTAGTATCTCATATGTATCTTAGGTAATTAAGTTTCTCGCAGCTCCTAAGTACCCAAGAAGTTGAATTTTAGACCCAAAACGTTAAATCTTCTGAAATGAATCGGCCTATCATTACTTCCTAGCATAGGTGTCTTATAATTCTCTTTGACAGAAAGAGCACTTCAGTAATCTATTACTTCGAAAACTTCATATGGTCCCCAACACCTGCAATTTCTAACTGTACGAGGTGCGAAAGCTCAGGAATCATTTCTAACGCAATCGTTAATATCAACAAGCAGATTAGATTACTCCTTGACGTTTTGCAGTCCAAAGCCTTATTGATACAAGCAACGAAAAGAGATCTAAATCGCGCTCCTACTACAACGATCAACACAATACTCGCGCTCTCGTACCACCATACCATACGATCACGAGCGAAAACACAACGAAGCCGAAACCGACTCACCAAAAACGATTCCCCGGCGGAAAGGCGACTGGTCATGAAAACAGTGGACCAAACCGTGCAAGCAACCTCCGGAAGGCTGGCAGCATCCTTCAGCGAAACCCCCGGCGGCACCGGAAGCACTTGCCCCGCCGGCACCGCCACCTTCTCCGCGTACCCTCCTCCACTCAGAAGAGCACAAACCTGTCAAGTTAGCAACAACTCAAATTCCGTAAAAAATCCAAAACCACCAAATGTTGGACTCACAAGAGCATTTCAAGGCCTCTAATCCATGGCATTAGCAATTCAAACTCCACAAAATCCAAAAAAAGCACCAAAAGCGAACTCACAATCACAATAGCATACTAAGGCCTCAAATCTTATGTGGAATTCAATCCTAACCCTAAAAAGCGAAGAGAAGAAATGAATTATCATTATTTTTTTTTCTCTTTTTTTTTTTTGGGACCTGATCGCCGACTTTCCAGCGGGAGACATTTGGGCCGACGGAGTGGACGGTGCCGGAACATTCGAGGCCGAGATAAGGGCTGGCACCAGGGGGAGGAGGGTACAGTCCCATCCTCTGAAGGGTATCGGCTCGGTTCAGAGCTGTGGCTTGGACGTTGATGAGGACTTCGTCGTCGTGGAGAATAGGGTCTTCGACTTCCTCGAGCTTCAGAGCTTCTGGTCCGCCCGGAGAGCTTATCACTATTGCCTTCATCGTAGAACTTCCCTTGGCTTCTTTGTTTCCACTTCCACCGCCACGGCCTGTGTTTTTCGAGGAAGAGTGGAGACTTTTTCTTTGTAAGAAACAAGAAAGAGAAAAAAAATGGTAGTAGTAGTATAATAAATAATTCTTATAATTCTTTTTTAGGGTCAATTACGTAAATTTAAATAGTTATTTTGGATTATATGTTAAAAAAAAAGTTATAGTTTAAAAAAATTTAAAATATAGAAGTAAAAATTTTTTTACAAAGGAACTTTTTCTCTTTTTTTTTTTTTTACTGTAATAAAACAACACATAAAATTTAAGAAATTTAAAGAACATAACCACAATTTACAAAATAATTTTTAAAAATAGTCACAGTTTTAAAAAATTTAAAAATTAGCATTTTTAGAAATTTCTAATAAAATTTTTTACAAGCGTCAAAAATTTCTGACAATATTTTTATGTGTATTTTTGTTATTGTCAGAAATTTCTTACAGTTTTATGGCTAGTTTTTAAATTTTTTGAAACTGTAACAATTTTTTAAAAATACACAGTCCAAAATTGTTGTTTACCTAACTGAAAACTGTAGTTATTTTTTAAAATCAAACTCTAAAAAGTGGTTATTTTCTTAAAATTCTCGATCTTTTAACATTAGAATTTCGAAAGTTTAAAACTATTTAAATGAGTATACTAAAAAACTTGGTACTTATATTTTACCAAAATTGTCAAAACTTTATGGGAGAATTGCAAAATCTAAAGTTATTCTAAGTGTCACTTGATAATCTATACCCCAAATAATATTTGGAATATAAATTACAAGTGCAATACAAAATTAGCACATATTATTAATGTGCCAAAAAAAGATCATTTCTCAAAATCCCACAAACTTTATCCATGGTTTTTTCCTTCTTGCTGATAAATCATGTACTTAGATTCAAAGGCATAGGAGAAATATTCTACTGTCTAAGCAAAATCCCGATCTTATCTTATCTAATTAAACCCACGAGCATGAACAATTATACTCCACGTAATTTGTTGAAAAAAAAATTAAATAGTCCAAGAATTGATGAACTTGGGAATTGGGAGTGAGAACAGAATCTTTAATCCCACGGTTTTCTGCCCAACTTTGTTGATCAATATACACAATACAACAAAACTCAAAAAGCTAGAAGTTGCAAGTCCCACATGGAAAGAGAGTAAGAGCAAGTGTGAAGCAATAAATGTATAAAAACAGGCCAAGCCCTACGTTGCAACATACTTACCTGGGCGGGGTCAATGGGCGATCAACAAGGCCTATGGCCTAGAGTGGTGACCTCCATTGCACATTGCGGAGGGGTGCCTCTCTATGGTCTCCCCAAAGTGGGAGAGCCAACGTCATTATTTGTGGCAGTGGGGGCCTGCGTTCGCGCGGCCCCTGCCCATTTCCAAGTTTCAAGAGTTTTTGTTTTATAATGTAGTTTTATATTTATTTAATAGCTATATATAATACATATAGTGTATATCTATATATACAGATATATATATATGTATGATAGTTCATATTAATTCCAAGTTTAAAGAATTTTCGATTTAAAAAGTTTATTTATTTAATAATTATGCACCTAATGTGTGGGTTGGGGTTGTTTCAGTTGAAGGCTTTGGAAGCATGGAGTTTATGGTTGTGATTTAGGGTGTTTAGTTGTTGGGATTGGATGTTTATGTGTACAGGTCGAAAATGGACATTGGTTTATAGTATGGTTGGCGTTAAAGGCTTGTATTGAAATCCCTAAAAAAGAAAAAGGGAAAATCGTGGTAATACCGTACCCTATCAATTGAATGTAGAGAGAGAAAGAGAGATATAATAAGACCTTTTAGAAAAGCACTTGGATGGCAAGTTGAGTTGGGATGATAAAGAATGAGGTTGTGAAATGAAATGTTGTTTTGTCTTGCGTGGGAAAGTAAGAAGAGTTAGGGACATGGGAAGGAGGGAATGAAAGAGGAAGAAGGGGAAAAGAAGAATCTTGCATTGCCTGAACGAGGTCATATGGGTGTTCAGGGAGGCCCATGGCCTAGTAGGTAAATAAAATCCTTCTACTTTCCAAAGAGGCTAATAAGGGGAAAGCAAATTCGATACAAAAATGGCATAGGAAGGAGCACCACATCGTGATGAGCTCGTTTATATATTCGCTCAACAATCTCTTCACAAGTGTTTTCGCTAAGGCCAAATCAGCACTTCAAGTTTTCTTTCCTTTTCCTTTCCCCTTTTTCTCAATGATTTCACTTTCCGAGCAACTAAACACACTTGTTTTGATTTCGCTAGGGCATGAGCAACAAGCTCGAGCTATTAGAAGAGATGAATTTGCGAGTTGTCGAGAATTATAGAGGCTATGAAGACTTAGCCACGGGACTTGGGGTTTTCGTTCAGCAATTGAAGTCCAAAAGTGGAAGATTCGACGAGTACGTCAAGTATATTGATACGATCGAGTAACAAATCACTGAATATTTTTTGTGCATAAACTCAAGTGAGATCACGTGATCACACACTTAAAAAAAAAAAAGACACATTGAGCCACGTGCCAAATTGTGTAATTTTATAATTGACTAAGACTCACTAATAGCTCAGCAAAACTAAAAGAGTGTAAGGAAGGCACTGATTTCCCAACGTGGGCACTCCGATTCTCAAGTGAATAAACTTCCGGTACAGAGATACTAGTGAAGAGTTTAGAGTGCTTGGGAAATCGTACCTTTACTTTCTAGATTGGTCGTATTTATAAATGTGATTTTGGACACGTATTTTTTTTTAATTTTTCAAACTTTATTCCTTTGGAATTAATTGTAGATTTTACACGTAGGACCCATCTTTGCCTTATGGGGTCTTGACCTTGTCAAATAGGTCAAATGGGAAGAGTGTGCCTCAATTTTGTTCAAAAATGTAAGAAAAATGCAGATTGGCGCAACAAAAAATTATAATGACTACCAACCATTAAAATGTGATTTAATGGTGAGAAAGATTGAGGATTGTTATGACTAGCATAGCTCATTACACCTCGAGCAAAATATGTGGACCCCACTAAAGTTTTTAAAAATAAACTGCAGTTTCATCCTTTCATGCCTCTACGACTATACAAAATTATGGAACAAGATCTGTTCTTTACATTCATGTGCCAACAATAAAAAATTGACACTTATAATAATTTTATAACCACATTCAGATTTTTAATTAGTTTCCCTATTAAAAATACAATTATGTGGCCTCTGTCATTTAGGAACATCATATATTTGATTCACAAAATTATATCCCATACAAGCAAACACCCCTCTCTTTTTTCAACCTCACTTTTTTTTTTTCTTTCTTTTTTTTTTCATATTTTCTCGTCCTCCTTGCCCTTGTCTCCGCCAGAGGACTTCTACGTGATTGAGATAGTGCGCGAGACCGATGAGCACTTTCCCGACGACGTTATAAGGTTGTTTATTTTCAATGTTAAGAGGTGGGGATTTAGGACTTGGTCGTTCGACTAACTGACTAACAACAAGCTTTGTCGTTAATGAGAAAGTAAACAAACATGTTAATGTATATATAATTATATTATACAATTCCAATAGTATAACCATGCAAGTCATAGTTATTATGATGCTAACACTATAGTTGTTACGACCACAAGTTTTGATACAAGTCTGAACATGTTTTCCATTACAGACTCACAAATATAACAACCTCAGTACCCAAAAGCCACAAACGACAATGAGTTTAGCAACTAAAAAACGACAATGACCAAAAGACCAAGACCCTACGACAACTCAAAGACTACAAGTGGTAAACAATTCTTTTATAGACATCCTAATGCTACTAATCTGTAACAATAATGATGTAAGAGTGACTTTGGAAGACTACAGGCGTTAAAAATGAGACTTTGAGGTCATTCGTTTGCCATTTAAAATATAAAAAAAAAAAAATAAAATTAAGTATTACAATGTGAGTAAACGAAGTTATGGCTCACTTAATATGACATGAAAAGGCGTTTTCATAGTGGAATTCATTGTCAGCTCATAGCATTTGATCTATTATGAATTGTTGATACAAGCAGATTAATGAGACCATTTTCAATCCAAATGTTAAACTTAAATACTAAATTTGACGCTCAAATGAAGTAAAAATATTATGTCTAATTTTAAATGCTCTAGTGCATTTGCGCTATTTTAAATACTATTTATTGTTTTTCAATTTCAATGTGATTTAAATTATTAAAATTTAATATTAACATTCCTAATGAGAAAATTTAAAACCATTTAAATGAGTATACTAAAAAGCTTGATACTAATTAGTACCAAAATTGTCAAATTTTTATCCACTATTTTCTCTTGCTGATAAGTCATATACTTAGATTCAAAGTGAAATTGTTCATGGCAAAGGAGAAACATCTAAGCAAAACCTTGATCTAATCTTTATCTAACTAAACTCATGAACATATTGTTGGAAAAAAAAAAATCAAACAGTCCAATAGTAGATGAACTTGGGAATTAGGAGTGAAAGCAAATCTTTAACTCTCTCCGGCTTTTAATCGCACGTTTTATCTGCCCAGATTTGTTCATAAAAAAAAAAAAAACACTATTACAACAAAAAGCTAGGAGTTGCAAGTCCCACATGGAAAGGGACTAAGAGCAAGTGTGAAGCAATAAGGGTGTAAAAACAAGGCAAGGCCTGCATTGCAACATACTTACCTGGGCCGGGTGAATGGGCGATCAAGAAGGCCCATGGCCTAGAGTGGTGACCTCCATTGCACATCGGGGAGGGGTGCCTCTCTATGGTCTCCCCAAAGCGGGAGAGCCAACGTCATTATTTGTGGCAGCGGGGGCCTGCGTTCGCGCGGCCCCTACCCAACTCCAAGTTTCAACAATCTTTCATTTTTTTTTATCTAGTAAATATAATTATATATCTATACAGGTTTTCTTATCTAATGTAATCATACATTTTTAGTATGTTGCTATGCCTAGCCTGTATCATGAAGCTGCAGGAAGGTAGCGGAAATAGTCTCAAAGGCAGGGCAATTGTTATTCAAGTTTCAAATAGCCCAAATATGTTATTTGACAAGCTTAACTTCGATGCGTCATTGACTCAATCTGTTAACAAGAGGGCGTGATTAGGGACACCAATGGCCTGGTGATAAGGGAGTATGTATTAGAATAATTATTTGTGGGCTTAACATATATATGCACACTATTATACATTATAGTTATCTTAATTAATTAGCCAATTAAAGTGATCAATAAAGTATTGGGCTAATTGGTGCATGTATAATTTGGTGTGGGCTTTGAAATGTGTGGAGGCCCGTATTTTATTCTATTATTGTTAATGGGCCAACATAGAATAAAATACACTATATAATTAGGTTAAGGTCCCCAGTCTAAACCACCATAAGAAATATTAAGTAACATTCAAACCCCATTGTTGAGTGACCTAAGGCTTCTTTCAAAACAAAGGTTTAGACGTGGAAGGCTTTAACTCAAAGAGTCGCTATTCAATGGATTCTGGTATGTTCTTTGTCTCTAACAATTTCTCTTAATGATTAAACATGTGATCTTGGTGTTTGATGATTTTGCTTCTTGTCATCAATTAAAGTTCTTAAATTGCTAACAGTATGCGAGGCAATTTTCATGGCAGCTATGGAGCTAGCTTGGCAGAACATATGATTGTTCGAGCTGGGATTTCAATTTGCTGTGCAGAGTGGCCTAGAAGTGGAACGTGATTTTTCAATTACGATCAGAGCAATTAATGATGAAAAAATGACTTGAAAGGGCTGTGTTGGACGATATCAAAGCATTATTATTGCTAACTTGTTTGGCGAAAATATTCAAATGCGCATTTTAAAACGATTGTTGATTTTTCAAATTAATTTTGAGATGATTTAAGGGGGTTAAGACTTAAGATTTATGCATCTTACTTTGAGATTTAAAGGGATATCCCTCAAACTTTTTGATTCTATTGTAAGTGCAAGTATGACTTCTGATTAATCAATTTCATGCAAAGTCATATATTTTAAAGAAACTATAAGATGTTCCTATGTTTTTTCCTCTTCAAATGTCTTTCCTATCTTCCTTCTTTCTTAATTTTCATGTCCAAAATATATATAAGGGCGAGTAGAAGAGAAACAAAGCCAATGAATGTGAAAAACAAGAGTGTGAGGAGAGTTATGAACAGGGAAAGAAAAAAGAGTGGAAATAGAAGAGTATTTGAATTTCTGAGACAGAAAAATAGAAAGAAAACAAGAAAAGAGAAGCGTGTAAAGAGGGGAAAAAAAAAAGAAAAAAAAAAGAGAGCAAAGATGAATTGGATTTTAGGGCAAATCTTTTTGAAGAGAGAAGGAATATTGAGGATATCTTATAGGATCTCAAATATGAGGTGTTACTTTGTTGTTGCTATTAATCTTTACTCCCACCCGCACTCTTCGTAATCTCTTTGAAAATTTATTTTGGTGACAATGAAGACCAAACCGTTAATGGACTTAGATTTTAGATGGATTTTTGCATGTGTCACTCACATGCTTGTTTCTTAACAAAATTATACCCAAAAGAACCGTACATCATCTCACGAAGATCAAATCTCACGAAGTTGGTTTTGGAAAAAAAAAAAAAAAACGTGATGATGTTCAACGCCAATTGGGCTAGCCGGAATCAACGCCTCGCCGAGTCTCCCAAATCTACGAACCACAAGAAAATAAACGTTTTTTTTTTTCCTTAAATTATTTTGTCTAAACGAAGTAAAGGTTATTTTAAGTATTATAAAATGATATTACAATCGTTGCAAAAACATGTACAAAAAAGGTCACGAGAATAAATAAAGATGGAGGAGTAAATTATCACCCCACTAACCTCTTGTTTTGGATACTTATTTAGATTGAAATATTTCATCAATTATTTTTAAATTTGTTTGACTAAAATATTTGTATTTGGAAGGAAAACAAATCACTTGAATAAACACTTAAATGATCAATATTGACTTTTTAATTTGAATTAATTTTCATTAAAATGAACCATTTAGATTAGTAAAACTACGTTTTAATCAAAATCATTTTAGATGGAATAGATAGAAATATTTACATCGAAATGAATAACTCTATATATAATAGAGATTTTTAAGGATTTAACCGAACTTCTCGTTAATTTTTTAAGGATTAGCATCAGCTTCATGAAATTAAGGAATTAATCATCATATTTGATATTGATATATACATGTATCATATTTTTAGTGTATGTGTATAAAAAATGATACATGTGTATAAAAAATATGATACACGTATATCAAATATGAATATGATTAATTCTTTAATTTTATAAAACTATGACTAAATTTTTAAAACATAGATAAAAAATGATAAAATATCAAATAAACCCATATATAATATATATTTTTTAAATATATGAATCTGCCCGAATACACGTCGAATATTTTGTAAGTCCCACCTAACATGTGCCCAACCATTTTTTTGTTTTCTTTTCCCAATGCACTCACAATATTAAATTCCATACTTTCTATCAAGATAAGTAATGGACTAAAAACAAAACGCCAGACCTTAGTAAAAGCTTTGTCTTTGTAGCTACATTTTAACATCAAACATGTACGGTTCTAGGCTATGGTTGATCGTCACCGAGCTTATTATTTTTCTGGTAACGGTACCAGGAATTCTCGGATGGGGATTGGAAGGCCATTATGCAACATGTAAGATTGCCGAGGTAAGACTTTTTTTAATAATATTTTTTTTATGTACATTAATTATGAGTTTAGGACATGTAATAGTATTTTTATTTTTTATTTTTGGCTCATACCATTATTGTTTGTTGAATAATTCAGGGACGGTTGAGTGAAGAAGCCCTGGCTGCGGTGAAGAGATTGCTTCCGGAATCAGCTAAAGGCGATCTCGCGGAGGTGTGCTCGTGGCCCGACGATATCCGCCGCCAGTATCGGTGGAGCAGCGCCTTGCACTTCGCCGATACGCCGGATCACGAGTGTAACTACAACTATATCCGTGAGTATTAGTGTTAGCTTTTATGTTAGTGTCAATTGGAGAGCTTAGAGTACTATATATGATCATAGTGTAGAATATTACTAATTATTATTAAATTTGGTGGATCTTGCTGAGATTTAAAAAGGCTGGGTTGGAATGTTGAATTTGTTTAAAGAGAGTATGAGAAATGGTAAAATAAAAGGAAGAAAGTAAAATATGAAGAAAAATAGGTTCCTTAATGTTTGGAAGGCAGAGAAATAATTATATTTCGTTAATTTTTTTTTTCATCCTCACTTTATCTTTGCTCACTAATAATATATATAGTTGAGATGGGGACAAATCACAAATGTGATACTGATACGTCTCTGTGGAGGATAAGTACAACTTAAAATATGTATTCTTGACTATTGAGGAATTAGAAAATACTTAAAAAAATTAGTCGTTTGAGAAAGAGGGAAAAAATGGAGGTATAATAAGTATCGAGCCTATGAATAATATACTTTTTTAGTGAATGAGTTGTTTGAATTGCAATGTCAATATATATATATTTTTGTTTATATCATGTTTCTACATTGATAGAAAATTAAACTTAAATCATATCATTATAATAAAATGTGGTTTTAGATTTTATCTGATCGGGCCTTATCGTTGATTAATAGTTACTTGAGCGAAAAAAAAAAAAAAATTTGGAGGATATTTCCAGTTCAAATGTATATTTGAACTTGATTCTTAAATACAAAAGAATTCAACATTTTCTATTTCCCAACAGGAGACTGCCATGACTCCAATGGAGAAAAAGATCGATGCGTAACCGCCGCAATCTACAACTACACTGCGCAATTGTCTGCGGGCTATCGAAACTACTTCGAATCGGAATGTGCGAAAACCTGACTTAATTTACAAAATAATTACATGTTTTGATGTACACTTAACACCAAATGTTTCTGATGAATAATTAGTCAAATTATGTCCTGTCTTGTTTGCAGATAATTTAACTGAAGCACTTATGTTCTTGTCTCATTTTATTGGAGATATCCATCAGGTTTGCTCTTCATTATAAAACCCCAATTTAGAAGCCTTTCTAGTATTGTTAAATAAGGACAAAAATATGAAAAAAAAAAAAAAAGAATTCTAATTACTGTTCTATGTTGTTCTCAGCCACTACACCTCGGTTTCATTGGAGACTTAGGTGGGAACACGATAAAATTACAATGGTACGACAACGTGACAAATCTCCACCGCGTAAGGCTTCAAATTAATTAATCAAATATTTTTGTATCATTGATAAATGGTTAGATTAATTAAGCAGTAATGTTAATTTTTAATAATTGGATTTGTTCCAGGTATGGGATGACATGATCATTGATTCTGCTTTGAAGACATTCTATAACTCGGATCTTGCTTTCATGATACAGACGATTGAGCAAAATATCATTGTATGGCTTTAAGATTTTTATTTTTTTTATTTTTTCACATAATTGATCAATGAACACGCTAATGTTGTTGTTGGGTTTTTTTTTTTTTTTTTTTTTAAACTAATGTTAAAGACTCTTTTGTCTGCCTGTTTTTACTGTGTGCAGAATGACGAGTCGTCGTGGGGAATTTGCCCAAATAATAGAATAGTTTGTCCAGATCCGTAAGTTCATACAATTCTTCACTTCTGTATATATATTATATAGTCGAAATTTAATCATCAGTATGGGTACCTTTAAGACGCTTTATGCATCATATGGAAAATTTGATGGGTAGGCTAAATTTAGAAAAGAAATATACTATGAACTTTCCCTGGATTTTTTCCGAAATTTTATGAATATCCACTCTGTTTATCATAATACAATACTTTTCGATTTTTAAATTAGTCCAAAATTGTACTTTTGATTGACTAAGAAGTGAGTTTTATCACTTAACCGGAATAAATGAGGTGACAATCCTGAATAAGAATAGTTTATTAGTAGTCGGGACATTTAAATGTTTAAAAAAATGCATTTCTTACTCAATTGAAGGTATAGTTTCGAATTGAATTAAAAGACAGATGTGTATTTTTTGTATTATGATAAATTGATGGGATATTTGTGAAAGTTCACAAGAATTCAGGGGATGTTAAGAATTTAACCAACTTTTCATTAATTAATAACTACGTATGTTGTAATTTTATCTTTGTGTCCTTAATTCTCTATGGACAAATGATTAATTTCTTATTTTTGAAAACGTTGGCAATTTCTTTGAAATATAGATAAAAAAATAACCAAATTCCAACTAAGAGTCTTTCTACAGTGCTCCACTTAGTAGTATGCCACTGAAACACTATAAAAGAATGTAATAACAATATAAATAAAGTGCGTAGTAACTTTTTTTTTTTTTTATAGATTTGTTACATCACTTTTTTACATTGTTACACATCCCTTATATAATATTACGTGGAGCATTGACGGGTATGGAGTATTACATAATTAGCCACCAAATAAACATATAAGAAAATACTCACAACTTTTTCTTAATAAATGGCCTTTTTTAGTAGATAATAAATCATGGCTAGTAAACAATATACTTACTGCTTCTTAATAAATCATGACTAGTAAACAATATACTTACTATTTCTTTCGTATTTATTTATTAATTATGATAAATCATCTATTAACATAAAATTACCATTCACCGAAAAATTAAAAAGTTTTGACATTTTCTTAAAGAAATTCTAAAATTAAGCCATTAACCTAGTATAGAGATTATTAAGTAAATATTCATCTTTTGAAAGATGTTTTAAGAAAATATAGCCAACAATTATTTTAATTAAGAAAATAGCCACTTTTTAATTACATGATGTATGAATTTTACCTTTATACCCCTTAATTTTGGATTGGCTAATAACTAATCTTTTAATTTTTTAAAACTTTAATCATTTTCTTGAAACATAAATTAGAATATAACTAAATACTAACTATAAACCTCATATACATATATTCTGCTAGGATACACATATGATACTGATTGTCAACTTTTATGGACTTTTCAGTTATGCATCGGAAAGCATTACTTCCGCATGCAAGTTTGCTTATCCAAATGCCACCGCTGGAACCACTCTTGGAGGTATTAGTATTACAGAAATTACAGTGAATATTCAAGTTCTAATGCTTAATTTAAATTAATATTTTTTTTAAATATAACAAAATATTTAAGTGATTCAATTATTTATATAGTAGTAGTTGGTGGTGATTAACTTAATTATAAAAAATATATGCAAGTAATTAACGAATTGGCAAGTTACGTACTCAATTACTTCAAAAGTTTAGATATTTATTTTTATTATATTATAAATTTGAGTATTTTCCTACTTCATTCTTACTATTATTATTATTATTATTATTATTATTATCTCAAATTTAAAAAACCCGGAAATTGCATAAATAACACATTTTTTTTTACGTTTTTAAAAATAAGACATGTTTTAAAAATATTTAAAAGTATTTATCAGGAGTTTTATGATTTAAAAAATAGTAATAAATTCTTTGACATCTCAAATTTAAGAATAAAAGTTGAAATAATGTATCAATATTTTCTAATAAAATTCTTGACAAGTACCCAGCAAAAAAAAAAAAAAAAATCTCGATAAGTACTATATTTTTAATATTTCGAAATATGCGTTAGTTTTTTTTTTTTTAAAATTCATTCAATTTTGGTCTATATATCCAACTCACCCACTAAAGGCAAGAAAACTAGTTAGGATATGCCATTGCCTTATTAAAATTCTCTCTCTCTCTCGCAATGAAAATTTCTTGCCCTCACTTGACCCTTGCATTGCAGCATCCAATTTACCTTCTGATCATAGCTTTCTTGTCTGTGTATAGATGTATATTTCCTCTCTCGGCTTCCAGTTGTAGAGAAAAGGCTTGCTCAAGGTGGTGTCCGCTTGGCTGCTACCCTTAACCGTATATTTTCTTCTGAAACAAGTATTGCCCAAGCTTGATCAAGTGTTAATTTGGAGACTCTATTGTCAATTGTGTGCCTATTATATATGGACACGTACTGCAGCACTTATGAGAAATTATAATAAATGAATAATTTTTAAGTTTCATTATTAAAAAAAAAAACAACAACCAACGTTTCCAATTTTTGTTTCTAAAAAGGGAGATCAATTATTATATTTAATACCAAAATAAATAGATATTTACAAATTTAATTTGTGCTTTATATATTTTGATGGTGAAAATTATTTATATGAACATGGATATCCATTTGTGAAAATAATAACCAAATATCAAATAAAGTATGGACTTAGTTTAAATATGGAAAAGAATAAACAAAAATATACAATATATAGGTAATTTATATAATTTATTTCAAAATTAGATTTGAAATATTTTAATATACAATTCCAGCATCAATTATATAATATTACTTTCTTCAAAGAAAATTCAGACATAGTAATAATATATTATAGTATAGTAGTATAATATAGTATGATATATTGTACTATTATAATAATAAGACGTGCAAATCCGGTAATACCGGCTATTACCTAGTTTTTCACCGGAATTTTCCGATCGGGGAAGACGTCCGGGCAATTGCCCGAGCCGTATTTGCATGTTTATCTCTAGCATACTACAATATAGGTTAAAGTATAATGTGATAATAAGGGCTAATACATGATATGTGTAAGTAGTGATGTGAGCTAGAGCATGCAATCATGAAATAAATATACAAATGAACTAAAATATGATGTGATCTAACTATTAATCTTAGGCTAAAGCATAGTCATGGATAACATGCAAAGGGCCTAACTAAGTTAAGACACGTGGCTAAAAAATGTGATTAAAACATGCAAGTAATTTTAATACTAAGGCATGGATATGGACTAGCCTAACAATCATAAACTAAAGTATAAGCATGAGTAATATTCAAAGTCCCTTTAAACTAAGTTACAACATGCGGCCCAATATATCCTAAGTTCATGTGAGGAATAATATTAAAGCATGATAATATGTAAGCATATGTTAATCATGTAGCATATAATACCATCTCTAGCATACTAAGGCATAAACAATATCAAAGTCAGTTTATGACTAAGGTACCACAAGCAAAAACAAACATGACCAAAATGACACAAATAGAATTAAGTTCGGACCAGTGAGCATGGTGTGATTTTGGTCTAAATTAGGAGCCTAAATGGGGTATTTAAGACAAAATAAGTATTGGGCTTCATAGGGGACTCATTAGGGGACCTAACTCTAGTGTTAATTTCATGTTTAGAGGTTATTTAAGCCATGAATGCAAACTGGAAAAACGAGACTTTTGCTGATTTTTTTTTTTTTTTGGCTAAAATAAATATCTAGCATGGTGGTAATAAAAATAAAATGAAAGCTAATATAATATGTATGGACTAGGGTCACATGAAAATGTAACTATTTGGGCATTATAACACTCCTAAATGGGTCAACTATGAGTTTAAAGCGGCTAGGACAGATTGAGTCTCTTGGTGAAAAAATGGTCTAAATGCAACCCTAGTCAGACATACTATGACTAATAAGGGATATAGATGCAACTAATAAATTGATATGGTGTAAATAACACTATATGATCAGGTTAAGGGTGTGATTTTATAAAAAAAAAAAAAAAGTGATATTAGAATAAATAAAGTGGTACTAAGATTATGTAAAATAATAAATAAGTAAACGAGGACTAAATATGACACAATGATAATAATAACCCTAATAACGTTAAAATGGACATATTAATGTTTAAGAAACGGTTGCCAAAATTCCGATAGAATAACAGTAGGATTTTAAGATTCTCTCATAAAAGTTTGACAATATAACGACGTATTTTTGAAAAATGTTCCGAAAAATTTGAAAGAGTAACACTACGACATAAATTTATAAAAATTTGGACATAATGACGGTATAATAAAAGGCATAACAACTAGACATAAAATAAGAGTAATAGTGAAAAACATAGCTAAAAGTGCAGTGTAATAGTGAAAAACATAACTAAAATAAATAATTATGTAAATAGGATAAATGAACAAAAATCTATACAAGTATACTAGGGGAGAATAAGTTTCTCCAACGTTGCCAAAAAAAAAAAATACGCTAAGGAGGGGGCGACAAGTGGCGTTCCTATTTTTTCATTTTTTTTTATAAAATAATTGCATTTGGGGTCTCCTTTTAACAGTTTCTGAGAAATTCTTAGGGACGTTTTTGCAAATTTTGGGGGATTTTTTTTGCAAATTCTCTATCCTCTCTCATCTTTTTATTTTTTTTTTGTTTTAATCGTTTCAACGGCTATTTGTTTGACGTAATGATCTCGAAATTTTTTTTTCTTAACGCGGTTGGATTCAGAATATTTGTCTCGATCTTTTGGCTCCCATTGTCATTTTTTTTTTACCATAACTATTTTTTATTTATTTTCTTTGTTCTAAGCTTTTATTTTTATTTTTTTAGTTTGAAATTTTTTTAAAAAGCCCCTATATTTATATTAAATAATAAATTTAACCCCGTAATTATTCAAAATTACAATAATGCCAATCTTTTTTAAAAAATTAACAAAAGTATACTTTATAATTTTTTCGTTATATTTTTTTTATCAATTGTGTTATTTTACACATACTCTATACGCGTGAAGTGCGGGTGCAAAAACTAGTATTAAGCTAAGGAGTGAAAGAAAGAAAAAAAAAAAAAAAAACCTCTCTTAGTTTGATAAAGATTTGGACACCGTAATTACAAAAATATGTGATATGTGTAACGTGTATGGTAATATTGGGCAACCTTGATCGATGGGACCATATGGGGGCCTAAAACTAATGATTGAGGTTGACTTGAGTTAGGACTAAAAATGCGGAAATGATGGGAGGAATGAGAAAAAAATGTGTTTTGTGGGCATGATTGATGAGAGTTTTTGGGGGAGAGAGAGAGAATTTTTGGAGTTTGTGAGGAGAGAGAGAGTGAATATAGGACATTAGGATGTGTATGTGTTTGGAGATTTATTATGTCCCACCGTCATACAATGGGCCTTATTTATAGGGAAATAAGAAGGCGATTTGGACGGATTTTTCTAACTCTATAACCGACGCTTAAGGAAACTTCCTCCTAGGTTAAAAAATTATCTAGGGTGAGTGAATGATGGTAAGTTAACTTATTATATTCATATAATAAGAGGTTTGTGGCTGTTATTGGCACCAAAATTACCATTTCCTCTATGGTAAGTCTTGGTAACCAAGGAAAACTACTCGGATCAAGTAAAACAACTTAGTGAGCAAGTAAAATCATCCTCATCCAAATATCTTCTCGAAGGGTGTGTGAGGGGCTGAAACGAGGCTTCCTTGTACGGTTTTATGAGGCTAAAAAACTCTAAATCAACGAAAAAATAACTGCCGACTGATCATATTTTACCCCCCTTTGCCCCACCCATTCTAACCATTTCATTTCATTCTATTTTTTCACTTTTTTCAATCCTCCAAACCATTCGAATTTTTTCAACCATTTTTTCAACTTTCCAAATCCCTATACAATATCTTTAAATCTCAACCATTTATACCACCTCGAAATTTGTAAAGTCAAACTATTTTTCAAATCATTTTCAAACCATTTAAAATGATAAAAAATGACTAGAATGGTTTTCCCAAACACAAGCTAACAAATCACATATCGTTAACTAGACTAATTATGATAATTTGGGATACTCATACTTTACACATCAAATTAACCTTAGAAACTCCTATGTGGGGCCAGCCGTGGTGATGGTGGGCCCACTTGGGCCAAATTGTTTCTTAATCACCAAAATGGAAACTTTTTATAAAAAAATGTCACTTAAGCATAGTTGTAACATAAATTGGGTGTATGAATATGGTGTCCAAATGATATTAAAAATGATGTTATTTATTTTGTTTGTCCAACAACCAGAGACCATATTTAAAAATATGTTTATAAATTTTTCCAAATAAAATCCACAAACTTCTAAATATGACCCTATTTATTGGTCTTACTTAATATTTTGAGTCTTTTACTCCACAACCCAATAATGCACCTCTTGATAAGCTTGAGTCCTTAGATTAAATAATTATGTGTTTTTTTTATTGTTGTTATTTTGATAAGGGCCTTTCTACAATGCTCCACTTAGTGATGTGCCAATGTAACTTTAAAAGAGTGTGTAGTAATATTATTAAAGAATGTAGTAATGATTCATTACATCTCTCCTATATTCATTGGTGGAGCACCGATAGATATGGAGCATTACAGAATTAGCCTTTTGATAAAATATCTTTGTTGAAAATATGTGATTTGTTTATTATTAAATATTCATAATTAAAAAAAACACACATAATTATTGAATCTTTGTTGCAGTAGGAATGTATGATTGAGTATTTATCCTTAGCTTATTGGGCTTTTGTGGGCCTTGAAGGTCTATGACTCTAATGTGGCTTATTTTGTTCAATTTATACTCTTAACATATTTATTGTATTTGTATACAGAGAAATTTGTCTGTTTTTTTTTCCTTGTTAGTTCGAATTGTTTGTTTAGAGTCTGCATTTTTGTTTATGTGGAAATGAAATTGAAGTTTATCATCAACTTCTAAGGTCTTTCGTAGCGGAAACCTAGAAAACGAGAACACCGCAGCGTTGAGAAAGATCGAAGTTTCTGACTCAGAATGGAATTGTCGCCAGTGAGGGCTATTGTTTCTTTAGTTTATTTATTTATTTATTTATTATTATTTATATATTTTTTAATCTAAACTGATTAAGTCTTATGAGTGCGAGAGCATAATAAATTCCATACATCTTAGTTGATATTAAATAGCACATCTTGGATTATTCCTCATTATTGTTTCTTTTATCCGTTCTCGAGAATCCCCTATTTCTTAACAAAAAATTACAGTAAAAATAACGCATTTTGTTCTTACATTTTTAAAAAATAATACATGTTTTAAAATATTTAAAAAATAACACTTACTGTAATTTTATAAACAATCTTTAAACATTTATAAAAGAAAAAAAATTAACTTTTTAAATTTTAAAAATAAAAATTATAATATTAATTAACTTGCAAATATATCAATTTGTCATAAAATTCTTAATAAGTACTAGATCTTTTTTTTTTTAATATTTTAAAACTCATGCTACATTTCTAAAATATTCATTCAATTTTAGCATATTTTTTTAAACTCACCGTCTCTTTACCTTGTAAGGTCAACCCCATCTAAAACTTAAAAAGCACAATGATTTTATATATATATATTAGGTTATGTTTGGACAAATCATTTTGTCCATTCTTTTTTATTTTTTGGATTGGTCAAAATAGTTTGAAAAATAATTTATAAAATGATTAGAAAAATGAGTAGAATAGTTTGACTTTATGAATTTTGAAGTGATATAAATAGTTGAGATTTAAAGATATTATATAGGAATTTGAAAAGTTGAAGAAAAGTGTTGATAAAAATGGAATGGTCGGTAAGATTAGAAAATTAAATGGTTTCCAATAACATGAAATGGAATAGAATAGGTGGAATGTTTTGCCCAAAGATGGGGTTAATTCCCTCTCATTTTCTCGCCAGCCAAACAAGGGATAAAGCTCGACTTCATGAGTAACATTACCCAAATTGCGAAACCTGGGGGAAAGTGAGAAAGAAGATAGTTGATAGTTGCCGAGGGAAATGTACGGACCACGAAGCCTATGGCTGATCACATGCCAAGTTGTTGTTCTGATAGTGATGATACCACGAATTCTCGGATGGGGCAAGGAAGGTCACTACGCAGTTTGTAAGATCGCAGAGGTCAGATAATAAAAAAAATTATTATTATTATCTGTAACGATAATTGTATTTGTAATCCATATTTGTCATGATTATTGCTTTTTTTTTTTTTGGTTTGATAATCCAATATCTGTTCTCAAATTCCTGTTCCTTATCATTGCCACTTTAATTTTTTTTTGCTAGTTTGGAGCAATTGATTCACAATAGTCATTAGATTCTTCATTTCCAAATGGGGCTTATGCTTAAAGAAAAATTTGAGTGGAAAAAAAAAAGAGAGAGAGAGAGAGAAATTGCTTATTAATAACTTTGTGGTGGAGTCTAAGTGTGTAATTGTCACTAGCTATGCTTGTGCTTCAATTTTTGCATTGGAAATTTAGAAATTTGGGTTTTGAAGAGAGTTTCTGATAAACTTAATAACTTATATATATGTTATATGCACACAGATAGAGTTCTTTAGACAAAGCTTTGATGTTTTGTTTGCTGATTTATATTCAGGGGTATCTGACTGAAGAAGCTCAGGCTGCGGTGAAAAAGTTGCTTCCCGACTCTGCCGAAGGTGATCTAGCGTCAGTCTGCTCTTGGCCGGACGAGATTCGGTTCCACTACCGGTGGAGCAGCGCTCTGCACTATGTTGATACACCGGACTTTAGGTGTAACTATGAATACTGTAGTAAGTATGTAGCTTTCTGCTGTCAAAACAGTGCTCGCGTTTAGCGCTATCGCTTAGTTCGCTTAGCAGTTTTTTGAGTGATTTACGTGAACTTTGAAATTTACGGCTTTCTTGTTTTCCTGATACTCTTTGTTCTCAGAAAATTAAGAAATCTACGCCTTTTGACAAAGGATGAAAACAAATCTGATTGTCTCGTAAATAAGACATAACTCCCAAGCAGAAAAACATTACTAGATTTTCTTCTTCACTTTTATAGTTTAACGTTATTCCCGTTCATAATAGGAGACTGCCATGACTCTGGTGGACACAAAGATAGATGCGTAACTGGGGCAATTTACAACTATACAATGCAACTATCTACTGGTTATCAGAACCCCTTTTTAGAATCAAATTGTGAGGACCTTTATATCACTGGATAATAGACTTGGATTCTAGTACATAATGTTCTGATCAAGCCAAATTATGTCCACTCTTGATGACAGATAATTTGACGGAGGCACTTATGTTCTTATCTCATTTTATTGGGGATGTTCATCAGGTGTGCTGTTTTTAGTAGTTCTTCAAAACTTCGAGGCTGTACTAACTTAAAAGTAATGCAGTGGCGGACTGGAAACTGTCATGGGAAATTATACCTTTTTTTTTTTTTTTTTTCCAATTTAATATGCTAATAAGAAACTGATTCGCATTCATCGATTATTAGTGTTTTTTTTCCTTTTTTTTTTTCGTAATTGTTTGTGACTTCCTTTCCGTGAAATTGCATTTTAGTGGGATTATTTTACAGATTAGATATTACTTTTCATTGCAGAGTTGGTTTTATAGACAGAATTGTGAAAACTATGCGCTAGTAGAATTCAGTAATAAACTATTCATGCCGTCGTCCTGTCATTTTTATGTTGGTGAGAAGCAGTCATTAATGCTTAAGTAAACGGATTAAACAGTTCTAACGCCATCTTTATGTTCAATAGGATCATTTTTTGCATTCTGAACTTTTGTATGGTTGTTTTATGTGACACACTAGTAGAACCAACTTATCAATAGTTTTGTTTTTTTAGTTTTTCTTCCTCTTGATTGTTGACCATCTATA
Organism: Boehmeria nivea var. tenacissima; assembly: GCA_018132145.1. Classification (NCBI taxonomy): domain Eukaryota; kingdom Viridiplantae; phylum Streptophyta; class Magnoliopsida; order Rosales; family Urticaceae; genus Boehmeria; species Boehmeria nivea. Next base: position 7,221,107 of record CM030877.1, on the reverse strand, counting down.
ACGAGCATTGCTACATAGTGTCAAGATGTTGGCAAGTCATCGTAGTGATACTCAAAATACCTTTTTCTTATCATTGTTTCTGTTCCCTAATTGCTCAATCAGATTCAAATTGCATAACCCTTTATGAGTGGCTTTGATTTAAAAAAAAAAGGATATTATACTATGAAGTCTGAACATTCTGTTGTGTGGTGTCAGCCTCTGCATGTTGGTTTCCTTGGAGACTTAGGAGGGAACTCAATAATTGTACGATGGTATCGCAGGAAGACAAACCTCCACCATGTAAGGCTTGATTTAGATGTCTTGTGCTTGATCTCGGATGTTTTATCATGGGTAGTCAATATGTTGTTGGACTTAATTAACATTTGATTTTGTCCAGGTATGGGATACTATGATCATTGATTCTGCTTTGAAGGAATTCTATAACTCAGATCTCTCATACATGATTCAAATGATTCAACAAAATATTACGGTGTGTTGCTATTTTTCCTTGATAGTTCTATTTCACAGCCATCCCGAAGAAAAATTTACATGTAAATGATATAGTTAAATTTGAGAAATGATTCATCAAACATGCTGTTTTTTGGTTGCCCTAGGCTTGCATGTAGTCAATTAAAAGTAAAATAATCAAATGTTTGGACGTGATTTATATAACTCGCATCATGGAAAAAAAATGGTAAATGTACTTTATTGACAACATTATGGTATCCATCTTTTTAAATCTTTCTAGACTTCTCGTATCCTAGGATTCAGATATCTTGGGGCTTTCTTTTATGTATTTGATTCAGATTTACTAGTGACCAATAAAATTGTTAAATTTCAGCTATTCTGTTTTTCTAGTTTGTACAAAACAATAATTGTTAATTGATTACCTTGCTATGTTACACTCCAATCTGTTATTTATCGCTTTGAAACATCTCTACTTGTTTTCTTTCTGTAGAACAATTGGTCAAATTATGTGTCTTCATGGGGAATTTGCACAAATAACCACGCTGCTTGTCCAGATCCGTGAGTTCATCTTCTTTGGTGTGCTCTATTCAATGCATACCTGATACTGTTTTCTCGCTGACAGGCCGACTTGAGATGCTTGGTTAATTACATAACTCGTATGCTGTTGATAATCTTTTTTGCTGGGAAAAACCGATCCCAGCACGGGTGTGAAAAAGATTTGGGCCCCATTGTCGAGTGGAACCCACATGTGGGGTTCACATTTTATTTCAACCTGACTAGCTCTGTTCTTTGTGTTAATGTTTGATCTTTTAGATACACGATTAACTCCCCATCGGATCTTCAGGTACGCCTCGGAAAGCATTAGTTTGTCATGCAATTTCGCTTACAAGAATGCTACACCGGGAACCACACTTGGAGGTATATTCCCTCGAATGGAAGATGAGTAGAAATAAGATATGCCGTTATGCTGTTATTATTTCTTCTTGATCTGCGATTCCTATTAAATATGTAAAAAGATTACAAGAAATCATCTTCCAATTATTGCACATGGCCAACTCAACTGTCCATGTTACGTAATTAGGTAATTAGAAGCCATAATTGAAGCAACGTATTAAGTGGCCAAGTCATGCAAATGATGCTCTAGTAGTATTTTTATTTCTTCACGTGATCTCTTTCCTATCTGAATTTATATTTAGTAAAGAGCAATTTCTGTTCCATATTTTACCTTATAATTGTCCGCTCTATTTGTAGATGAATACTTCCTTTCTCGGCTTCCCGTCGTAGAGAAGAGGCTAGCTCAAGGTGGGGTCCGCTTAGCCGCAACCCTCAACCGGATCTTCTCTTCTGAAGCAAAAGTAGCAGAGGCAAGAAGATAGGAGGCTCAAAGAGAAAGCGTGGGGCCCGCCGATTTGGTTATCTGTTTATGTAGCTTATAGTCTCCCATAAGCAAAGATCTCAACCAATGGTCATCTTATTTTCCAAGTTGTCAACACTTTTAAGATAAGGAAAAAGAAATGTACAATTTGTTATTGATCCCAATTGACTTCAACTCAATTAATAAATTGTTGATACCAACCATTATCCCAGAATATACCCTATATTGCTTGAGTTATAAGTTTACAAAATGAATATATAATAGTGGATAGAACATGAAACTTAAAATAGTGGAAATGTCAAACTTGCACTCAACATCTAAAGAGTTTATATATCTGCAACGACTCCTCGTTGTCTTTAAACATCTACATTCGAGAACAAAATTCTGTAGATGACCAAGAGAGAGGACAGAGAAAAATAAAATTAAGAGTCGATGTTGCCATCAAGGGAAAGACTTGTTCCTTTAGGGTTTGTTTTGTTTTTCGGTTTTGCCTCCATTGTAGTTCCGGGGGCTCATGGCTGGAGCAAAGAGGGTCACGCTATGACATGTCGTATTGCCCAGGTAAAATTTTTCCGTTTCATCCGGGGAAGTGGAAACTAGCATTGTTTCAATAGCTTTGGCCTCGAGGACAAATTTTTACTGCGTTATCGAGTTTTCCAACTTAAGTTAGATCAATCTATGACAGATAATTTTGTCAATTCACACACTAGCAAGCAAAAAGATCTCTGGTCAACGTTTTTCCTATAAACTAGATTCTTGAAGGAAACTTTAGCTTGCTCTGTTAACTTTTATTTCAATTCAGCTAACGTGAGATTAGGGAAAAAAAAAAAGAGATGAATGTTCAATTTTCGTGTTAATAATAATAATAATAATAACAATTATAAAGAATTTACCCCTGGATCACAGCAAGTTGCAAAAGAACACGTTGCATAATTAAGTAATCAGTGGTGTCTAATGTTTGAGCAGTCATTGCTGGAGCCAGAGGCAGCAGAAGCTGTGGAAAATCTATTGCCACATTATGTGAATGGAGATTTGTCAGCGCTCTGCGTGTGGCCCGACCAAATCCGCCATTGGTATAGATACCGTTGGACTAGTTCTCTTCACTTCATTGACACGCCGGACAATGCTTGTACCTTCGATTACTCGCGTAAGAAACCAGTGATGATTATTTGTGCATGGACATCGATTAATTAGCTTTCAAGTAACTGATTATCGCTGATAAGTAATTACGACTATTATTTTTTGATATTTTGTTTTGGGTGTTTTAGGAGATTGCCATGATCCGAAAGGATTAGAGGACATGTGTGTTGCTGGTGCCATCCAGAATTTCACCTCTCAGCTTTCGCACTACCGAGAAGGGACCTCTGACCGTCGATGTAAGAAGCCCCCGACAAAGTTCTTCGTTAGCAACTTACATATTAAAATTGTTGTTTTGTGGTGATTATTTTTGTGTGTTTGCAGATAATATGACCGAGGCTTTGCTATTTCTGTCACACTTCATGGGAGATATCCACCAGGTATCGCGCATGAAATATGTCGAAAATTCATAGATGAGATATTTTTCTTAAACGGAGGATTTCGTTAGGGTAATAAAATTGGTGAAGGGAATGATGTTGAGTAAAACCTGATAAGATCATTAAGTAGCAGAGCATAACGTGTTGCTTCTTCTGATCCAATTCTTTTCCAAATTTTAAGTAATTAAAACAATTACCACGTTTCATGCAACAAAATCTGATTTTTTTTTTTATAAAAATTTTCACAGAGAACCTAATAATTATGGTAAATATTGTAGAAATATCAAACTGGCCTTATTTTTGCATGTTCATGTGGACAATAATCCATGTGATAATGTTCTTGCTTTCCTCAGCCTATGCACGTCGGATTCACCACCGACGAAGGAGGAAACACCATCAATCTACGCTGGTTCAGACATAAATCGAATCTGCATCACGTAAGCCCTTTTTCTTTTTGCTCGCACAAGTACTGATTGATTATTTTACCAGAGAAAAAAACGAAGAGGAAGCCGAGTTCTTTTTCCTTTTTTTTAATGAGATTTTTGATCCAAATGCGCATAGGTGTGGGATAGGGAGATTGTACTGACAGCTCTAGCAGATTACTACGACAAGGATATAGATCTTCTCCTACAAGACATTGAAGGAAATTTCACTGATGTAAGCAGGACCAATACATAAGAAAAATATTTTTTGGTAAAATTGGATGAACTAATATTACGATAATTAAAATTTCAATTTCATCAATGAGTTCCCATTAACCGTTGTCGGTGCGGGTTGTGCAGGGAATTTGGTCAGACGATGTTGCTTCATGGAAACACTGTGACGATCTCGCTTCTTGCGTAAACAAGTTAGTATCCTCTATCAGTAGCGTTTTCCTTCCTTATCTGAGACCATATCGGAAGAATTCTCAAATTTAGCTTCAATTTCGCTGATTTTTGCGTATAGGTATGCTGTTGAGAGCATAGACATAGCTTGCAAATGGGGTTACAAAGGCGTCGACCCTGGCGTAACTCTTTCAGGTATACATTCAAAACCACGTACACAATCACGTAGTTTCATTCGCAATATCGGCTTTTGCATCAGAGTTTTTGACAGATTCAAAGCAGAAATACCAACGCTCAAGTAATTTATTTGGTGCAAAAACTGTGATTTAGAACTCCGTTTCTCTGGCGAGTAATTCTTTTCACTTTTTGAAATGTGACAATTGCATGATTTTAACTACATTTTTTTTTTTTTAAATTTGTATTTGCAGATGAATACTTTAATTCCAGGATGCCGATTCTGATGAAGCGCATAGCTCAGGGTGGAGTGCGATTAGCCATGATTTTGAACAAGGTTTTCGGCGATTCTGAAGAAGGATTTGCAACACCAACTTAATAATTTGACAGAAATATAATGTAGATTATTATCTGGATATTAATCAGCAAGTGCTAATTAATCCTTTAGTAAAACCATGCCACTTCCAAAGTTTAGCTGGTTAGTTAATGTCTAGCATTGTTTAGTTATGTGACCATTATTCTCAATGACCATCCTTGTAATGCTTCTGGTTTTCAGTTAGTTCCCAAATGTTTGTACCTTGTAACAACACTTTTTTTTTTTTTTACATTGAACTGTACTTGCAAATAAACAATTAATTCGTCTTAATAAGGTGGTTAAATTGCACAAAAATCTTGGCTGTATGTTTCCGCATTAAGCTTCGATAAACGTATACTTCATTTTCTCTTTTTCTTTTTTTATCAAATCCAACGCAACACCAAGCTAGCGACGTGGCAATAATAAAACTTTGCACAAATATTATTTAATCACATTTTTTTCCTTAGAATATTGGCCGATTATTTATTCTTTGGCTTTTAATAGGTCATCAAATTTGCCCTTTATTATGCAAACATAGTAAAACCTCTATACATCTATAACGTCGGACCAAGAAAAAATATTAATTTAACGAAGTATTAATTTATTGATAAATTAATTAATTAATAATTTATTAAGGTATACATATGCATTATATCTTAATTGTTTTACAAGTTATTATTATAATTTAATTATTTTTTAACTAAATAAATTCACGACAATATTAAATTTGAGGAAGAACAAATAATATCACATATATATTTCGTGAATTCTTCTTAAAAATGATCAGTTTATATATCTGATGGGTCCTAAAAAATTTAATAGTAATGCATTATCTTATGTAGCTATTGAATTAGGGAAAATTTGGGTGAGGGGCCTTCCCACCTCTAATAATAAGAGCTTTATTTATATCTTTCAAAAATTAAATAAATGTCCATTGCCTCTAATGAATTTTATTGTTGTGCCTATTTTACCCTTTGATATGTGCTATTATCTCTTGAATAAAGTAACAGTGAGATTATGCAACGAAGAAACAGAGAAAGAAGATGAACTATAGAACAAGTCAGTTGTCACAAAGAGGATGAAGAAACAAAAAGGGAGAAGAAAACCTGGGGAATCAATTAGTAAATTCGTTGACTTACTCTGGTAATTCGATGACTTACCCTAATAATTCATTGGCTTACTTCGGTAATTTGTTGATTTACTCTTAATAAGACAAATGCGTCAAAACAAAAAAAAAACACTAAATTAAAATATAATAATCTTTTCTTCTACTGTTTAAATCGAATCTGCATAAGAAATCTGAAATTTACATCTTGAGCAACCATTGTGTTTGGATTTGAAAACCCTAGGGCCTCTCTTTCTCTCTTCTCTCTATATGACATTGAGCCATGCATTTTGTCGATTGGTATCTCCGCAAACAAATCCACGGGTTCGTCGAAGAATGTCAAGAAGGTTCATATGAACCAGTAGTTTGTATAGACTGACGAAGGGGAAGCAAGAAAAGGAAAGGGAAGAAGAAAAGTTAGCCATTGGTGTCGTCTTCCACGACCTTGATTGTCAATCCGACGACCCAATCTTCATGGCTTTGATTGTTTGGTTAGAGAAAGTGAGGAGGTTTTGAGCTTTGCCTGAGAGTAGAGAACTTGATTTTGTCGAGGGAGAGAGAAAGAAGAAATAAAGGACACTTTTGTCCTAATCAATTTTGAGAGGCTTTTTTTTTTTTAATTTTTAAAAGTTGTATATATATAGTTAATAATGGGCTTGAAATGGGCCAAATACCCAGTTACTCCCATTGAATTATGAAGTTTTTACACAATGAGTCAATATATGACCTTATATTACACAAATGTTTAGACTTTGTAACTATTATTAGATCTATTCACTTTGCATACGTGGCTAAGTTTGAGTGACATTTTTACCCCTAAGAGGGTTAAACCCGGTTTTACACGGGTATGTTTTTTTTTTTTACTCAATACACATGCATCCGGGTATGTTGTTAAGTATTTACGTTTTTTTTTCTAACGTAGTTAATGACTTATGTTAATATATATATATATATATATATATATGTATATATATTTAATGATCATTATTGGCAGTTTTTCCACCGCTAAACAAGGGGAGTTTGTTTTCTACTTTTTACTAATTCTTTTTCGTTTTATTCCAGCAGTTTTACATGTGTGTTTTTTTTTTTTTTTTTGCTCAATACACATGTATCCGGATATGTTATTAAGTATTTTTTTCTTCTAACGTAGTTAATGACTTATATTACCATATATATATATATTTAATGATCATTATTGGCAGTATATCCACCCCTAAACAAGGGGAGTTTGTTTTCTATTTTTTACTAATTCTTTTCCGTTTTATTCCACCTGTTTTACATGTGTTTTTATGTAAATTAATATCTTAAAATTTAATGTTCAGTTATTAAACGTTAATTTCAAATTCAAATATAATTTCAGCGGGTATGTTGTGCTTCAATTTTTTGTTTTGAGTTGCTTAAAACACCAACTAATAGATTGTGATGTCCATTTGACTGAGAAAAGACAAAAACAAAACAAAAGCTTCGAAATTTTGTTTTACTAGTGGCGGAGAAGATCATATCAACTCCATTTTGTGAGTATTAAACAGGTGTTGTATTTCGTATTAATTTTGTAATATGATATTCATTTATTTCACATCTCAAGTTCTGATTCCATGTGTTTCTTATTGTTATCTGACTTTGTGTTGTATAATTCGTGTGACTATTAGTGTTCTTATATGTATACCATTTTACATACTTGTAGTGATTTGAGAATATTACGTTTGCCCCAGTTGTCAGTGTAGCCTGTCATTAAAAATAAAAACTTTCTGTATTAAATATTATGATATGCAAATACACATACCATATTAAAAAAATCACACACAAATCAGCCAGAGGTGCTCAACTAATCACATTTTCAAAAGCTTGAGAGGTGGTACTCAAATCCGATATCATATTTTGAATATATCATTTTCAAAAATCATTTAGATGCTCAAAATGATAATATTTTAAAATTGATTACCATGATACTCAAATCTGAATATCATATTCCAAAAACACCACACAAATAAGTAGAAGTGTTCAAGTAATCACATACAAAGCCGAATAGGTGCTCAAATAATAACATTCTAAAAGTATGAGAGGTGTACAAATATTTCATACCCAAATGTTCAACTGTCAAACTCGAATATCATATTATTAATATCATTTGCCAAAAATATTTCGATGTCATTAGAGGTTTCTAAATAATCTCACTCCTAATGCATTCCAAATGTCATATACCAATCATCACATTCCAAACTCATATATCATATTCATAATATTATATCCAAAAAAACAGCAGCTTATTCAAATTCTTAATCTCAAATATCATATTCAAAATTTAATATACAAAACAGCGGCATGGTTGTTTAAAACCTCAACCCCAGATATTCATAATATCATATTCAAAAACTAAAGAAGTGGTATAATGTTTAAAAAAATAATCCATTAAAACATCTTACATTGTTGCTAATCTCGTCGTTGATAGCCGTAGTTGATCTCGTGCGTCTACGGGTTGAGGTTGGGTTCTCACCCTTATTTTGGGCTCCGACTGATTGATCCTCCCTCAATCGCTTAATCGGCGCACCACTTCCTAATCGCGGAGTGAACATGACCCGAGTCATTGGGTGTTGTCGTCGCCGATGATTTTCAACAATCGTAAAAAAAAAAAAAAAAAAAAAAAAAAGGGGCTGTTTCTTTAGGATTGCATCGCTGTTTTTTCACAGTTTTAGGGCCTTTTTTTTTTTGGGGTTTTGTTGTCTTTGTCAATGTTTGTTTCTTTCTGTTTCGTTTGGCTTCACGGGCATCCCAAATTTTTTGGGTTGATTTTGTAGATTTAGGGCGGAGATTTTAGGTGGTTTCTGCCGGTGAGGGAAAACAAATGTTGACAGAAAGAAGAATGTTAGGATTTGTGGGTGGAACAATGGTGCTTTGGGCCGGATTTTTATGGAAATAGTAGCTCGAGATATTCGCCGGTGAGAGTGGAGAGTAGAACGAGGGAATGAATTTTTGTTCGTATTTTAGCTTCAAATCAAAATTCAAAATTTTTCTTTTTTTTGAACCAGTCATTAATGCTGAAGACAAGTCAATATTTTTTAATTTTTTTTTAAATGGGTCATTAATGATAGTTTGCCAAGTACATAAATATTCGGATCTTTTTTTTTTTTTTTGTCCTCTTCCGGATCCACTACCCGTTTCAATAAAGGGCAATACATTATTCTTATTTTAGTCTTTGAATAGATCTAATATATTTTTAAGCGGGTGAACTATTATGTAAATAATGCTCTATATTTGACTATATGTGTTAACAGCCCTTGAATTATTAATTAGCACCCTCGGATTGGAAAATTTTTTTATTTAACTAAGGTTATTAATTTATCAAAGTATTACAATATTTTGCTTTAGTCCCTCTAATAATAGTAGGTTTTGATACAAAACTTATATGATCAACATATGGTGGAGTGGATGGTAAATGGATATTTTTATTACTTGTTCATTTTTACATGGATATATTCAAAATTGAAAAAATAGTGCTAGACGTACTATATTTTAATAATTTTTTAAATATTATTTTACGTTATACAAGAGGTCTCATATCGTAATTAATTAATCGGTGTTTAACTGATAATTTAAAAGATATTACAGTCAACATATAAAAATATAATCATCCATTACGCACGATGTTATAAAATATTTGATTTAGACAAAGGTATATATATTATCGGTCAATTCATATTAATCCACGCGTTAAATTATAAATTTGCATTTTTCAATTAAAGCTAAGAATTATAGTTTTTAAGTCTAAAAGCAACAAAAATAAAGTATTTTTCTAGAAGGTCTTAGGTAATATTTCTTGCCTTCAAGTTCCTATTTTTGTTATGTTTGCAAAAAAAAAAAGTTCCTATTTTTGTTGAGCCGGCTTGAACGTGCACTTTGACTCAACATGGCTACACGCCAAGACCGGTCAGTGATGTCTTAATCTCAAGTTTTATGGTTAGAAAACAAATCAATGGTGGTTGCTGGTTAGAGGTTCTCGAAAAAGTCCAAGGAAGAAGAAAAGTTAGCGGTGGAGTTTTGTTTTTTTAAGGGAAAAAAAAGTACACAAGAAACAAAAAAAAAGGTATTATTTAGCGGGCTACAAGATTGGGGGAAACAAAATAAATATTGATATAATTTAAATAATGACCTGAATTAATGTGTTATTAATAATCTATGTCTTAAATAATAGGTTCTTTTAATTTTTATTAAGATTAATTTTACATTTGATACACGAATTTTAGGATCAGCTTCACTTTACTCTTTAAATTTCAAAACGTTAAATCATTTCCCCTTTATATTTAATATTTTGTCAAACTGCTACTTCCGACAAATATTAGACGAAAAATCATCATCTGCATGTGGTGTTATTAGAGAGGGCATATTGGTAAAATTGCAATATTGGTCTATTGTGACTTTTTTTTCCAGTTGTAAAAACAAGTGAAGTATTTTATTTAGATTTTGAGATTTTTTTCTTTAATTTGCACGGTTAATTTTTATTCTTTTATTCATATTTAGGATTTTTTTTTCCATTTAAATCTTGTTACATTAAAATACAACTACCCACACCAATTCAAGGGCAAAACAATAATTTCAACTTTTTACTAATCCCAAAGTACTTAAAAACACAAATATTAGGCACTTGCTGTCAAATATTTGACAGAATAAGCAATCTTACAAATTTCCATAGTTAAAGGGGAACATACCCAATATTTTGAAATCGGAGAAATTTTACAAAACTACATAAATAAAGAAGAACGGACCTAACATTTTGAAATTTAAGGGGCATAGTGAACTGACCCTAAAGTTTAGGAGGCAAACGTAAAATTAACTTTTTCTATTATTAGTGACGTAGTGCGAGTAGAAATTAAAAAAACAACATAAAACATAGATATTAGGGTGAGTTGCAAAAATAGGCCAAAATTAAATGTTTGTTTTAAATGATAGCCTGTGTCTCAAAAAATTAAAGAAATAGCCATGTTACGAATTGTATAACAAAAAAGTGTCACACAAAATATAACAGATCTATAAATATTTGTAAGATATTATTTAACACTTCAAAAAATAATGAGTAAAACTTAAAGTGCTACAAAATATCTTATAAATATTTACAGATGTGTTATATTTTGTGTGACACTTTTCTATTATACAATTCGTAACATGGCTATTTTTTTTAATTTTTTGAAACATAGGCTGGACTTAAAAAATGAATTTTTTTTGGCTATTTCTTACAATTTCCCTAGATATTAATAGTGTGTAAAAAAAAAAAAAAAAAAAAAAAAAGAGGTGCTTTTAAAATTTTCCAAAAATATTAATGAAAGTTGAAGCAATTGACAAATTTGAATTTTAGTAATAAACTTATTTCTAATTATGAGTTAATTAATCATTGGAGAATAAATGTAGAATCTTAATCATATTTTGAAGATAAACTCAATATTGTCTGAGTATTGGGCTCTAATAAGTGTTGATCCCACATTGATAACACCTCCAAAGGAGGGATTTAGGAGATCTTGTAATTAATGATTATTTTTATTCCAAAGAACATTTGATTCATCGAATTTATACAGTCGTGGCCCTCAATTTCGAGTACCACAGTTACTCGCGCCATGTCAAATTTATGCGTCATTGCTACATTTTGATATTTTAACATAAAAAATATTAAATAACGACGCAAATGTTATATATGATGTCAAATTTGATACAAAGCATCAAAATATCAAATATTTAGTATTAAAAATGAGTATTGATTTATTAACTTTTGAATCAGGGGTGGAGCCAGAATTTTTCTTGAGGGGGGCATAAGATAGAAGTAAAACGAAATATGAAAACAATTAACTCAATGTAGTATATTACAATTGTGTTGAGGGCGGCATGTGAGGAAAAATTACATGTAATTTTTTCTTAATCACAAAACTCATCTACAATATAGTAAAAGGTAAAAAATTTCAAGGGGGCATATTCTCAAGTAGCTCCACCCATATTTTGAATAATCATTAAAAATTAATATTATATTTAAAAAATTTCCTCCTCCAATGTGGCATATTTAGCTAATTCACCGACAAAAATATCAATTATACAATGCTTCATGTCTATAATATTGTTACACTGAATATGAGAGCATGAAGCATTATCAAAAGACTCTTAAAAATAATTAAAAACATATGATACATCACCCTCACCCGTCACAACTCACAATACATATCACGTAACATATTACCATACAAGCCCTATGTCTCCTAAATTACCTCTAATTCAAGTGCCATAACACACGAGTACAATGAACCAAAATATGTGAAAAAAATAAAAAATAAAAAAATAAAAAGACTAATGAACTTTGACTCTTTTGCAATTGGAATTCCAAACTCACGGCAGCCCTTGCACAGGATTACAGCTGGGCCACAGACCAAATCAAATCAAACCCTAATTCAATGGTTAAAAAGAAAATATATATCTTAAAAAGTCTATCTTACCCTTTAACTTTGTCAACACAAAATGTCGCTATAAAGGGTACTATTGTCCTTACATCACTAAGTAGACAATTAGGAATTGCTTTTGAGTGTATTTTTTGCACATTTCGGTTTCTCGAGTTTCCATTTGGAATTTGCCAACCAAGCAAAGCATATACGGAATCAATATAACACTTCTTTCCTCGAAATTTGGAAATTTTAATTTGTTCTTATTATAATACTTTATTAATGTGGCATTTCCCTCAAATCTCAACAAACTTTTCTTGAGTCGCAAGTTGCTCGTGGACGTCTATGATTTTTCTCTCTCTTCCTAACATTATTAATTACACATTTAACACAAAATACACATTTCCATTCATAACTCGTTAGTTTGGTTCGATATTAGCGAATATAAGAGTAAAAAATATATATATATATACACACACATACACACACAGCACTAATATCACACCAGCTTTTGTCCTACTTTGGACATACAATTCGAAGAACCAGAGAGAGAGATTCGAGACTCACAAAAGTAACAATTTTAACTTTTCATGTTCATTTCGTTTTTTTTTTTTAATTTATTTTTTAAATTTATTTCTTGGTAAGATCTCAGGATTTGATATGAACACGCATTTTTATATTTATGTTTTGGTATTTCATGTTTGTTTCACTAATTTCCTATAGCTTTTCCTTTCTAGTTTCTATTATTGAATATCTTCGACATTGTTTTTCCAGGCACGGTTTGTATTGTTTTTATCAACACAAATCGCTTTACAAATCACTACAAAATTTTCAATCTTTTTCGTCTTTCTTTCTTCGTTTCATAGAATTTTACTAAGCGCTTTCTCTTTGTGTCTTCCATTAGGTTATGATTAAATCAAGGTTTTTTTTTATTGTTTTATTAATTTTTGACCTTCCCTTTTTGTCATTGTCTCCAAGATTTTTGGAGTTCTCATGTCCACAGTCTCTATATATATATATATATATATATATATATATATATATATATATATATATATATATACACAACTCTCTATTTTCAATCTTCCTATACATAGTTTTTCTAATTCGCTTTTTTTTTTTTTTTTGAAGTTGCACAGATTTCAGTAGCTTAATTTTGCTTCAATATACAAGAAAGAACTAAAGCTCTGAAAATGGCATTGGCAAGAATAAGTAGAAGCACTATAAGAAGATCAGAAGGCACAATCAAGAGCATTTCAAATGAGAGCTTCACAACGCACAAAATATTCTCTCCCTCTCTGGCGAATCCCGGCTTTTCTTACCTTTCGAGCATCCGAAAGGCGAATCCTCACTCGAGTTTGTGGGGCAGAGGAATCAGCGTGGCCCCGCATTGCCGAAACGCCGTGGCGGAGAGGATCGTGGAGGACTCGGACGTGGAGCATGAGGAAATCCGATACCCGACGCTGGAGGCGACGAGGCCAAGCGAGAAGCCGAGGGTGGTTGTCCTCGGCACGGGCTGGGCGGCGTGTAGATTCCTCAAAGGGCTCGACACAGAGGCGTACGATGTGGTGTGCATTTCGCCGCGGAACCACATGGTGTTCACCCCTTTGCTTGCCTCGACTTGCGTCGGGACGTTGGAGTTTCGCTCGGTGGCTGAGCCCGTCAGTCAGATCCAATCCGCGCTCTCTACCGATCCCAATTCGCACTTTTACTTGGCCACCTGCAGTGGCGTCGACACAGACAAACACGAGGTTGATGTTAGAGAAAATGCTATTTAGCTCAATTGATGCTCGGCTCAACCAGTGTTAAAGGTAGGTCCTACGCATGTAGGGCCTACCTTTACGTGAAGATTGAGCCGAGCATTATTGAGGTCATAAAAAATAAGTACTTTTGTTTGAGCTAAACAAGTGAAGTTGCCATAGAGTGCTGATCATCAAGCTATGTGTTTGCTTTTGCAGGTCTATTGTGAAACGGTTAGCAAAGGCGGATTGTCTCGCGAGCCTTACCGGTTCAAAGTCGCGTATGACAAGCTCGTCATCGCTGCCGGGGCTGAGCCCTTGACGTTTGGTATCAAAGGCGTGAAGGAACACGCCTTTTTCCTTCGCGAGGTTAATCATGCCCAAGAAATTCGGAAGAAGCTCCTCTTGAACCTAATGCTCTGTGAAAATCCAGGTAAATGGCTATTGAAAGAAGAAAAAAAAAATACTATATTTTGTAATTACTAGACCTATAATTTTGGAGTTGGAATTTGTTACTACAGGAATTTCAGAGGAAGAAAAGAAGAGGCTTCTACATTGTGTTGTCATTGGAGGAGGTCCCACAGGGGTTGAATTCAGTGGTGAATTGAGTGATTTTATAATGAGAGATGTTCGTGATAGGTACACTCATGTTAAGGACTATGTCAAAGTGACACTTATTGAGGTAATCTTGGATGTCAATGAATTGAAATTAGTCCATCACAGAAGAGGAACTATGTATGAAATGATTATTTGCTATTTGTCTTTTAACAGGCAAATGAAATCTTGTCTTCTTTTGATGTTGGGCTAAGGCAATATGCAACAAACCACTTGACCAAAGTAAGTTGATCACATGGTTGGTGTGTCTGATTTCTCAGAGATCTATTGGTTTGGACTGAATAATGACATGTTTGTGAGTGTTTCTTAGTCTGGTGTTCGCTTAATGCGCGGCGTTGTGAAAGAGGTTCATCCCGGAAAGATCGTCCTTAACGATGGAACCGATGTGCCCTATGGCCTGCTGGTGTGGTCCACTGGTGTAGGACCATCAAACTTTGTGAAATCTCTTGATCTCCCCAAGTCCGGCGGTGGAAGGTAAAAATCACATTCGCGAGCATGAAATTTTCGGTCCTTTCAAGTAATTTGATGAACTTTCAATCTATTAAGGATTGACAGGAATTGATTAACTCTCTGTTGAATGGCAAAAGGATTGGTGTGGACGAGTGGTTGCGCGTTCCTTCTGTCGAAGATGTGTTTGCGCTTGGAGATTGCGCTGGTTTTCTTGAACAGACGGGACGGCCTGTGCTTCCGGCTTTGGCTCAGGTTAGTGCTTTTCCTTCTCTTCCTCTGCATATTCTACATTTGCAATACACAAGCAACATTGCTGTCTAACAAATTTAAGGCTTAGAGAAGAGTTTTCAATGTGGCAAATTCGGAGAATGGATTTTGAGAGACCTACTTTTACCTTGACAATAGCCGTTAACTCTTTTTAAAACATGAGAAGACTCAAAACTATACAATTTCAAAGTGTAGCACTTCCAATTTTTTTTTTTTTGTCTTAACCAATTTCGATCTGTTTTCAACTCTGAGCAGGTCGCGGAACGACAGGGTAAATTTCTGGTGGAGTTGTTTAACAAAATGGGGAAGCAAAACGGAGGAAAGGCGTTAAAGGCTAAAGACATCCCTCTCGGGGACCCTTTCGTGTACAAACACCTTGGAAGCATGGCTTCCGTTGGCCGCTACAAGGCGTTAGTTGATTTGCGCCAGTCCAAGGTAATTCATGCCGCGCATAAAAATTATTATGTGACAATTCTGATACACTATCATATGTTTTAATACAATGGGTTACGACCTTTCAGGACGCGAAAGGCATATCCCATGCCGGGTTCGTAAGCTGGCTGATCTGGCGCTCCGCTTACCTTACGCGTGTCGTCAGCTGGAGGAACAGGTTCTACGTGGCAGTGAATTGGGCAACGACGCTCGTCTTCGGCAGAGACAACTCCAGAATTGGTTAGACAGAGAGCACTACATTAGCTTCTTGTTACAATTTAGCTACACAAGGGTTATTTTATTGGTTTCCAAGAAGTGGAGTTCTTGGGTTCTGGTCTCTTGATTTGTTGTTTAATTCACTTCAGTATTTGACCTGGTAGACTACTTAGTCTTCTGGAAAATTGTTATGTAAATTGAAACTTTTTGGGCATGAATTGGAAATGAAAAAAAAAAAAAGATGCATTTTGATGCACCAAATCACCACACAAAATTTTATAGATAACTCATTTTCATACATGTCCAATGGGATTGTGTGTCTGTTGGTGTTAGACTGTTGGTGAAAAATATACCCTTCTCATATTTGTTACATAATTTTGGCCTTTCAAGATTTCTCTTAAACCATACAACATGAAAATAGAGTTCTTTGATCTTCACAAAAGATAAAAAGGCCTGAAGAATAAACACAACTAGAAATTCACATTCTCAACCAAACAAAACTTTTACACAAAAAAAAAAAAAAAAAATGAAACTGGGCATTATGCTAAAACGATCTCCATGGACAACTAGAAATTCACATTCTCAACCAAACAAAACTTTTACACACCAAAAAAAAAAAAAAAAAAAAAAAAAAAGAAAGAAAGAAACTGGGCATTATACTAAAACGATCTCAACCCAGATCCTAATAATGATACAAAACACACACTGGAATTTTCATAAGCTGACAAGAAAATAGATGAACACTTGGGAAATTCCAATCACCTAAAACTACAAAAATTTGACTAGCTAGTTTCAACTAGAACAAAAATTTGACTAGCTAGTTTCAACTACAACAAAAAAAACACCCCAATTTTCATTTTCCTTTTATTCTTTCTTCTGAGAACTAAGCAAGTTCAGCACCAACACAGCGAGTATGGAGCGAGAAGATTGAAGAGAAAGAGTGAATCAGAACCGTCAAAGCAGACACCTTGACCTGACCCCTCTTGGGGATCAGACGGCCAGACATCTTCCCAGACAAGTCCCTCTTATCACCAGCCATGAATTCTTTAGGTTTTTCTGGGATCAAAATGAGATCTTATCTTATAACTCAAAACAAGAAATGGAAATGTAAGAGTTTGGAGGATTTTGAAAGAAGTGAGTGATTTGAGTGCTGTGTATTGTCAAGTGTTGGTATTTATATATATGTAGGACTCAAAAAGGAGTTGTTAGACCTGCCCTTTTAATTTTTAGCTTTAACTAAAAATGTTTTTGTTTTTTGTTTTTTGTTTTTGATAATTATTGCTCATAGATTTTGACATGCTGTTGTGTTGTCGATCTTGACCTTCCAGGATCCAACTGGCTTGTTCAGTGTGTTCACACTTCTTTTTCCCTTGTTTTTATTGTTCTAAGAGATGGTCCAATTTTTATTTTTATTTGTTTATTTTTAATGTCCCCTTCAAGTCCTTTTCTAGTTAATTTATGATTCAACTTTCAAGTCCTTTGTCATTTATTATTATTATTATTATTTTTGCTGAAACATTTATTATTATTATTATTAATTGGATTAGGAATTGCCGAATTTGTATCCTATCATGGGTGGTCATTAAAGTGGTCATATAGGATTTTATTTGGATCTTTATAATTCAGGTTCTATATAGAATACTTCTTCTGGAATTCAGGTTCTATATAGAATTATAGATATTGGCATATGGATTTATTCTAAAGGTGAGAAGAGCTTTTTCCATATGCACACTTTTAATAATAATTGAACCCTTGAACTTTTTTTTTTTTAGCTGAATATTGAACCCTTGACCTTGAAGTTAGTAAAAGGGAAAAATCAAATTAGAGTCTTCTACCACTTTAGTTTAAGACTTTTTAGTCATAGAATTGATTCTTCTAACAAACAATATGTAGTTTGTTTTTAAAAAAAAAAAAAGAAGATATATATATACTACTAGTAAACTTAGTCGTACTATATATATATATATATATATATATATATATATATATATAGGCACTGCAAGAAATACATGTAGCATTGGAACATCATGTACGCTATTCTTGGGTTTGCCTTGTTATAATTACACTCAATTATCTTTGTTCTCCTCAAATAAAAATAAAAATAAACAAAGAATAGGGTTTCTTTTTAGGAATTTTTTTTTAAGTACAGCAGTTGTATTTGTAAGTAAAATAACAATTAAAAAAAAATAAAAAAGCTAAGTTATCGTAGTAAAGTATCTTAAATGCATTCCAAATTTGTTTCTATCATTATTTTACTTTATTATGAATCAGTATACCGATTATAATGAACAAAAAAAAAAAAAAAAGACTCAGCTCTTGGGTATGGATAAGCATGCAAATCCGGTCATAGCCGACCGACCGGAAAAATTTGAACGATAATTAACCGGTTAATTAACCGGTGTTAATCGGTTGAAATTTCCGGTTATTAACCGGTTATTAACACCCCCGACGACGGCCCGGCTTGTCTGTGCACTTGTTCGTCGTATAACACCCCCGACGACGGCCCGGCTTGGCCAGCCGCACCCTCGGCTGGCAGAGGAAGCCCGTTGTCCAATTTAACACATCTGTCAATGTGATAATGGAGGTGGCTAGTCCCTCGATGTGATTCGGCCCTATATTGTTTCTCGCAACCCTTACAGGTGGCCCACACCTTGATGCTGCCGTCTGATTGCCGTTCTTCTGTTCGCGTCATACTGCGCCAAACATCAGACTTCCGTCTCTTCCCACGCGTAGGTCGGGCGCCGACTTCGTTGTTATCGTCGTCATTGCCCCCGGCATGTCCAGCGGCGGGAGCGGCCGATGGTTGAGCTGGCGATTGCGGAGCCGGCGGCGGACGTATCTGAACGGTCGGGACAGGCGGCGGACCGGTGTGGGCCGGAACCGGGAAATTGAAGTCCATTGGCGGCGGCCTAAATTGCGGTCTCCCGCCCGCAAATTGCTCAAAGGAAGGGATCTGGTAGTTATCGGCAGAAGGAGGCCGATGTGACGAGCTACTTGCCTGGCCCGCTTGTCGGCCTAGCTGCAGACTAGTAGATGGAGCATACAATCTGGTCTCCGCACGGTCCAGGACGCTATCCGTGTAGTCGGGCAACGGCCTTGGTGGGCCACCAAATAAATAAGTGCTCTGCTGTTGCATCGCCTCAATCCATGGATCTTGGACTTGTGTTTGGCTAATGTGTGTACCCTGAGTCTCGTCGTCGCTGTAGGCGGCCTGCGAGTCTTCGTACGGATACGCCATGTCGCTAAATTTATAGCAAATAAAATAAAAAAATGTGTTACTATTTAATAAAATAAATAAATTAATAATTACTGATTTCATGAATAACCGGATTAATAACAAATGCAACTAACAATTTAAGTCACAATTTAACTAACACTATTATAAGTTATATAACTAATATTAAAAAGTTAGTTATTTGACTAACAATTTAACCAAGGGTCTAAAAAATATTTTTAAAAATTATCATAACTAACAATGGAACTAATTTAAGTATAATGAGATAAATAAAGTATCAAATACTAAATTAGCGTCTCCTAATATAAGTATAATGAGATAAATTAAATAAAATATAATAATTTAATATATCATTAATTTAACTATAACGAGATAAATAAAATAAAAAATAACAACTACAAATTTAATAACTAGTAATTTAACTATAATTAAAAAAAATAACAAGTTAACAACTACTAATTTAATAACTAGTAATTTAACTATAATCAAAAAAATCAAAAACAAAATAACAACTACTAATTTAATAACTAGTAATTTAACTATAATCAAAAAAATAAAATAACAAGTTCTTAAATAACAACTACAAATTTAATAATTAGTGATTTAACTATAATAAAAAAATTAAAAAAACAAGTTAACAACTACAAATTTAATAACTAGTGATTTAACTATAATAAAAAAATTAAAAAAACAAGTTAACAACTACAAATTTAATAACTAATAATTTAACTATAATCACTAAAATAAAAAAACAAGTTAACAACTACAAATTTAATAACTAATAATTTAACTATAATCACTAAAATAAAAAAATAAGTTAACAACTACAAATTTAATAACTAATAATTTAGCTATAATCAAAAAAATAAAAAACAAAATGAAAACTACAAATTTAATAACTAATAATTTAACTATAATCAAAAAAATAAAAAACAAAATGACAACTACAAATTTAATAACTAATAATTTAACTATAATCAAAAAAATAAAAAACAAAATAACAACTACTAATTTAATAACTAATAATTTAACTATAATCAAAAAAATAAAAAATAAAATAACAACTACTAATTTAATAACTAATAATTTAACTATAATCAAAAAAATAAAATAACAAGTTAACAACTACTAATTTAATAACTAATAATTTAACTATAATAAAAAAAATAAAATAACAAGTTCTTAAATAACAACAACTAATTTAAGTATAATGAAATAAATAAAATAAGAAATAATTTATTTAACATTAATAACTATTAATTTAACTAAACAAATAAATCAAGTAACAACTACTAATTTTAATAATCAAATAAATAAAGTAAAAAGTAGTAAATTTAGAAAAGAAAAAAATAAACCGTTTGTAACTAATCATAAAACAATATTGCACTAAATATTATATTATGAAAATAAACTAACAAAATATGATAAAAAAATAAGAAAATTTACATACGGGCAAAATATATAACTAATTATAAAACTAATTTAGTTATTAATTATTAATAAATAGTAACACTTAAAATTAAAAATTCCAGCAAAACTTACATATTGCAGAATATGAAGCCGGCCGGCACAATCAAAGACTTGCAAAGCTGAGAATGAAGTGGAGGTCTACTGAGAATGAAAAAATATTTTTTGCTGAAGACAATGTGTTTCGGTGGAGAATAAAGTGAAGAAGCGAAGAGTGAAGATTGAGATTTTATAGAAAAAAATTAACATTCATACACTACACTGTACATTCACGGACGGGGTCAAACACACTGCACCTCACTGCGCACCTCACCAGTTACCACTGCACGTCTGCATTTAACTGCTCCACGCTGCACACCACGCTGCACACCACGCTACCTCACTGCACCTCACTGCTGCACACTGCGCACACTCTGCACCTCACTGCACACTTGCACCACTTCACTTTTGAAAAGGAAAAAGACAAAAAAAAATTTCGACCATGACTAAAAAAGGTTGTAACAGTTCGGTTGAAATCCGGTTGAAATCCGGTTGAAATATTGATTTCGAAAAAAACCGGTGAAAATCCGGTTAATAACCGGATTTTAACCGGCGGTAAAAATCCGGTTATTAACCGGATTTTCACCGAAAAATTCCGGTGGAGGAGTTAACCGGTCGGTTAACCGATTCGGATTTGCATGCTTAGGTATGGAGATAGGAAGGCTTTTTTCTATAATTTGCTTTTAGCTCAAAAAAAGGAAAAGGCAATCTTATCTTAGGGTTAAGTTTATCCAAATTGCTTTTAAGTCATTATCAACTTTTCTTTTGGTAAAGGGACATTTTATTCGGCCTTCTTGCCTTTTGCATAAAAAACACGTGCTACACTTTTTTTTTTTCTTTTCTTTTGCTGCAATTTTGTTCCCACTACGTGAAGAGTCGTAATGACTACTGTGTTGTCATGATTATAGGTAATAGATGGAGCCCAAAAAAGAAAAAATAAATAAAAGAAAGAGAGAGAGAGAGAGAGAGAGAGAGAGAGAGAGAGAGGCTGAGAGCAGAGAAAAGAAAGGTACAAGGAAATGAATGAATCAAGTCGCGTTCTTTTTCTTTCTTTTTTCTTTCTTTTCTTCTTTTTCTGGAAGGGACAAGGAGTTATTGATTCCACGTAATGTGAACATATTATTTTATTATTGTCATCTTGTGTTTAGGAAAAATTTAGATTCGGTCTCATAACTCGATTAAATAATTAAGGGCTGCTGGAGTTTAACTGTTAATATGTTATTAATTAAAAGACTGGATCTGCATGGATTGCTTTAAATATGAAAGAAAAAGGGTGAGTTTCAAAATTCTGTCTATTAACATTCTTAAAAACTCTCCAACACAAGATTTATATGTATGATCTCTTTCTAACAAGTGTAAATGTTGTTATATAAACTTCTAATAGCTTTCCAATAGCAAATTGAGCACATTCCAGTATTTTTGAGATTTTTCAATATTTAACCAAATTTTCGACTAATTTTTTAAGATTTAACCATAATTTCATGAAAATAAGAATTTAGCCGTAACATAACATACGTGTAACATAATATGTTACGTGTAACATGATATGTATGTTACATATGTAATATACGTGTATTATATTTATGCTATACGTGTAACATATTAGTCTGTAACAGCTAAATCTTTAATTTTATAAAATCATGGCTAAATCCTTCAAACTTTACTTTTAAAATGACTAATTTCTTAACTGATCTAGTATTTTCAAAAATCTTTGAATTTAAGCTAAATTTAAGCTAGTTCTTGTGTTGTCATAACAATTTTTTTTAAGAAAATACCCAACTTACCCGTCAATTACTTTAATATCCCAAATTCTTTTCTTCTTCTCTATTCACCACAACCACAAATTGTTAAAAAAAAAAAGCCCTTTTTTCATTTTTTTTCTTCTCTAAATTGAAGAAAACATAGATCTAAGAAACACAACCACGAAATCAACACAAAAACCACAAAATCCAAACTTCGAACACCTAAATAATAATTAAAAAAAATAAAAACCCTAGCACCCCAACACCGCCGTGACTGCCCGAACGCCACCTCGACCATCCCAACGCCACCTTTAAAATTCTGTGGGTTGGTATCCTACTGTTGGCCCAAATAGTTCATGAAAATTTGAATTGGCAATCTTATAACCAATTCAATTCCTTGTAAATTATTTGGTCTGAATATTCTATAGCATTGATCTTAATATTTTATCGCAAAGAACGATTTTGAATGATTTAATTAACTCTTTTTTTAAGTATAAATCAACAGTAAACTTTTGAAAAATAATAATGTTGATACAAATGTAACATAAACTACAACAACAATTCAGCAATTTTTGACAATATTCTTTCTAAAATAAAACTTGGCATAATGATACACTAAAATAATGCAAAAGTTACATCATCCCAAATGACTTTAGAAAACGCCAATGTTTCGGTCTAATATTTTCCAGTGAAGCAATAAAGAGTGACCAAAGTATGTACGAAAGTTTGTGTTTGTATCACTTTCTGGATCTGTGGTCTCTTTGAATTGTGTAGTCAAAAGTCTTGCAACTTGTGTACATATATTTATTTATTATTTTTTTTGCTGACACGTATGTAAATGTGAACAAATCAAAAGAAATTGCGATTTTTTTCAATGAGCATATTCTAGAAAAAAAAAAAAAAAAAAAACAGTCTTGACCGTTGACCAAGTTGACCTTATCAGCTGTCTCCACGTAGGAGCTACATTCCTGAATTTGTTTATCAACTTTGATTCGCTTTAATTACTTGGGATGGGTCAGAATCTGTTAATGGATAACGGATAATCCGTTACCGTTACCGTTAATTCCGGTAACTATTAACTATTACCGGACCAAAACGGTAAACGGTTAATTTAAAAAAATTCATTACCGGACCGTTAATTGGTGTTTTTTTTTTTAATAAAAGGACAACCGTTAGATTGAAATCCAACGGCTAGGAAGCGCCTCCATCCAACTTAGAGGGGAAAAAAAAAATAAAGGTCATTTTGACCATTGGTGGCCATAGGCGAACCCCCCCTCCCCCCCCCCAAATTTTCAAATTCAAACACATTTCTCTTCTTCTCCGTCTTCTAATTCTTCTTAAATCATCAAAAAATTCCGAAAAATTTCTCAAAAATTCCAAAAAAGTCATAAATATTATATAATAATTTATAATATATTAATTTATAAATTTATAAAATTATAAGGTTATTAATTATTTATTTACACAATATTAGAAATTATGGCTCACGAGCGCACTTCAACTTCTCGTCCTCGCCGGCGTTAGATGCGGGAATCCGAATTTCCTGAGTTCACAGACCCGGGAGATGAAATGGATTTGAACGCATCACCGAATATGTTACATTTGCAAGCGTTACTCGATCAACCGTTAGGTGAGAGTTCAAGCATGATTGGTGGTGATTATAATTATGATTTTTCTCTTGCTCCTCCTCCTCCCCCTCATCTTTCTCATTTCCATGAAGAGCCGGCCACGTACATAGACGATTCACAATGTCCGACGGAGGAGGAGGAAGAGGAGGAGGAGGAGGATGAGGAAATGCCGGCATCAACGGCGAATCCGTCGTCATCGGTGTCTCCTCGGAGGAAGAAACTACGGTCCGAGATATGGTAGCATTTTGATCATGCTTACGAGTTGGCAGCGGATGGCACACAAATCTGCTGGGTATGGTGTAAATTATGTCGAAGGAGATTCAACGTGAACTCCACGACGGGTACAACAGCACTAACAAATCACCATAGGAAGTGCCAAGCTGAACATGATCGTCTAGCAGCGGCGGCAGCGACAGGAGCGGGAGCTGTCGGCATCCCAACACACGTTGGCCCTTCCTCCCAGGTAAGTAGTTTCGACTCCCAAGCACATAGGGAAGCATTAGTAAAATACATTGTAGGTGTGGATATACCAATTAGTTTATGAGAACACCCATCCCACATTGAATATATTAGGAGTTTAGTTCCAGACTATCAACCTATCACTAAGAATACAATTAGGAGTGATTTAGAAAAATATTACAGAAAGAGACGGGCTGCTCTAGTTAAAGAATTAGAAAATGGAACATTTAACATTGCATTTACTTCTGATGTTTGGTAAGGTAGAGCTAGGGAAGATTACATCAGTGTAGTGATTCATTACATAGATAACGATTGGGTTTTAAACAAACGCATTATAGCTTTTTGTTTACTTGATGTTAGACACACATGAGTTAACATTATTCAGCGCATAGTTAACGTATTAGAGGATTATACTTTACAAAACCATATCATAGCATTCACAATCGACAACGCATCGGCCAACGATAGAGCCATAGACATATTGTGTCGATTAGTTAGCGGACACCATGACTCCTTGTTGCATCAAAGATGTGCATGCCACATCATTAACTTGATAGTCAAAGTCGGCCTTAAGAAGATAGAGAAGCTAATCCACCGGCTTCGAGATGCAATTTCGTATTTGAAATCTTCTAACGTCCGTATTGCTTCTTTTAGACATTAGTGCAGGCACAACTGTTTGCCACAGCGGATATTCTCATTGGATGTTCCAGTGCGATGGAAAAAAACATACTTGATGATCAAGAGTGTTCTTCCTTACAAACATGTGTTCACAGTGTGGATACATAATGAGCTTGGCACAGATACCCTCAAAGAGGACGATTGGAATATTTGAACAATTTTTCATTCGTTCCTTAAAACTTTTTATAACCATACCGTTAACTTATTTGATGTTTACACTCCTACAAGTAACATCGCTTTACATTCACTATTAGAGTTTACTGAAGCATTCTCGGCTAACAGAGAGCTTTCTTTGTGTAGTTGGCTGTGAGAAGAATGGAAGCAATCAATAAGAAGTATTGGGAGAACATCTCATACCTCTACAGCTTTGGTCTAATTTTAGACCTGCGTTGAAGGGTGGACAATTATTTGGAAGTCCTTAAAGTAATTGAAGAAAACATGAACCAGCCAGAAGGCACAACAGAAAGAATATGCATCGACGCGACGAAAAAGTTGTTAGCATTCTACAAGATGTACGAGGACGAGTTCAGAGGAGGAAAAACGCAACCGCCAGATGCCATACCAGCCCCACATCCTTCGCCAATGAAGTGCTCAATATCCAGACTTCAAGCTAGAAGGAACGCACAGCAAGCGAGTTCTTTGTCATCTTCATCTCCATTATTACAAAGTGCGAAAGTTCGTCGCTACCTCAACATATCTTGGGTAAATATGACGGAACAAGATTTCGACATTCTTTCAGTGGTGGAAATCACACGAGTCAATGTTCCTAATTCTCACGAGGTTTACCTAGGGCATCCTGGCCGTCCCCGTCTCACAGTGTTCACAGTGTGGATACATGTGTTCACAGTGTGGATACATAATGAGCTTGGCACAGATACCCTCAAAGAGGACGATTGGAATATTTGAACAATTTTTCATTCGTTCCTTAAAACTTTTTATAACCATACCGTTAACTTATTTGATGTTTACACTCCTACAAGTAACATCGCTTTACATTCACTATTAGAGTTTACTGAAGCATTCTCGGCTAACAGAGAGCTTTCTTTGTGTAGTTGGCTGTGAGAAGAATGGAAGCAATCAATAAGAAGTATTGGGAGAACATCTCATACCTCTACAGCTTTGGTCTAATTTTAGACCTGCGTTGAAGGGTGGACAATTATTTGGAAGTCCTTAAAGTAATTGAAGAAAACATGAACCAGCCAGAAGGCACAACAGAAAGAATATGCATCGACGCGACGAAAAAGTTGTTAGCATTCTACAAGATGTACGAGGACGAGTTCAGAGGAGGAGAAACGCAACCGCCAGATGCCATACCAGCCCCACATCCTTCGCCAATGAAGTGCTCAATATCCAGACTTCAAGCTAGAAGGAACGCACAGCAAGCGAGTTCTTTGTCATCTTCATCTCCATTATTACAAAGTGCGAAAGTTCGTCGCTACCTCAACATATCTTGGGTAAATATGACGGAACAAGATTTCGACATTCTTTCAGTGGTGGAAATCACACGAGTCAATGTTCCTAATTCTCACGAGGTTTACCTAGGGCATCCTGGCCGTCCCCGTCTCAACTGTGTCGTCGGAGTCTGCCTTTAGCTCCTGCGGTCGTTTTCTGGATGACAGACGGATATCACTTAAGTCCGATATGGTGGAGATGATAATGTTAGCGAAGGATTAGGATCAAGCGGCTCGACAACTACAAGAAAATGTCGCCAACACAGCTGAACTTGCCGACCATTTTGATAACTTTTATATGTAAACGATCCCGCCCCCGCCCCACCCCGCCCCCCCCCCCCCCCCCCCCCCCCCCCCCCCCCCCTCCCCCATTTAAAATGGCGGAATTTAATTTTGTAATAATGTTCATTTACTATAATAAAAGTTTTCATTTCATTTTATTCACTTTCATTTCATTTCATTATTGAATTTTTAAACTTTTTATTAAATGATAAATCAAAAAATTTTTGCAACAAAATAATGTTACTTTACTTTTTTCAAAAAAAAATTTTAATAATACTTATAAAACTAAAACCACAAAATAATAAAACAAAGCACTTATAAGTCTAAAACTACAAAATTATAAATAAATTAAAAAAAAACTTATAACAAAACTTATAAAAATAAAACGTTTAAAACTAAAAAAAAAAACCAGAAAAAATTTTTTTAATGGAAAACGGTTTCCAGTAACGATCTTACTGTTACCAAAGCTTAATGGTAACGGTTAACCGTTACCGTTAAACTTCGGTAACGGTACGAAACGGTTCCGGTAACCGTTTTGTCGGCTTTAGGTCAGATAGGATGATTACTTGGATCAGAATTTCTAAAAGAAAATTGGTCAAAGTTCATATAAACATTAATAAGTGATTGTGCTTGATTGCGCAAAGTGACTTTTTAAAAAATTTGTTAGAGCTCCAATGAGTTTTTAAGACTTATTATAATTTATTATATATTAAAGACTTATTTGGGATCAAAACGAATTTGTTAGATATAAGGTTAATTCATAATCGCGCTAACAAAAAGAAGAGATTTTTTTTCTTTTTGCATGATCAGAATTAATTAAATCTAATAATTGTGTATTTCTTTCAACTTTAGGGAATGGTTTCACAATCAATCTAATTTGAATATATATTTTACATTTATTATGACTAATATTACCATTGCAAGAAATTAAAACTGTGTGAAGACAGTATCTAAAATTCAAATGTGCCAAACGAGCATGCCCAACATCAAAGAAACCAATAATATAAGAATAAACATAATTTATTACCAACAAAGACACAACTTTTATAGATAATACATTTATCAGACTCTGTTACAACTTTATGGCCACTCTTACATACTAAGCTTATAGACACAAGATTCTTCCTAATTTCAAGAACATAACATTCATCAAAATAATTTTCTTTTTAGAATTAAACTAAAGTTCCACAGTTCTTTTTTCATGAACCTTGACAGAATATCATAGTTTTTAATCAGAACAACATTGTCATCATCTTCCTCTTTGAACGCAGAAAACAAAAATTTGTCGTTGCACACATGTGTGGTAGCCCTAAAATTCAGCCATAAATCAGAGGACTTTGTTATTGTAGTCATGTTTACTTCAATACTCATAAAATGCTCCACTTGGATGTCATAACAATGTTGTCTTCATATTTTTCTTTGACCACATTGACCTTGTTGAAATCGGAAGTGTTTGCTTCTTTCACTTCTTTCTTCTTGTTTCTCCATTTACTTGCTTTGTGGTCCTTCTTTCCACAATTAAAGCTTTTTTTTTTTTTTCCGAAAATTTCTTCTTATTGTTGGCTTTCATGAAACCTTTTCCTTTGCCTTTATTTTTCTTACTTCCTTCAATGATATAAATATTCGAATTCTGAGGTTTCGATGATCATATGATCAAGTTTCCTCTCAATTTGCATATGTTTATGTAGTTCCTCCAATGACATATCACTCCTTCGATGAATGTGTCCCCTTTTTGTAATTGTTCCAACTTTAGAGTAGTTTCACAATGATAGCTCCCACTTGAAATGCTTAAGAAATCTTTACTTTTAGGTCACGAGGTTTCACGACCAAAACTTGCAATTAATGGATTATATCCAACACTTAATTAGTATCAACCATAAAAAATTCAAGATACTTGTATATCAAAAATTTATGCGTACCTTCCTTCTCAATTTTATACTTATATTCTTGAGAATTTCATATTTCCTTAGTTGACTGCATCAGATTATAGAAATCTTATAAGCTATACAGCAGGATATGAAGAATATGTTTGTTGCTCATCACTTTGTCATTTGCATGCTTCTTGCATTTGGCCTTCCTCTCATCAGTTATTGTCAGTTGGTCGGTAATTAATATTTGGGTCAAGCACATACGCAATTTTAGAACAATGAGAGGGAAGAACCATTTTTCATCCAATGGTGAGGTTTTTCCCATTAAAGCGATCAGGATGAACATTCAGGTTCAAGAGAGACGCCACATTCTTTTTAGCCTACGTGAATAACACCTTCAGATTTTTGACGAAAAATGAAAAGGAAAAGTGTTAGGGGAATTTTGTGAGAGGCGTATAAAAATATTTTTCCTAAGGTGTTATTTGCCCATATTAAATGCTACAGGTTTAGCGTCAAATTACCTCCTAAGATACAACTATCACCTAATCTTACAAGTAACACTCTTATAGATTACCCAGAAGAAAAATAATAGTAAAACCATATCAGAATTGGCAAAACATTTTGGTTTATTGATTTAATTATGTCTGCTCAGCAACATTCACAACTTACAACCAAAATGAACTACCTAATGCAGTAATTAACTATTTGTATCTTTTCATCCAACAGTCACTGTTGAAGCTAACTTCAGAAAAGTGATATTTAAATCTGTTCGGGACGGTCCAGATTTAATCTGGGAATAATTTAATTGAAAAATTAACCGCTCCTATGCTACTTGCGATGATGTGTACGTACAAATTACGACTAAGATGCACCCTAAACGCTATTTGCACACTTCGTGCCACTAAACAGTAGCATGATAAGGAGCATACTCCTTGTCCCACTCAACTACGAGTCCTTTTAATTCCACATGCAGTAGCATGGTAGTTTAGCTCTCGTTTCCTTTTAAACTTTTCAAGTCCCACAAAAACTTACTATGTAGAATTTTTGGTTTTCCTTTACTTTTGGTTTCTCACTAGCATTTGGATTCCAGTAATAAACCAAATTATAATCTATTCTAACAAGTTGTATAATCCCATATTTTTTGGATAAGATCAAGTGTAATGGTTTATAAGGTACTGCACTCACCTCTCGATGATATAAGACTTTTTGGGTAAAATCTTATAATAAAACCATAAGTGCTTATAACTAAAGCAGACAATATTATTCCGAGTGGGATGTGGGCCGTTACATTACTCTTAGCCAAAAAAATAATTACAACAAAAACTTCTTCTCTATATATTATTTAAGAAACTATTTCCACTTCTCAAGTACACAAATTTACCCCCACCCGTTTGTCCCACCCATTCTACCTATTCCATTCCATTCTATTTTTTCACTTTTTTCAATCCTGCAAACCATTCCATTCCATTTCAATTTTCTCAATCATTTTTTTCAACTTTTCAAATCGCTATACAATATCTTTAAATCTCAACCATTTATACCACCTCGAAATTTATAAAATCAAACTATTTTTCAAATTATTTTCAAACTATTTAAAATGATAAAAAATGACTAGAATGGTTTTCTTAAACACAAACTTATTGACCATGGTGACTAAGGGCATTGTCTTACACCAATAAAATAAAAAATAAAAAATAAAAAAATTTAAGGGCATTGTCAGTATTCTGAATTGGCAAATAAAAATCTCATGAGTTTATGGTCAGAATGAAACAAAAGTGGCTGCTAACTGGAGAATCAAATATGCTTTGATATTGGAGCCCTCAATTTATATATAATGATTTGGTCACTATCTTTGCTTCTAGAGAGGGTCCACCTGTAACTTATCCTTTACCTAAAGATTTCTTGGTGTGTACTCTTAAGTCATAGCTTTCATCATAATATTATGAATTATAATCTCTTTCATTATAATAGTGACACAAACGTGTTTTTATCTTCAATGAATACCCTATTTAAATTCTTTAGTTTTGAGACAGCTCGTCTGAACGCTTTAGAGAATAGCTTTTCTTTTTTACTTTTTTAAATCTGAAAAGAAAAAACAAAGCAAAGTGTCGTTATCAATAAAGAAAAATTTGATTGAAAGTGGACTAGCTAGTGGAGACTAGAAAATTTTCAAACTCAAAACATCTTTCTTTTCTAGAGTGTGAGAAAGGTGTAATGCATCAAGAAAAGGTATATGCTATGGTATTAAACCTTTAAATAGTACTTTTAAAGTCTAATCATGACGATTAGTTTATTTTGAAAACGTTCAATTATATATGATGGTTTCAGTCAATTATTTTGTGCAGCCAGATTGACGAATAGCTTGTTATGAAGTGTACAATTATATATAATTTCTTTGTCACCATATAATAACTGAAGATCAGCAAAAGCTATACAATGAATCTGGTGACTGAAACACCCTGGTTCATGTACGTACTCATCCAAAAGATTTATTAGGGACATTTGTTGAATCATGTCAGATTTTGTTTGAAACAAAATAGATTTGTTCCTTAAAAAGACAAAATCAGATATTAATATAATTTCTCCTTCGTCCAATTGTATTGAGCAAAAAATCATTTTATAAACCATTTTTTTTAAATAGCCAATATTTTTTTTAATTAGAAAAATAAATATTGTTTTAATACATAATACCGTGATTTTATGTTTATGTCTTTTATTCTTTATATAAACTAATGATTAATTTTTTAATTTTCGAAATGATGGCAATTTCTTTTAAATATGAACCAAAAACTAAAGAAATGACCAAAGATCAAACCAACCCTTTGTTAAGAGATTTGGATATTCACTACATGTGTTTCTCAGTTTGTTTATGTTTCATGATCCAAAAATGCAGGCTTGTAAAAAATTTACCATGTGTTTGGGAAAACCATTTTGGTCATTTTTGACCATTCTAAATGGTTTGAAAATAGTTTGGAAAATAGTTTGACTTTGCAAATTTCGAGGTGGTATAAATGGTTGAGATTTAAAGATATTGTATAGGGATTTGGAAAGTTGAAAAAAATGGTTGAAAAAAATAGAATGGAATGGAATGATTTGGAGGATTGAAAAATGTGAAAAAATGGAATGGAATGGAATGAGGAGAATGGTTTCCCCAAACATGATGTTAACGTCCCGAGCTATTTAATTTGAAAAAAAAAATTTAATTAGAAATAAAAATAAATTGAAGAATACAATTCAAACTTGTAACTTGAAATTGTAAAATAAAAGCTTTTGCAGTGAAAATATGATGATGGTTGATAGATGATGCGATCATATTACTATTCTCAAATTGTTGAAAAAATATGAAAATTTGATCAAATTTATTTCTTCAGTTATTGATTTCAATAAATATCCATTGAATGTGACAATAACTTAATAATTTTAGATACTCCGGACCTCCATTTTCGCATTTATTAAATTATTAGAATAATTATTGTATATGAAGCAAAGTAAACACTTTAGATATTTCCAAAAAGGATACTGTTCAAAGAAGAGCAATCGATTTTTTTTATCAAAATAAAAGACGGATAAAACATAACACGCCAATATATGCTAAAAAGATTTAATAATTTGTATTGGTAATTGCAGGTCTTGGTGCAGCTTTGCGTTTCATTGCTTTCGATTAACACAAAGAATTAGTTTAGTAAAGATAAGTTGGGTAAATTCATTTCTAGTCTCTTTCAAGTCAAATTGAAAAGAGTGACTAAATACTACCATTATATGAGGTTTGTAGGTGATTGAGAGAGTTAATTACACAGATTTAAAAAAGAAAAGAAAATAATCGAATCTCAATTAAGCCGTTATACCGTTGTTAATCTCGAGAAATTGAAAGTTACGATCCACTTTTTGTTAATGTTTTACATTGAAGATAGTATTTTCGATTCCCTGAAATGACTTGCTAACACTTTGTATGTGACCTCTTAAAGAGACAAATTAATTAAAACCGTTAATTAAGACAAGAAATAAAACTTTATGAGTAGCAAAGAAAACTTTTCATTCATACTAATGCAAACTCCACTGTACTATATCATATTTCTTTTACATACATATGAAAATATAAGAAAAAGAAAAATCAAAATTGATTAGGCTTTTGATTGACGAGATTAGTGAGGAATTGGAGCTAAGCCACCATATTCCACAACTTCATCGACGGCTAGGAGAGAAGATGGACACAACAGAGTGCGCTAATCCAACCACTATTCCCACCTTAACTTGGCCTCTCCTCGGGATCGGACGGCCAGGAGATCTCGCTGAGAGATTTCGGCCGTTGATCATGGTCCTCCTTGAGCCCTCCATGTGTTTTTTTTTTTTTTTCTTGAATCTCTCTTGAGCTCAAAAGTTTGTAATATAAGAGTTTTTGAGAGTCTCTTTTGAACTTGAGCTAATGATGTTTGGTTTCTTGGTAGAAAGCACATTTAAGCAATGGTTCTTATATAGGCTTTAGCTCTAGTAAATGTGAGGGCATTTTGGGCAATAATTAAAGTTTTCCCTTGACGTGGGACTATAATTTCTTGACGCTTTTGCCCTATCTGACATGTGCAATAATATGGAGGCATCAGTCACAATATAATTCCTTTAGTGAAAGGTAAGCACCAACCACTCAATTGAGTGGGATATCTTTTTCAAAACAATTAAAGTGATTAGAATAACGAGGCTGCTAGTGTTGTGCTCTATGGGGTCTATATATTGTATTTTATGTGACCATCACAATCTTTGAGCATAGAAAGATAAGAAGAGATAAGCTGCGCTGTCTTACATTGTTTGGATATGAAAAATGTCAAGTATAATAGATTTTGAGTCCGCGTGGGTATGAGATTGTGTAATTAATGAACTCTTAGATTATATATATATATATATATATATATATATGAGATTGTACAGTTAAATAGAGTTTAAAATTTTTAATATATATTATTTATACTAACTAGATACATCTTTTTTCATATTCATAGCAATTCTAAAAGCAACTCATATGCAATGTTATTTTAGTGTATCAATGTCAAATTTTGATATTTTTATAAAAAGTGCTATCCAATATAATGTCATATTTGGTGTCAAATTTGACATATGCTATTTTTTATATCAAATTTGGCACCAAGTATGAATGGCTTTAATTTTTTTTTAATTCATTAAGTAGACCAAAGAGGTAGCATCTTCTTAAGGGTTCATTTACGCAAAAATTATGTAAATGGAAAAATAATAATAATAAACAGTCATTTTTCAGTTAAGAAAGAACGATTTTAAACTGTCAGATCAACTTTTTTCTATTTTTTTTTTCATGTAAGATCCATTAAAAAAGTGAGAGTAAATCTCACGATAAAAAATTATTTACTACAAATTTTACCATATATAAAAGGTTATCAATGACTGCTATAATTATAATAAATAATAACTTCAAATCTCCATCTAATTATTGTTTATTTACTAAAGCCAAAGTAAAATTTTTCGATATTTCCTCAACTCACTCCAAACTTCTTTTTTTTTTTTTTCAAAGAATCCCTAATATCTTTTATTATTTTCTATATAAATAATTAACAGATTAAAGCATACTCGATCGGCTTAAATTCTTTTAGGATTCAACAAATTTGTGTTGTTAATAATAGGGCATTTTCGCTTTCGTTCGCTTTCACCTAAAATGAAGTATTGGTTAGCTTAGTAAACATGAGTTATAAAATTTTTATAATCCATACGTCAAATTGAGAAAAGTGAACCGAAACCTGCCTTTATCACAGCGATCGGATTATAGATAATCGAGAGAGTAACAGCTCACACTAATCCAAGGACATAAAATCTTAGAGGAAAGAAAAAACCAAAAGAGAGAAAATTATTAAGCCGTTTAAATCACTCTATTCAGAATTTGAAACTTTTCCATGATCTTTTCTTATGTTTTACATTGAAAATAATATTTCTAAATATCCCTCAGAGGACTTTAAATGTCTTCCTCTTAAGTTCATAATTCAAATTTTCACCGAAAAGAATGCCATATTTGGAATATCACAATAATTAGAAACCATGAAGACAATAAATAAGACTAAAGAGTAGCAAAGATAATTTTTCATCTATACTAATTATGAAAAGTTCACTGTACAATATATAATTATATATCATACTTCTTGTACATCAAGATCAAGAGAGAAAAAACAAAAAAAAGGAAACCAAAACTGAGGCTCTTGATTAACTAGGTTAATTAGCAAGGAATTTGTGCTAATCCACCATTACAACCTCATCGACGGCTAGGAGACAAGATGGACACAACAGAGTGAGCTAATCCAACCACTATGCCCACTTTCACTTGGCCTCTCCTCGGGATCGGACGGCTAGGAGATGATCTCGATGACAGATTTACGGCGTTGATCATCGTTCTCCTTGAACTCTCCATGATCTTCTAGCTCTTTCTTTAATTTCTTTAATGGCCACAAAAACTTGTAATATAAGAGGTTTATGAGAGTCTCTCCAAAGTTGAGCTATGATGCTTGATTTCTTGGTAGAAAGTGCATTTAAGCAAAGGTTCTTATATAGGCTTTAGCTCTAGGAAATGCAAGGGCATTTTGGGAAATAACTAAAGCTTGCCCTAGAGTAGTGGGACTATAGTTTCTTGACAATTTTGCCCTATTTCGCATGTGTAAATATGGTAACACAAGTCACTAGATTAGTGAAAAGTTCAAGAAATACGAAACACTGTATTTAGTGGGATATATCGAATCCAAAATAGTTTAAGTGATAAGGATAACGAGGCTGCTAGTTTTGTGCTCTATGGGGTCTACGCATAATTAAAGTGAAACTCGTTTGATCGTTATCTCTTTTGTAAAAATAGTTTAAAGGACGTGCATAGTGAATTTTCTTCGATAAATGCGTTCCATTGGATTTGAAAATTATAAATACCAATAGTTATAAATTAATCTGAAAATAATGTAAGAGAAATTATAAGAAATGACAATCTAAATTAAATTATAGTGAATACCCAATTTTCAAAACTTAATATAAGTTATTACTCAATCTTTTGAAAAATATAACCAATTACCCAAAAGATGTAATTACTTACACAGTGGTAAGTGGTGGTAATTCACTTTGTTACCAAAAACATGTGCAAGTAATTCACAAATTGACTAGAAACCCAATTACTTCAAAAGTTTGGGTATTTATTTTTATTGTTATATAAATTCTGGATATTTGTCTACTTCACCCTTTAATTTAAGTAATTTGAAAAAAATTATAAATTTTTTCTATTATTAAAAAAATAGCCATTTATAAGTGATAAGTTCCTTCATGTATCTTGGAATTTAATTATGGCTATTTTCTTAATTTTTTGAAACATGTATTATATTTTGAAAAACTTAATCAATTTTGGCCTCTTTTATAACTCACGCATAATATACCGATGATTAAAACATAATCTAAAATAATATTCAAATCCTTTATCAATTGAATAAAAATAAATAAATGGAATGGATGTTGAAAGATTTTGAACAAAAACAATACCAGGAACATTAAAAACAATCGAGATAAAACAATAAAAAAGGA
The DNA here is from genome assembly GCA_018132145.1 of Boehmeria nivea var. tenacissima. Lineage (NCBI taxonomy): Eukaryota > Viridiplantae > Streptophyta > Magnoliopsida > Rosales > Urticaceae > Boehmeria > Boehmeria nivea. Next base: position 7,184,775 of record CM030877.1, on the reverse strand, counting down.
GTTTATTATATTTATTTAAAAAAAAACAAAATAAAAGCTCAATGTCAAATACAAATTCAGTATAAAAGATTGAGAAAAATAAATATGACCAGCAATAGTAACAAAAATCAAGATTAGGATGGAAAAACTAATTCTTAAAATGTTAAGAATTGACTTACAAAAAAAAATGTACAATAAAAACAAGATGGACTAGATAGTTCAAGTAAAAAAATATATATATATTGCAAAGGAAAAAATTTATAACAGAAGATTGCTGAGTTTTTTTTCCCTAGAGCACGACAATTTGAAAATGTTGGATGAATTGTTTAAAATTCATCATCAAAACAAAGCAAAATAAGTACAAATTGTTAAAACTTGAAAAAGGTATAACACAGGGGTGTCAACAAATCTATATATGTGGTCATCTCTTGATGGATAAAAATATGCACGTTGTGGAGTTCCATTTTAGTGTTCAAATGTGTGGACTAGATTTTTTTTTTCCACTTCTAGGGAAGGGTTATTATTGGAAGCGAAAGAAAAATTTAGATCTTCTATTCTCTATCCAAAAACCCAAAAACAAGAAAAAAAAGTTTGACTAAACAACGGTTGAAACTAGATACACTACCCATAGATGGGTGGATGAATTCTCACAAGGACATTAATGAAGATGAAATCTTCGGTCTAAACGTGTTCTATTTAGAGATGTCAGAATATGCCGGGCTTAGCAGGCTGGTACAAAACATGACACGATTTTTAGTAGTACAACGTGACATAACACAATAATTAATGAGCATAGACATGACACAGTAAGTTGACAGACCAGACTTGAATAACGTTTTAAGGCATAAATCACAATGATGCAAGGGCACAATTAGGCATGATAATGGCAACATTAGTGGCACAATACGTGCACGACATAAATTTGCTTGAAATTTACATCTTCTAATATCATCTTTACTCTAAAATATATTATATTTTGTTAGTAAGAATATTACCGAACAAAATTTTAGTTAAATAATAAATATTATTTTGTACTATAAACTACTAATTTTCTCTTTAATTTTATGTTAGTTGTAAATATATATATATATATATATTGCATTAAATCAAATGCAAAAACCTTAATTAAATAATAAGAATGCATGAATACGATAAATCACGACAAAAGCATGATAGGGGCATGGTCCGAGCATAACACATCATGACAAAAGCATATATATCACATGTTTATAAACGATTATATAGCTCGGTCTTAGAGCTTATTTTGGCTCATGGGTTGGCACAAGCACGACACGAAGTGCAATAAGATAAAGCTAAACAGAATGGAACGACACAGCACAACACAATTTATATCTTTATCTCTAATTCTATTCGGAACCTCCAAATAATAAAAATCTATGTAGCTTTGCCTAGGCTTTAGATTGTGTTCCCTCTCTCCAAATAAATAAGACCACAATTTAGAAGAAAAAAAAAAAAGAAGATAAGACCATAAATATCAAATAATTTTTTTCAGTTATACCAGTATGGAAATACAAAGTTGATTGTACAATATCATTCTTCTCACCTGTATGCGAAGATCAGGCCAAATAAATAAATAATAATAATAATAATTAGGGCTTTTAATTGACAAGGTCAGAGATGAAATTGGGCTAATTATTCACAATCACAACCTTATCGGCGGCTAGGAGAAAAGATGGACACAACAGAGTGAGTTAATCCAAACACTATTCCCACTCAAACAAACACATTAAGTAGCAAATGAAAATTTATCATTCATTTTAATGCAAAGTACACTGTACAATATCAAAAAGGGAAAAGAAAAGAAAAAAAAATCAAAACTGTGTCGTTGCATTGACAAGTTAAGTGAGGAATTTGGGGTAGTCCATCATCACAACCTCATCGACGGCTAGGAGAGCAGATGGACGCAACTGAGTGAGCTAATCCAACCACTATGCTCACTTTCACTTGGCCTCTCTTCGGGATCAGACGGCCCGAAGATCTCCGCGAGAGATTTCGGCCGTTGATCATTGTCATCCTTGGGCTCTCCATCTCTTCTTCTCTCTTGAATAGCCACAAAAAAATTGTACTATAAGAGGTTTGTAAGAGTCTCTTTTGAACTTGAGCTATGATGCTTAGTTTTCTTGTTAAAAAGCACATGTAAGAAAGGATTCTTATATAGAAAAATGCAAGGGCATTTTGGGAAATGACTCAAAGTTTTGCACTATGTCACATGTGCTATAATATGGTAACATAAGTCCCAATATAATTGCTTGAGTGAAAGTTTAGGTAAGCACAAAATAGTCAGTTGGGTGGGACATCTTTTCTCCAAAATAATTAGTAAAGTGATGAGAATAAAGAGGCCACTAATAATTGTGCTCTTTGGGGTCTACATAATTAGAGTGAAAATATGATAGTGCTTGAAACCCACAATTTTTAAATGCCATGTTGCATATGGTTCACGTGGTTTTTATTTTATTTATGAACCACTCCTATAATTAAAGAGTCAGGAATCGAAAAAAGAGACAGATTCTCTGTCTCTATGTCCCCTAGATTTTTAAAAAGATATTAATATCTTATAATGATCATATATATAGCACTGTTAATCTCTTATTCTATAAGAATTAGTGTAACAATTGCCGTATTAGCTAGTAGTACAATAGAAATAATAAAACGTGCATTCTAATTTATTTGACAAATGCGTATAACGAAAAAAAAAAAAAAGATCTGAGTAAGATTTAGGTGATGCTGTAATATATTTTTATGATATTCATATCATTATCTTTTTGACTGCCTAGCAGACTCATAAAATGGAATAGAGGCCATGCATTTGCGCTATAACCACTTTGGAAGCTCTAATCAACATTTATTTTGCAGTACTCCACATCCTTTGCACTTTTATTTAGACTTAATTCAATATTCTTAAAAATGGTCATAAGTTCAAAAACCATTTCAATTAGATTCAGTTTCACCGATAAACTCAAAGACAATTTTTATTTATTTACTTTTTAAATCTTTTACCAAATAAAATAGGACAATAGTACAAGAGAATCTGAGACACTACTGATAGTTTTTAACTTATAATTATAATAATGTCTTACTAAGAATTTGTTAGGTAACAAAACAAGTTTTATATTATTAAATTGGAATCTAATCCCTGATGTAAGGACTCTATAATTGAACAATTAACATGCAACTTGGTGCAATGAAGATTGGAAGTACAATGAATGGAGACCATACATGTTGCTAATGCTCAGTGATGAGAAAGCACTTTATTTGTGACATGTGATTTGATAAATATAAATCATAAACACTTTTAACATTCTCTTTAATTGTTGTGAGACTTTCACGTGGGCAAAAAACAAGCGTTTTGTCCACTAGTTACAAAAGCATTATTTTGAGGTTGAAATTTTTAGTTACTTTGATTATGAAGCACTAACATTAAAGGCTTTTCTCTCTTTTTTATTTTTTCCCTTAAAAAGATGATAGAAATTTGACAATTTGAGTTCTATCCACTAAGCATTTCAGTCACTATTGGTTAGTGTTATTCGATAAGATTTTTGGTGGAGACTTCCATTGTTAGGACTCAAGTCATGAATCATGATCAAGTCAGATTTTCAAGCGAAATGATTTTAATGTCTAAAGAAAGATTCGGATGATATCCATTTAAGGTCAATCGTGAAATTAGTGTTTTTTTCTTTTTTCTTTTTTTTTTTTTTTTGCCTTTTTGGTACGAGAATCATGAAATCAGCTAAGAGCACATATTCAAATATCTGTAATGATGTCGACATTTTCATTGAAGCTCGATATCAATATAAGAAAAAAAATTGGTTTCTATAAATCTGTAAAATATGGAAATGTTGAGGATTTTTCTAAGGTCCATATGATATTTAACAAATTTTTAATTCATGTTTAAAGAAAACGATCAGCGTTTTAGTCATTAGTCTATTGAAAAACTAACCCTTTGTTTGTATAACTCATTTCTCCCACTCCATTCCATTCCCATTTTTCATTTTTTTCAACTTTTTAAATCCTTCAAACTATTTTATTCCATTCTATTTTTTTTCAACTATTTTTTTCAACTTTCCAAATCCTTATACAATATCTTTAAATCTCAACCATTCATATCACCTCGAAATTAGCAAAGTCAAACCATTCTTACATAATTTTTACAAACTATTTTCAAACTATTCCAAACTATTTTCAAACTCTTTTTTCCATACCAAAAAATGGTCAAAGATGGCCAAAATGACCAAACCAAACAAAAGGTAAGAACATGAAAGGAAAACTACAATATCATGTAGTTAAGAAAATGACTATTTTTTTTAATTAATGAAAATGTTGAATATCTTTTTAAAATATCATTCGTAAATGATTATTTGTTTAATAATCTCTATTACTTTTAATCTCGTGCGAATATCTAAAAATATCACAGATATATGAGAAAATGTCCAAAAAAATATTTAAGAAATTTTTTTATCTTTTGAAGAAAACAAAACATTGACAGTCTATTTTAAAATATTTTTATCAGTATACTAAATGGTTTAAAGATTATTTATTTATTTGACAAAATAAAATTACTTTGAAGTAGTAATATTCAATTTATTCCAGGTACCTCAAAAGTAATATAATAAGAATCCCCAAGATAATAATACTTTAAATACCTTGAAACTTTCGTGGAACTTCTTTTAGATTAGTTATATGTTACATCTAAAATCTATTATGCCTAGTGATATGTTATAATATCTGAGAAAGGGAGAGATACGTTGTCAGCTCCATTTTCATTAATGTTTTTAATAAAAAAGTGTAAATACATACGGGTACGGGCAAATTGCCCTAAGATTACCCAGACAAAATTTAAGGGGAAAAATCGGCGGGCAAAAAATTTACCCGGAGTTTACCCATGTAACTTGTTTTTTTGCTTCATTTTTTTTTCTCTTTTTTTTTTTTTTTTTTTGCTTCATTCTCAATTAAATTAAACATTAAAACAATTCAATTCAAAATTAAACCCTAAAAACAATAAAGTTAGACCTTAAAACAATTAAATTAAACCTTAAACCGTAAAAAGCTTAAACTTAAACCTTATAACACTTAAATTAAATCTTAAAATAATTAAATTAAACATTAAAATAAATAAATTAAGAACCGAAATTAAAAAATAGAGATTATTAAGTAAATGGCCTGTTTTTAACTTTAGTTTTAAGAAATTGACCTGAGTTTGTTATAATTAAGTTATTAGCCTTTAAACAATATGTATTGACTTTTTTGCCCTTTGAAACATGAAGTTGGAATAAGAGTGATGATGGGTAAAAATGAGATTTCATAAGGATTTGAGGCTAATAACTTAATATTTGAATTCTTAGGCCATTTTCTTAAAACATAAGCTTACAAGTGGCTATTTAACAAATGAGCCCTAAAAAATATATATTTTCTGAGTAATTACCCGGAATTATCCGGTCACAATTTTCTGGGTAATTATCCGGATGTTACCCAGAATTTCTGACCGGTTGTGTATGCTCCTAAGTGTAAATTAAGTATTTAAGTTAATAAATTTATTGTTTTGTTTAAGTATTTATCTTTTGCGTATCTATAAATCAAAATCTGAACAACTGCATTGACATCTGACATTTCAAAAAACAAATGACAAAGTAGTTACTGATTGAGCTGGATCTAGATGGGGGCGAGCGTGAGAGCAGTCCCTACTCATGAAATGTCAAAAATCAATTTCACATTGTAGTTTCATCCTCACTAAAAATCAAATTTTAATATAATTGCTGTCATTATTGTATAAAAAAGTATCAACATTCTGTGTCAACTCACACATTACTTTTTATGTCTAAAATTAATCATTTTTAGCTTTTATTTAACTCACAACGGACGACAATTATAAGGTATATTAGAGTTGGGAAAGAAAGATGCTTATGGACAAATCCTTATATCTTGCTGTATTAGTGAATTGGTAAAGAAAAACGAAACAAAAAGATATCAATATATTCTTGCATGACCTGATCCAAGTCCTCTCAAACAGCATGGTATCGGATTATGGTGGAACACCAAAGGTCCAAGAGACCATTTAAGCCCAAAACATTGCGAAATAGGGTTCGGTCCTCTATGTTCAGCGTGAAGGATTTGGGTTGAATTTTGAAAGGGAATTTTCAAAAAATAACCACTTTTAAAAAAATAATTTTAAAAAATAGTCATAATTTTAAAATTTTAAGAAAATACCAATTTCAAACATTTATTATCTTGGCAAGATGGTAAGAAATTTTTTACCTATGCAAAAAACTTTTTTATGGCTAGTTTTTAAATTTTTTGAAACTGTGGCTATTTTTTAAAAACATAACATCCAAAATGATTATTTATCTAACTGAACTATTTTGAAAATAGTCATTATTTAACTAATGATAATTTATATCATTTAAAAAAATTCATTTCATGCCACTTTTAAAATCACTACTATGTACAAAATAAATTACATTATCCATCTTTCAACTTTCTTTTTAAAAATTAATTACCGAAAGACTGATTTTTATTTTTCATAAAAATTATGTATGACATGAACTTAAAGGTTGTGTATTTGCATAGCGTAATTCAATACGAATTTGAAAGCGTCAAAATATCAAATTGATGCAATATCTGTTGAACGAATAAATAACTACGTTTTGTTTCCTTATTAGTGCTTGAACAAGTTCTTTGATATGGAGAGTTCTTAAGCCTGAGTCTTATTTGTTGCTGTTGTGCTGGATTTTCACCTCACTAATTTAGGGAACTTTTAGTGTGACAATCACAATCTTTTTAGCCAAGAAGGCAAGAAAATGTAGGTTGTGCAGTCCTGTTTAATAGATTATGAGACTGTACAGTTAAGAAACTATGAGATTTTGTAGATATGAGATTGTACAGTTAATGAGAGCTATAAAATGATTTGACAGGTATTACCAATACTAACAAGATGCATTTTTTTTTTTTTTGTTGAAAGCCCATAACTTATAGTTAATCGTGCTTGACCTGGAGTAATTTTTTTGTTGAAAGCCCATAACTTATAACTTAAAGTCTCACATCGCTTGGGGGGTAAGGACAATTGTAATTGATTATGAGATTGTACAAATATAGGATTGTGGAGTTAAGAAACCCTTAGATTGTATAAGTATGATATTGTATAGTTAAGGAGAGCTTAAAGATTTAATGTGTACCATCTATACTAACAAGATTCATCTTTTTTTTTTTTAGAAATATATAACTTAAGAACTTCAGAGTTACTCGTCTTAGTTTGTGAGGCTAATCGTTGATCTGGAAAACAGCTCGTTACACCTAGGTGATGCAATAATACCTGTCTAATAACCAAACCCAAGTTAGCATTGCCCATGAACCAAAAAGATTATTAGATTAAAAAAACATATCTCTAAAAAACTTGTAGTATTAAAATTAACTTGGATTTAATTATTAGTTAAGTGTGATCTTTTTAGGATTATAAGTAAATATATATACTATATATGTGTGTGTGTTATAGTTTGAGGTTTAAGGTGTTTTTTCTAAGCTCTGCCTGAAATTGAAAATATAAAATTATATTGAATTAATATTTGATTAATTGGCATATTAACAAATTTTTGAAAAACAAATAAGTGACTTATTATAATATATTTTAGGATTATCTATATAAATGCCTCATAATGTTGAATTATTTTTTTAAATGCACTTTGATCTTTTATAAGTTGTACACGTGCTTTCTAATTATTGCCACGTTATAAATTTTACTTATTTTTAGAGAAATTATAGTAAATACTCAAATTTTAATTTAAATAAATACCCAACATTTTAAAAAATATAGCAAAATATTCAAGTAGTTCAATTACTTACTCAGTGGTAATTGATTGAGTCATCAAAATCACGTGCAAATAATTAAAGAATTGACTACTGTTTCAACTACTTTAAACATTGACCTCATGTTTAGGCAAACCATCCCATTCCATTCCATACTATTCCAAACCATTCAACTTTCTAATCCTACAAACCATTCCATTCCATTCTATTTTTTTTCAACCCTGTTTTTCAACTTTTCAAATTCCTATACAATATCTTTAAATCTCAACCATTTATATCACCTCGAAATTCGCAAAGTCAAACTATTCTACTTATTTTTCTAACCATTTTCTAAACCATTTTGACTATCCTAAGAAATGAGATGGGATGGGCAAAATGGTTTGCCCAAACATAAGCTGAGTATTTATTCAAATATAAATTTGGGTAGTTACCTACTTTATCCTTATTTTTTGGGAACAAGTGTCAATTTTAAAATATTGAGGTGCAACTTGCAAGGATAACATTTCATTAAGAGCATTTGTATAGATACCCTAATATTATTACTCCTTAAATTTGTCATAATTTAGCAATTCAGTCCTTAAGCTTTTATTTCTTACAATTTGAACCTTAAACTTTGGAAAGTTAGATTGAAACTCATCGTAAAAAATTTAAATTCAAGGTCTAAGTTGCAAAAAATAAAACTTAAGAAAAAAAAAAAGTGATTTGCCGGAGAGAGAGAGAGAGAGAAATAGAGAATGTATGTTCGTTTGTTCTTTTTTTAATGTCAAAGAAGCTCGGTCGGGCCTAAACAGTGACAGTAGTCAAAGTGAAAGTCTTTTGCTTTGCTCTCTTGATTATACCAAAAATTTCTTTGCTCAAATCCCATCATAAACTCCAACAAAACTTTCAACCAAAATAAACAAAAGCTCTTATCGATTTCGTCACTCTCTCACCCTTTTCCTTCCATAATCTTCTCTGTCACTTTCTCTTAAAACTCTCTCTCTCTCCCACTAGAGTCTTTGCTTCAACGTCACAAATCCCATATAATCCAAATCAAAGGGAATTTATTGATTTTTTTTATTATTATTAATTTTCTTTATCGTATATTTGATGATATGCCTTTGAATTGTTCAAGCGTGGCTATAAAAGTCCCACATCAGTTGGGTCTGCTGAGAAGCGATTTCAAGAGCCAAGACCATGTGAGAAGCTTCTTCTTCTTCCTTGGGAAAACCCCAAAAAGAAGATTCGCCGAGCGAATCTCCTGTGTCTCGTCTGATTTGAAGCAGAGCTTTCCTTCGTTGACAATGGAGGACAAGAGTGGGAGTGAAGTGGGTCTTGAAGAGTCTTGTTCTTTCGAAGAAGAGAGGGTTTGTTTTGAGAAAGAATTGGAAATCGGTGTTAAAGCTGTGCAAATGGCTTGTGCTTTGTGCCAGAGAGTTCAAGAAGGTCTGATTTCCAAGACTGGAAATGGGTTTCAATCCAAAGATGACAACTCTCCAGTCACTGTTGCAGGTTAGTTAATACACTTTTTTTTGGGTGTATTTTTTATTTGTTTTTATTTGTTTTTGGATAATTCTCTGAATTGGGTATTTGTTAGTTTGTCTTAACTTTTGTGTGTGTCGTGTATCATGGAATAAACTTGTGTTTATGATGGATTAAACATGTTACGTGTGAATTACTTTGTGGCCGAAAGTGATAGTTCGCAAAAGAATGCAAGACTTTTTAGCTTTTTGTGTTGTTTTGTTTGTTTTTGAAGGCTGTTTCACAAAGCTCATGCAAATTGGTGAATAGTTCGTTTGATTTTGAATAGCTAGTTACCTCATGAGAAGTCCAGAATGAAATGTGTTTCAAGTTTTCCAACTTTTGGTTATTGTTTTGCTAGTTTGGACCAAATTTATTCTACTCCAGAAGGTTATTATACCTTGTTTGGCATGGCTCTTGGGACTAGAAGCTGCTTTGAAGACTCTTTAGATAATATTTTACCAAACTTTTTTCTCAAGGGCTTTCGGTCAAGGCCACAATATGCGACTTCGATAAGAAGTTATTTTGAGAAAACTTTGAAACTAATATCAAAGTCAGAAAAGAGTACTATAGACCCAATATGAGCGTTTATATTGTTTTTTGATGACATAAACTATCATTCTTAGACCATAAGATCTTTTCAAAATATAGTTTCAAACACTTTGTTACAAGCTAGAGCTTTTACTTCTCCACTTTTATTGGTTAGAGGAAGAAACTAAAACTTTGCCAGCCGCAAATCCTGTAGCCAATGAGAACATGTTCCGAGTTGATATCTCTCTCTCTCCCCCTCCTAGTTTTTCTGTGACAACTACTATCACATGTCTAAGAATAGGACAGTTCACAAATTTGAGTGATATAAGTGTTCTGTTCCAACTGAAGTTATACAGCAATTTATTATTCTCTTGATTTTACCTTGTAAAACAGATTGGAGTGTGCAAGCAACTGTTAGCTGGGTACTCTCTGAGGCCCTCGGAAGCAAAAATGTATCCATCGTTGCCGAAGAAGATGTTCAAACTCTCTCGAAGCCCAGCGCTACTGGGCTATTAGAAGCTGTCGTGAAAACAGTGAACAAGTCTTTAGCTGATGCGCCTTGTTTTGGACTTAACGGACCAGAAAAACCCCTTGGGACTACAGAGGTTCTCGGCGCAATCAGTCGATGCAATTCAAATGGAGGCCCGACAGGAAGATTTTGGGCACTTGACCCTGTCGATGGAACGTTGGGGTTCATTCGAGGCGATCAATATGCTATAGCTCTGGCACTCATAGAGGATGGAGAAGTTGTGCTTGGAGTTCTTGGCTGTCCTAATTACCCTATGAGAAAGGAATGGCTTAGTTATCAACACCGATACCATAGAATTGTATCTAAGTTGAGCCCTCCAACATCCGAATCATGGGACAAAGGTTGCGTGATTTATGCAAAGAGAGGAAGTGGCAAGGCTTGGATGCAACCCTTGTTACTTGAAAATAAGAAGTTTGTGTGGCCAAACTCTGCAAAGCCCGTTCGAGTCTCCTCCATTGATGACCCGTCATTGGCAACCTTTTGCGAACCTGTTGAGAAGGCTAATTCCAGCCATTCGTTCACAGCCGGACTAGCTCACAGCGTGGGGCTTAGGTGGCTATCTTGCCCTTGAATCTGCTTTGCTATATCATTGACTTTTAGCCTATGAATCTTATTCGAATTTTGTTAACTAATCAGTTCAACAACATAAAATCTGAGCAGAAAATTCAGAGTTTTGCATCATCGTAATTTTCATGTTTTCACTGCAGGAAGCAACCGTTACGAGTGTATAGCATGGTGAAATACGCAACCATTGCTCGTGGAGACGCCGAGATTTTCATGAAGTTTGCGAGAGCCGGCTACAAGGAGAAGATATGGGACCACGCAGCTGGGGTTGTCATCATACAAGAGGCCGGTGGAATGGTAACCGATGCCAGAGGGCGTCCACTGGACTTCTCAAAGGGCATATATCTCGAAGGTCTCGACCGCGGCATAATTGCTAGTGCCGGGGCCACTCTACATGATAAGATCATCAAGGCTGTCGACGCTAGCTGGGACTCATCTAGTCTATGAGGTTCAACCGGTTTTTGGCATCAACGAAAACACAGCATAACATCTATAGACATGGTCAAGGAAACTGTAAATTTACATTTATCTGCCTTTTCCCAATTCTTGACTAATGGAATGTCAAATAGATCAACCTTCTTCGGCACAAGCCAATGTGTGTAAAAATCATGTAAAACTAAGTGTTTTGCTTCGCAACATTGTAGTAATTCTCTGCTGGAGATTTAGGAAAATTTGATCTCTTATATGAAACAAAATTTGCTATATAGATATAGCAGCCATTTGGAAGCCCTGGCAAATGTATCCAGTGCTACTGTGTTCTCTGTATTCAAAAGTAGTAATAATAAAAATAAAGAATTTGTGGCTGATTAGTTATTCATATTATGCGTATGTCCATTATGTTAGGGGTAATCTTTTTTAAAACTCTTCATGCGCAGGAGCACAACTATTAATTATTAGTGTGCGTTTGATAGGTGGGAGATATAGGATGTGACTGGATTAAATAATCCTAATTTTATATTTGTCAGGGACTTTAAAATAGATATATAAAATGAGATTATTAAGTAAATTGCATATTTTGAAGGATGTATTAAGAAAATAGCCTACGTTTCAGTTAATTAAGAATATAGTCATTTTATTATGCATTAATTTTACTTTTATATCTTTAATTTTGTATTGAATAATTTTTTGAAAGTTTAGTCATTTTCTTGAAACATAAATTAGAACATGACTAATACCAAAAGACCAATATATATTTCGAGCCAGTTATATTTGGGTAGGCGAAGTGAAAAAAATACTAAATTATACGCAACACTTAACATGTATACCCAAATTTTTTTAACCAATTCAAAAAGAATTATCAATTCTTTAATTAATTCCAGAGACGCTAAGTAGTTCTTTTGGTATTTTGTTATAATTTTTAAAATTTATACTCCTCTGTTGGAGAAACTTTAAAAAACAGACCGGAGAGGAAAAAAAAAAAAAAATCTAACGATTGCTCATTTAATATCAGCAAGAGTACATTGAGCTTATTGTGCGCTAACTTATACTAAATAATCCTCCAAAATTTTAAACATGCAAAAGCACAGAAAGCAGAAACCACGCCGGCCCGCCTCCCATCCTTTGCCGCCCCTCCAACGCTGTCTTCCCCATCGCCGGCTGCCCATTCGACGCCTGCCTGCCGAGACGGCCTTGTAAAGGTCGCGACAACGGCTCCGCGGCATCACACATCTCAGCTCAGCAGACTTTTATTTAGCTTTGTAATTAGTGATACAATATAGTCGATTATGTACTATACTCTTTTTCATTCAAAAAAGTAATTAAGAAATATCAAATCTTCTCTCTCTCTCTATATATATATATGTATTGATCTTTTCCTCATAGATTTTCCCTTGGATTTTGCGTCACTTTCTCGTGATTCCTTTCTTTCTTAACTAATCTCCTAGCCGTGAAGAAAGTAGAGAACATCCAAGATTGCACAAGCCCGTTCAAAAATATCAAAATATCAATCTATAGTAGTGTTCAAATCTATAGGAAAATATGCGCGAATCGTTTATTCAAAGTATCAATCTTACGGTTCAGAATCGTTCCCTATTGTGTTGTAAACTCTACTGGAGAATCTTCTTATTTCTCGGTGCCTATGTCCTAACAAGCAAATAGCAGATGTGGAAATTAATGAAATTATGGGACAAACCGTACACGCGCCAAAATTAAATGAGCAAGCAAGGCCATTCATTACAATAATTTTTTTTTGTTTTTTTGCAAGACAAAAGGTTCATTACAATAATATATATGTTCATATTTGTACCAAAGGACAACTACACACAAAAGAAAATTAAAAATCATTTCTTGAATAAAAAATGAGTTACTTCTGAGAGACAGTTATTTTATTTATTGCGTTGGAATACACATGGATTTTAGGTAGGAATTAACAATTAAGGGCTTGTTATTGTTTGACTTATTGTGATCGAAGTTATGAAATGGACAGTTACGGAGTAAGCAAGGACTTATGAGTACCTCATTAAACACATTAAAAGTAGTAGTTGTGGAAGTATATTTGTGACTAATATAATATATATATATATATGTTTATATATACCGCCGATATGTCAACTAGGATTATATGGTCTGTCCTCCATTTTCAAATCCTGAGGCTCTTCATGTGGACAAGTTGCTTGATGGTGTAATTAATGAACACACTACTTTTTGGAGGAGGTTTTTTTCCAAAGGCATCAAGATTTTGTCCATTGTGTTTTTAGAAATGTGAAAGCGACGTTAATGTCTATGACTCTATTACACACGCTAGCTTGATAATAATATATTATTAGGAGAATTCAATGATCTAAAGTCTAGCTATACCCTACTTGTCATCTCATGATCATATATTTCCTCCCTAATGTTCATCAAATTTGGATACCATTTGATTTACATTTATGCAAAAAATGCATGTCATAACTTCTTAACGTTTTCGAAGAACTATATATATAAATATAAATAGGGAAAATTCTAAAATAATCCCTGAGTTTTACCAAAAATTCAGTTTTATCCCTCTGTTTTTGAAAATTATAGAATGAACCTTCAGTTTTTCAAATCGGTCTAAAAGTATCCTTTTGCGTTGACTAAATCTTAAAATTTTTCTAAATGTCGAAACTGCCCTTTATAAAATTCATTAATTTAACCTCTAATATTTTTAAAAGTTACATTTATACCCCAACACCTATAGTTTAATAAATAAAAAAAATCATTCAAATATCCCAACAATAATCTAAAATCCATGAAAAAAAATTAACCAAAAACAAACAATCAAACCCCACCTACAATCTTCCAAAAATACAGAAAAAATTAAACCAAAATAAGCATTCAAACCCCAACAATCATCCAAAAATCAAACAACCCCAACAAAAAACTATTTGATTTAATCACTGTAAAGAAACACAGTGAACCTCCACGATCCCTGTGACCCCCGGTGCTCCTCCGTTAGCCCTCGACCCCAGGCGCTCCTCCGTGAACACCACGAACCTCTGCCAACCCCATGAACCCCGGCAAACCCCACGACCTCGCCGTGAAAGCCATCTCGACGTCGCCGCGAAAGCCACCTCGACGTCGCCTTGAAAGCCGCATCGACGTCCAAACCCCTCAATGCCAGAATCCCCCAGCGATCTCCCCTTCCGAACCCCCGAGACCGCCTCTCCAAAACCTCAGTGACCCTTTCTCAGAAACCTCGGCAGCGACCCTCGGCGCTCCTCCGCGAACTCCCCGACCTCCGCTCACCCGCGACCCCCGGTGCTCCTCCGCGAACCGCCAGTCCTTTGCGCTTCTTCGTGAACCTCCGACCCTCGACCTCCGCTCAGCCGTGACCATCGTCGTCCGAGAGACCCCGACCTCCGCCAACCCCATGAAAACCCTGAACCAACGACCACACAACCACCGAAACCACTACCTCAAACCAATGACCTCCGAACCCACCTCCAACGAACCAATGACCCGCGAACCCGGAACCCCACAAACCCCCGAACCACTGACCCCATAAACCGCCGACCAGCGAACCACCCCACGAACCTCTGTGAACCCACGCCACCATGCTCCTCCGCTCCTCTACGACCCCGTAACCTCGTTCCCGTCCGACGAAAGATTGAGAGAGAGAGATGAGAGTTGAAAAGAGTAAATATGATAAATTATATTAGAAAAAAAATAAAATATTGGGTATGGGTGTAATTTTTAAAAATATTAGTGGTTGAATTAATAAATTTTAAAAGGGTAGTTTCGACATTTAAAATTTTTTTAGGTTTTGGTCAACGCGAAAGGATAGTTTTAGACCGATTTGAAAAACTGAAGGATTATTCAATAATTATCAGAAACAGAAGGATAAAATCATATTTTCGGTAAAACTCAGGGGCTATTTTAGAATTTTCCCATATAAATATATATATATATATATATATATATATATATATATATATAGTGTGGTTACCACAACATCTTTTGAATGTGGTCCATTACTATACCAGCAAGCAGTAACTACAAGTCCCCGCAAATGTTTCATCTCCAAAACATTCTCCAAGAGTTGCAACTAAATTTCTTCACTCCTATTCATGAATATAAAAATATTATACGCGTTCTCTACTATCGCCCTCTGCTCTTTTCTCATTAGGATAAAATAAGCTAAAAAAAAATTACATTTCCTATATTAGGGGTCATAATTACGTAAGCCATTCAAATTGAAAAATTGAGATCATTTTGATTTGAGTTGTTATATTTGACAAAATTTTGTAATTCAAGTCATTAATGTTTGGATAAGATCAATTTAGTTGTATTATTTGAATTGAGATTATAAGAGAGAAAATTTACATTGAAAATCTAAAAAGTTACTTTTAATTGTAGCAAGAGTATTAAAATATTGGACAATGAATTTATGCTAAAATTTTGGGTATTTCACCAAAAAAACATTGTTAATGTAACAATATGATACTTAGATCAATCTTTTTAATCGAATTGCTTACTAAACGACCCCCCTCAAGGTTCTTTGGCTCACGATTTTAAAACAAAAAATTCAAAATATGTTGATTTGAGTTGAAAAATTCAAAATTTTATATTTAAATTATAATTTTTAGTTGTTGATTGAATTGTTGCACTATCCAAATTGAGATTTAAGAGAAAATTTTTTAATTAAAACATTTTTGAAAAAATAATTTTTTACCGAAACAAATTTGTAAATGTGAATTTAACTTTATTTTTTTTAAAATGAGCAAGCCAAACATAAATTACGTTCCCAACTTGTGCTTTTGCTTCAAAAAAAAAAAACCAAATTAACATATATATAAACGATAATAAATGACTTAAGATAAAAAAATTTCATTTAATTTTTTATTCAGACAACCAACGTCTAGTATTCTCACAAGGAAATTTTGAATTCAGGTTCAACTATATAGAGAAGCTATAGAATACAACTATACGTATGTATGTATATAGATAGTATAGGTGGACCATGAATTATAATGGTGTTGCTATCCTATGAGAGAATCTGAGGAAGTGCGTCGACTAATAAAGAAGTGGGTATATTTATAATTGAGGGTATGACCTGGAATTTACGTCATTAATAGGAAGGAATCATGTGCAGTGTATGTGGTACCGGATGAAAAGCACTCCACTGATTTTATTGCTGACTTTTTTAAAGCTCTTAGACTTTTATGTTATTAGAGATATAATATATAAATATAAATATATATATATATATATATATATTTTGGATTTAGTCATTTTTTTGTGCATGTAAGAAATAATTAAAGTTTTTAAAAATTAAATTATTAGTTACTCATAAATAAGAGAATTAAGAACATAAAGGTAAATATACATTTGTAGTTAAAAAAATAACTAATAATTTTTTAATTAATCAAAATATTAGTTTTTTTAATATCATTTAAAAATGATTATTATTGAAAAAAATTGTTAAAAAAGAAAAAAAAAAGACAACTATATCCCCTCATTAATTTTCTAGGATCTAACAAAAGATCTTATGTTTATAAATATGCTTTGTGAGCAAATTCAGTCAAATAATGAGAGTAAAATGTCCCAAATATTTTGAATTTAAATACGCCAATTTGATTATACGGTTAAACAAATCAATAAAAACTACACTTATTTGTGTGTCCGGTTTAATTAAAAAAATATTGAGATTTTTTAGGTATTAAGGAAAATAAATAAAACAAATTGAGATGATTTTTTTAATGAAATTTCGTAATATTTATTCTTCTAATAATTAGAACAACAATATTAAAACACTGGCAAAAAAAAAAAGTTAAAATTAAATAAATTTTTTTTGAGTATTTCCCAAAAAAATTAACACTATAATAGAGATACTTCAATAATTTTTAATTATTAAAATACTTACTAAACAAACTCTAAATTTCACTTAATACGAACAATTTTAATACACCAACACACGTGCAATAATACATCATGAACAGTACTGAAGGTATTTCGCAGCTTTATAACATGGGAATGTAGTGATAGAACTAGTAGAACATGCTCTAATGTATATCCATACACACACACACATATATATATATATATAATTGCTTTTGTGACCATGATGAGATTGAGAATATTCACAAGCTACTAAACAATATTCCCCTTGATTATCGGCAATCATGAAACCCTACTTTCACGGAACACTGTGACAGCCTACAGTTCGTTTTATGTATAACCCCAAAATTTATTGATATCAAAAACAACTTTTGGAAATGGATATATCGATCTCCCACATTGAGGAAGATTTTAAAAACTCTGTTTTTTGCCTTGATCGAATAGTTCAGAAAAAGCACATAACAAATTAAAATACACTTTTATTCACGTAGCTATAAATACAATCATAAACAAAACAAAACAAAAACCTAAATACTACCTTCGAAGGCCATGAAGGGTCTTTTCTATTTGAAACTTGAAAGATACTTTACGTATTGTAATATATATTTGGATTGGGTTTATAGCTAAATGGCCTAATTTTAGAACTTATTTAAAAAAATATCAACAACTTTTTAAAATTAGGTAAATGGCCCATTCTTGGTAAGTAGACAAAATACTATGGTAAGCGGATCAAGTACCAGCTATTTTTAGCTTGAATTTTGTCTGCTTACCATGTTAATTTATCTGTTTACTCAAAGTTTTTTTAGGGGACTACCGATTATTTACCATGGTAAGTAGACAAAACTCAAGCTAAAAATGGCTGGTATTTCATCCGCTTACTATAGTATTTTGTCAACTTACCACGAACGGGCCTTTCACCTAATTTTAAAAAGTTGTGGACATTTTTTTAATATGATGTAAAAAATGGACTATTTACCAAAATTTTCCATTTGGATTCATATTAGCACTGCAATCAACATTTACATAAATTGTTAGTCCGGTTGGTAATTTCAGAAAAAAAAAATAAAGAAATTATTAAGCACATAGTCGCATTTTGTGCCATATCTTAAGAAAATACCTAATCTTTCAATTTAATTAAAAAAAATTATACTAAATGCCCAATTTCTAACTCATAATTTAAATAAATATCTAATTTTTTTGAAATTATAACGAAAGACTCAAGTGATTAAATTATTTGCATTGTGGTAATTTGTAGTAATTGATTGAGTTATAAAAAATATGTGCAAATAATTAATGAATCGGCTATTTTGATTACTTTAAAATATTGGGTATTTACCTACCTTTCCCTTAAAGAAATAATCATTTCTTTAATTACATAATTCTATTATTTTACCTTTAATTACTTTAGTTTTTTATGAGCTTGTGAGTAATTTTTTAAGTTTTTAAAACGTTTATTATATCTTTGAAACATGAAAAAAAAAAAGACCAAATATTATATAGACCCAAAAGGAAAATATGTGTGCTTAAAAGAAAAAAAAAAAAAGAGTCTGATATCAGTAAATTAGTTGGAGTTAGACTACTTTCTCCATTTGAAGATGTTTCTAATCCTCAACAAATGAATAATTTAAAAAGAAAAAAAGACACTAATTTCGTTACTAACTATTATAAAATGTTAAGAATATAGATTTGTAGATTTTATAATAATCCACAACAAAGTCGGTCGATATTTTGATTAATATATTTTGATGACATGAATGTTTACATTATTGCTATTTGCTACTCAAAACAGTTTTTAGAAGTAACGCCAAGTGTTTCTTAAGTGTCAATATCTTCTTGTTATGTTTTGTTATAAAATCTAATATCCATCACAATGTCGTCTTTTCCATATAAAGAATGAATAACACTTTTACAAAATAACTTATTCTATGGCAGTTATAATCTAAAATCTATATCAAACATGCTTTCGATATAATATTGTAAAGCAATCTACTGAAAATCTATATCAAACGTGCCTTTTATGACATACACTTATAATTTTTTTTCTTTTTTTTTTTCGGTTTCCTTTTTTCATTTTTGTCAGTGATATAAAAAGCATACTTTAGCCCTTCAAAGCATGCATGGTCAATTAGAGTAACAACCGACTAATAAAAAGCAAGAATAAATTTTATCCAAAAAAAAAAAAGCAAGAATTAGTAGTGAGATAAAAAAAAAAAAAAGCACAATTCACGCGCATTCGCTACCAAATCATGCAAAACTCTCACATGTATTGTACAGTGCAGGGATTGTAACGTTTGCTAGCACTTACGAATAGAAGCATAAAACCGCGTATATCGCACTTTATGATTCAAATTTCAGATGGGAAACCAGCCACATTAAAGATATATATATATATATATATATGTAGTGCGTATATAATATATATATATATATATATGTATATGTGTGTTCCATTAATGAAAGGCCGGCACTGATATTCATTTCAATTTCCTTGCAGAAAATTTTCACTTTCAAAAGACCAATCGTCAAACGTTCGCCTGTCATTTTTTCAGATGGTTGCAAATGTTAGAGCATCTCCAATGCAATGCTAAAAAGATGTGCTAATGCTAAAATTTAGCATTTGAAGAAAAAAAAATATTCTCCAACCCAATGTCATTTCTAATATCAAATTTGGCATTTGACAAATGCCAAATTAAGTGCCATATTTGACATCAAATTTGGCATAATGCCAAATTTTAGCATCTATTTTTAATAATTAAATATTCAAAAAACACACGATTTCTAACAAAGTAATAATGACTTATTATCTCCTCCATACCCCTTTTCTTTCCATCTTCTACCCATATTCGTTGTTCTACTTTTTTTTTTCTCACCCTCTGCGCATATTATCCTCCATTGATGAAGTAAAAAAATGAAGTAAATCAAGAGAAGAAAATAATGAAAAAAAAAAACTCTCTGTCGAGCTAGGTGGTACGATTGGGCGCTACATAAAGTTGAAGAGCAGTGCTGGTTACTAAAGTGACAACGGAAGAAGGACTTTTTAGGATATTTTTTCAATAGAAAAGGAGTTGAAAAGTAGGGCTGTAAAAAAATAACCGAAAAACCGAAAAACCGAAAAAACCGACCGAAAACCGATTTTAATTAACCGAAAATTCGGTTTTATATTTTTTTAAATGCAATTCGGTTTTCAAACCGAACCGAAACTGAATATTCGGTTCGGTGTTCGGTTACAAGGTTTTAAAATTCGGTTATAACCGAAATATAACCGATTATATATTATATATATATTTTTTGTTCTTTTATTTCATAAAAAACGTGTTGGTGGAGTGGTAACCTCCACACTCTCATTCCTTTCCCACACTCCCAATCAAGGTTCAAACCCCACCACCTACAAAAGTTTTGTGAAATTTTTTTAACAAAAAAAAAGCTTGGATGTGCACTTGGCAAGGTTTGAACTCTTGACTTGTTTGAAGTTAAAGACTTAAAGCCCTCAAGATTACCACTTTGCTAGCATGCTTTGTTAGTCACATTCTTACATAAATAATATATATTATAATATTTTTAGTTTTATTTTTTTTTTTAAATAATTCGGTTATAACCGAATTTAACCGAACCGAAAACCGAATATTCGGTTTCGGTTCGGTTCGGTTATAAGAGTATTAAAATCGGTTTTCGGTTTCATTTTTTTAAAAATCGAATAATTCGGTTCGGTTCATTTTTTCGCCAAAAACCGAACCGAACCGAACCGCTTTCAGCCCTAAAAGGAAGAGAAGGGAGGGGGAAATAGAAAGGGAATTACAGGCAATTAAACTCTCGAAGTGTGCAAGATTGAGAAGTAAAGAAGATTTTATCCAAAAAAAAAAAAAGTAAAGAAGACGATTTCTTTTTTCTCGAAGGAAAGAGTGTGAAACATTAATGGGCAAAGCATTTATTACTATATATTAATTGACTTTTTTTTTTTACACTTAAAAAATAATAAAATAATATTTAGTATTGAGAATGTCAATTGAGTGCATTAGAGTAAAAATTGAATGCTAATGCTATATTTAGTATTTTTTATTTTTTGGTGCCAAATTTAGCATTGGCATTGGCATTAGCATTGGAGATGGTCTTAGTGATTATCTCAACTCTTTTATATAGGACGCTTCTCCCATGGGTGATATTCTGGTGGGGGACAAATGCGGAACAAATATGTGGTCCAGATTTATCTAAAAAATTTTATTTATTTATTTTTTAGTCTTTTATTTTTATTGTATTACAATTTAGGCCCAGTTTTTTTAAAAATATTTGCATTTTTGCCCATAAAATGAATGCATTTTTTTCACCAAAACGGTAAAAAAAATCCAATAAACTGTTTTGAAAAAAACTGTAAATTAAAATTCAAAATTTTCTGGATGATTCTGGGCCATATATTATTATTCCCCATTTGTTTCCTACCAGAATATTCCCCATTTGAGAATTGTTCATATATATATATATATATATATATATATATATTGAAACTGACTTTTACACCATCGACATTACAACCCATTACGATCGAGTAAATGCGTTAGCTTGATTTTACTTGTAGTAATATATGGGTGCGGTTGGTGGGTCAGATTAAATAGGACTTAATTGGATTATTATTTAGGATTAGATTGGATTGAATTGGACTTTAATAATGTCATGTATTTGGTATAGTGTTAGATTAGATTAGATTGTATTAGATTATTATATTTATTTTAAATAAAAATAATTAATTAATCTATTATAAATTATTCATTTTACGTTTACTATATTTTTTAATAATAAATTTTATAAAATAACATATAAAAATTATGGGATCCACCACTTTTGATTTTATCCCCCCTTATCCTATCATTTTACATGGGGTTGTTAATCTAATCTCCATTGGCTTATTTTTGGAGGGAAAATCAAATTTTCCTATCCATTTTATGTATCGAACATTGGACAAGAATTAATTAGTCCAATCCCACTATTTATCCTTACCACCAAACACACCCTATATGTTATGGTCAAGCCAGTCAAAGTGGAGAAAAAAAATCTGATGTCTCCAATTGTAATCTCATTGGCTGTTCCCTCATGAGTTTAATTAATAGATAAGTCTTTAAAAAATATATTAAATAAAAAGTAGGTGAGTTGTCAGTTTGTAATTGGAAGAGACAGCTATAGGGACAGCCACATGGACATCAGATTTCTATTCATCAAAGTGGGGAGCCGGATATGAAATCCCGCGCCTCATTGCCCATATTTTGCGTAACGGGAACCCGTTTCCCTTGAAAAACGGAAATGGCTTTCTTTTATTTAAGTGGGAAAACGAGAATTCCCACATCTCCTTTTCCATTTTAAAAAATAGTCGTTGGATTCAATCCAACTGCAACGAAATTCGAAACATTAAACTAATTTGTATGTGATTTTTGTATTATCAAAGCCTTTTTTTTAACGGGTGGGATATGAGATTATGAGAATTCTGCCCATTTAAAATAAAAAATGGGATGACCCGTTCCAGGGTCATCTCATTACCGTTTTCCCACATTCCCACAAAAATGGGAGTGGGTCGAAAAATCCCGGCTTCCCACATTGACAGCCTTCGTTATGGTTTAGTGGTTATTGAGTCAATAAAGAATAGCAGGTTGTGTTATTGGCGTCGTTTAGCAGTTTTAGTGTCGTTTGTAGTCGTGACATGCTACGATCAATGTTTTCTATCGTTTGTACTCTTGTTGGAATAGTATCATTTTGCTTTTTTTGGTAATTAATCAAGATATAACCAAGTAACGGAATAGGGAAAGCTCATTTAGATTTTTCCAAATTTTACCCAGAAATTTGTTCTTTCTTCTTTGTTCCATTCGTTCTTAATAGGTTCGACACCATAGCTTGGGGAGGCTGAGGGTGTGGCTGTGAAAAACTCGCAATCGGCAATTCCCTTAACATACTAGCTACTAAAAAATAGTAAATTCAACATATCTTTACAAATCAAAGTCTAAACCTTTTAATATATACATATGTATTTATACTTTTTTGACATTCTAAAATAAAGTGATAAAAGTCTTTAAGGATTTATAATGTCTTATTCTTCAAACGTAGATACTATTTATACATGAAAGCGTGATTTTAGACATATTACATAGATAATTTTACATTTAAGACTCGTATTTATAAGATTTAACTTTTGAAACTTGAACCATAATTTTTTACCACACTAGCGGCTATATTCGTTTGGTAGTCACTATAATACTTGTAGTGCCAAATAACATTATTCATTGACGTCCTTGTTTCTCTTAAAGAAAGTGTCATTGGGGCATTCTCACACCGTCTCCACCACAAGTATTCTTGTGAATTATCACACCTGTCCATGACTTAGAGGTTGTTTGATAAGCAATTCGAATTAAAAAAAAATTTTGATTTAGATATTCTTGTTAGAGAAATTATAGTGAATACTCAATTTTTAACACCTAATTTAAATTAATATCCAATCTTTAAAAAAATATATCAAAATATCCAAGTGATTTAATTACTTACATAGTAGTAGCTGGTGGTAATTACCATATATATTTTAAAGCATGTGTAAGTAATTAACAAATGAGTTTTTTAGGCATTTAACCAAACTGTTTGGTAATTTTTAGGATTTATCCCTAAAATGTCAAAATTAAGGATTTAGTCATAACATGTAACATTTTATGTTACATGTAACATATATACGTGTAAAAGTGTAACATTACATGTAATGTTACATGTGTTACATTTTACGTTACATGTAACGTTACATTTAATATAATATTTTTTACACGTATATATGTTCCATGTAATATGAAATGTTACATGTTATGGCTAAATTCTTCAAATTTTACCTTTAAAATGGCTAATTGCTTAACTGGCCCTTAATAAATTGGTTAATTACTCAATTATTTTTCAAAGTTTTAGTATTTATTTTTATTGCTGTGTAAATTCTGATTATTTTCCCACTTCACTCTGTTTGTTATAATATTAATATTTTTTTGACAAAATACTTAAATTTCTAGTTTAATTATTCGTTATACAATATTTTAATATGCTTATTCTTAAAAAAAAATATCAATATAAATCTTCTTTCTTACTATCTCAATTCAATACTACGATTAAATTCATATCCAAATATTAATTTGAATGACAAGATTTAACAAAACAATAAACTCAAATCAAAATAATCTAAATTCTTTCTTTGTTGGAATTGCTCACGAACAACCCCTACTTAATTTAGCTAAACTAGGGCCGGCAATTTGGGTCCAGATACGAGACACAACACGAAGTTAACGGGTCTAGGTCTTCCTTTAATGGGTTTTGGTCTTAACGGGTTGGACACAATTAACACGATTAAATAATGAGCAAACACAACACAAACACGATAAACCCGCTGAGACACGATTATTAAATTAATTAGAAATAAATATACATTTTTAACACCCATTAACATGTACTTAAAATTTATTTATTTATTATTTAATAAATTTTACCTGCATGACATAAGAATTGCTATCATAATGACATACATTATCAATATTAGGTCTTAATTCAACAAAAAATATTTTAGATTTACAAAAAATAATTAACATTTTGTTGATTTAAACTCAAATATAACTAATTGGGTCAATAGACACGAGAGTAACACAACCCATTTAAATCCAATTAAACACGACTTATAAATAGGTCATAATTGGGTGACACGATTAACACGATATTTAAATGAGCTGTGTTTGAGTCTTCCTTTCAGACACGATTAATAAATGAGTCGTTTATGGGTCTGTTCAAAATTACTTAGACACGATACGAACACGATCCATAACACAAATTGTTACCCCTACGCTAAACAATACGTAACAATCAACACGCGATTAAAATTAAATTTGCAAAAGGGGGATTTTGAGGAATACCCCATTCTTGACACAATGATAATCTATACCCCATGTGTGTTGCACTTTTAATTTATACCCTAAAATTTACACTACAAACATAAAGTGGAAGTGAATGGAGCACACCACATGGGATATAGATTATTAAGTGGCATAAAAAATGGCTTTATTTTGAAATTCTCCCTTTGCTTGCAAAATAAAAGATCTACAAATATGGGACCCAAAAAAACAGTCCATATCCACTTAACACGTAGACCAAATTAAGTAGTGAGACATCCATAATAGGGAAATCAAATAAACTAGACAACGTAATAATTGCACCAAACCTACCCTTCATTAATGAAAGACCATCTCTCTCAACTGTCCTCCAACATTTCCCTCATAAAAACCATAAATGCCCTTTTTAACCCTCATCTCATAACTTGTATATATATATATATAAAATATACACACATATATATGATACATATCCGCTTCATAATTTTCTCCAAATCACACTCACAAAAACCTAACCAAAACCAAAAACAAAACAAAAAAAAAACAAAATGAAACTCACAACAAGCTCTCTCTTGTTAACCCTTCTCCTCATCATCACTGCTTTCTCAACTCTCTCCTTCTCGACCCGACCCGGATCCGAAGGACCCTTCTATGATGAGCTCAAGAACTCCAAGAACAAAGGTGGCTCCAACAACAACAACAACAATGGAAACGGAGGAGGAATTGGCGGGTTCTTCGGGTCGGTTCCCGGGTTCGGGAACATACCCGGTTTCGGAAACGGAGTGATCGGAGGCGGGTACGGATCCGGGTACGGGGGTCCGAATGGAGGGTCGTCCAAGGGAGGGATTATTAGGCCAACGGTGGTTTGCAAGGACAAAGGGCCTTGCTACAACAAGAAGCTGACGTGTCCCGCCAAGTGCTTCACCTCCTACAGCCGGTCTGGGAAGGGCTACGGCGGCGGCGGAGGCGGTGGCGGCTGCACCATGGACTGCAAGAAGAAGTGCACCGCCTATTGCTAGAGGAGTACAGGCTGATTTCTCTATGCAGCCGGTAGCCGGTAATATATATATATGTGTATGTGTCATCATATGTTACTATCTATAGTTGTTGTGTTTATAAATGTGACAACTATATATATAATAGTACTTGTGATAGTACATGTAGTATGTGATGCCAGTTTTTAATTAAGTAGAACTTGATATGGTATGATATTATTTATATATGGTGTGTTATATAATTTGCTATGAGTTGGGTTTTTTATTTGCTCTATTGAATTCTGTCACTTGATTGGAGTTCTGTTTGAGGCTCTTGTTGAGGATAGATAGATAGATATAGATATATAATATTAAGCAAAATAAAAAAGCACTTTGGAGGGTGTTAATTAATCATTTGAGGGTGTGTTTGGTCATGATCATTATGTTGTACAATATATAAATGATTTGCTACGTTAGTGGAGTGATGCTTTATGTGATTGTTACTTTGAGCACTCTTTGGGCGTGGAGGGGAAAATTAACTTTTAGGATTATCGATGCAAATATATTTCAATGCTATCCTTAATTACAAGTTAGCATCTTACTTTTTTAAAATAGACGCCCGTGCCCCTTAGTGTTGGAAAACTTTATAAGTTTACTCTTCTGTTTCAATTCGTTAAAAAAAAAAAAAAAGACGAAATCAGATAATATGAATACAAAATTTTGAAAAATCGGAGTGCAACTTGAGTTATGAAGACAACGTAAAAATAATTATTATAGACTAATTCTGTAATGCTCCATACCTATCGGTACTCTACCAATGAGTGTAAAAAAGATATAATAAATTATTACTACATACTTTAATAGTATTATTACATATTTTTTTAATGTTACTTTGGCACATCATTAAAATAATGGAGCATTGTAAAAAGGCCCATTATTATAATAATCAAATGCTACTTGATTATTGTTATGATAGAGGGCCTCAATTTTTTTAAAACATCAAGAGGCAAGAATGTCAATTATTAAAACATTATTAGGATGTAACTTACAAAGGTAGCACAACATCCTGAGGCATTTGTATAGATAACCGTAACTTTTATTATCCTCTTTCTAGGTATTTCAATTTTGACTCGATTAGATGAATTGTAAGGAAATATATGGCTGATTAACACCATTGAATTTTTGTTGCATGTTAGATTTTTGTTTGGGGTTGCGAGAGAGAAATTTTATTTTCAAACCAAATCATTTAAAATATATATATCGACAAAATTTCATTGGCCAAAATGGAGAGGATTTTTTCCCCTAAACTATTTCTCAATCGCGATTGAGAAAAATGTGAATCATAACTAATCAGCAATATTGCCAAAATATATATATATAGATAATTAATATATTATTGCAAGAAGGCACAAGTGTTAGAGAGCATAACCAGTCTCGCAATCACGGACAGAGTAGATTGGCTGTCCAATTCATATTCACGTGATCATGTTTTTGCCTACCGACCTTATATATATCTATATATGTAAGGAAGTTGTAGCAACTAGATTTTGCACAATAGTAATCAATACAACACTTTGGACTAAACCTGAAATAATGTACAAACGCTTGAGCTATACGTTGCTCATGAGACGAGCGCAAACGAAAACATCATGAATCATGATCATATATATATATATATATGTATGTATATGTATATGTATATGTGTGTGTCTGTTTATGTCTTTAAGTTGCATGATACAATCAACCATAGAGAGCATAACACAGGTACTTGGCGTTGGGTTTTTGCTCAAAAGTATAACCTAAACACGTGTGGTTGGGGTTTTGACGACCCAAAGAAAGTTCAACATGAAAAGAAAAATAAGATTGTCCAACATTTCAGAAAAAAAAAAATATGCTTTTTTATTATATGGATTATATTTGTAATAAGCTCATAGTATTTAAAATTGGATTAGTGGCAGTTTGCACGCGCGATCTTGACGTGTGAGATTTTGGCACCGTTTTATGTTTACTTGACACGTGGTGCGTGTAGAACATGTGGTGGAATTGTTTATGCTTTGATTCTTTTTTTCTTTTTTTTTTTTAAACTAATTTCGAATTGAATTACTGCAACAATTTTCACTAGCGGTTTGTCATATGCTACGCGAGTTAAAGAGTATCCACAGAGCATTCAAGAAGGTGCAAATTATGCTTTAATTAGAAAACCGTATCATATTCGTGTTTCAAGTCTCTATTACTCATAACTCAATAGGGGAATTTAGAGACGAGGGATTTCGAGGAATGTCCTTTTTTGGCACATTAATTATCTATGTCCTATATGTATTTTACTTTTAATTTATACATTAAATTTTAGACTACAAATATAGAGTATAAACAAAAAGGCACATTATTTAGAGAATAGATTATTAAGTGGTACTAAAAATAGTCTGTTTTGCAATTTTCCTTTAGAAATAGGATTTTGAGGAATACCTATCTTTTGTCACAATGATAATCTATGCCCTATGTGTATTGTACTTTTAATTTATGTCTCAAAATTTACACTATAAACATAGAATTGAAATAAATAGAATAAATTACTTAGGATATAGATTATTAAGTAACACTAAAAAAATGATATTATTTTGTAGTTCTCCTTTAGAAAAATATCACAGTTGAAATGAATGTACAGATTTGTTGGTGAAATTCCAAGAAGGCCCAATCAACTTTGGGCCCAAGGAATGTTAGACATAGAGAAGATTTGATCTCATTCATTCAAGTTATAACTTATATTATTATTGCATAATACATACTGTTCTTTTTTTTTTTTTCATGGCTAAATTACTATGTTGTCTTTCTTTTTTCCTATTGTCTCCATCATTTGTAAAAATAGAAGGATAACAATGAGCATAACAAGTGGAATTTTTCAAATTTGGTCATATTTGGTCAAATTTACTACTAAAAAAGTAACATAGACCGCAAACTATCTTTTAAAGTGGTATTTTTCAAAAAAAGTTGTCGATATTTTTCAAAATTTGTGAAATCCAAGGGGACCAATGAGCATAACAAGGGGAATTTTTTACATAATTATCTTTTTTTTTATCAAATATTACAAATTTATTCAATAACTACAATTATTATCATATCAATTTATTATACTTATATGATATTTTTTATGAGACCATTTTACCCTTATATGAATCATATAAAGAGAATATACGTTTTTTTTTAATAATTTGATTCCTTTAAATTGGGGAATTAGTTGTTAAATTGGGGAATTAGTTTTTTTTTAATAATTTGATTCCTTTAATTAATAATATGATATTTTTAGTATAAAATTATGCTAGATGAGAAACGTGAAGTTAATTAATTATCAAAAAAAGAATTGTTATCGTAATTCAATAAAGAGAATATCATTTTTTATTTGAATCACTAAAATTAGAGAATCAGTTGGTCCCAAAAATAAAAACAAGCCTATTTAAGTTGTAATTGCCGTTGTTTTTCAAAATTTAACCCCAACTTGATATTGAATGTAGGTCAGTTAGGTAACTAGTCATTTTAGACTGTATGTTTTAAAAGAATAGCCACAGTTTTAAAAATTTTTAAATTAGTCATTACACATGTCAAAAATTTTTTACAATAAAAAAATTACACATAAAAATTACTGTCAGAAAATTACTGACACATGTCAAAATTTTCTGAAATGGCTAATTTTTAAATTTTTTGAAACTGTAACCATTTTTTAAAATTATTTTCTAAAAAGTGGTTATTTTCTTAGAATTTCCTATTGATGAATATTGTGGAAACAATATCAATGTTTATATATTTTGAAATATGAGTTCCCAAATTAATATTATATTAAAAATATAGAGATTTTTAAGAATTTAATCAAATTTTAGCTAATTTTTTCGTATTTAACCATAATTTCATGAAATTAAGGATTTAGCCGTAACATACGTGTATCATATTTATGTTACAAGTGTAACATATTATATTACACGTATGTTATGATTAAATTCTTAATTTTATGAAACTATGGCTAAATCCTTCAAACTTTGCTTTTAAAATGACTGATTTCTTAACTGGCCAAAAAATATAATATAATATAAGAGTAAAAAGTTAATATCAAATTAAATAGGATATCAATGTTCATTATATTTTGTAATATGAGTTCCCAAATCAACTTTAGATTAAAAGTATAATATAATTAAAAATATCAAATTATATAGCATTTATATATATTATATTAATCTTTTAAGTCAATTATTATATCATCAACGGGATATATATATATATATATAATTTGACAAACCAACAAGATGTTATATATTATAAACAATATCTGTTGATTCTAATTTATTTGTGCGAATTTATATCAAGTTTTTAGGAGGGAGAATTGCAAAATAAGGCCATTTTTAGTTTTGTATATGATATAATTGTCAATATATTTTGTATATATGAACTCGCTTGATCGACATAAATATTAAAAATATAGTCTAATATAAAACTAAAAAAGATAGTATCGATTTTTGAGAAATCGAAGGAAATAGCCAAAAAAAATTTTGTTTTTAAAGTCTAACCCATGTTTCAAAAAATTAAAAAAAATAGCCATGTTACGAATTATATAACAGAAAAGTGTCACACAAAATATAACACATTTGTAAATATTTGTAAGATATTTTGTAACACTTCAAGTTTTACTCATTATTTTTTGAAGTGTTAAATAATATCTTACAAATACTTATAGATCTTATATTTTGTGTGACATTTTTCTGTTATACAATTCGTAATATGACTATTTTTTTAATTTTTTGAAACATAGGCTATCATTTAAAACAAACATTTAATTTTGGCCTATTTTTGCAACTCACCCAATTATATATGTTATATAATATGAGATTTTAAAAACCGACGCAAACATTAAATATATTGAAAATTAACCTAAAAGGAAAAGAAACTACTCTTTCAGATATCTTTATATATTGTCACTTCCGTGTAATGGAATTCAACCGCCCATTTGGGCAGGTGCGTGGTCAGATGAAATATTTCGTACAACCCTACAATATTGCATGCGGCTTGTTCAAGCCAGATCTTACCCTTACTTCTGCATTGCGTTTCTTTGCTAAATCTTCTCATAATTTGTAGGTTGAAGTAGGAAAATAGCCTAAATTTACATAATAATAAAAATAAATACCAAAATTTTTAAAGTAATTGAATAACTAACTAATTCATTAACTATTTGCACATTATTTTGATCACTCATTCAATTACAACAAATTACCACTAAGTAAATAATTAAATCACTCGTGTTTAATATATTTTTCAAAAAAAATAAGTACTTATTTAAATTATATGTTAAAAATTAAAGAACCAGTTAAGAAATTAGTCATTTTAAAGATAAAGTTTGAAAAATTTAGTCCTAAAATATTAAAATTAAAAATTGAGCCGTAACAACGTGTAACATAATATGTTACACGTGTAACATATTATATTACACATATGTTACGGCTAAATCCCTAATTTCATAAAACTATGGCTAATTCTTAAAAAATTAACCAAAAATTTGATTAAATCCTTAAAAACCTCAAAATTAAGTATTCACTATTACTATTCGTCTGCGTGGCCGTAACTCAAAGAGTTTTCCAAGTTAACCAAAAATAAGCATAGTAATTACTAATTACTAAAAATAATAAAATCCACTCGAGAACATAAACAATATCAGCAGAATAGTAGCACTCAGATTTTGAAACCAGGTAGAGCAACAAGAAATGGTCAAACAAATATTTCTATAGGGTTCAATATTTTGTGCAGCCCCACAATATTGCACGAGACTTGTTCAAGCCAGTTCTTACACTTATTATATATGCACTGCGTTTCATTGCTAAAAACTTCTCATAATTTGTATTACTATCTGTCTGCGTGGCTCAAAGAGTATCCAAGTTAACCAAAAAAAATCATAGTAATTACTAATTACTCAAAAGAAGAAAATCCACTCGAGAACAGAAACAATATCAACAGAATAGTAGCACTCATATTTTGAAACTAGGTAGAGCAAAAAGAAATGGTCAAACAAATATTTCTATCGGAAATTCCTGTAGCTTAAGGGCATATACAACCTAAATGATCACACACCATCGCTATCTTTTCGTTCCCACTACCTTCATAGCGCAGCCCTCATGGCTTCTCTCGCAGCCTCGCGCTTCATTTGAGCAGCCTTGCCACTGCCTCGGAAGTACATGTATACTTGCTGCACAGTCGGGCACGAGGAAGATAAAAAGAAAATACAATAAGAAAAGCAAAAACAATAATTAAAAAAAAAAACCAAAGGAAAGAAATTATAGTTTCAATAAGCTCAAAGCAAGAGATTTGGGGCTCTTGGTTGAGATTTAAACAGTTTCGTCTTACCTGGATAACCCAGACACTGATCAACGACTCAATGACGAATAATCCGAATCCGATGAAGTAAAAGATCTGTAGTAAGAAAAGAAAATGCACTAATAAGATGAGTAAGATTTGAAGTACAAGCTGCTTTTATTAAAATCTGATATTTCTCCAGTCAATTATTATATTTGAATTCCATGTTCCAAAAAGCCGAGCAATATGCTTTACTAATTAAAAAAGCGAGACGTGATTTGGCTTAAGCATCCTTACCCCAACCAAGGCATTTTTCCCAATAACATCTACCGCAGGCAAAATTCCACTGTTCAAAATCATTAACAAGCATTAGCGATGCGTAGAGAACTCCAAAACCTCCGATGATCAAACGATATTAATATAATTGTCACGCCATCAATCATCATTTCAACGTTATAGATAAATACAGCTATCTCCCTGTCTTGTGGAAAAACAAATGCTAAGAAGATCATCAGAGGCTTAAACACAATAAGGAAGTCATATACGTACGTCAGAGATTTTCCTCTGAAGACGATTGGAGGCGCAACCGAAGCAAAGATGCAGAAAGCAATGTGAAGCTGTGAAAAGACGAAATTAGAGGATATGAATAAGGCAAAAATAAGGCATTCCTCAATTTTTAAAGCAACTAGCATATCAGCCAAATAAGAAATAGGAGACGGCGTAGGCAAATACCAGATAAAACATGAAAAACCATCCAAACTTAAAAGCACTCTCAGTCCTGCCCAGGTGAAACGAGAGATTAAAATGATTAAATGAATCCAATATGGATAAATAACAGTGTGGAAATACACAATCACACCCGAGATTATACGGTTTATTGAAAATATACCTAAAAGCACGATATAATGGACGGTACCACAGCACATAGGAACCAGGAACACCTGCTATGAAGTAGATAACAGCAAGGAACCATATCTTCACCTCTACAAGAAAGAAGAGGACACTGTAAAAATTTATCGAATACAATATTGAAAACCGGAAAACCCATATATACAGAAGGGTTGTTAAAGAATCTTACGTTCCCCTTTAATCCATGCTGTGGTAACAGCTATGATATTCCAGAAAAGGCAGAGGCTCAGCCCTGCATGATACAGAAATCATTGTCATGAAAATCCCTTGATATACAAATTAATAAAAAAAAAAAATAGTATAAACCTATATGATACAAGTGATGATTTATATGAAAAAAACTTTCAAGTAGAGGAGAAAATGTTTTTTCAAGGTCATAAGAAACAAGACAAATTACAAATTTATGTTAGTCCAAACAGCTAGGTTCTTTTAGGATTTTCAAGAAACTAAAGAAAATCCTTCCTACATGTGGTATCAACTCCATCTTGATAAACTAAATTCCAAGGTGTTAAACGTGTGTGACCTCCGTGTGACAAAAATAACACAAAAACGTACTATAGATTCTTCATATTCAAAAAATATTTTGTATAATGAACATGCCAAGGTAAGAGTTAGTGGTGACAAAAATAACAAATGACAAGTAATACAAAGATAAAATTCGTTCTCGAAATTTTATTTATCCTTTAAGACTCAACTACAATTTGAGTTCACAAGCACAAACAGGATCAAACAAACGCTTGAGACGTGCCAATAATTAATCAAGCAATCATTGGCATACCTAACCATGTTGTGAATGCAACATATTGCATTCTTTGCAAATGAATTGGTATTTCTTTTGAAATATCATGATGGATGATAGGAAAGAAAGGTGGCCAGTTTTTTTCCTCGAGAACAATTCCAGCTGCATGACAGAAGGGAAAGAGAGAGAAGCTATGAGTTGATTGTAGATGTGAGTAACATCATTTTAATGTAAGAAAATTAGAACAAAAGCCGAATATTTGAACAGTGGGGAAACTACTATCTAAGAGTAAAATATAGAAGGGTGTACAACTTACCCCGAGCTGCAGCTTCTTCTCTCCGTCTTATGTCCTGCAAAACAAATTAAATGCACTTTTGAAATTAGTAGAACTCGAGGAGATATCGAGAAAATCCTCTACAATTAAAAACTGAAATAAATAGCTAAATTCCCATGAAGCTAGATGTGACTTCTCTGTTTGAAAGGTTGATACCTCACACCTGTTATTTTGATGTACAAGTTTAAGTTCCTGACTCCTTACTCACCCTGAACTTCTTTTATCGAGGAGGACCTAAAGAGCAAACCATGTACACCAGGACAAAGAAGGGTAATATCCTGGCTGACAAATAGTGGACCTAAACACTAGAAGGTAGGTAAGATCTAAGAACTCTTACAGCCATTCTCAGGTTCATTGCACCCAATTGTCAACCTATTGTCCTATCAATGCCGCGACCAATGTTCTCAAGTTTTTGGTCAGACTGGAAAACAGAAGTACGTAGTACATAAATCACAACCGTCCTTTCCGAACAAGATCAGTCCTGCACTTAAATGAGAACCACCAAGCGTACAACAACAATTCTGTCCCAAAAAACAAGTACAAGTCTAGATTAACTAGTCATGGCTTCTTCCAAAGCATTCATCTGGAGTAATCCCTCAATTCGTCTCAAATGACACAGCTAACCAATCCCAAAACCAATTAATACATAGTATTTTAAGAAATGACAATCCATACATATGAATCCATGTAAACGAATCATTCATGGACATCCTAAGCATCCGTTCATGACTGGCCTAACCAGCACTCAAAAGCCAAATTACATTGTACTTGACGAGAACAAGCTCAAAATGCCTAGCAACCTAGAATGCTAAAAAAGACCACGAGGAAAAGATAAATTTAGCTTAGATACGAAAACAAAGCTGTGCTCTGTTTGGAATTTAGAATTTTTGCTGAAAGATACCTGCTCACGCCTTTTAAGTTCAGCTTCCTTTGCTTGGAGTTCCTTCTCCTTCTTTCTAAAATCCTAAATTAGAAACGCTACATTGTCAGTTAAAATTGATCACTGCTTATACCAAATTACTGTAATAAAGATCAGGTCTTACTCCAGCTGAGTCAATAGGTATATCGACCGTGCCCCCTCTACCATAATTGAAATCAACAGGTTCAGGAGGAAGAGGAGACAACCTTGTGCCTTTGGCTGGCGCAACACCTCCAGCATTCTGAATTATTGTCATGATTAACAGTCAACAACATAAAAAATAAATAAATAACTCTCCTTCAATATCTTTTTCGATTAAGTTTAGAGAAGGAGCTGGGAGTGGTGGAAAGAATAATGAAATTCGAGCAAGCCAAGAAATGTATGACAAGAAACAACTAAGACCAAAAAACATGCCCAAAAGGAGGAGCCAGAACAAGGTTAAAAAGAAATTTAAAAAAAAAAAAAAAAAGTCTGTCTTGGCTTCTGATACCGCTTGATATACGGATTATAACGTTGGACTTGAAATCAAATTCACTATATAATACCCATTGAAAGTCAGAGTGAGAACCCAATTCTGTAGTAGGCTTAATCCACAACTAGGAAAAATAACAGCTTCAGTGTAAAAATTTTAAGAAATTAGCTTTACTACTGTAATTAAAAATTAAAAAAAATAAATAAAATATAAGCAACCCCATCAGAGAGTGGCTGCCTGGTCTTTTAACCCTTAACCCAGTAATAATTAAGCAAAAATTGCATTGAAGATAAAATTCAGGATAGAAGATAAGCAGTTTCATGCTTCCATTAGAAACACGCTTATGCATTTGTAACTACTAAGAAAATTTGTCACAAAGTACACCACATGAAATATGAAGAAAATTGCACCTAATTGTTCAATACTAGATCTCAATCTCGTATTTTTAGTAAAGCCAGAAAGAAACTAGATTTCAATTATACAAAGTACAAACTCCTTATCTCTTCTCAATCAACTCTACAACCACTTGTTCTAGCTTATCTATACAACCATCGAATAATTTCGCATATCATCAATTTCAAAAGCGATCATTTGATTTTGATCATCAAGACAGAGACTTTTCCTAACATGAATTCAAATTCTTAATTACTTGTTACACTTCATAACATTTA
This sequence comes from Boehmeria nivea var. tenacissima, assembly GCA_018132145.1. Taxonomy (NCBI): domain Eukaryota; kingdom Viridiplantae; phylum Streptophyta; class Magnoliopsida; order Rosales; family Urticaceae; genus Boehmeria; species Boehmeria nivea. The sequence continues at coordinate 7,148,329 of CM030877.1, read as the reverse complement.
TACAAGTGTCTTTGTCTTTCTGAAACTGCCACAAGTTCAGACATCAAAAAGCCAGAATCACAGATGATAAATATGCAACACACATGAAAATTTCCATTTATAAAAAATCTAGCTCTTGATTCCCTGTTTTCTTCGAAAAAGTTGTAGCTTTTAAAGGAAATCTTTGCAATTAAGCAGCAAAAGCCAGATCAATCAAAAACCCTTCAAAAGCAGCTCAATTCACAGAACGAAGGAAAAGTGAAAACCAAAGTCAACCACCACAGTTCGTCAACCAAATTCACAAAACTCAAAAGACAAAAAATGAAAGCTCGTAACTCAATCGCTGTAAAAAGTATAGCATCACAGAGACCAAAGAGCTGACTTACAGAGAAAGGGTTGACTTCTTCTTCTTCTTCCGCGAAAGGGTTTTGATCGTAGCGACGAGCCATGAAGCACAGCGAGACTGTAAGAACAAGTTTCAGAGAGAGAGAGAGAGAGAGAGAGAGAGAGAGAGAGAGGTTTGGTTTTTTTTTTTTTTTTTTTCTGGAAGAGAGAGAACAAGTTTATAGTGGAAGGAAAATACAATTCCAATTTCCAGAGAGGAAAAAAAATATGAAGGGAAAAAAAAAAAAAGAGAATGGAAAATAAGAATTGTGGCTTTGTCTTTCCCGCAAAGTCATGTAGGAACAAGAACATTGGCGACCAATTTCTAGAAGGACTGAAATTTTTTTTTTTTTCTTTTTGAATTTTCTTTTGTCGGCTTAATATATTCTTATATACTTTTGAAATTTTAATTGAAAACAGCGGGAGAAAGTTGACAATTCCACGTGGCTGTCTTTGACCTTTTATGGGATTATAGCCTTTTTTTAGTGTGATTTTAGAAAATAATTAATGTATTAAATTTTAAAAAAAATACAGTCTTGATTGTATTGAGTGAGTTGTAAAAAAATGTTAAAATTAAACGATTTTTTAAAAAAAAAATAGAATATATAAGAAATATGAAAATATAGCACTTGTTTTAGAATTTTATGACAAAAAAAAAATTATATATTTGTAATAAATTTTTTGACTTTTCAACTTTTAAGAATGTGTAAATATATTTTTATCTTAAAATTTCTTACAAGTATTATTTTTGTAATATTTTAAAACATATGCTATTTTTCAACAATGTAAAAAAATGTGTTATTTTTTATAATTTTCTAAATTTTTACTACCTTTATAACAAATTTATTATAGTAAATTTTATCGAAATTTTATTATGGTAAAAAATTTCTTTTACTAGTATTAAATTTTTTGGCTATTTTTTTAATGTTATGAAACTTTGGATATTTTCTTAAAACACACGCTCTAACATGATTATTTACCTAATTAACTTATCACCTTTTATTTATTATAAAAAATGTATTCCATATTTACCTTATTTAAAAAAATAACCACTTTTTAAAAAATAATTTTAAAAAATAGTCACAGTTTCAAAATTTTAAGAAAATAACCATTTCAGATATTTATTACTTTCTTACAGCAAATCTATTTGTAATTTTGTTATGGTAAGAAATTTCTTTCATATGTAATAAATTTTCTATCGCTAGTTTTTAAATTTTTTGAAACTATGATTATTTTTTAAAAACACAACATCCAAAATGATTGTTTACCTAATTGTCCCAAAAAAATATTACTCGTGTTGTTTTGTAATTAATTTTATTTTTAATATATGATTTATATATCACGGTAAATTTAAAATAAATTCAACAAATTATCCTAGTATAAAAATTGTATATTGAAAATGAATATTTAATAAAGAAAAGGTTTTTTTTTTTTCAAATAAGTTATAAGCTTGACCATCTCAATTTACTTGTTTTTTACGATTCTGCATAAAACTTATTACTTTATTATTTCTAAACTTTTATTGAGGATATTCACATTTTGTTTCCTAGAGGGTGCAAAATTGCTTTCAGTTGTTGGCCATTTTAAAATGTCACTTTAGGAAAAAGAAACCATATCATTTTCTTATTGAGAAATAGGTGAGAACTGAGAAAATCATCAAGACATTATTAGTTAATTCAGATGATTTGGAATATCTTTTGTTTCTACACCTTGTTATTTCTTTCCTCTTGTTTTATTCCACCTTTTTTTGTTTGTTAATTTATTTCTTTAAAAAGTGTATCGAGTGGATAAAATACATTATTTAGTTATATACTTCACATTCCGTTAGCATGTTATCTTGGGCGTCGTTGGACAATTACCATGAATCATTAATAAGTAGTTGTACTCTTATTCCTCAAGGAAATAGGACAAATGGAATAAAACAAACACAAATATATGCAAAGAGAGGAATATATATAATATATATAAATGAAGGACGATATCTGATAGAGAAAAGAGTTCTCTATTTGTCCAAGTCAAATTAACCAAACGTTACTCTAGCTCTTTAGTTGGAATAAATGACATAATGTTATCTTGATAATGACTCTTTTATACTCTCTCCAAATTATCGAAATTAATTATAAAGATAGCTCGCGAGCTCTTCGTTAATCTCAATGGATTTTGTCTTCACTTGAGCCAAAAAGAAAAGAAATCAATTAAGTTAACAAAAGTGGTTTAATCGGTTTCGGTTTGGATAGGCTCATGAAGTTTGGGTGTGTTTTGCTCTGTTCATGAGGTTTTTTTATGCTCGTACTTTTTTCAAAACCATCCAAATAAAAATGTTCAAAAATTGTGGTTCACAAAGAGAATAGTCAATTTACATTGCATGGTTGACTTTAATAGCCTAAAGATTTTTGCCTTCTCACAGAAGAGAGGAAAAGAAGGAAAGTGACAATATAATACTCACTGAGTTAAGCTCCTTTAGTTTAAAACCTGACGAGATTACTTTGATTTAAAAAATGACGAGATTAAAATATGTGTAAATGATATGGATGAACAAATATTATAATCTAATTTATGATTATGGTGTGAAGATGTATCGTCCAATATAGTATTTCTCTCTACTATAATGTGATGCAAACAAAGGTTTGATTCACTACAAGATTGGCAGATATAATTAAGTTAGTTTCATTAACCAAGTCAAGTAAAAATAAAAATAAAAAGAAAAAAGCACCATATTTAGTTCATACATATCATTTTCGTCCATTAAACTACATATCGTTTTCCTCTAAATTTTTAATAATATAAGAGCATTTCTAATGCATGAGTTATATCTCACAATAATGTTGTAATAAACTTGATGCTAAATTTAGTATATGCTATCTTGAGTGTCAAATATGCATCATTGATATGATACATTTTAGCATATCTTCAAAATTACAGTAGTGCCTCAAAATAATTACTTAGTTGCCACTGAAGAATAATAAGATAGTCAAATTGAAGTGTTTTCTCTTTATAATTATATCTAGATATAATTTTTTGTTCTATTTTTTCTTTCATAAATTATTTTGTTATCATTTCTTTGAATAATATGTATTTTTAAAATTAAATTTTTATGTCTATGTAAACAGTGTTAATTAAAATTTAAAATATCAAAAAATTATATATTATCGGTACATCATATTTAAGATCAATATATTTTGATAAACAAAATTATGAGTAAAAGTTCAAATAGCATTGGATTTAGCATAAGTGCATTGGAGCAAAATATAAAACAAGTGTGCTTAATATGGTATTGACACATTTTTTTTTCATTTGGAGATGGTTTAACACCATTATTATAAAAATCTTATCGATTTCAGTCAAGAAATCTGAATTATGAATTGTAGACGTGGGAGATCCACCGTCATGTGATCGTTGTTAACCTTGCTGTCATGGGTCGAGCCTATGGTAGGCACCAACTGTAGATATGGAAGATCTACTATCATACCACGTGATCATTGTACAATCATTTCCTCTGTCGAGGACTTCGACGAAAAGAAATGGGCGGGATCGCCGTATGCTCGACATTTGTTGCCATAGTGTACATCCCGGAGTACTCTTCTGATGAAGGAACAATAGTTGTGATAGTTAAATCAAGTAAAGGCGGCTACTGCATTAAAATCTTCCAACCCCACAGCGAAGCTGATCTACACCTGGAATCCTACAAGCTACGTCAAGGGGTCTTGCAAAAAAAAAGTGATTATGTAGTTCTGCCTCAGTCATAGCAGGTATTTCTCTTTTCGAGTATGTTTAGGTTGCACAAGTGGTAAAAAAAAAATGTAAATTAAGTTTGCGTACCTTTATATATGGCATCCGGAACAATTTTTTTAGATCAACCTGTCCAAATTAGAGTTTTCTTGAATTTTGTCCTTATAGTTTGAATTAGAAGTTAGGATAATTACTTGATAACATGCTGAGTTGAAGGTCGGTTGCCTCCTTAATTCGTGGGATAGTTTGTGCTTGATTGTGATAATCTATTACTCGAATCATCTTGCTACCATATGGCATCATCTTAGGTCAGCTTGCTCGACATGTGTTGTCATCTTAAACCAGCATGCTTGACTCTGTCCAGCTCATCAGGGTGCTCAGATACGTTTGCCATGTTTGTGTCAGCTAGGTAACCTTTGGTAGCAGCTCATTCAGGTAAGTGGGTGGTCGAAATGATAGCTAATTCCACGAAGTCTCTGCTCGCCTATGGAATATCCCAATCTCGTGTGAGGTTGCTTGTTTGTGACGTGGTTCGATCGGGTGCTAACACATGGGTCCTAACACTTCGTACGAATTTGACCCCTACATGGATATACTTTTATTCATTATAAAATCTAAAGCAATATTAGTTTTGACATTCCTAAGCATTACGTACGATCTTGCTATTTTTCTAAAACTACGCATGTACTTATGTTATTTTCCCTAAATAAAAATTAACAGTTAGATTTTTAGTTAAATTTATGAAGATATGGGGTGGTGGTGGTATGATTTTTGTCGAGCCCATATGGTTATATATATACTGAAAGTAAAAGTTAATTCATATGGAAAGGTATTTAATACATAAGTCATTAACAGCATTCCAATCATCCACACTTTTTATTGAAACTTCTATTATACCGATTAATACTTGGTTATCTAATGCTATTAGGACTTTGGTATGTTATGTCCTTGCGTGTGAAGTGTTGTGTTGCACTTGTAGAGACGAAATCTGACTTTTGGACATACAACAACGTGTTTTCTTGGTTCTAAAATTCTTTACCGATAAAAGTCTTCTCAAGAGATGTTTGAAAAATATGTTGCATTCAATTTCAAACAAAAGACTTCCACTATTATTCCATTTATTGGTTTATTTACAAACCGTTCGACAACCGAGAGATTGAAGGTGCTGATTTTTTATTGGATTTTTATAAGGAATAACCATACATTTACGTTAGTTTTTAACAACTAGTATATGTTTGTTTTTATTAGTAAAATAGTCATTTTTTTTATATAGTCTCATATCAGAACTTTCATTACTTAAACCACTAATTTAATGACCAACTTTTCAGAAACTAGCTTATCATATTAAAATTTTGAGACACCAGTCACAAAATTTCAGACTCAATCAAACACTAGTCACGAAATTTCAGACTTGCTCTGAGACTCTCTATGCGACATTTTATTAGATATTTGAAAGACACATAACAAAAATCACACGAAAAATCTAAATTTTGTGGTCCGATGAAAGCGGTGAGGATATTTTGTGGTCCGATGGAAGTGTTGAGGGCATTTCGATCCGTTAATGTTGAAATTATTAAGCATATAGCTAATTTGTTAATATTTACAAATATTAGCTATTTTGTTGAAACATAGATTTAAAATTGGTTAAAACTCAAACGGACCCTTTTTTATTTAAGTAAGAATAGTATTATAGTTATAAATACATAAGGAAAAAAAATGCTAAATATGATTGATATCATTGAATTAGAGAGTTGATAACTTTTTCTCAACAAAAAACAATCTAAGTCATTTTAGAATACATAATACGTTTAAACATGTTAAAGTAAATTATACGATTTAATACAAATATGTTAAATATATTTTTCATTTCATAATATGACAAACACCTTTTTCTTTTAAGGATTAGAAACGTGCTCCTAATGGCTATGATCTTGCTAGTTGCTAATACCCTAATGTCAAATGCACCTGAATGTGCATTTTTAAGATCTTCTTGAACGAAGTTCAAGCAATTGTTTTTATAAAATGCATTTCTTATATATATATATATTGTGGTACCTGAAAATTATTCCTCTTAACTAATGTAAGCCAATTTGTGACCCCTTTGATTTGTGACCCCTTTGTGACACCAAGAAAATGAAATAACTTATGAAACAGCTTGAACAAGATTGAGAGATCATATAATTGATTATATATCTATCCAATAAATGAAATAATTAAAAAGTTTTCAACAAATATATGGACTATTATATGGAAGGAACTAATAAGATTATATATATTTTTATTTTACTCCTTTTTCACCCTAGAAAAAACTAACAAGAATAAATATTCAGTGGTGACCGCGTCTTCGTTTTCTGAGTCTTCGTACACTTTTAAACGGATCGACCCAGTCCTTGTCCTCTTCGACTGCGCGATTCCAACGCTCCTTGAACACTTGAAGCTCCCACGTCGATTGCCTCCTAATCTGCAAAGTGAAAAGTTTCAACAAAAACCGATAGAGCTCGTTAGACTTCCCATGACGCTCGACTCCCAATCGCAGCAAATTTAAATTCAAGGATCTCACCTCCGTTCGCATATCAGCCGCCGCACCATGTCTCTGAGTAACATCAAGAGAGAAAAATTTACAATGGTAGTTAGCTAAGTGATTGAGAATTTGAGATCGAACGTCGAGTATATTTTCAAACAAAGTAAAAGAGTAGTCTCTAGTTTGAACTCGGTTTACCTTCGTTAACTCTTCAGAATGTGGGGTCTGCAAGAAAGGAAGTGCGACGAAGATTTAGCAAAGAAATAGAGCGCGTGTCACGAAGAATTGCATAATCTTAGTTTTTATGAGATACACTTGCTAATGTAGTAACATATTCTAGACGATGACTATTATATGTATGATCTCATGTGAGTGGATCAATCGCAACGGCAACAAGCGAAAACGCATACCAATTCTTCCATTAAAACTAACCTTTTTTGCCGAAGAGCCAGCCCCTCCCAAGCTTTGTATGCCCTTGTGAACAATGTATTCTCTATCAACGACACCAACCTTCTGGGTCCGATCACCCTGTCAAAAGGCCATCGTTTATCTTTGGATTAAGAATTTCTTTTTGAAGAATAGTAAAGCGACTTGACCCGAACAACATAACAAATTAGAGCTAAGTTTAGAAAGCAATAAAAAGAAAAGAGGAGAGAGAGAGAAAAAGATAATATGCTTCATTTGAATGACAAAAGTATAGAAATGGCTGGATGAGAACGGGTCATTAAACAAAATGAACTCTAAGATGCTTCAACCTTGGCAGTTGCAAGAGAACAAACAAACAAATGAATTGATAGCAAGATTATAGATTTCATACCAACAGCCAGCCAGGTATGTTAATTGGTATTGGAGTGGATTTGGTACTGACAGGAGAGTTAGCATATGCTTTTCTTCAATTTAAATGGGTCTTTACCTTTACTTTTTGCTCTTTGTAAAACAATGGACTTCAGAGATTCAAAACCACTTACAACATTTTTCAGTAAATTGCATTTTACTCTCACTTTTCTGTCTATTGCTTTAGTTAGAATCCTTTTGTTTAGAAGAGATACGCTAAGTCTAACCGCAGGCGAACGGCACTAAGAAATGCCCAAAATTAAGCAAGTTCAAACAACAAAGAAACCAAAGATATTCATTGAAAGAACCTAAACTAGTCATAACAAACAAGTTTCCAAACTGTCAAGGAACTTAGAGATAAATGTATCCATGCAAAGAAAGAAAACAACAATCGCATGATATGAATATGAGCAGTACAAAGTTTTCAGTCCGCAAGATACCAACTTCATTGGAACCAGTTCAAAAACAGTAGCCAAAATTCAGTAGAAGAGCTAGAAAAAAGATCATACCTGGGCACAATACCCAAGTTTCATGTCCATTCCCCATCCGTGAACAAGATCATTCTGAACAAAAAGAAAGCAGCTTCTTTAATGGACTTAACTATGATAGAACAATCTTTGGAGTATGGTAGTACTTCAAGTAAAAGATTTATGGCATTAACAAGTACAAAACAACGAGCGGCATATTCTCAACTACATCTTAAGTTTCTAAAATCGTTAGCTATAATGCTCAAGTATCATTGGCTACAAACAGAGGCAGTGCCAGGAGATGTTTTTAAGGGGCCGTAAAGTGAGAATTGTGCATCAAATTTTTTTCTAAATTTCAATAGTAAGATATATAAATTAAAATAAGCTCAATTGCAGGTTATTAGCTATTAGATATAAATTGTATTCTTTAGCGAGCATAATGGAAAATCATTTGAGAAACCAGGCTAAACGTTTTAAATTTTAAAAATTCAGGGGCATGTAACCCCCTGAGCCAGTGATGGCAAAGACTAACCTGTATAAGATGCCAAGTACAACGCCAAGCAGATCTTGAAAACACTGGAGCCATCCCTTCCACAAATCTACAAATTCATTCATAGCTCATGAATTAGATAAGCCCTTGAATCTCTTCTTGTTCCTCCGAGACAACATAGGGCACTTAGAAACAAGACAAGACGTAAAGGTCATGTTCAGCCTCCAAAAAAAACACCTAAAACATTTTCTTATTTTCTTACTCTCTTTTATTATTTTAATGTTTTTCTCATTTGCTTGAGTTGGGTAGGCACATGTAAGAGGGCCTTTGACTTAGGTTTATGTTGGTGTGCGAGGACAAACATCGGTTTTAACATTTTTCTATATGGGTTGATTTCATAATGGGAATTCGTCAGTGGAAGATGGGAAAAGCAATAATTAATATTTATTTTTCCCTTCCACACCCTGACCTTATATACAAAACCTTGGACTGAATTCTAATCATGCTAGACCTCCCAAGTGGAAAAAAAAATGTCTGATGTCATAGACAAGGTTGCTCTGAGGGTGCTCATGCTACTACTGTAGAGGAATTTATATTTTAGAAGAACTTACCCGGTGCATGGTGGGCCCTCGCTTGCATCTGAACACTTGGTACTGCCTCGAAGATCATAAACTCTTCTGTTAAAAGTAAAAAGTTCTATAAAGCTTGCACATATATACAAATATTTTGATGAGACTTTGTTTTAAGCTAGTCTATTCACCTGTGAAACTTCTTTGTTCTAGAACGAATTGTAATTCTATGGTGTATATCTGTTGAGTTTGGATCTAATGCTGGCTGAGATATCTCCAATCCTTCTGATTTTACAATTTTGAGGTATCTGATAAAAGAAAAAAAAATGAGGTTATTGTTCTGCGGAGAGAACAAGAAATATATAACCTTGAATCTTCATTGAAGAAAATAACTTTAAAGAATTCTTCTATTTCAGTAATTCCACCACCTTAAAAACCTTGGCTGATTCTACAAAAGTTCAGGAATACACTCTTATGAGAGCATCCCATAATCCTTGGTGCATTATGTGGTTATTATACATCTAGCTTTGAGAGAGCAAGACTTAAATATCTACTTAATTAATTTCGTAAACGACAATACAATGTCGAACAAAAATCATCCCAGAAACTATTAACAATTTCTGACTTGGGTGCATTATGAAATAGAACTAAAAAGACAGGCCAATAAAATAAGAATATCTCTAGAAAATAATCTTCCATCAGCCAATCAACAATACCTTCCTGGGTGAAAGTTCTCAACCCCCAAATCCTCATCCCAGAGAAATATATAATCATAAATAGACACCACATCGGGGTGCAAAAAACGTTTTGCAAACCACCTGAGGGAACAAAAACAAATAGAATTAAAGATATTGAAACTAAATAACTGAAAGATATTAAATAAGCTCAAGTTTCAGATCTCACGAACAGGTTACCATTTTATATTTCAGTGTCAACAAAATTTGAGCTCAATCAATTCTCACCAAAGAAGATTTAGAGATTATACTTCCTTAAATATGGTAACTTAATTACTTATCATAAACCACATTATTGATAAAACTAAAATCTCCCAACTATCAACTTCCAACTTACCATTTTGTTTGATTCTGGGCCACTATGTGTATGGCCTCATTACTCCATTCAAGATCCCACCACCCATCAACATTTCCATCATAATGGAATAGAATTATTGTAAAATTCTCTGGAAGAAACTGAAATAATGAAATTAGGCAAAGTACAACACAGTTATGGCATTTTGAAAATCTGAGAAAATATGCATTACCCTTTGCACAAGATCGTCAACGTTATTTTTTTGCTCAATGCCAACTGGAATAGCCAGCAAGTTACGATGACTATAATCATTGACCTGTCATCCGATAGTACCAGATGTCACAGAAAGTAAATACCTCATATTTTAATAAAACAAACTAAACACATAAGCAGATAAGCCAATCTGCGAAATTGAAATGCGGAACCATATAATAATAAACCAGCAAACTCAGATAAGAGTACCTTTGACCTTGAACTACTTGTTGACCACAGAGGTCTTAACTCTAGATCTGAATTAGTGTGCATTATACCACGAGGTAAACCATCCAACACTCTAGAAGCCACAAGAAATTCCTATAGGCAAACAATGAAAGGCTTGAGGTCTTTCTTCTAAGTGAAATTATAGCGATGGAAGGAAATCTTAATCTGACAAGGTGTAAGTAAACTTACTGAGCCAAAGGGGTGAATTTTTTTATCCATCTGATAAGGAGAAAAAACAAATCAGTACACGAAACACAAAGAGGAAAAAAAATATTCAAGGTTGGTTTGAATCGCTTTAACTTACAACTTAATTGAGACCATTAAAAAAAATGAAAGTAGACCAATCAATGCACAACCGTTGTTACGGGAATTCATGCAAACAATTGTCGAACTTCCATTTATAGAATCACAAGTCACAAATTCAAATGGATTCGAGGAGCCAATTACCTCGGTCTGTTTATGTTGATAATTAGTGGTTCTGTACACAATAAAGAGCATAACTGTACACACAACTCCCATAAACGGCAACTGCTTCATCTTTAATCCGCATTTTCCCTGCAACATCAGTCTATATATATCATACAACTTTAATTAAAAAATAGGTCCAGAATATGATATAAAAGTAGGCCATGAATCAGAGCGGAAAAATTTATAAACTTCATCGCATCTATTCAGTTCTACAAAATGAAAGGATAAAGAAAATGGATCAAACCCCATCAAACAGAACACTCTTTTTCATCAAAATTGATCTCCATGATTTTAGCAGCTTCATGGACAAGCAGGGCTTCTATTTTGCTCTCATAGCAAGCTACAAATGAACAAACAAAACACCAACATTAAGCACATAACCCAAATCAAATGCTTATGATGAGTAAGATTAAAGGGTGTGAAAAGCCAATATTCACAGACTAATTCCACACAAGTTTCCACTAATTAGAACCCCAATAGTCTTGCCTCAAAACTCCACAATAATAATGAAAATGACTTCTACTCTTCTATACTCTTATTTTCAATGGTCATTCCATTGAAAAAAAAAAAGACCTTTGCTCTTTTATCTCAATTTAGTCCTTCCCCCACTTCATATTTCTCAGGACATCACAACAACAAGTACCACAAATCAATCAAAATCCAAAAACCCATCATGTGATCATGATAGCAAAATAGACATATATTGTAAGTGCATAGATACATCTACGGTTAGATAGAGATATGGATTTGAAAAGTAAGACAAAAAAAGAAATTACGTATTGTAAGGAAGTTGAGCCCAGTTTTGCTTCTGCATGTGATTGAGAAGCTGGTCAAACAATTGCAGATCTAACTAAAATATACCAATTGCCCACTGACAAAACAGATTCAAAAACCACACCCAATATCAAAAAAACAAAATATATATATATATAAAAAGCAGATAGAGATTGAACGAAGATTTTCAAGACAACGACGAAAAAAGAGTTGCTTTGTGCCAAAAAAATATCCAAAGTGAAAAGAATCATTTGTTTAGATCTTTTAAACCAAAAGGAAAGCCCGTGGCGCTTCACAGTTCATTTCCAGCTAAAGGTTTACTCAATCTATTCACACATATCTTACCATAAACATAATAAGAAACCAAAAAATAAAAAATAAAAAGCCCAAAAAAAAAAAACCCAAGAAAGAGACACACACTAAACGTTTTGAAGATCTTGATTTTGACATCGCATCTTACTCACAATCACAGAGGTTACACCGACAAAAAACAAAAAAACAAACAAAAAAAAAAAAAAAAGAACCGACAATCCAAAAATCCAATCTCCACAACAGAAAAAAAAAATTAAATTAAAAAAAGAGAAGAAAAAAGCGCGAACCTTGAGAGCTAAGGCCTGAACCAAAAATGGCGTCAGAAGCGTTCGGTGGCGATCAAGCGAGAGAGAGAGAGAGAGACGAAGGAATAGGAATTATGAAGCGCCACTTTTTAAGGGACAGAGGAGAGAGAGAGAGAGAGAGAGAGAGAGAGAGAGAGAGAAACAAAAGACTCTTCTTTTGCTGTGTTTGGTGATTTTGTTGTTGTTGTTGTTCCTCTTGTTTGCATGCTTTGCTCTTCAATCTCTCTTTATATTATTAATAATCTTTGTTTTAGCGACAGAGTGAAGCAATGGCCGTTTCAGGAATGTTGTTTATTTTATTTTATTTTATTTTTTATTTACATTTAATAACAAAAAATATTTGTTATAAAAATGGATGATGACCGTCATTTAGTAACAAAATATTTGTTATAAAAATAGTTAATAGAGCAGTATATATTTATTCATATTTATGTGTAGTGAAAGAGTACATGCCATGTGAATCAGTCGTTTTTTTGTTTTTTTTTTTTTTTACTATTTCAATAGATTTTGCGTATTAAAATAAATAATTTAAAAATGGATATTATTTTCAGGGACAGTACTAGGTTTTGTAGATCTTTAAAGGACTCGAAAATGAGAAGCAATTTTTTTTTTCTTTTCAATTTCAATATTGTGGGTGCAAGCCAAATATATGCAAGTAGTGACGGATCCACGATTGTGCCTCGGTGGGACTAAAATTTACAACAATCTTATATTAGTGAAATATAAATTTTTTTTATTTCTTATGAGTGATATGATAAATTAAAATATAAAAAAATTTGAAAGATAATCTATTTTTTAAATCATATTTAAAAAGAAAGAAAAAGATGAGATATTTAAGGATTTAGTCAAACTTTAGTCTAATTTTTTAAGAATTAGCCATAGTTTTAGAAATTTAAGAAAATAATCATTTTTATTTTTTATTTTATCACAATCGATGAAAATTTTGGTAATAGTAGGTTCGGTTTACTCTTTTAAGTTGAATGAGCTGAATATTTGGAGATTTTTTATTTGATTTTGACGGTTTTTTAAAGTAATTATCATGGATATTTATATCCATTAAGGTATTTAATGGTTACTTCTTTAATTTTGATATTCTATGACTAAATCCTTCAAACTTTATCTTTAAAATGATTAATTTTTTAACTGTTCCTAAAAAAATTATGATTATTTTTTTTAAGTGAATTGTTTGATTTTTTCTAGTAGACAATATACCATTAATGTTTCGCTGGTATATTAGCTATCAAAAATGGTAAACTGTTTAATAAATCCCGAGAATTACCCCTTGTTTGGGGTGGGCATTTTGCCCATTCCATCTCATTTATTGGGATAGAAAAAATTGTTTGAAAATAGTTTGGAATGGTTTGAAAATAGTTTGGAAAAATGATGTAAAAATAGTTTGATTTTGCTAATTTCGATGTGGTATAAATAGTTGAGATTTAAAGATATTGTATAGGGATTTGAAAAATTGAAAAAAATGGTTGAAAAAAAAATTGAATGGAATGGAATGGTTTAGATGATTAGAAAAGTTGAAAAAATAAAAAAAAATATAATGGAATGGAATGGCTGAAATGTGTGGGGCAAACAAATGGTTAGGCAACTTCTAATCATGATAGTAGCCATGATTACTCGCTAAATGCAACCGCTTAGGTTACCGTTTGCCCTTGACACACAGTGCCTTTGAGGAAGGTCACATTAGTCACACAACAAGGTCATAACGTTGTAGGAAAAGGATGGCAATCGATCGGATCATGCATGGGTCGAGTTTTAGGAGTAGTGGATAATAATAAGCTATTATATTAGATGTTAATGATCGAATTTATTACCCGCATCGGAAGAAACTAGTGGTAAAAATAATTGGGGAATTTTAAAGTTTTCATTGAATTGATCGTCGTATGTGTTATTATAATTAAATAAATTATAATTAATTATTAACAATTATACCTCCTAGCTAAACTTCTTCAGGGCTAGGTTTGTCGAAAGTGCAGAGTCACAAAGACCATTTTGCCTTCCGTGTTGTGACTCGAGGCCAACTACAATAGTCTGTGTGTGCATGCAGACTATTGTAGTTGTACTTCAAAATCACAAAGCACCTATCTCTACCAAACTGAAAGCAAAACAAAGTTATTTATAAAAATACGAGCTAGTTAAGAAATTAGCCATTTTAAAGGTAAAGTTTAAATGATTTAGTCCTAAAATGTTAAAATTAAGGAAATAGCCATTAAATGTCTTAATGGACATAAGTATACATAATAATTATTTAAAAAAAACCGCCCAAATTAAATAAAAAAATAAAAATCGTAGGAAATAGCCAAAAAAATTTTCGTTTTTAAAATTCAGCTTATGTTTCAAAAAATTAAAAAATAGCCATGTTACGAATTGTATAACAGAAAAGTGTCACACAAAATATAACACATATGTAAATATTTGTAAGATATTTTGTAACACTTCAAGTTTTACTCATTATTTTTTGAAGTGTTAAATAATATCTTACAAATATTTATAGATCTATTATATTTTGTATGACACTTTTCTGTTATACAATTCGTAACATGACTATTTTTTTAATTTTTTGAAACACAGGCTATCATTTAAAACAAACATTTAATTTTGGCCTATTTTGCAACTCACCCAATAAAAAATCTCAAAAAATCACCAACTTCAACTTAAAAAAGCAAATAAAACCTACATTTACCAAAATTTTCATCGACTATTATAAAATAAAAAATAAAAATGGTTAATTTCTTAAATTTCTAAAACTACAACTAATCCTTAAAAAATTAATTTAACGTTTGGCTTAATCCTTAAAAATATCTAAAAATACTATTTTTGTTTTTCTCTCTAGAATATACAGTGTTTACTCTCCGAAAACTAAAGTGTTTTTTTATTTCTCTTGTATATTTTCTCTGAGGTGTGGAATAGTCCTTTTATAGTAATTATTGAAGAAATCTTGTGCTAGATACATTAGTAGCCAGATTTTTTCTATCTCTTAAGGTAGAGAATATCTCATAAAAATTCAAATATGATGAAATCTTATCCAAATCCTATTTGATTTAGATTTTGCAGTATTTGAATTTGAACAAAACTCCTCAATATCTAAAGCACAAAAATCTGCCCAAATCCCCAAGATATAGGTTAATTTTTTGCCTCATAAATGATCTAGGAATATCTCAAAACTCAAATAAATCCCATAAGATATTCCCTTATCTAGTCAAATTTAAATCTTAATAGATATCTTCCAAATTTACTATGAAATTTTAATTATCTTCTTATTAAGATAATATTAAAATCAAATAATAACCAATTATTCAAATTTAAATATTAAGATAAAGTTTATCTAGATAATTCTTACAATTTAAATACCTATTTAAATTTAGAATTTATCTTTGTATCTTAAATTTATTAATTGAATAAATATTACTTTAAAGTTTAACCTAAGTAATAATTATTTAATTTGGATTGAATCCTATCCCAGATTCCTTGGATATAGTGGGCTAACATGGGGATTAACTGGACCTAATAATTCAAGTTAAAACAAATAAGAATGAAGTCAATCTATACAAGTCACTTCTTAAACAATCGCCAAACTTTAATGAGATTGCACAATAGGCATGAGATGTTGAATTCTTGAATTATTAATAGATAAAATACAAAACTGCGCATTGACTATAGTACTTCTTGTCCAATGATAACTCGATGATTAACGGTGTAGGATATCTATGAGCTTGAAATTGTTAATCCATTTTGCCTTCCAACAATTTCATCTTAAGATCTCTATTTGTGTCAAAATTTGGCTTTGAATTGTTAATTGTACTTAACTTGATTCACTCGAAAAATTACTTGGAATCTAATGAACTATGATCAAAACGAAAAATCTCCCTCTAAATATTCTCACTTAATCTATTTTCTTAGATTCCATATGAGTCGAATAAAGCAGACTATAGTTAAATCATGTTTTGTTTTTGCATCATATTCTTTATTTCAAAAGAGAAAATAAAAAAAGGTATAACATTTTAATTTAAATTAAGTATATACAAGAAATCTTTTTTATTATAAAAGCAAAACAAATAAAATTTATTACTGCTATTGATTTGGTCAAAACAAAACATTTGAGAATATAAATTTTTATTTTTATTTAGATATTTTTTTTTCATTTTATATATATTTATATTAACTTATAGAAATACATAAATACTAACTTAATATTATTAAATTCTTTTAATATATATTTTTTAATTAATAAGCATATAACTAAATGTAGAAAGTATTTTTAAAATCCTCTCTACCGTCTTAGACCTTCATATGTGGAATCTATCTTAAGCTCTTGAAGTATCACCTCCACAAAAGTTGAACAAATAATGTTTCGTCCTCAAACCTTTGGCTTGGATCTTTCCTTTCCTCATTCTATTTCTTTAGCTCTTTTCTTATTTTTCATTGCGTCTCCAAGAGTTTGTTCATCAATACATCCATGTTTTGTTGTTTATTGGAACATCATAGGTATCATCTGTTCAATGGACATTTCTGGCTGACTCGTTTCCAGCCATATTCCCTTGCAGCTCCTCTATCGGTCTTATAGTCTTCTCTATCATTCTAACAACTTCTTCTCTTCGACAATCCTCGGTCCACAATCTTTAATCCGCGTTCCTCAATCCGCTAAACATGAATTTAGGTTCAAGTTCCCACAAATGGCAAAAACTGTTTGTGCAAAAATTGGGCTTTGATCAATGAATTGTACTTGACTTGATTCATTCATAGAATTACTTGGAATCAATTGAACACTAATTAAAAAGAGAAGAAAAAATCTCACTCTGAGTAGAGGGAAAAATTGGAAGGAAAGAAAACTTTGAGATGGAAAATATAAATTTGGATTATTTGGTAACAAAGAAAAGAAGAGGGAATGGAAAAGAGAGAGGATAAAAAAACTAATGGGACCCACAATTTTTTATCCTTTCAATGTTTGAAGGAAAAGTGAGTGAATTTTTTTTTCAACACAATGAAGAGTATAATTACTCTTTTGTCTATTTTTTAAAAGGTTAAATAATAAAATAAATGGGCAAAATAGTAATTATATAGGTAAAGAATTTTCTTTCCCTCCTAGCATACCAAACAACAAAAGGAAAAAATATTTTCTTTTCTTTACTTTTTATTTTCCACTACCTCTTATTTTCTTTTCCATCCAATCTTCTTTCCCTCTTACCAAACGGAGTGTGAGTACTCTCTTAATCTATTTACTTAGATTCTTTCTGAGTCAAAAAGTCCTATATACTTCGATCTTTCTCACATTTATAGGTTTTGACGTTCTTATGCGGGAAAGTTTGAATTTTACTAGGGTCTTGGATTTCTCACGTTTCTTTATTATTATTTGTCACGTACATGTTCTGATGAGTACATTGCCGAGGTTTAAAGGGGAGTAGCTTCTAAGGTGTTACTTTGTTGATGGATTGCATTAAGATTTTTGGAATTTTTGTATTGCTATTGTATATTGAATCAAAGATTTTCAAATGAGCGCTTAATGATATATCATATGAGCGATTCAGAAGAGTAATGAAGGAGTTATAAGTGTTTGAAAATCAGTGCGCAGAAGGTCCCGTGACACATCGCTGCTTCTAGGCAATACGATACCAAAATGATATTTTCTATACTCCGAAAAGATGGGTAGCGATACGTCACAAGTTGGACGAAATTTTGTATTTTTTTGTTGGGTCAGTTAGGTAAATAGCCATTTTGGATTGTGCATTTTTTAAAAATAGTCATCGTTTCAAAAAATTTAAAAACTAGCCATAAAATTGTAAGAAATTTCTGTCCATAACAAAAATACACATAAAAATACTGCCAGAAATTTCTGAAACCTTAACATGGCTAGTTTTTAAATTTTTTTGAAACTTTAGCTATTTTTAAAATAATTTTGTAAACAGTGGCTATTTTCTTAAAACTCCCTTTTTGTTATAGTAAAATGTGGTTTTGATCTTCATATACGTTTTTTGCAAATTTGCTATTAATAATTCTTAATATTTAAGCACAAATAATTATAAGATTTATAGGTGATGGTTTTCACGAAAGGCTAAATTTGCTCTAATATACTCTTGACAAAGTATGTTTGTAAACATAAGTTTAGACTTGAATAATAATAATATAGTTTTACATAAGAAAATTGCAATAAATAATTATTTTTAAAATTTGATTTTAAAAAAGTTAATTTTAAAAAATACTCAGTAATAAATTTATTATTACTACAAAATTTTTGTTTTTACTTTTTTCAATAATAGATTTTCTAACTAATAGATGGGAACTATTTTTCATTTTTTTTTAAACTTTACCTATTATTTGAAACCTCACTCTAAAGTGACATATTTTCACAAAAGTTTTAGAAGAAGAGAAAAGTAATTTGCCAAGTGATGTGGGACGTATATTTGAGTCATTTCACCACCATTTGCGTTCAAACCTAACGTGGTCTATCCATTACTAGTCGTCATTTTTTGCTTACAAGAGCTTCTCATTTGCCACAATAAATCAATTACCTCCAAAAAGGGCTTATTACTATATCGTGAATATTTCATTTATTATCAACTACCACCACGAATTGACCATTTCTTATATATGTGAATGTTATCATTAAAGAACTAATCTACTACGCTCTACGCAACTCATGCACGAGAAATGACAATAATCGTGGCAATATAAAACACTTTGACGAAAATAATGTTGAAATAAATTGCCAAGATTTGGTAAGTGTCCTTATAGAGATTAATGACCATCACATTTATCATATGATCATGGCCATCGATGTTAATGCCTTTTCTGGCACCATGTAATAATTATACATGTGTGTGTGCCACGTCACATGTTTAGAAGATGATGAACTTGTGGATATTAAAAGACAAACATTTCTCATGTACGAGTACAACTAATTAAATTCTTGAAAAAATATTCGGTGAGTATGATTGATCTAGGCCGTCTATCATTATGATCTTACAAGGGACTCAGTGTAAAGTTTACGGTGATGAGCAGTTCAAATCGATCAAACGTGCTAGCATCCTGTATTATTTATTGTCCATTTTAAGTTTTATTGGGTTTGTACGGATTAAAAAAAAAAACACCAAAGAAAAAGCCACTGTGTAGGTAAAATTTTCTATTATATATTATTGTTGTAAAGCTTGTGAACTAATTCCTTATTTGAGATAAATATTTAGATCATTTGACCGTATTCAAAATTATTATAACTACTATTATTAATAATCAAAATAATTTTGAGTAGTTTCAAATCATTCAAATATTTACTCATTTCAAAAATCCTATTTCTTTTTTACATAGGACTCTTGTTAAGTTGCTATTCTAATAATATCATTAGTTTCTATTTTAACAAGACTTCAATAATTTTTCTAAGCTAATTTGTGGAGATTAATTCTTGATCTTACAAATTTAAGCTTATAAAACGTGGACCAATAATAATTTTATATTTTTAATTAGAGAAAATAACATAAATATATACGATGAGTTTTTATAAAATGTCACGATTATTGCATGAGTTTTAAGTGTATTACAAATATCTATTTAATTTACCAAATCAAGACAATAATATCCCTCGAATTATCAAATCACGACGCAAATGTCTCTTATTATCAAATTGTGTAATAAATGTTTTCAAGCTTACTTTATTTCAATATATTTTATGTTCGTTATTTTCTTTAACTACACTTTTATCCTTCACTAAACAATATAATCATATTCTCTTGATTTTTACTAAATGATAAATAGATCAATATACAACAAAAAGTATTAATTTTTCTAGACTTTTATTGTTCAAATATTTCTTTTGCTTATCAAATTTTATTGTAAAAGTTGTATGCATTACACAGTCACATATATCAATGTAAATGTAAAAGTTGAATTATTTAAAGGGCTAGTTAAGAAATTAGTCATTTTAAAGGTAAAGTTTGAAGGATTTAGCCATAAAATGTTAAAATTAAGGATTTAACCGTAATATACGTGTAACATAATATGATACACGTATGTTGCACGTGAAACATATTACGGCTATATCCTTAATTTCATGAAACTAGGGCTAATTCTTAAAAAATTAGCCAAAAGCGCAGTTAAATCATTAAAAATCTCTTATTTAAATTACTAATAAGGTGTACTTCTAGTTTTGAAACCGTCTTTGATATTTTAAAAATACTCAGTCGCCGATATATAATGGGATTGCTAGCTTCGTATAAATGCCAAATATATTGACAAATTCAATGAGATCGCTAGAAAATGTTCGCTTTGCTGATGCTTAATCACCATTTTTTTATTTTCTTTTTTTATAGTGATAATAATCATCAATATTTCATTTCTATATAATAAAAAAACATTATATATACATGGTATTATCTACTATACTAATAAAAGTTGGTTCATCAACTAGCTTATCAAGACCCTTATCTCCCTCCACTTAATCACTTCATCAAGGGTTGAAAATATTAGGCGTGTGCAACCTTTTTTGCTTTTATTTTTGGAAGAGAAATATATGATATATTCATGTGTTGAATTTTTTGTTTTTTTCCTTTTGTATTCTTTTGAATCTTCATATACATATCATATAAATATATACATATTATTGCTGCATAAATTAAACCATATGCATACATTTTTTTTAAAGGTTAAATCTTATAATATGATAATACCATAGTAATTTGTATGAACAATATATATGATAAAAATATTTCTGATATGCATATGTATTTTATTTTACAAGACTTTATTTTCTTTGTATAGTATTAAATGAGTTTTTTTCCAAATATGTTAATATATATAGTTATATTTTCAATATCAAAATACCATTAACTTTAATAAACTAATAAGCTGAACATTAAAACTTTAAATTATAAATATCTTTTGATTATTTTATTTAAATTAATATTTAAATAATATTTGATTAGTTTACGCCAATTAACAGATATGACCCTTTACACGTACATAAAACTAGTTGTGTGTAATAAGTGATTCTTAGTGTTGCTTATGGTTGTGGTAATAATAATGACAAGCTAATTATTTTGGTAGTTAATGCACTTCGTCAATAATATACCACTATTTTTACACGTCTGGGGGAGTTTCATTTCGAAAATGATGTGCACTAAGCATTAAGAAAAAGATTGAATAAACTCCTATTATTATACCAACCAGTCAAAGGAAAATTCTTAAATTAACAACAGTTCAAGCTTAGTATTTATTGGTGACAAAATTAAACAAAATTATTTAGCAGATGATAATGGACGTTCGAGAAAAGCTCATCCTCGGTTAGCATTAATATCGTACAAAATTTAATAACAAATTACCAAATCGCTTCCGACATTGGAAAACAGATGGCTTCGTTAATTAATAACGTGAATATTAAAATAAACTTGGTGCGTTTGTTGCACTAAACACTAGAACATCTCTTCCAAAGATGGGGTTTTTTTTTTTTAAATTTAATTTGTTGAAAGTCTTGGGCTATGACGCTCCAAACTTCAACAAGATCATAAAGAAGGAAACTATATGTGGTAACAAACACAATTAGTTTATAAATAATGTTTTCTTCATACGATGTCAGGTTTTTTTTATGCATGTATTATTTTTAATAATTTGTAAATACTATTTAATATTGAGACTCTCAATTTTATATTAAATGAAAGGACACGTATGTTGCCTTCCATTTATGCACGGTTATATAAAAGTTAAACCTTGAAAATCTGTGATCTAAAACATTGGTTTATGGCATTGACTGTTGTACAATAGAATATCTAATACTAATCAATGTTTAATGGAACTCCTAATCATTAAATAATTTGGTAGAAACAAGGTTAGTACTTAGTAGTTAGCGTCTTGGTGTGAGGTAGCTGGGGAAGGTCCGGAGTGGTTTCAAAAAGTCAAAAAGATAGAAAATGATTACGATGAAGACAAATTAATCGGCATTTCTCAACTGGAGAACGCCAATAAACATACACCGGTCGAAAACGTCAAAATAGATCCAATCCAGACCGTCTATATTTGTGGATTGTTTGGAGCAATAGGAGAAATGCTAATCGTCCAAAGCGTCTGATAGATCTGGGTCGTTTATTTTGACAGATTTCGTGGGACTCATCAAAATACCTTTAGACACGTTTGAAGAAAATATTATCTTTGAAGTAAACACTCAATTATTTTATTTTAAAATAATTTAATTTTACGAATTTAAATATAAATATAAATGATTGAAATTTAAAAATATTATATTGAAATTAAAAAGTTGAAAAAATAAAATAAAATAAAATACGGGAAATGTTTATCTATCATAAATAAGGGGGTTGGATGAACTGTATGTGTTGATGTTCGAACTTTATAAAATGCACATAATTATTCTCTTTTTCTTCTTCGTTATGCTCGTCGTTTTTATTTTTATTTTTTTCATATTTTTTCTTTTTGTTTCTAGAACCAAGCTAACATTGGTGGTATTTTGACAGCTCAACTTTGATAATTATGAAAACTATGATTACGAGGGAGGTTTTTTGTCTCTTTGCCATGAAACGTGTAAGCAATGCAGGGCGAAATGGGTAACTTGGTTGATAATTGAAATAATAAAGATAAGGCCGTTCTTTTTAGCCCTTAATTTTAAAATAATTTGTCTAAATATGCGCTTCATATGTACATATTTGATATTTGTCTTTTTTCTGTAAACTTGTCAAACACATATATGACTTAGCTCCTAATAACATTTGAATTATTGTGTGAATTGACACTAATGAACTGTAAATAATAATACTAATAACAAAACAGAAGAACTAACTGTACACTTAAAAAAGAAAATATAGATTCATAAAAGTTTCGTAGGAAAAAAAAAATAAACTTAAATTTTAAAAATTGAAATGAAAAAAAGGCCAACCTAAAATATACAAGAAAAAGTCGTTAAGAACATACGTGAATATTAGTATTAATCGATAAAGTTGTATAGAAAAACAAAAAGTTTCCATTTTGTATGGTGTATAAGAAAATTTGTGTACCAAGCGGTGTCGAGTCAAAATTATTTTCTACAAACAAATGCATAATGCAAAAATGCATACCAGTTTGAAAAGACTAATGTAATTTTTCTACAGCTTAGCATATCAAATCTTTTATTGTCACAATAATAATTCATTATTTTATTCTAACAGTAAAATTATACTCAAATCAAAAATAAATAAATAATAAAAATAATAAACCTCATTTTTTTGTCATCTCTTATTGAAGATAATTCTAATATGTAATTTGAAAGATGAATGAGTGATATTAAAATAGAGGATTTGGTGTGCTAAAAGTGCACAAAAAAAAAAAAAAAAAGCTATTGTCTTGTCTTATAAACTATAATACATTGTGCACAATTTGGTATTGTACACCATAATAAAATGTCTGAAAATAAAGAATTTTTAAGGAAATAACCATGAATTTTATTACCTTGATAATAAATTTATTATTATAATTTTTATGGTATGAAATTTCTAGACACTAAAAAAACACAAGCACAATAAAGGGTGAATTGTAGATTTTTTCAACTTTGCAAACGAATTTTAAATAATAGTTATAATTTCAAAAAATTATAAAAAGCAGCCATTGTTTATACATTTTATAACAGAATTGCTCTTAATTTTGTCATGTTTAACATTTGTAACCATTATTTATTATTTTTTTGTTATAAAATTTGTTACAATATTTATTCATTATCTTAAAACAGCATATTATTTTTCAAAATCAAACTTTAAAAATAACTATTTATTTAAATTTTTTTACAATAAAATAATGATGTTAATATCATTTAAATAAGAGTATATTTAGCACCAACAAATTTTTGTGGTTACTATTGTCTTTTGCAAATTATTTATGGGCCTATTTGGTATTTGTTCTTTTTTTTTTTTTTTTTTGTTCCATACTTTTAGAAATAGCCAACGTTTTTAAAAATTAAGAAATTAGTCATTAATTCATAAAAAATTAAAGATATTAAAGTAAAATTATAGCATCATATAAGAATCATATAATTAAAAATATATATCATTTAAAAAAATAACAATCACTATTCATTATTTAGTAGCGTAATTCAAAACAAAAGCTCCCGAACCCGAAGTGGCATTTCTCTACTTTGGGAAGGACGTACGTAGTTTGAAACCCTAAATAACCAATTGGGCCTTCTTTGCCAAAAAAAAAAAAGAGAGAATTACATATATATACGTGTTTAAGGAGAATATTACATCTGAAGAATACAAATTGAGATAATTACATATGAAGTGAAACTTAAGATGAAATGTCCAAATTGTACTTAATTTATTTTAGATTATATATAAATTTTAAAAAATTAGAAAAAAAAAATATAATTACATATCCCAATTTGAATTTGAAAAAAGATTATTTGAAATATATTATATATATATAAACAGATTTACGATCAAATAGGGCTCATATAAAAGCCATTTATCTCTAGTTCTCATTAAAAAAAATTCACACGCCGCTCCCTCAACCTTCGCCCAAGCTGCTGCCGCTCCTGCCACCCCTTCCGTCGCTACCCGCCGCCACTCGCGCCGACACTCCAGTCGCTATCCGCCGTCGCTACTCGTCGCCACTCGCGCCGACACTCTAGTCGCTACCCGCCGCTACCTGCTGTCGCTACCCGCCGCCGCTCGCACCGACACTGTAGTCGCAAGTTAGTAAGTTTTTTCTCCATTCCCAGTTCATTCCAAATTCTTGATCAATCAATTGTGTTTCTTTGCTTATATAAAATATTGTTGATTATATCTTCTTGAAATTGACTATATTATACTATTTGGTTAGCCAATGTGCAAATTAAATCGATTACAAGTTTTGCTTTTTGTGTCTGAGATTGATTAAAGCTTCTAAAGCTTCTTTTTTCAATCCCTAATATTAGATTATACGATATTTTCTGGCTTGTATTATTATTAACTAATTTTGTGCATTTGATTATATCATATTTGGTGATTATATGCTCGGGATTATATAATATTCAATTTGAATTGATACCTCTAATATTGTTTCACTTATGCTTTTGAACATATTTTACATTGTTTAATTAATTATCTAATGATATGAAATATTATAATCTGTTAACATATTATAACATGCATATATTATAATCTGGATTGCTTTCTATAATCTGATTATGTAACAAGTATCTAACTTGATTCATTCGAACTTATTTCTCATCATATTTTTACTATTTGGTGTTTGCGACACACTATCAAAGATAATTATGAAATATTTTCAGGATTATATACTCTGGATTATACATTATTGAAGGTAAATTGAGATTTGTTTCGCTCATGATATGAAAAAATAAATTTTTCATTGATATATTTTTCGGATTATATGGTTTATATTATAGGTTTTTTAATTTGTTTTGATATCTATGATATTGTTTCACTGGTGATAAAGAAAAAAAAAAGAGTAAATTTTCATTGAATTTACGTATTTTCAGGATTATATGGTTAATATTATATATTATTAAAGTTGTTTTGATACCTCTGGTATTGTTTCACTTATGATTAAAAAAAAAATTCTTTGAATGATTAAATTGTACCGTTCTAAAATTGTTTGATTGTTGTATTTCAGATGGCTAGAGTAAAACAAACAAGTGATACGTCATCTGGGAAAGATGTGCGATATGCAATTTGTTATTTTGGTGGTATTGACCACATGCAAGTGAATCAAAATTCTACAACAGCGTCATAAGACATAGAGAACTCAAGCACTAATGATATGATCCATAATTTAAATGGATTATATGAAAACAACAAAGATAAAGCCGATTATATAATATAAGTCGGATTATTATATATGAGATGTAGTCCATGATTTAGATGGATTAGATGAAAAAAAAGAATAAAATTGATTATATACTATAAGCCAGATTTGTTAATGCATTTAATATAAAATATATAAAATGCAAGTCATATATGAAATGATATAATCCATAATTACAACGGATTCAACAAAAACAACAAAGAACATAATTAGATTATAAAATATAAGCCGAATTATTTTTAGGCATTCAGTTCAAAATATATAATATACAATTGACATATTATATGATTTTATCAAAAATTCAAATGGATTGAAATATATAATGAAGAATATGGCAAATTATATAAGCCGAATAATTTTATGTTATATAAGCCAATCATTTTAATTTTATGTATTAAATATAGAAAGTACTTGCAGAACAACTTTTTATATTTATTTAAAATTTGTTTTAATAAAATATTAAAATAACTAAGACAATAGGAACGTAGTTATTTTTAAAAATAATCATATGCGTAGAAAATAGAACAAATCCCTACAATAGTGCAAATATTTTCTCTTTATCTAAAAAAAAACACGTACATTCAACAAAACTAATTAAATTTATACATTAAATAATTGAAAACAAATAAAAAATAAAATTTTATTAAAAATAAAAGGATAGAATTGTCTATAAATAAAGACACGTGTATAAAATTGAGTTGGATGTAAATATCTTAATTTGTATTCCTATGATGAAATATTCTTTTAAACTGCGTGTATATCTGTAATTTTTCAAAAAAAAAACCCCAATTGGGCCTATTTGACCGCTTTAGAAAAAAAAAGTGGACTTCAATTGGGTTGGATACTTGGATTTGCTAAGAGCAACCAAGTATACACAAGTAGAAATAAGTAACATACTACATAGAGCAGAAATTATTAATAATGCATAGATAATGTATTTCTTATAAGGAGGATTTTAATAATGTTCTTCTTTTGGCACAATAATAATCTATGTCTCATATGTATTATATTTTTAATATATATTCTAAAATTTATACTACAAATATAGAGGGAAAACAAAAATATATTACTTGGATCATAAATTATTAAATGAAACTAAAAATAACTCTATTTTGTAATTCCTCATCTCATTGGTAGGAGAATAAGGGCTAGATTGGGCTCTAAAATGATGCAATATTTACATAAATGCCACTTTTCAAATGTATATTTAGACATCGTGCCATTTCATACTAGACTTTTAATTTTGCATTTTATACCACTTTTTAAAGAAACAAAAATGACATTGGTGATAAATATAAGTCTAAAGTATCATTAATAAGAAAAATAGTTCAAAAAGTGGTATGTTGTCAAAATTTATTTTGAGAAATTTTTTACCCGATAGTATTTTAGGGTAGTGTTATGCAAAGTATAAGGCGTATTTTATCGTACATAAGACTGAATAACATTCAAACTATTTCGCAATGGATATGTATTGTATGGAGAAAGAATTACATATAATACATGTAAGGAAAACCATCTAGATAATCACATATAGAGGTATAGGAACATTGAAATGTACATTTTTGTACTCATTCTATATTAGGATATTATGCTATATTTTTAAAAAATTATAAAAAAGAATAAAAAAATTATTAAAGAATTTAGTGAAACCGTGCATCATTTACTTTATAATTTTCACATAAAAAATTTAAAAACTCTAAAATAAAAAGTACATAAACTCATTTTATACATTTTATAGTTTAAATGTAAATTTATTAAGACTTATACACCATAAGATCAAAATAACCAAATAATATAACCCAAAAAAAAAACTTATTTTAGATTATATAATGGATTATTCAAAATATATCTTGTATATATAAACGTAAATGTGTAACGCCTTAAAATTCATGGGTCAGTTAGGTAAATAGCCATTTTAGACTGTGTGTTTTTAAAAAATAGTCACAGTTTCAAAAAATTTAAAAACTAGCCATAAAACTGTGAGAAATTTCTTATAATAACAAAAATACACATAAAAAAACTGTAAGAAATTTATGACACTAGGCAAAAATTTTGTAAGAAATTTCTTACATGGCTAGTTTTTAAATTTTTTGAAATTGTGGCTACTTTTTAAAATCATTTTGTAAATATTGGCTATTTTCTTAAAATTTCCAAAATACTAAATACATAAAAAATAACATAAACTTATGATAGATTATATCAGATAATTTGAAATATATTTTATAATCTAAGCGTAAAAAATAATGATGAAATCAAAAATGAAAAAAAAAATATATTAGAAAAATGAAATAAGAAATTTTTAAAATCGAGATTTAGAGAAAATAAAAGCAAATAGATAATTGAAATAGAAAAAATAAATAAATAAACCTTTAAAAAAGGAGATTCATATAAATAAACAAAATAAAAAAAAAATGGATGGGATAAAAGTGTCCACAAATATAAACAAATATACACCTTATAAATAGATTGAAATAGCTAAATTGTCTCTTAAATGAGTAATCTACCTTTCTATCCACTCTAAAATGTGTCCCTAAAATTATATTACCTTTTATATATGTAATTACGCAGAATGTTACATAAAAAAGTGTTAGTTTTTACGGTTCAGTTACATAAATAACCATTTGAGATAGTGTGCTTTTAAAAAAATAGTCACAGTTTCAAAATATTTAAAAACTAGCCATAAAAAATTTCTTACAATAACAAAATTATACATAAAATTTATTATAAGAAATTTCTAAAATGACTATTTTATTAATTTTTTGAAACTGTGACTATTTTTAAAATTATTTTCTAAAAAGTGAATATTTTCTTAAAATAACCTAGTTTGTAACCTACCTTCCATATCCACTCTCAAGCCATGGGCATTGGGCAATTTGGTCTGCTACTTGGAAAAGATCCATTATTAGGTGAAAAATTGTCTAACTTCATTGCGCTTTCCTGTCTTGAAAAATATACAATTGATAAATTGTAAAGTTTGAACTTCTAAAGTTCAAGGTCTAAACTTAAGTAAATGCAATGGTTAAGGTACTTTTAAAATATTTTTCAGTGGTTATGTTTTTGTTGTTGCTCATGATTGGAAGAGTCGGATCTTTGGTAATGTACTTGTACTTTTACAGAGTTAAAACGATTTTTTTAGTTTATCAAATATCTCAAAGATCAACAATTGTGTCTCTGCATATTCTCTCTCTCTAACTGGTTTCAAGTATCACAGTGCAAATTTGCGAGTGTTACAAACCAGAGGGAAATTTTTTTTTTTTTATACAAAAGATTAGTAAAATTTTGTACAAAAAAAAAAAGACCTGCATTGACTCTTTGGGTATCTACAGAATCTATACCTGATTTTGAATAACAAAGTATAACAATCTAATTAACAATCTTCTACTTTGTCCGACCTCTTTTCCTTCCCTTTACTGGACTCGCGCTTTGTTCTCGAGGGTTACTTTTGCGTCCAACTCTCGTCGCCTGACCAGAGCCCTTTTTGGGAATCTTGACAACATCACCGACGCCCAAACTGGTCGTCTTCGTTGACAAGTTTTTCTTACCGGGGTGAACCTGAGAGCTTCGAGGCTTGACTGGAGTAGAGCGGACTGTCGTTTTTATTGGGAAGAGGTTCGGCGAGGCGGGTTTGGTACTGCTAGCAGCATGGAAATGACGATGCAATGTTTCGGAGGTGAGGTCTCGTAGGAGCATAGCGGATTTGTATTCTCGCGTGCTCTTTGAATAGAAGACCAAGGCGTTGTTTGCGAGCAGAAGAAGATCTCGAAAGAGTTCCTTAACCGACACAATCGAATGGCTAGTTATTCTTGATCTTAGAGTGTCGAAGTCCATGTGCTTCCTTATCATTTTCTTGTATCTTCCTCTCTTCTGTGGTCAATATATTGGATAAACTAAATTTGTGAGCTCATTATTATTTTTTTTTAATGGCAAGTTATTGTAAAGCATCATTAATTTTTAACTAACTTGTGAGAATTTCAGAACGTTGACTGGCTTTTGGTTTTGGATTAAGTAATCAGACGCGAGACCAAGAGGGAATGAGCTATTTTCTTTTGGACACATATCATATTGGTATGAGATTGTTGCTTCTGCATTCCTATCTAGCTTCTCAAGTTCTCTATTGGATTTGGTGAATTTGGATAGAGTTTCTTGGTCAATAATTATAAAAAGGTAATGAAGATATGAAAGACAACTTGTCAAGATACGTGACAAGGAGCATCGAATACCTGGCTGTCAAGGCGGTGCCGAAAAGTCGAGGCACATTTATGCTCGACGATGGAATTGAAAACCTTCAGAAGATCGTCAATTCCGTCCTTTGGCTCTCTAGTTTGGTTATCCAAAACAGACGATCCAGAGACCTCAGCGCAATCACTAGTTGAATTTTCTTTAGACCGCATGGTAGTTGTAGCATCGGCTGAGTCCAAAAAGCCACTGTCTCCGACACTACTTTCCTTGTTTTCCTTGCTACAATCCTTTCTCTTCCTTTTACCTCTCTTCTTCTTTAGCGTCGCACCCTGTCTTCCATTCTCTGCCAACTCCTCGATAATAGACATCTTTCCATGATCAGAAGAGCATAAAACCTCGGGCTTCGTCTCTGTCTCTTCTGCCAAGCTAGCAGATGGAATTTGACATTCAGCTGACCAGCTATTCCCCATTTCAATGGTGAAACTGCCAGCGGATAGGCCGTCTTTGGACTCTTTACTTAACAAATCGAACCCTTCTGATTTTTGGGATGTGATGGGCGATTCTGTCCGGCTTGAGGCATAGTTGACACGGGATTCACCACCCTTTTCAGACTTAAGGGTTTCCAGCTTCGATTCAAGAGATCTGTGATACAAAAAAGAATAGCAATAAAGCATTTAACATAACATGTAGAGAAAAGAACCAAATTTCGGAAATAAACTCTACAATGACTTTAAGGACTAGGACATGGGACCAAAATCTTAAAGTAAACTTTTCACATTTTGTTTTAAAATACATAATGGGGATTTGACATCAAATATTCTTTTCCAACTAAACAGCAGTACTCCATTATTGGAGATTCTGAAATGGGAGATGCCCATCAAGGAGAATGATTTCAAATCGTCAGAGTTACCTTTATACTGAAGCACATGTCGACGTCACGTAATGAAAGATAAATCTGACGATCTAAAACTGTTCACCAATGATGGACGTCTTCCACAACAAGATCATCCCTTCCTTATAAGCTTAATTAAGAGTTAGTTTAATGGTCATAGGTCATAACTATATATCAACTATGCAACTTCTTTAGCTTCATTTGACCCGTCAATCAATGCACTGTGAAAGAAATGATCTACATGCTTAATATGTCATGTGTGTTGGACAAAGCTAGAAGATGTCTCTCCCAAAAAGAAATTGAATATGTGTATATATATATATATATGTATGTATGTATGTATGTATGTATGTATGTATGTATGTTTTGTTGTTGTGTGATCATCTTTTGAATGAGGTTGGACATTAGAGGTTTCATGGAAAGAAAGAGTGAGAGAGTGACTAACCCTATTGAGTCTTCGGAGACTTCTAAAGCATGCCTCAGTTCTCCCATTCTTTTCTTTCTTAGCTCGTCAAACCAAGCCCTATGGAAAATAGCACACAAATTCCACATCTACAATTAATAGTTTATCAAAAGAGGGGTTTTGGTGCATGCCCCTTGTTTAACACATTAATAATCTATGCCCCGTTTATGTTGCACTTTTAATTTGTACCCTTATTTTTGCACTATAAACATATAGTAGAAATAAAAAGAGCACACGTCTTTTTTTGCAATTCCCCTTACTTACCAAAAACAATAACACCATATAAATTCATAATTCAACTCAAGCAGAAACTGTGACAAATCATATATAGAATTCATCTTAAAATGGTGAAATTCTCTAAAAAAGAAAAGAAAAAGATAGGTAAAACAGGTCAAGTTTGGTAGGCGGGAAGGGTGAAAGGAAGTGTATTGAGGGATTATTGCATGAAAAATAACTAATTTACACGTACAACCCATCATTTTCTATCATTTCGATATTAATTAGAATTTTTTTGTCAAGGCATTCAATATTATCAATTACTTTTTTACTTGTGTCTCTAAATTAAGAAAAGGTAAATCTCCTCAAAATTCCTGAATTTGTCTAAATCCTAGTTTTATCCCTTTTGTTTTCAAAGTTCCAAAATAATCCATATTATTTCAAAATCGACTTCAAAATATCCCTAATTTCAAATTTGCATTGAATTTTTTCAAATGGCCAAACAACCTTTCACACAACTACTGAAATGTCAACCAAATAATTAAATTCAACTCCCAATGTTTCATAAAATTTCACGTAACACCTCAAATTCTTTTATTCTGAACCAAATAAGTTAAAAACAAAACAAAACAAAACAAAACAGAACAAAAAAACAAAAAAACTACCCAAATGCTTTAAGTCTTACACCCCAAGTTCCAAAAGGACCATCAAGGGGGTTGCCGAGGTTGGGGCCGCCAAGGGTCACAGGGGTCACAAGGGTTGTTGGGGGTCTGAGATTTGTGATTTGTAATGTTTCTGGTGGGTTTATTTTGCATGTGAGGAATATGTTTGTTAAAATTTTATTAACTTAGGGCATTACTGAAACTTGTTTGGTGGTATAAAATGTATCTATATATATGTAATCTTATTTAATTTCAGAGTAAAATTATCTTTTTACATGTCAACTTTGACAAAATTTACTGGTGCGATACTTTTAGTGTCTATTTTGAAAACACAAGGATTGTTTTCAAATTTAGAGAATAAGAGGAATAAAACTAAAATTTAACCAAAGCTTAGAGATTTCTCAAGAATTTACCCATAAAAAATTAATAAATAAATAAAATAGTATTTGCTAATCAAACATTTATTTCCCTTCCAAAATAACCAACACTATAAAGAAAGAGTATTTTATGCTTTCTTTCTCTTTTTTCATCCACTTTTTTTTTTTATATTTCTTCTTCTCAGTTCAAAGCACAAAATGACGCCAAAAATATGAATCCAATTTACTATAAAACTTTGGAGAAAATTGGAAGGAAGGAAAACTTTAGGTGAATTTTGGGATAAAAAATATATAATTGGATTGTTTGGTAAGAAAGAGAAAATGAGGACAGGAAAAGAGAGAGGATAAAAAAGCAAGTGTGACTCACAATTTTTTATCCTTCTAATATAAGAAGAAAAAGCGAGTGGAATTTTTTTCTCAACACAATGAAGAGTATAATTACTCTTTTATCAATTTTTTAAAAAATTAAATAATAAAATAAAGAGATTTCTAAGGATTTAACTAAATTTTTGATTATTTTTTTAAGATTTAGCGATAGTTTCATAAAATTAAGGATTTAGCTATAACATACGTGTGATATGTATATAAAACGTGAGTAACATAAAATGTATATTACGGCTAAATCTTTAATTTCGCGAAACTATGGCTAAATCTTTCAAATTTTACCTTTAAAATGATTAATTTCTTGACTGACTCCAAAATAAATGGGTAAAATAATAATTGTACAGAGAAAGAAATTTTTGGTAAATTAGTAATTGTATAGAGTAAGAAGTTTTTTTCCTCTTAATATACCAAAAAAAAAAATTCTCAGCAAAAAACAAAAAAACAAAAAAAAAATATATTTTATTTATTTTCTTTTTATTTTTTACTTTTTCTTTTCGTCTAATTTTCTTTCGAGGTGTTAGAATAGATCCGAAACACAAGAAAATGCCATGCACTATCAAACAATACAAGTCTGATATATATATATATATATATATATATATATCTATCCTATACTACTAGGGGGGATCCGTTTCTCCCCCCTTAGCTAAAAGAAACGTGAAGGAGAGGGCGACACGTGGCGTCCTCTGTGGACGACACGTGGCGCCCTCTTTTTAACGCGTTTTTTGGGGGTTAGAGTGAATTTTTTTTTAAAAATTGGGCTGTTTCGTAATTTTCTAAAACTTCAGATACTAAAATGTAAATAAAAAGGATGAAAATGTTAAGTACAGGGACTTCGAAGCAAAAAAAATTCCCTGACACGGGCCCGCGTGCGTGGGGCCCGCGTGTCAGGCGCTGCTCCCTCACGCCTCACTCTCCCTTTTGGCGCGTGTGAAACACGCGCCAGCCACTTTTTTTTTATTTTTTTTTTTTTTAATTTCGTTTTTTTTTTTTTCGTTTTCTTTTTTTTTTTCCTTTGTTTCTTACGCGCGCGGAGCGCGTGGCTCCAACTAGTTGTTATTAAAGGACTGAAAAACATATATTTATTAATGTAATCTGACGTGTGTTGGCTTTGCCTCGTGATCAACCAAAGTCTAGTAAATTATGCAAATAAATTTATCAGGTTCACAGGCCGACATGGTTACTAATGAGTAATAGCAATATCTAGTATATATATATAGATACTCACGTGCATCCACTGTAGCGCTGTTGCAAGTCCTCATATTTGACTCTACATACCTTCAAACAAACACTAGTTTTTGTTACAAACTATGTTTGACAAGAGAGATGGAAAATTAGATGAAAAGAAAAATAGTAATTGATAAAAAAATAAGAAAGAAATGAAAGAAATTATTTTTTCTTTTTTGTTATTTGATAGAATAGAATGAAAAAAAAAAAAATTGACATGCAAATTTATCATTTTATTCATTTTTTTATAATTAAAAAATGAACAAAATAGTAATTTGTCATCGGTTACTTTGATAAAAAAAAAATCCCTCCACTTTTCCTTTTAATATTAAGAGGATAAAAAAATATAGACCCCATTTCTATTTTTATCCATCCAATTTTCTCTTCCTTTTCATTTTCCTTCTCACTAAACAACTCAAGTTCTAAATTTCTACCCAAAATCCATCTTACATTTTACATCCTCTCACTTTCTTCCATACCAAACACACTCTTAGTTACATCCACATTTTGGAAGTTTATCGTTCGAACTATAACCAAAACCCACATCCCAAAAATTACGCCTAGCCCTTAGACTGTGAATTATTTGAGATCAAATACATTAATGGACCACTTTAGTTTAGTAAACACACACGTCATTAAGTCACTTAAAGTTTGTACGTTTATGATTATTGTAATGAGAGAATTCTCAAACAAACATGTTTTTTGACTGAAATTTAAAACGTGCTCGTTGGGATTGAAACTATATATTACAAATAAACCAAACTAAAATAAAACAAGATATATATGACCAATTTCAACGAACAAATGAGACCTTTCGATTTTAGCCTTATAATTTGGTTTGGACGACCAAGTTAGGTCAAAAATGTCTTTGCCGTGTATTATGGGAAATAAGGTACCAAATAACAATACAAGGATTTTTTTCACCTTATTCCCAGTTTGTTGATTTTTTTTTTCAAGTATATATTCTCTGACCACAGAAATGAAATTTAACAACTTTATTCCCAAGATAATTATTTATTCACATTCATATTCTTGTACTATAAGATAAAAAAATATATATGTTATTTTGTGAAGGCATAAGGATAAGATTGTAAGGCTTTTTCAATAAACGACAAACAAATGCCTCGTAGAAACAAATAGTCAATAGTATGGCTCCAATTTTAAATTTTCACAAAACACAAAAAATAAACAGAAAAAGGGAAGCATGGGTAAAATTTTCGTTTATTAATCTATAGTTTGGAATTTGGATAAACAATTTGGAAGATTTGTTGAAATAATTTTGATTATGATTATGATATGAAAGTTGGAGATTTTCTAGAAGGGAAGATGGAGATTTAGTATTTATTACGAGTTTGTCTTCAATTATTTACCACACATTAATAACGTTTTTTTTTTATTTTGCTGAGAACATTAATAACGTATTATGAGTTATGATGTACAATTCGAATTTAATTATATATATATATATAATAAATAATTCCATGAACGAATTTCATAGAATGGTCTAGAATCAACAAGCATTTAAAAGCCATTTTCCATCACGCAAAACGAAAAACAAAAAAGGTATGTCATGTCGAACAACCACAACAACAAAAACAAAAAGCAAAATGTTCCTTTTCTTCTCTTCTAAGAAAAGGAGGAAAAAAAAAAAAAAAAACATTTACCCTCGCTGCGAAGAAAAGTGAAAGGTAAAATTAACTGCATGGAAACAAGTAAACAAAAAGTAAATAAATAAAAAACAATTTACCTCGGCAGTGAAAGCGTACGGACACAAGGCTCTAACTCGGAGCTCGGCGGCGACGGTGTCCCAATCGCCGATGCCGTGGCGGAGCACTGCGCCGCCGAGGAGGAGCTCTTCCCACGTGCCCCACGTGACCCCTATCTCCTCCTCAGCTCCCATTTCCATGCCTTACACGTGTACGGTCCCTATTTACCCGCCCGGAAAAGACTCTACGGACGACGATTTTGCCGAGGAAAAAAAAATGAAATGAAAACTCGAATGGCCAGACCGATTTAATAATTAAGGAAAAAGAAATGAACTGGTTTTTGTGGGATTGGAAAAGAAGTGTTTTTTTTTTTTTTTTTTGGTTTTGTTGATAAGACGATAAAAAGTTGATTTTGTTGAATTTGGTGGGTTTTTATAGTATGCGTGAGACAAGAGAGGAGAAGAGAGGGACAGATTCTCTCTCTACTCGGGTTTGAGAAAATAGAGAATCAGGCAGGAAAACATTTATATATATATAGAAAAAAAATATATATATATATATATTTTGTATGCGTGTGTGAGAAAGAGAAATAAAGGAAATTGAAAGAAAATAGATTTGGGAATTTAAAAAGGGAGAGAAATGAATGTGTGTTTGATCTGATCTGCCAAATATGGAGTGGTCCCTTGATTTTCTACCATTGACGGGTTTTTAATGTATAGTAATAATATTAGAGAAATTTTAAGAAAACAACCACGGTTTACAAATTACTTTTAAAAAATATTATTTTAAAAAATTTAAAAATTAGTATATCAGAAATTTTTTATAAAATTTTTGTCTAACCTAAAAAATTTTTGATATTATTTTTATGTGTATTTTTATTATTATCTGAAATTTTTTATAATTTTATAGTTAGTTTTTAAATTTTTTGAAATTATGGTTATTTTTAAAAAAACACAATCTAAAATGACTATTTATCTAACTGATCCTAACATTAATAATGTAACATTTATTTAAAAGGGAGATTATGTGGTAGAGAATCCATAAGATGGTAGATGAATGACATTGTCGTTCATAGTGTCACTTAATAATCTATATCTTAAGTGATGTACTTTTTTTTTTTCACTCTATGATTATACATAATATATTACCATGCTAATATAATCTTCTCTAACACTGCATGTTCAAACGTCATAAGTCAATATAACGTCAAATGTTCCTTTCTCTAACTCTTCTATTAAAGCAGCTCGCCTCTTATTGTAATACTCTATCAAATCACTCCTAATTGTATTCCTAAACATGGGTTGGTATTTTGGATATAGACTTCTAACATATTCAATGTGGGTGGGGGTGTTCACCTCAGCTAATCGACATATCCGCACAAACAATGAATTTTACTAATGCTTTCCTATGTGCATGAGGGTCGAAAGTACTTGCCTAGACCGCTGAGACAACAGTTGATGGACCTGCTCCCGGTTCCGTGTTGGACGCTGCCGTCCAATCCTGTTTGAGTTGGCAGTTCCTATGGTGATTTTTTAGTGTCATTGTCCCTGTTGACGAATTTGAATTAAATTTTTTTCGACATAATTTGCACCATGCCCAATAGACTTGCGTGCCATCTTGTAAAACTTCATAAGCATGATCAAAGACTTATCATAACTATGAACATAGTTTCTTCCATCGAGGACGCTCGGTCGGTGATGGGTCGCTCGTCACTGCCAGAGCATCCAGTACTCCTTGCTCCTCCTCCTCCACCTCCATCGCACGATGTGAATCGTCCATATATGGAGTGTGGCATATTAGGAAGAGGCATGTGGTACATATAACTACCGCCAACCGCCCTCGACTCTATTGCAAAGGTTGCTCAAGAAGCTTAC
The DNA here is from genome assembly GCA_018132145.1 of Boehmeria nivea var. tenacissima. NCBI lineage: Eukaryota > Viridiplantae > Streptophyta > Magnoliopsida > Rosales > Urticaceae > Boehmeria > Boehmeria nivea. Next base: position 7,110,232 of record CM030877.1, on the reverse strand, counting down.
GTAGCTATGGCATAGGGGATGAATATAGATCAACTTGATCTCCTGTAAATGTACAATCAAGAAACTCTTCAAGAGGGATGAAACGTCGTCGTGGACGAGAAGTGGGAGTGTGCTCGCCGCAAGGGATCTATAATAAAAGTATTTTGTTAAATACATATTTAATACACTATTAATATATATAACTTTATAATATCCAAAAATTTCTAAAATTAATTATAATATTTTTATTTTTTTAAATTTTGTAGGATTTTTTTTGATAATTTTTGGATTTTTTTGGGTATGATTTTGAATGAAAGAGAGAGAGAAAGAGAAGAGAAGAAAGTGAAGAAAAAACGAGTGGGGGTCAACATTCTTCAACATGACCGTTGCTTTTTTTTTTTTTTCTTTTTGATCAAAATGACTGTTATAAGGGGCAGGGGGTAGCCGTCGGATTATGCATCCGACACAGCTAAGGATTTTTTTTCTTTTAAAGTAAAAATTGGTCTAAAATGATTGTTTAATCAGGACCCAATCTCAACCGTCAAATTGGCCAATACTGAAAGACCTAAAAAAAATCAATAATGGTTGGTTACCGTTTTTGGTAACGGTTATCTGTTTCATTGCGGTAACAATTAACTGTTACTGCGTTTAAATTGTTACCGTGACCCGAATTGCCAACATGACATTGATGTAGTTCTCACACTTTTTTCAATCTCCTCCTCCTTTTCTTATCTTTTCCAAGAAATTATACACTCGAGGATTTATTTGGAACGATAGAATCCTTAGCAAGAGTACTTGAGTTTGAAGGAAAAAAATTCTTCCTTTCCCAAAAAAATACATATTTTCATATATACCATTGATACAAACAATGAAGTACACATATGTACTGCGACATGATCTGATTACAATCAACCATCTCCAATCAAAGAATCAAAATTAGGAGATCTTTTGCACTGCGTGATTTCTATTTTCTTTTTGACAAGAGATTAGCCAAAATTAGTAGTGGTTTAAGCTTTTTCTCCGCAGCAAAACTCCCACCAAGCTAAATCTCTCATATAACGATAGTAGCCGAAGGCGATAATAATCGATTGGGAATTAAGGCTAAAATTGTGAAATATGAGGAACTATCACCCAATTCGAAACCCGTAGTTCATGCAGCCTCATCACTCGATATCAGCCGACGAACCAGTTTTTTTACTAAATTTGATCGGCGTTGTCGGTTATGATTCTTGAAGAACTAGAGTCAATTCAAGAGCACTTTTTCCCACCAAACCACCCTTCCTGAAATCATACATGAAAATCCTAAATTTGCAACCAAATCATACCGAATGAACATTCTAAACGACCATTGTACAAAACTATGGGTCGAAGGCATTAACAATAACAAACTATATGCTACATTAACATTGGTAATATTATACCAAAATAATAAAAATACCAGTGGAACACTTACCTCACAAGTGATGGAAGAATCTTCTGGATCTGTTGTAGATGTGTAGAGCACTGGTTACAACATTCCCTCCTGTACCCAAAAGAAAAGAGTTACAAGGGTGTTCATGTAATGTGTCGCATTAATCCGTATGGACAGAAAATAGAACTGATAGACGGAGTAAGATCGCACCTCTGCTCCGCATGCAGATCAACGCCAACACCACGACGTGCTGAAACAGTTGAGCGTATCACCGGACCAAAGACCGCTACAAGCTTCAATAGCAACTCCAGTGACAATATCGCATGCCTGTAAATTTTTAAGAGTAAGGTATATTTGACAATTTACTCTATCTAAATAGGATGTCATGATTACCACTTCCCTCGATCTATTATGATTTTAAACCGGATGGCATTAAGTAATTTAAAAAACCATTATCAGAAGAGCTTTCCAAATGTCAACGAGTTGATGTTATAGAAATAATCTAAAAGAAAACTAGATTATTTCCTATTATAACCTCTAAGCTCCTGACTCTATCGAGGAAGTTAATACCTGTCCGTCTTAGCATCAAGTAAGCCAAGCAGCACAGGAAGCAAAATAGAAAACAGGTCTAGAGTGAGGACGTCCATTTTCTCCATGAGAACACTGATTACATCTGCTTGAACCTACAAAACGGTTATAATGAAGTTTTTACGTTAAAACAGATGCAAAAGAACCAGCACAAACCAATTTTTGGAAGTTGAAAACACTAACAAATGAGAAAAGCAATATGCACGAACTTCGTGCAGTGAATACCCACAGAATCATCAGGAAGTTTCCTCATGGCACCAATAGCACCTTTAATGTCATTTCGTTCCCAAAAATGCCGCACAACCTATAATAACACCACATCGTATGTGAATTGCCTTCTGGCAGAAGATTAACTAGAATGCCTATAACGGGGGAGCTATCATCCCCTAAAATACTATACATTAAGCAATGATGAATTTACCTGCAATTTTGTCAAGCGCGAACGAAGAGTACTTAAGAATACATCATGAGGTTGCATCAGGTCTTCAGTAGCATCCCGAGCATTTACAGAAATCAAATCCCTTTTAGGAACCTGAGGTTCTTCTTTCTGTTAGTAACCACAAAATCGAGTCACTTTTACAGATTAACAAAGTGAAAGCATTAATGCATTAATTGATATGCCCGGTCTCAAAAGAGCTCAATAAGAGTAATTCTTATACATCTAAAGCGGACTTCTGCCATTGAAATTTCAGAGAAATTTCTTCTCGAAAGTCGGGGGAACAAAGCTAGGATCCTTATGGTTGAGTACAAAATTTTCAAAAGAAATGTATACCTGTATCATAGGTGTTTTATCTACTTCAGGAGGAGGTGTTTTATCTACTTCAGGAGTAGGTATTTTGTTTACTTCAGGAACCACAGGGCTAGATACGACAGTAACTTGGTCTTCATTTGTACTAAGTTGTTCTCTTTTTTCAAACCTCTCAACCAGGGACCGAGTTCTTCCCCGTATTACTGCCACTGTCAACAGGAATTTTTCATAATCAGCTTTGATCCAATATACATTATGATCTAAAGAACATCGTATCTAAGAACTAGCATACCTCCATTGACAACTTTAACAGAGTTGCTATTTTTGGTTGCATCAAGGCCTTTATTACCTGAGACACACAGAAGTAATCAAGACCAGCTAGATAATGGCAAAAGCGTGCTGGAACAAGGGGCACAGCCAAACAAAAAACTGAAATTCAAATATAAGTTTTGTAAGGCACATATCCCAACACATCTAACAGAAATGCAAGGGTAAAAGAATTACCCAAGCAGCAAAAAAATAAATAAATAAAAACAGGAAGAGAATTCGGGGCATTTGTCTTTCTTTTTGTTTTTTAATGATCAGTGGAAACAAAAAGAAAGTAGGGGGAATGGTCACTGGTAATAAAAGGGGAGCAGGTCATGTATGATCTAAGAACTTGCACTTATAGCCCAAATTTGTACAAAAATAAGACTACTAAAAGCCATTCCATGAAACCATGCATATGGCCTGAAATCTTAATATCTCCCACTTGCAATTGGCATACTCAATTTCCAAAAGACAAAGATTCATTATCACTTGCGAGCACCATTCCTAAATATTAGAATGTTGGTGGTGCTTTAACCAAAGTGTCAAGTAGAAAAGACATAAGAAGATACATGACAGCAAATAAAGAGATACAGAGAGAGAGAAAACAGGTGAAAGGAAATAAGACAGAATTCAGATTAACTAGTAATATTTAGAAATACAAATAAAAACTTACTCGCTTCCTGACTACTGGGTGTCTGAGGGGATAAGACTTTTTCAAATCTTTCTGTAACACTGTTGATGATAGGATTTTTTTCCTCGCACCGTTCCACCTTCGTATCTTCTGATACAGTTTTTATTTGGCAGTTTGAATCCGTAATAGCGTCTAAGCTACTCAGTGTATTGCAAAGGTTACCAGATTCATTTGCCATTGGAAGTCTTTCTACATCATTTTTGCTATTTGAAGGCTTTCTTATATGAGCTGGTCTGAGCAACATACCACGTTTTGTGCGTGAAAAGGTAATAGATTCGCTAGCAGAGTTAACCGAATCTTTTCCATCGGGACTGTCACGAGGAACAATGCTTGGCACAACAAACGATTTATCAGTGGCATGATCACTTGGTTTTGGAGGAGTTCCTAAAACACGACTCTGCTTCTTTGTCAACTGATCACTGAATTCCTTTTTATCCGAATGGGGTGGCACTTTCGGAGGCGTTAAAGACTGAATCTTCTGCGAAGCAATGGGCTTTCCACCAGAAGCTTTACAAAGAAAGATGCAGCATAAGTGAAAAGATGATAAATTTGGCAATAAAAAGAAACTGAAAATGCACCAAAACCAATCGCATCAATATTTGGTTAACATGTCCATTTTGGGGTTTGTTGAAAGCTCAACTCCAATATTAGTTTCTTTGCAATGTCGACAAGGATTCTAGTAGAGAAAAAAAAACTTACAATCCACGTAGATGTTCTTTATCTCTTTTGTATCATAATCAGGAGACCTACATCGCAAATTTGAATGCTTTCCTACAATTCCCGCTCCCACTGAGCACCCTTGGGGTTTCAGATTAAACTTCTGATCCGTATGGTCATTATGCGAAGCATCCCCATAAGGTTCAATAAGCTGACGAAAACAAAGCATGTTATAAGACTCAAAAGAACTTTAAACGTCCAGAAATGGAATCAAAAGTTCTTTCATCTTCTTTTTTCTTTTCCCAGTAAATGCGGTTAAAATACACAAGAAACAAAGGAAAGATGTGGTCAATACTGATATATCTGCCACCCAAACTCCAACAGAATTTTGATAGTATGAGCATCCCAATAGTTTCCCTTCATGAATGCATATGTCGCCAAGTGTTGACCATCCCATATCAACAGCATCATGAGAAATCACAGGCTCCCACGAATAAACCTAAAAACATGAAAATCATGAACTTTACTTAAAGAAAGAAAAAAATAATAAATAAATGAACAAATAATAAGAACTTAAAAGAAAAGCCCAGAAATTTTAAGTTGGGAAACAAACCTTCAAACTCTCTTCTAGTCCGGAAAACAGGGTCCTCCCATCAGGATGAAAAGCAATTGCACGTACTCCAGTAGCCTAGATAAAAAAAAAATTAGATTGAAGAAGACATCATGATTGCAGGACACAGATAAAATGAAAAAGGATAAACATTTCATTCTTTTCTTTGATAAGTTCAAGAAAAACATGAATTCTGAAATGACAGTGTGCCAAAACATCAATAATTTCCAGTTATGGCTAGGACAAACTTAAGATGAAATAAGGACTGTCTGCAGTTTTTTACAATTAAGTAATATGCTGGTGCAGAAAATTGAGGGCATAAATATAAAGTTAATGCCACTCAAGAATGAAAACACTAACATACCTCAGGTCTGGTAGATCCAATCAATTCAAACGTTTCCAAATCCCAGAATTTCACAGTTCTGTCTGATGAACCTGTGAAACAACACATTAGTAGTTTCAACATATACAACCAAGAATCCGCCGATGCAAGTATTCAAATAGGTACATAACTTACTAATTGTTTAATAATGCAACAAGGACACTACGACTTTCAAAATGACACTCACTTATGAAATCAATCAGTTGTTACATTTTTTATGACATCAGCTGTATTAAGCCCTTTTCATTTTTGTTTTAGTACTTCAAGTCATCTGCTCACCTGTGGCCAGGAGAAATTCGAGAGGATGGAAATCTAAGGACCGGATATGCCCTTCGTGGAATTTGAAATCGTGCAAGAGCTTTCCAGCAGTCAAATCCCAAACCTAAATAATAGAAGCAAGAAGTGATGAATGTAAGCCTTGGTAATATTTCTTAGAGAAAATTGATTGGCTCGTGATCATTAATTACCTTTACAACATTATCATTTCCACCCGAAACAACCCAGCGACCATCAGGAGTGAATTTAATAGTACCGATGCCTTGAGTGTGACCCTTGTATGTGTGAATGCATCCTTTCTTTCTGATGTCCCATATCCTCAGATTGGTATCCGTGGAACCAGATGCAAAGAACTCACCAAATGGATGAAATTCCACGGCAGTGCAGTTGGATCTGTGTCCAGAAAGCGTGCGAACCACTACACTTCAATCAATAACAAATATGTTAAAGTCCACAAATAAATTACTCCCACTATGATGCTAGATTTCTTGTGCCTACATGTTTCAGCATACAAGTGTAAAAGACGGAATACGCATTGCACGATTCCGGCGACGCCCATATAGTTGATGACCTGAACCAGGCAAGTCTTATAGCAAAATATTACTAGAAATTCATGAACAACACATACAACTGATTTACGAGGGGAAAAAAAAAAACCCTTGCATTCCTAGTAATGTGGAGAAATTAATGCATCAGAAAACTTACTTTTTGCTTCTTCCAAATCCCATTGCTTTATCACACCGCTAGAAGCTCCGGCAAGGACTAATACTTCAGCTGAATCAAAAGCAGTGGACTCAACTGGACTCGTGTGACCTGATAGAGTCTGTTGATTAACACAGAAATAGAAATATAGGCCATTCAGTCTTTAAACATTCAGCCACAGGAAGAGAACTCGGCAAGGGATAAAAGGATAAATAAATCACCGTTTAAAATGCAATGAACAAAAAATAGAAATCATGCGAAACGACCCATAAGTCAGTTTGCAAAACGTTAGACAAAATTCCCATGAAAGCTGGTTTTTTTTTTTTTCCCATTAGAAGTAGAAGCTAAACTACACCCATGTTTAGAAACCACTGGCTATTCTATTCAATATATTTATAGCAACAGGCAATGTAGTTGATCCTCAAAATAAGGGACTAAAACAAGACATGAAAGACACATATCCCTAAATAGAAATGCAAATTGACACTTGAAATAAAAGTCTTAGAGACCCAAAAATAGAAAAACAAAGAAACATTAAATCGAATTACCGTTATCGCAGTCGGTTTACCGATTGCCCAAACATTGACTTTATGATCATCACCGCCGGTGATGAAATGCCGGCACGCCTTTTTTCCAATACTTAGGCAATTCACATTCCCTGAATGAGCCAAAAATTCTTCTATTTTCCAATTGGGGTCAAGAAAAAAAAATAATAATAATAATATAATTTTCCAAACAAAACGATATAACTACCATAATCGAAACCCTGCCCCCAAAAAAATAAAATCAGCTATAAATTTGCTTCCATAAATGACTGTGAAAAATCCAAATCAGTACGGTTGATTTGTAAAAACAGAAATCTAGGAACTTTCCACTAGATTATCGGAAAATGTTTCTTAGTTTAACATAATCTCTATTTTTAGCGGGAAAATTACTCCGAAGAAAGTTCCAAAGACTACAAAATCAAAGTCTTTACACTTTTTTTCATTTTCCGACAGTAACCAAACAATACAGAAAAATAGTTATCTTTCAAAATGAAAGAAAGAAAAAAAATTGAAAGGAAAAAAAAAACCGCAAAATTTAAACTCCACCGACACCAATCAAACCCTAGAATCGAATCAAGATTTCGAAGCAGAACTCGGTTTGAGCTTAAAACTCGAAGAAAATCCAGAAACAAACAAGAAAAGGATACGAAGCTTATATCCACGCTTGGCCATTTCGCCGAAGAAGCTCAGATAACGAAAATCCTTCCGGCGAAGTGGAAAGTCGGAAAATCACTTTCTCGCTTCGGCAAAGAGCTATACTTTAATAGCACCAAAAAAAAAAATTACTGATCAAACTGCGCCTTTTGTTTTCCTTTCTCTTAATTTTCCGCAGATCCGACTGGAAAATGGAAATCCACCGAAGAAAGATAGGAATATGATTCAGCAAGGAAAAATTTTCCAGTGCTGAACGGTCAAGAAAGAACTTCAGATTCAGCTGGAAAGAGAAAGGAAAAGGGAAAAAAAATGGAATTTTTCCTTTCCACTGTCCTCCGCTTTGGTTTTTATGGGACAAGGAAACTTGAAGGAAAACAGATTTCAGACCAAGTTTTTTTTTTTTTTTTTTTTTTCTATTTTGTCATCTGATTTTTTTATTTGACCAAAATGCCCTTGCTTTTGTCTCAGTTGTGATTTGTGAACAGCGAAATCGCTAGGAAACTGAAAACCACAAGGTGGTCGGTAATTGCGTGGCACAAAGTCACAAACCCCCAAAACGTCGTCGTTGAAACTTGAAGCGTGTGGTGTGGACCAAGAAAAGCCCAATTCAGTTTCTCGTGGCTTAGATTTCATTTCATCACTCACAATTCACAACCAAATCTTATGTTCTAGTTTGTTTTTTTGTTTTTTTGTTTTTTTTTATTAAAGTTTTATTGTTGTAAATCCGATGATATATTTGTATTATCTTCCATTCTAAGCTTTATAAATGCGATAATCATTTTTTTCTGATTTTAATTTCATTTTATCAAGGATAAACAAATAAGATTAAGAGTGGGTATCGAGTATCAATTTAGTAAAGATGAACTCGTAATCTCTAATATTGAATGTTTTTTGTTATGTCATTCAAAAGAACATAGTTGGTGTTAATAGATTAATAGATAAACACAATAGTGATAGAGTTAATTCCTATTATGTTTCACTAATATTACTAGTGCTTTTCGGTTAAGCACAATTAATACATTACCATAATCTAAAGAGCTTCAAAGATTAAATATTCAACTAAAATAAAAGTTTATTATGATTTAACAAAGGTTACTTTTCTTTGTTAATGTTCGAATTTTGAACCTTTTTTTTTCCCAACTTATGCTTCAAAGTTTATAATCAAATCTTTCTTAAACGAATTATTTGGACATCTTTAGGATTTTATTTTTATTTAATAGTAATGTGAATATCATATTGTAAATATTTTATTGCTTTTAGTAATCATTAGTAGTATTTTTCTAATTGTAACACATCGGGTGTGTTTGAGAGAAGCATTGGATTAGATTGAACAAAATTTAGTCTAATCTTACGTTTGAAGGCAACACTGGATAAGATTAAATTTTTTCTTTTAAAAATAATCTCACCCGCTCGCCATGAGATTATTATCCCTCCCTAAAAAGTGGGATAGCATAGGCATAACATGAGATAAGATAAAAATTAGAAGCCCTGTAAAAAATGAAACTTTATATTTTATAATTGATTAAATATATTATTTTTTATTATGTAAAAATAAATATTATAATTCTATTCAATGTTATACCAAATATAATATTAAACATAATCCAATTCAATCCTATTTAATCTAGTCTCATACAATAATAATCTAATCTATTATATAAACTCATTTATTACTCTATCATACGTATTTTCCAAATAGTTTTGCCCGGTGCACCAAATAAACTCATCTATAACTCTATCATTATTTAAATTATTTAATATTATTTATAAGTGTGTGCTGTGCACCATAACTACTGTAATGTTATACCAATACCCTTGAGCACGTTGGACCTTTATTTTATCTTATTATTTTAATATATTATAACGACTTTTCATTTAAAAACAAAACAAAACAAATTTGGAAAGCGACTTGTATCAGACAAAGGATATGTGTTTCTTTTCTCCAACGAGGGGAAAAATTAATAGGTTATGGGAAGATTTTCCCTCACTGACAACTAGGACATATTCCTTGTATAAATAATTGAGGTGCTAGTAATTAGTATGTTTATATTACGTGGAGCAATGTGTTACAAATCTTACCGTTAATCCGGTATTAAGACAAAATGCGTTTTCTAATAGAGTCAAAATGAAGCGTTTTTTAAGGGGGGTCAAAATGAGTTTTCTTTTAAAAAATATGTCAAAGTATAAATAGAACAAAATGTAGGGTCAGATATAAAAGTAAATTAAACTAAACTTACAAATAAGCAAAGGCTTATGCTGAAATGAAATTTAAAAAGAGTTGGACGCGGTGAAGCCCGCTTATCAAGCCGCCATATACAGGCCCATCCCTCCATCTTTTCTTTTAAATCTTTTTGTTTTTACTTTTCTATTTTAAGAAATATTTTTGTTTCGTTTGTATCTCGAAAATATATATATATATATATATATCGTAATTAGTTCTAATTTATTTTTTTAACACCAATTGTGTTATATTTATTTTAATATAAAATTAATAATTTTTTTAGCTTTAATTTTTTTATTTTTTCTTATTTTAAAATATATGTGATTGTAATAAATTTACAACGTATTTACATGCACAAGGGCAATGCTAATAGTTTAAAAGGATTTTTGTATTGAGAATTATTTTTAGGGTGAAGTTAGGAAAAACCAAGAATATATACAATAATCAAAATAAATATCCAAATTTTTGAAGTAATTTAATAATTAATTAATTTATTAATTACTTGCACATATTTTTGGTAATTAAGTTAATTACCATCACATATCATTATGTAAGTAATTGAATTACTTGAATTTTTTATTATATTTTTCAAACAATTGGATATTAAATTTAAATTAAGTGTTAAAAATTAGGTATTTATTATAATTTATAATTAAATGTCATATTATTTTGATTAATATTTATGAATAAATATTTTTGTTTGCGTAACAATGCGCAAATAAAGATTTCTTTGGAGTTTAGTAGTGGTAATCAATGTCTTGTCTTGGTTGGGCAACGACGTGTTACTTACAAAATTACAAATCCACTAACACGTTTTCTTAGAGTAACCATTTCAACATGACTTTTTGTTTTTTCTTATTTATTTACATTTTACAGGTTATAGGTTATATCAATGTAGAAATCTTTTGCCATGAAGATAATTAAAATAATATCTTCAATTGATGCACTATTAAGAATTTATGTCGCAAATATATATTTTTTTAATTTACTCCCTTACTATTATAATAAAAATATAGTAGAACTAAAAAGTGCAACATAAAAAATAAAAATTAATAAACTATAAACAAATGGAGTTTTCAAAATCTAATGTGAATAAGTAAATTTCTCATTGAGTTTAGTTTATAAAACATTGTTGTTAGAATGGAATTTCAATGAAATCCAAGTATACTTGCATGCGCTGTATTCAATTAAGTGCTTTGGAATATTAATCTTTATTTATGTGATTACAACTAACTTGGATTGGACCCATGGCATGGATTCATATTTATTTTTTGCCGATGATAATAACGTCGTGTTGAAGGAAACGATTTAAATGACCTAATAATAAGAAAGATTCAAACTTTGCAAAATGAAAATTATTTTATAAAGAGTAATTGGCACCAATGGCCCTTGAGCTTTTTGTAATTTGACAAGTTGGCCCTTGCATATCTTTATTTGACCATCTACACCTTGAACTTATAAAATTTAGCAAATTAGTCCAAACTGAGAACATACATTCAAATTTTGACAGAATTAGATGGAACGAAATGGATTATGCAAATTATTGAAACAAACAAAGTTAAAGAGGAATTTGCGATGATAACTTCTATTTTGTTGAGTTTTGGGAAGCTGTTTTTTGAACTCTGTTTATTTTAGTAAGACCATCTCCAATGCTAATGCCAATGACAATGCTAAATTTGGCATCAAAAAGTGAAAAAATACCAAATATAGCATTGACATTCAATTTTTACTCCAATGCACTCAATTAGCATTATCAATGCTAAATACTATTTTATTATTTTTTAGGTGTAGAAATCAAAAAAAGTCAATTAATAGTAATAAGCAATTATTACTTTGTTGGAAGTTGTGTACTTTTTGAATATTTAATTATTAAAAGTATATGCTAAAATTTGGCATTATGCCAAACTTGGTGCCAAATTTGGCACTCAATTTGGCATTTGCCAAATTTGGCACTAGAAATGGCATTAGGTTGGAGGATGTATTTTTCTCTCAAATGCTAAATTTTAGCATTGGCACATCTTTTTAGCATTGCATTGGAGATGCTCTAACTCTGTCAAATTTGCCAAATTTTATATGTTTAAGGTGCAAAACTGCAAATTGCTAAGGAAAAAAGATCAAGAGTCAACTTGTCAAACCGTGATAAGCACAGGGGCATTGGTGCCAATTATTCTTTAATGAAATTTAAAATTGAAGATGTTCCTTCTTCATTGGGGGTAATTGGTTTGGTGACATCAAAGCCTAACTGTGCTCATCAAAGTACTTGAAAATATTGGTTTGTGGGTCATAGTTTTGAGATTTTTATTTATTTATTTTTATTTTTATTTTTTATTTTTTGCAATGGTTTGTGGGGCATAGTTGAAAAATCCATTTATCGATCAACGTGCTAATTCAGCAACATCCCAAAAAGAAAAAAAAATTATTGTATAATATTTCTTTTCATGTTCGGTATATCATATATGGCATAATGCTTCGAGAACAAATTATTCAGCCTGGTTTTGGGTAGTCCAATATAATTGACAACCAAAGTTTATGGAAAATAAATAAAAGTTAGGTTTATTTCGTATAAAATATACTTTGTCTTTTAATTAATTAAAAATAAATTATTGATCGTGCATCAAATCGTCACTTATCCTAGAATTTTTCATTAAAATATAGTCAATTAGTAAAATAGTTTATCTGCTGAAACATTATTTTCTCCAAAAATATCACATCAAACAAAACTAACCTTGAGGTTTCTAGTTTTTAAGTTTACTTTTGATAGTTTTTCTTCACAATTGATGATGATTTAAAATTAAGCGTGAATTCAAATCAAAATAGTTAATCAAAAACGAACGTAGAAAATTATTTGGCACCAAACGAAATAGTATAATTATTTTTCTGTCCTTTTCTATTTTTTTTTACTGTCCTAAAAAAATGTCATTTTTATCTTTATTTTTTTTTTTTTTAAAAGTCATATTTACCAGTTACCACAGTCGGTGCCTTTGTTTTATTAGGCATGTGAACTTTGTTTGTCTGCTACAACGCGGTTTGACTGACCTTCAAAATAAAAAAAAAAAAAAAATCCAAATAGCAAAACACAATACAATAATTAACGAAGATAACCATACTGTCTTTAAGATAAGCCTTTTATTGGTTTAACGATAACTATATACTTAACGAACTTTGTTTTTGTCAGCATTTTAAATACCTAAACGTGTCACCATCTTCAGCCAGACCAAACAGAGAATGACCTAATATTAAAAGCTTCTTGGAGGCATGTTGGTTATTGACTTCTTGGTTATATGATTATGAGACATAAAATGGAAAACATAACTAATAAGTATGCTTTAAAGCAAAAATAAAATAAAATAAATATAGTTCTCCAAATTATTATATATATAACTAAAATGAATGGCTTATTTACTATAATTTCTACGACAGCTAGCACAAACTCAAAAATGTCCCTCCTAAAATTCATCGTCCCAAAAACAAATTCAAGGGTTTCTTGATCACTATATAGTTTTATTTTATTAAATTGCGCGGTTGTCCTTGTACATATAACTGGACTAAAAAGGACTGAGGGTTTTTTTTGTAAATTCTGAACTAAGTGGGGGACATATGGGGCTCACAGGACGAACAAAACTTGTCTACAATTGGCTGGAAGGGCTCCCATGCTGGCACACAGGCCCACCTATCGGGTTGGATGGCTGCTGGGTTCGGAGGCCACTTGCGCGCTCGGCCTATTGTGCGCGAACTTCGCACTGAGCGCGCGTGGGGAAGGAGACGAGCCTACGTGGCTCGTGAGAGAGTTTGTGACTTCGCGTATGCGGCGCTCTTGCTCGAGCCAAGTGCCCTAAGTGCAAAGTGCACCTGAAAGCGCCATTAGTGCCTTTACAGCCTCATTGCCGACGACCATGTCCTGTTCCGTAGTGCGCGACGCTCGGGCTTGGGCTCAGGCACGCAGGCGAGAGTGTGTAAGTGTGCCAAGTGGCACACTCATGCTAGCACTTTACACAAACCCACTAAAAAGTTATTTCTTCATAAATAGTACTTTCTCTTTATAAACTATGCATGAGGGGCTATTTTCACACAATCTTTACACTATACACACAAAACACTTAGCTTAACTTGAACAAAACTCAACATTAAAATACACTAATAATATATGTTGATGTTAAAAACTTCATACAAGTTCGCACAAGTAAAAGTGAGCATGTTTAATACAACATAGTAGGCTGTATTTGTAGATGAAGTAGCAGGTCAGATTCGCCATTTGGGTGTTGATGAGAGTTCTTTTCCTTTGGCCATGTGGCGTCTCGCATATGGACGTACGGGTCGTACTTCTAGTTTTGTAATTTGTGGTAGCATCCTTGTCTTGGGTACTAACGGGTAGTGGGCGACACATTCTGACGTCTATAGTGGGTGGAAGCAAGTCTGTGTGCCCAGCACGTGTAGGGGACCACCGTCCTTAAGTCCGTATATGTTATGGACCACGCAGATCTTACAAGGAACGCATGGGTTCGAACATGCTCGAACTTACACAATACATATATGCATGCTCGAACCTAGTCGGAAGTACTTACGAGTACTAGAATTTAGTCGGGACTACTCACGACCACTCGGATGTTCGGACCTAGTCGGAAGCTCCCGCAACTTCTCGAATCTAGTTGGGTCTACTCAAAACTACTAGATACTAGGACCTAGTCGAAAGCACCATGACTACTCAAATGTACTCTGATCTACTCGTGACTACTTAGATGCTATGTCTATAAATTTTTCATTTTAGTTGAAATGAAAATATTGACATCCATAGTAATAATATATTTCTCTTAAAATACTCTATTTCTTCAGAATTAATATATTTCTAAAATATATTTGATGTATACTTGATTTTATTGATATATTTTTATCTAATGACTTGATTTAGACTTTTTCAAGAACAACGTTGATTCTATTGTAGTTTGATATAATGATAGTGTGGCTGTTTTTGCTTACGTTGTTACTTTGTTAATGTGGTTAAGGAGAATGATGAGGATACAGAACTCAAATTACGTTTACTACATGAAGGGGTTTATATTGTGAAGTAATATTGTTAGGAAAACAAAAAAAAACAAAAACCCAACAACAGCAACAACCAAAAAAAAAAAAAAAAAAAGCCTAAATGCACTTTTAACTCTTCTCTTCTCTTTAAAACTTTGTTATTGTTTGCATTTTAAGGTGAATTAGCTAAATAAGCTATTTTCTAAAAGACTTCAAATTTTAGCATATGTTTCTAAAAATTAAGCATAGTAAGAAGATGCATAGACGAACTTAATCTCTTATAATAATTTGATGATTATTTTTTTAATAATTGAAAACATTGGTCATATTTTAAAATCACCTAAACAAAATGGCTATTTCTTATAATTTTCCTCTATTTTATTTGCATCTAATACATTTATGTTTGAATATGGATTTGATTATTGTCATCAAGAATAGTGAGAATAATCTAATTGGGGGGTATTCAAGGGATTTCAAACAAATTATAGTACTTTGGTCAATGAAAAGTCAAAAAATGATATAATTATGGAAGAGTTAAAAATATGAGGGTATCTTTTTATATTTTTAGAATGTCTGGATAGGTTTGTGGTATTTTGACTAAATAGAGGGGATACATATGGAATCTTCTTAATAATTTAATGTTTTCATTTATGTTCCCACAATAACTAACACAATCTTATTTATAAAAAAAAAAATTAATAAAATGTCTGAAAAAATTGGAATCTCTTTACAAAGTTGATACAATTGTGGTTACCGAATTGTAATTCATCAAATTTGGATTCTTCTTATTCTATGGAAATTAATAGTATTTTGGAAAAAGCTTTGGTTGGATTCATATCCCCGAAAGACCTGTCAGGATTGTGGGTCAGTTAAATGATTTGGTTGAATGATCCAAACAACGTTCAATCAGAAAGTGTCCTCAAACGTTTTGATTCTGCTCTTTTCTTTTCTTTTTCGTTTTTTTTTTTCATTTTTTTTTCAAGTGTTTGTTCAGGAATCCTAGGCAAGAATGCATAGTTTGTTACATTGGCTCACAAAATATCGACACTCACATTCGATATATATATATATATATATATATATTTTTTTTTTTTTTTTTGGGGTCTCACGACATAGTTGAATACTTTGGCTTACAAATATCAACAATGAATAATGGCTAATAATACTACATAAGCAATTCACTGAGTAAGAAATTTTACCAGACTCTGGTATATAGCTTTCCTGACAATTCACTCTTGAGATTTTGTCAAAATTAAACTACAAACCTTCCATTGGACATGATCTACAAATTCACGAGCTTGGATATTATCTTTCCTTGCTTTAGGTCTCTCTTCTAAATCATCTGTAGAAGTTCCTGGACAATTTCAGAAATTGGAGGCCTAAATTCGGGCTCCCGCTGAAATAAAGAACGGACACAATGTTACTCGCGCACCAGATGAGAATACGGAGAATCAAAACGCAAGAAAAATATTATGCATTGGTATCGTCATGTGTGTAAATTTGAGAGCGTTGTTTTGGGAAGATTCTTCTACCTGTATGCACGAGGAAATAATATCGGCAAAGCGTGACAAAGATTTCATCGAATAAGCCCCGGATACAGCAGGATCAACCATCCTAGATAGCGCATCAATGTCGTGAAGCTTTGGGATCGCCCAGCGGACCAAATATTGCTCCCCGCGAGGCCTTGAGCTAGATTATTCATATTTTTTTTTAATCAATGAGAAGAAGAAAAGTGTCGAGTAAACAACTTGTAACAAGTTTGATAAGAAACATAATGATGGAATTGAATAGCTACCTGTCATAGGCTTTTCTTCCCGTAAGAATTTCTAACAACACAACTCCAAAGCTATAGACATCGCTCTGGTAAGTATAACTTCCCGACTCAAATTCTGGAGCACCGTAACCCTGTGAGTTGAGACGCCCAGATATCTGTGAATCAATGCATGGTTAAGAGTCATCTGTTAATAGCTCAAAATCTGGAAGACTTTCTAAGTTCTCCATATGCAAGTTTAAGTGAAATATATCAAGTTCGATACAAACATAGAGAAATGAAACGCCCCGCTCATTCCATACCAACCCATTTAAGTTCTCGAATTAAGCCATATTGCTATGTTCCATTACTCTCAAAACATCCCTTGTGACAATTTCATATCAATAAACCACATCAAATATCCGATCGAAAGTTTAAGCCAAGATATTTACATGAATTTCCAAACGTAATCTCTCCCTCAATTATTCATTTGGATAGAACTACCTGACTCAGTGATGCGGATGACAGCAACGGAGCCAAACCACAGTCCGAGACTTGTACTTCAAGCTTATCATCAAGAAGAAGATTGGAAGACTTGAAATTCCGGTGCACAACAGGCGGCTTGCAAACTTCATGCAAGTACCTTTACCACATGAAAAGAAAGAGAATGGAAAACAAAATCATTCATTATTTTTCAACAGTAGCCTCAAAATATTTTATTTCCAATTAGTTAATACTCAGGTTACCATTGAATAACAAACAGGCAAAAGGAAAAAAAAATGGATTTCAAATTTAGTTTAATTACTAATTAGGTTATTTTATCTTTTTTTATACGCACTCTAGGGCTCTTGCAGCTCCAAGGGCCACCTGCATTCGCCTATTCCACGAAAGCTTCTTATTGACTTCTTCATCTGTGTGAAGTGCATCATGAAGAGTCCCATTTATGCAGCACTTGTACACAAGCAAGCGTTGACCATGTTCCGCACAGTAACCAATGAGTTCCACGATATTCGCATGTCGTAGTTTGGAGATATTGGAAACCATTTTAAGAAATCCATCATCACTCTGGTGCCTCCCAGCTGTGTTGTCCAGTTTCTTGACTGCCAGAAGCTAAAAAAAAAAAAAAAAGTTAAGGAGCAGAATTAGGTGGTAAAATTTGCAAGTCTCATATAAGAACCATTAATCTTAAAGATTCATTTTCAAAATCCACAAGTAACACGAGCAAAGAAAATTGGAAATACATGTTTATGAGGACAAATTGGAAATAAAACATCTTTAAAGTAACAAAGCAACATCTACAAACAAAGAATGGCCGAGCTTAAGAAGGAATGACATCTGAATTATTGGTCATATGGAATCTCACCAGCAATAAGCCCATAACAAAGTGAACGGACTCATACCTCTCCATTAGGAAGCTCAGCCATATAAACACTTCCAAGCATTCCTGCTCCAAGAAAATTCTCTCGGGAGAAACTGTTCGTAAGCTGCTGAAGTGACGCAACAGTAAAAGTTGTCAGGGGATTTGAGCACTGACTCGTCAAAGGACGTCCGCTGGTTGTGGCAACTACTGGTACAGCTGGCTTTACGGTAACCTTGTCAATTGGAAAAGGGGGAGGTGGCGGTGGCAAAATGTCATCATCCGTGTCTGTCATGTCAATCTCGCTGCCCTTCATAGACGTTGAAGTCTTAGTGCTTCTTTTCACATCCATCACGCGTCTGTCTGGTGGCTTTGGAGTACCACCCATTCTTCCATTACTTTCAAGGTCTCCAACAGCAGCCTCTTTTGCAACTACTGGGAAAATTAAATAGGATTTTTTCAGGAACAAACATGTAAAAGTTTAAAAGGGGGGATCCTTTGGTGGTGGTAAACAATTCTGGATTGTCAAATTTACCATTTTAAGATGTAAGGCCCACTGAAAAGATAAATTTGACGATCCAGAACTGTTCTCCAGCACAAAAAAAAAAGCCAACCTGAGAATTTCCCATTTAAAAGATGTTGCATGACGAGAAATTACCGGTATTCATTCGATCACTTTGTTCAAGTGAAGATTCGTCATTTTTAGGATGCTCACTAGAACTCTTGTAGGCACTGAGGTAACGTTCCTCAGAATATTTGTCCCTTCGCTTTGCTCTGAAGAGCCTTGGCAATAGAAGACACAACAATAACACGACAACTATTGAAATCCCTCCAATGGAAATCCAAGCGATTGCCTTGGAAGACAAGAATTTCTTTTCCTTAACAGGCATTGGTGATATTAGGGAGAAAGGTCCATTTGCAGGTCTCCAAAGAGATTCTTTAGGAGAAGAGGCCCACATCACTGGTGATGGAGAAGGTGCAGCGAGAGGTGATAGAATTATAGTAGTATTGAATGGATTTCCATCTTTTCTGCAAAGAATACATAATAATAATAATAAATATAAAGAGAGAAAAGAGAACGGGAAAAACCATCACATGTACATATATCAAAATAATTGTACCAATGATAGCTTGAGCATCATGTCATATTTGCGACGATAGGAATTTTCCATAATCAGTTGACATTGATAGCACAAATACTCGAGGATCTACTTTCTGGTTGTAAGTGGTAATCGTGTATAGTGGTTTTAGAAGATAGAGTTGAACTGGACCTACATCTACGATCTTTGGTAAGATTGACATATGTTTTGAGGTTGGTTCTCATATATCAATAACTACATACATATATCACTGATTACTTTGCCTATGCCAAATTATAAGGTTTAACCGTTTCCGATTTACTAGAAACCACAAGAATAGACTACTTAAAAATCCATCTCCGAAGTCACAAAATTGGAATGTTAGTACTTATTATCACAACCATTAATCAATGCCAAAAATCACCATAAAAGAAAGCATTTTTTAATAAAACACAAAAACCACCTAAAGTTTGGAACTGTCAGCAACTTGGCAGGAATAGGCCCCGAGAAGAGATTGTTTTCGATATCCCTGTTTTAAAAAACAAAAAACAAAAGGAAAGTAAGTTGAAGTAGCTGAAAATTGTGCTCGAGTAAAAGGAATTCACATAGAGGATGAAAGGTGAGTACAGATCCTGTAGAGGAAGATCCTGTAAGACATCTAGAATACCACCGAGCCGATTGTTCTGCAAGTGCCTATATTCCGTAAATTTTCTATTGTTAGAAACCAAGGCACATAGAACAAACTGCTGTGAATGATTTAACACAGACTAACTCACAAAGTTGATAGAGACAACAAACTTCCCATCGAGGGAGGCAATTGACCACTCAAGTTGTTACTCGACAGATCTCTGCAAGCATTATGTAGTCATATGCAAAGCCTCGAAAATGAGTTAGACTAGGGAATTTTAAGAAAATAGCCACTGTTTATAAAATGATTTTAAAAAATAGCCACAGTTTCAAAAAATTTAAAAACTAGCCCTTTCAGAAATTCCTGACACGTGTCAGAAATTTCTTACAACAATTTTTATGTGTAATTTTGTTATTGTCAGAAATTTCTTACATTGTGTTATGGCTAGTTTTTAAATTTTTTGAAACTGTGGCTATTTTTTGAAAACACACGGTTCAAAATGGCTATTTACCTAACTGACCCTAAAATAAATACACAATAATAAACAAAAGGCAGTTTGAATTGAAAAAAAAAAAACAAAAACAAACAAACAAACAAACCCTTACAAAAGTATCAAGCTAGTAAATTGCTGAAAGGCATCTGGTATAGCTCCGACAAGATGATTATTGTCTAACAACCTGAGCAAACAAAAAGCATAACTTTTTATGAACAAACATATCATAAACAACAAGTAGCAGTTAACGAGTGATTCAGGAAACTTACAACACCAACAACTGACTTAAGGTCGAGAAGCTGTCTGGGATGCTTCCGGTAAGCTGATTGCCAGAAAGAGAACTAAAGGAAGAAAAGAACAAAATTTCATAGGTATATATTCATGACAGATATTCAAAAAGAAGAAAGTAACGTTAAAAAAAAAAAAAAAACATTATTTCAGATGCTTTTGCAATTATGGCATAACAATGAGCGGAGTTCGTCAAACGTACAAGTTCCTGACAGTTGGAGGCAAAGCCGACGGAATACTCCCCCAATATGGTTGTTGCTGAAATCTCTACACCATTAAATTGCACAAAAGTGCATAAATCATTACAAAATATGAAATAAAACTAATTGAGTTTGGGGCCAATTCCCTCAAAATCCAAACAAAGTTATTTGTTCAATGTAAAACGGAATCATCTATAATAACTCGCAAATTCAAATAAGCTAACTCTGCTCAGATAGCACCCGCTCTAGTAGAAATATATTGACTTCAAAATGCACCGAAGCCTCGGATACGAAAAAACAAATCCTGGATATACTATAAATTCTACTATTGGTTTCGTTGTTCGAAGAACATAGTTATCATACAAAATTGGATACTTCAGCCACGGGTGCAAAAGGAAAACTTTTTGCTAAGTCACTCAAAGACCTCAACTTTAAATTGTTAAAAGCAAGCACAACACAACACAACACAACAATAGCAATGAATCCCTTACAGCTGTATCACTGATCCAAGGAATTGCAAGCCATCCCCCAACTCGCCCCCCAAATTCGCGCCGCCGAGTTTTCTGACAAACAAGCAACAAATTACCTCAGACAATTCAACTACATTCTAACATAGAAAAACTAGCCAAAACTATAACCAAAAAAGAGAGAGAGAGAGAGATTATAAGAACCTACATTGATGTAATGTTAGAAAAGACACATTCAACGCCTTGCCAGTTTTCTCCACAAGGGTCTCCTCCAACTAGAATCCACCCTTGTAGCGGTGGATAGCCCAGTGATACGTATAAGTTATTCAACGCCATAACTACACCACAAATACACCAAAAAAAAAAAAAAAAAAACGTAGTAAGATACACAATACTTCAACTTGCAGTTGGTAAATTAAAATAAAAAGTGGGCAAATGAGAGAAAATGGTTTTAGTAAAAGAAAAGCAATTTTGAGAAACATTTCCCTTCTAACTTTTTGTTTTTCCATCCCTTTTTTTTTTTTTCCCGAGAATCAAACATAGGAATATTATTAGAACTTTACCATCTCGTGGGTCGGTCAATCCTCTGCAAAACGAGGCTGCGAAAATCAAGACCAACCCATTCAAGAAGACCCCAATGCAAGTCTCCCACTTCATTTTTGTTCGACGGAGTTCGATTCCAAAAACACCAAAAAAAAAAAAAAAAAACACACACACACACACACAAAACAGCTCAAAGGGTAAATGTGAAAAAGCAAAGTTGAGAAGACGCTTGATGAAGGGTTTAAAAAAAATAAAATTCAAGCTGTGTGTGGGACCCAGATATTCCTGAGCCCTGACACAAAGTTGATGAAGAAAATCCAAGAGGCTGGTTGATGAACTTCTGTGGTCCTTCAAACTACAGGCAAGGCAAGGCAAGGCAAGGCTTTTAGCAGATTTATGAGTTTAATAAGAAAGAGGTTTGATGATAATCTCAGTACTGTGGTTGCTTTCCTTTTTTGGTTTAATACATCAAACCGACTTTATAGATATATATCAATATGGTATTATGGTATAGTAGAAAGAAAAAGGTTTTTCTTTTTCTAAAGTATACGTTTGAGATTTTTGAAAATTTGTCCTTCATATAAAACACTAATATAGTAGTGGAATTTCTATCGAATCAAAGAACCGCTCTTGTCTTTGCTAGACCGTTGCAATGCCCAATGAAAGTGACCCCCAAAATCATTTAATTATGTATTTTTAAAATCCGATAGAATTTACTAAGCGCAAGACTCGAGAGTCATTATCCTAAGGGTGAAGTAGATAAATACTAAGGTTACATTTTTTAAAAGATTTGATAATAACTTATCTTAAGTTATAAAATTAGGTATTTATTATAATTTCTCTTTTTCTAATAATAATCCACATTCCATACTTTTGCCAAAGAAAGAGTTGCGTAAATTTTATTTTATTACTGATTAATTCTATAATGCTACATATTCATAGTTGTTCCATGTAATATTGTATAAAGGAAAAATTATAAAATAATGTTATTTATAGTATCATTTAATAACTTATACTTCAAGTGATATACTTTTTATGTTTTTATTTTATATTTGTAGTGTAAAATTTAGGGTATAAATTAAAGAACAAGTTAATAAACTAGTCATTTTAAAAATAAAATTTGAAAGATTTAGCCATAGTTTCACGAAATTAACATGCATATAATACATGTATGTTACACGTGTAAAATATTATATTACACGTGTATTACGGCTAAATCCTTAATTTCATGAAACTATCCTAAAAAATTAGTCAAAAGTTTGGTTAAATCCCTAAAAATCTCTAAATTAAAAGTGCAATACAATAAGACTTAGATTATCAATTACCAAAAAAAAAAAAAGAGTATTCCTCAAAATCTTGATTGTATAAAAGAGGTGTAACAATGTAAAGAGGTTATATAACATATCTAAAAAAATATTATTATATATTTTTATGCTCTTATTATATTTTTTTAGTGTAATATTGTCACATTAATAAATAGTGCAATAGAAATGCTCTTTGTTATTTAATGGGTAATGTCATTTTTTTTTAGAAAATTTGATCTCATGCCATATTTCACATTCAAATTTATAATTTATGTCATGTCACTTTTTTTTTAATCACCAAATTACTATTTAAAAAAAAAAAGGTGCAGCCACCCAAATAAGCTATCACGTGTGAAGCACGTGCCAAATTCCGCCAAAATTTGGACGGAAGTTTTCAATTTAGGGTCAATTGCAACGATTTTTAAATTCAGAGGGGTTAATGCAAAAAAAAAAAAAAAAAAAAAAAAGAGGTGCTAACGTGTATAACCCCGACTAGTTGAGGGGCCACAGGTGCAAAAAAACCCTATATTTTTCAGCTATAAAAAGTTTATGTCAGAAAAATAGTAAGAGAAATGGTATATTGAAAAGATTGTAAAAAACAACACGTGATAAAAATAATGAAATGAAATACTTATGTTTGATTATCTTAATTATTTGGTATTCACAATATTTTAATTAAAACAGCAACATAGTTATTTTTGGGATGGAAAAAATGGTTTGAAAATGGTTTGGAATGGTTTGAAAATGGTTTGTAAAAATGATGTAAGAATGGTTTGACTTTGCTGATTTTGAGGTAGTATGAATGGTTGAGATTTAAAGATATTGTATAGAGATTTGGAAAGTTGAAAAAAATGGTTGAAAAAAAAAATGAAATGGAATGGAATAGTTTGATGGATTTGAAAAGTTGAAAAAAATGAAAAAATGGAATGGAAGAAATGGGTAAACCAAACAAAGGGTTAGTTGATAGTGATAAAACACGTAACGATATATATATTTATACTAAAATCTATGCACAATATATCAAATATTGCATTAGGAAGTGAATTTCACAGTACTAGGCAGGGGCATTTCGAGCCCCTTTTGCACTATACGAGTATATTGCTCTACTATTGTAAGAACATCTCTAGACTCTGCTACACTACGTGAAGTGAACACATTACTTGATTATTTTTGGCTGTTGGCTGGCATGTGCGTTTCATGGAGAATGAGAATCGCAGATTACTTGGTCACTTTTGGTTGGTAGGGGCATTGTGCCCCATCGACACTATGTGAGCATATTATTTTGCTTGATAGTTTATTGCTGGTCGGTTATTGTGAAATTTAACTTTAGTGTAAAACTAAATTATCCGCGAGTCTGCGACCAATTAGCGGCAACTAAAATTTTGGTCGTTGATAACACCGATTGTTGTAGTGATTAGTTAGAGACAACGTTAAGACTATTATTATTGATTATTATATCTAACATGTACATTTCTCTATTTACATAATAATGAATTTCAAATTCAATAATCAAGGCACAGGTGTGATGTTCGATTATTAGACTTGGACAGACTTGATATGTGTTAAAATATTTTAGGGTTAATAACTCATTTTATCTCTGAATTTTTGCTCATATGACAGTTTAGTCCTCAATCTTTTTTTATTAGCTATAGTAGTCCTTTAACTTTTTATTCTTTACACTGCCGTTAAAATTTGAATATTCTGTTTGGTTTTAACGGAATGTGCACGATTCACAACAAACGAAAATGTCTTAAACACCATTGAACTAAACCTGAAACCCTAATTTTCTTTACCCTTTTTTTAATTTTTTACTAGGGGCGGAGAGGTTGGGGGTGGAGGGCGGAGGGGGTCGGGGGCGGAGGGTGGAGGGGGTCGTCGTGAGAGGATCAGGGGCAGATGGGGTCATGGGTCGTGGAAGGGGTCGTCACGGAGGGCGTTGGGAGCAGAGGGGCCGGGTCGGGGGTCGTGGAGGGCGGAGGGGGTTGGGGGTCGAGGGCATCGGGCGTCGGGGACGGAGGGGGTCAGGGGTCACACAGAGGGTCGTCGCGTCAGGGGGCGTCGCGGAGGGGGTCATCGGGAGAGATTATATTCTCATCTCTAATCTCCTTCATCAACAGACTCTTTTATTTTATTTTATTTTTCCTTCGTGAAGACTGTGGACATGCTCTTTGATCATAAATCCATGAAAACTAAACAAGTTACTGTTGTTGTTATTGTTTTTTTTTTTTTTTCCATTTTCTTCTTTTATTGGTTGGGTTTCTTACATGGCTATTGGATTTTTAACGCTGGTGTCGTTGAAATAAATAACTAGATAAGCTATGTTGGTGGGTTTCTGGGCTAAGAAGCTTAAAAAAGTGCCAGACGATGGGGATTACAAATGGAGAAATAGTTACTGTTAATGTGAAATTTGAACCAACGCCGTGATCCGCACCTCTAGGCTGTAGTGCGGCAATGAAAATGGAAGAATTGACCGGAAAAATCGAAAACACGAAGGTTTTTAGAGTGGTTCGGCCCTCTCCGGAGTAATAGCCTACGTCCACTTTTTCTAGTAATTCTAGTAAATTTCTTATAGAGAATTCGACCAATTTCTCTTCCAACCCCCTCTCCCTTCTCCTTCCCTTCCTTTTATAGGTCAGGAGAGAGGGTTCGGTCAATGGAGTTCTGACACCCAATCCCCTAAATCATGAGATTAGATTACCAAATATACAGTCATTAATAATCCCTTAAATTCCGGGATTGGGTCTCCAACTAAATACAGACATACATTGGAAACCGAATACCTACAGTCCCTGCCCTAGGTTTTACGGGGTAGACTGTCAGACATCCCTCAATCGGGGTAGTCGATCAGTACAAAAGAAAGACCTAGACTATTACGCGAGGACTCCAGCTTCGGTCGGGGGACTCCAGCTTCGGGGATCGAACCTTCCGTCTTGAGTGAAGTCATTGCTTCCTATCCGAGGTTAGCTTCGCGGGGACGGATCATCTTCGAGAACCTGTGGTCTTCTTGTTCGTTAATCCCTCTCCGAGGGTCTTGTCATTAAAATGACACAACCTTCGGTGGTGCTTCTCCAGTTTATCTTCGTGGGTGTAAGATCGATGATCATTGTTCGACAATCCTCGTACACTCTTTACCAGGGGAAGCTCTTGTGATGACTTGGCGTTGTTGTGCTGTTGGAAACGAGTACGTGCTCGCATTAATTGCTCTTCGGGGACTCCGTCCCCGAAACTACAATCGTGGACGAAAAATCACTTACAACAGTTACAATGGCCAAGACTTGCGATGACGACAAATGGTAACAAGAATACGACCTCGCGATGTTACCCTCGATAACCTCAATGATTTGAAACATAAAGTAAACAAAAAAATAAGAAAAGCACATATTTTGAGTTCTGATTTTCAGAAAGGGGTTTGAATTTGTTTCAAAATTCGTTTGAAA
Organism: Boehmeria nivea var. tenacissima; assembly: GCA_018132145.1. Lineage (NCBI taxonomy): Eukaryota > Viridiplantae > Streptophyta > Magnoliopsida > Rosales > Urticaceae > Boehmeria > Boehmeria nivea. Next base: position 7,083,894 of record CM030877.1, on the reverse strand, counting down.
TTTTAGGGTTAGGTGGGGTTTTTTTTTTTTTTTTTTCACATCAAAGCCCATGAAATTAAACATGGAATTTCTTTTTGAATTCAATATTCGAGGGCATATCAAGTATTTTGGTTTAAAACGCGAACCATATGCAAGTCACATGAAGAAACAAACGGAATTTTCGAAACTTAACGGTGCAACAACAAATAAAAAGTTCAAGGAATACTACAGTTAACAAAAAAAAGATCGAAGACTAAATTGTCACCTAAGTAAAAGTTCAGGGACCAGATGAGCTATTAACCCAATATTTTATCATAAAATGTCGACATAAATAATAAATTATTATTTATTGCCTCATGACCCTTTTCCTAATAGTTTCCAACCGGTTCAGAACTAAATCCCAACCAATCCTAGGTTGTTACTCATCCGATTTGACGTGGCTCCCAATCGATCTCTATCACTTCGGATTGTTCTCATGCGCTGATGACACTTTCTCACGATATTCTCACCATTGACCATAAGAACCATCTCCATAGTGAGATTATGTCCAAGTACATTTTTGGAATTTTTTTAAAAAAAATTCTTGTACTTTGAAGAGTCAAGGTACATATAATTTCTCACTCAATGCGCAATATGAAACTCATTTCTATTACAAACTTACAAACTTGAGCATCGGAGAATCTATGCTGGGAACATCCTCGACGCTTCCTCACGCTCTCTTGTTTTCCAGGATAAATTCGAAGTCTAGAAGTTCAAATCTATCCTATTTGGCATATAATTCAATGCATATACTTGCTCAAGTACGCAATCACGTAACGTGATGTAACGTTGGCGCGAAAAATTGCAACGAACATTAGTGGATCAAATATATGTGAATTACATGATACATGATGATGCAAATGAATCATATAGCTAGGTGAATACTCATATCTCATGAATCATGATTGATGCAAATGAAGCCACGTCCTTAGCGTCGTTTTCTTCTCCTTTTCTTATTCACATGGGCATGTTTTCTCTGAGTGAGGAAAGTGTCTTTAAGTTCTCTTACCTTAATTTTCATGTCTCCTCTTATTTACACTTTTTTTTTTCTTTGTAATTATTACTTACTTATCACATCTACCATCAATAGTATTTATGTCGAAACTCTGTGTCAGATATAGCTATATGTTTTATTTACCTTCTTTTTTAAGTTAAAGAGTAACAATCTCTCAATCTTGATCACCTTGCATTATTAGCTTTCCTCACGAATATTACCGAAAGTAATAAACTTTCAACCACTATATATTGCGTCTTGATTCAACTGATCATAAGTGATCATAGATGTATCTAAAGATATCCCATTGACTGTAATTGAGATATATCAAATTTTTTGGGCCGGTTGTTTTCTATTATGTTTTTGCTTCGCCGCTTATGATGTAATAATGAAGACATAGTTTATACCTTAACTATTCTCTGTCATTATTCTGTTAAATATGTGTTTAGGCAAAGTTTGTCTTAATTTCTTTATAGTTGTTTCATTAAAAGTGCATGTTTTGTGCTCGAATTTTGTGTGCTTATTTGGTTTTTCATTTTCAGAGCTTGGCATACACATTCTTATTCTTTGTATTGTCTTTTGAAGTTACTAGTGGTATGAATGTCAAATCGATTGTATTAGTGTGATTAGTGTGTATATATTTTTTACAACGTCAATGATTATTTTCCCATAAAAACCAAGAATATATGGTAGAACATAAAGTTATAAAAAAAGTGTAGATATGCCTTGGTCCCACGATAATAACTTCTTCCATAAAGAGTGACCAATACTTATATTCTTTCCATAGACATTGAATATTAGGGTTACATTCTTTAGCTCAATTAAGGGACCGAACAAAATAATACATGTAACATGCTGAAGGGGGTTCCACTTCCTCTACCAGTCAGAATCTCCAATAAATTGGTGGGGTTAATTCACTTGGGGCTCAAATCATACACACACAAAAATACCTGTCTATATAATATATATATATATGATTTTTCTTTGGTAAAGAGCATCTACTGGTAACGGAGGTATTATGAACCGTCAAATTTTATTTTTATTTTTTTAAAAAATATAAAAAATTTAATCTGAGGATCTAGAATTATATATATATATATATATATATATATAAACGTTTTGTATATATAGACTTATCCTTGAATGAGTTTCTTCTCCTCCTACATGATGGACCACGCCGAAGATCTGGCCGCCTCATGACGTGGTAATAATTAAACCCCACATATACTAGGGATTATAGGGATGTCAAAACCAGCTAAGCTAATTAGCCAACTATTTTTATAAATATTAATTTAGTCCAAACCAATATCTACTGACTAGTAATATATTTTCAGCTTTAGAAATCAAAGACCTGCTAATAGTTATTTACATTTCTATCACTATATATTAATATAAAACAGCACTTTTCACTACATTTTGCACATGTCATTTTTCCTTTCTTTGAAAAACAGCATATGTTACAAATATAAATATAAAATGACATAGCTCTAAATGGGAGAGTTGCAAAAATAGGCTAAAATTAAATATTTATTTAAAATGATAGCATGTATTTCAAAAAATTTAAAAAAAATAGTCATGTTACGAATTGTATAACAGAAAAGTGTCACACAAAATATAACAGATCTATAAATATTTTTAAGATATTATTTAACACTTCAAAAAATAATGAGTAAAACTTGAAGTGTTACAAAATGTCTTACAAATATTTACATATGTGTTATATTTTTGTGTGAAATTTTTCTGTTATATAATTTGTAACATAGCTACTTTTTTAATTTTTTGAAACATAGGATGGATTTTAAAAACGAAAATTTTTTGGCTATTTTCTACGATTTCCCGCTCTAAATATGTATTTTAAAAGTTGCATTTCCCCTAGAAAACCTCATTGGTTTGGTAATTATCACATCAAAACCAAACCAATCAAATAATGCAAACATAAACCAAACCATGTGTGACTCTAGTTAATTTAATGCTTTTAATTGGTCTAGACATTCTTTAACTTATAGGTCATTACGATTTTAAACTTAGAAAGTAAATATCAAGAAAAACAGTCAACAGGTATATTTAATCGCTATATTCCAAATCAATGACAAAAAGTTCTAAACTCAAAAAATTATCAAACCTCATAATAAGTAAAAACAACTAATTAAACATCCAATGCGTGTGTTGTCATATAATAAAATAAGGGAAAAAAAAAAAAAGAAGGAATCAATCATCAATGGACTACATGAAACTAGGGTTGTTGGAGGCTATATTGGAGCTTAAAAAATGCGTGTTATCACGTAATTAAAAATTAAGAAACACTTGTGATTCCTCTTTCTGCAACTACTCGTATTTTATGAGCACTATATCTCAACGAATTTTTATGATGAGTAGTTCTTTTTTTTTTTTTTTTTAATGATAACAATACTAGTAATAATAATACTTTTATGACTAATGTTGAAAGGAAGATTTTGAAAGAAAAAAAAAGTCTTCTTTTCACATCATTAATTTATACTGTTATTGCGTTGCACATTATCATTAATTTAAAATGTAATAATAGAGTATAAATTTAAAGAAAATATAAATTTCTCATTATATAGTCATCGGAAAAGAAAGTTATCTACATTCATTTATCTCTAAGTACAAATAAAAATAATTGGCTCGTGGCTGAAAATTAAAAATAAAATAATTTGAATGTATATGTGCAAAGGATTTGAGTAGATGGATTAGAATTGATAAAAGTTTATTTGCTATGATCCAATGACATTTGTATTTTTGTTGATAGTTCCACCAATGGCGGAGCTAGATATTTTTGTTAATGAGGTATGACTTATGAGGACAAGAATATAACGATCGAACACATAAAATCAATAAATACTAAAACTTAACCATAATATTGAATTGTCAATAGAAGATCGGGGCAAGAAAAAAATTCTTCAATATATATATAAGTATATCTAGGAGTAACACTTGAGCACGATTAGACAATAATAAATCACTTAGTGGTGACATAGATCTACAATATTGGCTCGATCGTGAGAGTACTTTGAATTGGCTTGTGAGATATAAGAGATCTAAAGATGGATAATGATACGAGGAAAAAAAAAAGTGTGTGGAATTCAGAAGACCATGAGGACCATATTCCTTGCACGTTAGAGCATAAGTTTGTCATCCCGTATAATACTTTTGAACACGTATAGTTTTCAGTTCTTACATTTGTTCATGATGAGTAAATTAAATATAAAATCTTGAACTATATAATCGAGTAAGTTTCCTAATCACGTAAATCCTTAAAATCAGATAAAACTAATAATTAAATGATTAAATGTTGGAATTTCATCAACAGGGAAACAAATATCGAGAATATGTAAACTCAAGTTTAAGTCTTGCAAAACACAAAACGAAGGTCAGATGTCAAAGGAGAGCACAGGAAGTGTTGCTAGTTTTGACTCTCGAATGCTAAATTAGCAATTTTGTAAGAGAAAAGTAGGGAATTTTTATTAGAAAATAGTTGCTTACCAATGGACACCAATTTATATATAATTTGGCCAACCTAGTTTCTCTTTTTTGGAAGAGGTCAATTTAAATTAAGATTTTCCTCATTTGGTGAGATTTGAATATATTTTATAATCTTTTAAGATATTATAAAATATTATTTATTTATTTATTTGAATTTAAATTTAATAATATTCAATCGAAGATTCCCTCTCATGATTTTAGGAATTGAGACGCGCTTAGGTGCGCTTTTTGAAGAGTATGATGTCTAATCGCGACTACCACTCCCGGGCCAATTGTATAACTCGGGCCCTATAGACTCTTGTGATTTATGTTCTTTGGCCCTTAGTGCTATGACTCTCGAGATTGAATGCACCGCGCATGAAACGCTCTATAACACATATAATTACAGTTTACAATTACTCTAAACAAAAGCAAAAACAAAAATAAAAAGTGAAATATTTCAAAACAAAATCTTTGAGAAAGCATGTTCTACAATGACTCCACTTCTAAAGAGCTCAAATGTAGGGATAACAATTCGTAGTTCATGTCGTGTTGATGTTATGTCCTTATCGTGTTGACATTTTTTGGACTCATACACGACCCAACTCATTTACTTATCGCGACCAAAAATTGAAACCAAACACGACCCATTTAATTTTCGTGTTACCCAGACATGACTCATTATTACCCATTTAACAATCATGTCTTAATGAGTCGTGTCGACCCATTAACGATCCATTTGATAGACAGTCTTACAACCCATATACGATCCATTAACGACCCATTTAAATTTTAAACCTATTTATGACCCATTTACGATTCAGATTTAAAATAAAAAGCTAATCCTATTACAAAATAAACACATTAAATTAAAGTCAAGAAACAACAACAAAACTAACAAGAAAAGTATGAGTCCAACAAAAAAAAAAATAACAAAACCGACCAACAATAACAAATGTGACGGTCTAGAATTGTCTCCGCTACCCTACCAAAAAATCTTCAAATTTCTAGCTGACAAGGTATTTCTTTCTTTCTTTCTTTCTTTCTTTCTTTCTTTTATTTTTTTTCCTTCCTTCCAACGACTAATCCAAATATTAATCCGACCTATTAACATTAGTTTTGAGTTTTGACCAGCTTTCGGTCATGCCTGACCCGAATAGATGACATTGAAGTTGAACCGCCTGTTTGGTCAGTTTCCCCGCGAATCGGGTCGGGTGGCTCCGATGTTTAGCTCTACTTATAATGAATATTCTTCTTAGAAATGAAAAATAAAAACAGAAAATAAAATTAAAAAAAAAAAAAAAAAAACCCAAGTCTTCATTACGTTTCCTTCTTTTTCTTTCTTGCGTAACCTTCTTTATAGCTAGCTGTACGAGCCTGTGAAGCTGTTGAAGCAGTGAAAGAAAGAGCTCACTCATATATACCTCTATATATATATATATATATATATTGCAATTAATGCATTTCCATTTCCATTGACCCCTTTAAGCCTTCCTTTTAATGTCATTCACACATTACACTTCTTCTTCTCACTTCCCATTTCACTCACTCCTCACTACCTAATCCCTTAAGCTCACCGGCAATCCCCCCCAAAAAAAAAAAAGCACAGAAACGACGCCGTTTCACTCCTCCAGAAAATATTAGCAAAAAGTAAAAAAAAAATGGGTTCGTGTTGTTCGAGCACTGCGAGCTCAGATCAACACTCTTCAATGGCGGCTCGGAGAGCGCCGAGATCTGACCATCACTCGCCGACGATGGAGAGCCGAGCTCCGCCTCCGACTCTGGAAGAAGAGACGGTCAAGGAGGTTGTTCTGTCCGTCTCCGAAGCCCCGAAACTCTGGCCGAAACTGCACAGGAACGAGCAAGAAGAAGAAGAGAAGGTGGGTATTACAATGGCCAGTCCGAATCCGGTTTTTCCGATCTTCAAGCTCGACGGCGACGAGAAGAGGCCGAGGAGATCTCCGGCGGAGGAGATCTCCGAGGTGTCGGAGATCGAGAGCGTCTCGACCACGACGAACGTCACCAACGACGACAACGACGACGAGATCGGCCAACCCAGGGTGTACAGGTCTCCGATGAAGCTCCCGAAGAACCGATCGTTCTCCGGCGACTTGGGCGGAGCTGGGAGGAGGGAGAGATTCGTCGCCGGGAAGTCGCCGTCGCGGAGATCGGAGCAGTCGCCGGGAAGGAAGGCTGGGAACGGAGCCGGGTCGGTGAGGATAGTGCAGAGCACGGATCCGGGTCGGATCGCGCGGCGAAATGGTTTGAGCCCGGCGCCGGAGAAGAGGTTCGGGAGGGATCCCGGCGAGGGGTCGGGTCGGAGGTCGAGGTCGCCGGCGATGAGCCGCGCCGACGGAGGCTTCGCGAGGGCGGCCGTGGGTCGGAGCCCGTCGGCGAGGAGGGCGGCAATGTCGCCGGGTCGGGTCAACGGGGCTCCGAGGGAGAAGGGCTGTCGGAGGGACGATCCGACGAACGACGAGTCGCTTGATAATCCGTTGGTTTCGTTGGAGTGTTTCATTTTCCTGTGAATTGGGAAATTCTGATTTTCATCTCTGTATATTATTAGTTTACCATGTTTGGATTGGATGATTTTGGAAGGAAAATGAAATGCAGTTAATATTTCTGGTATGAACTTTTTTTTTTTTTACTTATTGTGGTTGATTTTATTTCAGGAGAAATTTTACCATTTACCTTTGTCCTTCTTAATTTCAGCCAATCTAAAATAATTTCATTATTGTCTATTTAAAGAAACAAAACAAACAAACAAGCACTTGACATTTATTAATACATACGGAACTATGTAAGAATTTTCTCTTTAAAATAGATCGAAAGGAAATACTCGGTATTTCGAAATTTATCTCAAATATTTTTAGTACGTGATTTTTCAATATTTAATTGATACGTTTATATTTAAAAATTGTGTATAATATATTAGTAGGAAAAATTTGAGCTTCTTTAGCTCAAAACTTTAAAATATAATAAACAATACTCTAAAAGAGAGTAAATGCCACTATCAAGTAGTATTTCATCTCTAATCTAATATTTTATTTTTCACTCTTAAAATAAATATTCTTTCTGCATTCGTTTTAGGGTTTTTATAATGAATAGTCATATATTTATGTGAATTTTTAACAACTAGCATATGTTTACTTTTAGGACTAATTTTACGTTTGCTCCCTGAACTTTGGGGTCAATTTCACTATGTCCCATAAATTTTAAAACGTTAGATCCGTTCCCCTCTATCTTTAAAATTTTTTAAAATTGCCCTTTCCATCAAATATTTAACAGATAATGCCATAGATTTGCATATTACGGTGTTTTGAAGTTTGTAAAAGGTTGAAATTATTGTTTTATCCTTAAATTAGTGTGGGGTAGTTATATTTTAATAATTTTAACAATATTTATATGCAAAATTTATAATTAAATTCACGTTTTTTCTCTCTAAAAAAAATTAAAGATCTGATCTTTTGCATATAAATATGAATTTAATTGTAAATTTTGCATATAAATATTAGTAAAATAGAACTACCTCACAATAATTTAAAGGTTAAACAATAATTTCAACATTTTTTTTTATCTCAAAGCACCTTAAAACACGAATTTAAGGCATTTTCCATTAAATATTTGACGCAGGAGGCATTTTTATGAAATTTCAAAGATGAAGGAGAACGGACCTAGCGTTTTGAAATTTAGGGGGCACATTAGAACTGACCTCAAAGTTCAGGGGGCAAACGTAAAATTAGTCCTTACTTTTATTAGTAAAATAGCATTCTTTTTATATATTATCGTATTAAAAAATTCATTACTTAAGTCAAAAATTTAATGATCAATTTTTCATAAGCTAGCTTATTAGATTAAAATTTTGATACACCAGTCACAAATTTTCAAACTCAATCAAACACCAGTCTCAAAATTTTAGACTTACTTTGAGACTCTTTATGCAATTTTTTATCAGATATTTAAAGGGTATATAACAAAAATCACACGAAAAATATGAATTTTGTGGTCCGGTGAAAGTGGTGAGGGCATTTTGTGGTCGGATGAAAATGATGAGGGTATTTTGGTCTGTTCATATTGAAATTATTGGGCGTATGGCTACTTTGCTAATATTTGCAAACATTTACTATTTTGTTAAAACATAAGTTTAAAATTAGCTAAAACCCAAACTAACTTTTTACCTTAATTATTTAATTACTTTTTACTAATTTTTTACTATTTATATATTTCAATCCACGTAATTTTTTGTTTTACGTATTAACCTAATTGTACGTTTCATTTATTATATACAAAAATATTAATATATACTGAAAAAACTTAGATAATGATATAATTATTTTTTATTTTTATACAAATACAATTAATTAATATTAAATTATTAACAATGGGTAAAAAGATAAATAAGACAAAAATTAAAAAAAACTAAGAGGAAAATATCTAAAAGTATTTAAACGTGTTAAAAAAAATACAAAAAAAACAGTATAGCTTGGTACTGTAGTTAAACTGTAAAATGGCGCACATGTAGCGCATGAGTTGGAGAAGTACGACACTATTCCACAGTAATATTTCGTGAGTTGGAGTTGCTCTTAATAAAATTTTTATGTATAGGAAAAACGGATCTTACCTTTCAAATTATAAAAATAATGACAAAAGTAATTTTTTTTTCCTTTTATTTAATGTAAATAATTATCATCGTTAGTGTTATCACCATGACAAATAGAAAAAAAAAAAAAAAAAAAGATCAATGGTGAGGAATGAGGACTGCGGAGGAAATATTTGTGAGCGCGAGAAAGTACGCAAGGAGGGATTTTAGTTGATGGGTGTTGGAATAAGTAGAGACGCAAGTTACAACATTAATTGACCAGTTAAGTCACTTCCATGACATTATTCGCCTCCTTAACTAGTACTATTAGTATAAGCTCAATCCTTTTTTAATTTGATATAAGTAGGACCCACAAGTAGGGTTTATTCTTTATACATTCTTTATTATTAAGTAGGGTTTGATCATTATCTTTTTCTTTTGAAATTTTTTTGGTGAGGTTTTTAAAAAAATAATAATAATTTTAGGTAAAAAAAATAAATTTAATGATATAAATTTATTTTTTCAATACAATAATTAAAATAATATGGTGGCCTAGGCATTTCGTCCAAGTAAGGTCGAAACGTTTCAGCCTCTCTTTTTTTAGTTTTTTTTTTTCCGTTAAAAAGACCAAAAAACACGTTTTTTAAAGGGATTAAAATGATTTTTTTTTCAAAAATTAGGTCATTATATAATTTAATAAAATATTATGGACTAAATTACAATTAAATAGGACCAGAATGAAAAAATAAAGGACTTATTCGTAAAAAAATAAAAGCTCCAGGAGAGCTCTCACTCTCCTTATGGCGCACCCCCTTCCTTTTTTTTTCTTTTTTCAATTTTTTGGCTTTTTTTTTTTCTCATTTTTTATCTTTTTATTTCTTTCTTTTATTCAATTATTTTTTCAAGCTTTATTTTTTTTAATTTTTTTCCTCCTCTATTTTTATTTTAAATCCTATATTTTTTCTTCATCTTTTTATCTCTCAAATTATTTTTATTTCTCTTTTAATATCACAATATTTTTTATTTTTTTTACTATTACATTGTTTTATAATTTTTTTATTTTGTCTTCGAATCTTAAAATTTATTTTTTTCTATATATTTCAAATGTTCAAATTTTTATAATATTTTTTCCTTAATTTTTATTTATTTCATAATTTCATAAGTTAAAAAAAAAAAAGAACTTACACGCGCGGAGCACGTGCTCAAAACTAGTACAAAAAATACCCACGGAGAATCCTTATTTTTCTTCGATATCTCAGCTTAGCAATGCAGTCATGAACTCATGATTTGCCCTCCGTACTAAGAAATTTCACCTTTTATTTTTGTCTTAAGTGTGTTTTTACCTCTGTATGTACTCGTACTTAAGCATGCAAATCCGGTCCGGGGAATTCCCCGTTGCTTTTCCCCGAATGAATTTTTCGGGCAAAAATCGATTAATACACGGTTTTACCGGCGGATAATGGCTGGTTATTACCCGAATTTTAAAAAAAAAATCCCCGATCAATAGCTGGTGAATACCTGATGGAGGTCGAGCTCGCTGTTAAGTTGTCCTCGTCGTCTTCCTCGCTGGGGTCAGCACGTTGAAGGTCGGGTTCTGCGTGTCTGGGCGGAAGCAGGGTCGTGGTCTGGGCGTCTGGGCGGAGGTCGGGGTCTTTGCAAAGGCAGAGGCGGGGTCTTGGCGGAGGACAGGGTCTGCGCGTCTGGGCGGGGGAGGTTCCTGGAGGTCGCGAGGTGGTCCAAGGGGAAGGGAGGGAGGGGGGGTTCGTGGTGGTGGTGGCTTCGAAGCTTAGTCAGGGGAGTGGGTTCGTTGTGCGATCGTCGGGTAAAAATTAGAGAATTACCCCTAATTACCCGGTTCTATTTTCCGGAGAATTCTCCGGCATTTTGGGACTGGGTAATTCCCCTGTCATTTTTCCCCGGTCATGTAATTGTGCCCTTTTTGCACCCCTACTCGTACGTGTATTATATACAGATTATATATATATATATATATATATATATAAATGGGTGCATCTAATATCATTTTTTTATTACAAACACCTTTTAATATATTTAAAAATTGCTAAATATATCCTTTATTATTCCGAAAAAATCCCTATATCTAATAATATTATTTTTCATCTTTTATCATATCTCACCATATTTATTTCAGTTTCCTTGTTCTTAATATCTTTAATTTCTCTATTTAATTGTTTTTTCGTTTGTTCTATCAACATATAATGATCGGGACATTTTTTGATTTAAAATATCTTGACCATTATCTATGTGATTATATACATTTATAATATATATATATATATTTATGTACGTACATAATGATCTTATATATATAAATATATTATAAAAGTCAACCAAAAAATTAATGCCCATATATATTTGACATATGTTTTCACTTTTTTTTTTGAAATATTTTCATAATTTGGTTCTGGTCGTGCATCGATTTAATATAATATTATAATTATATAGATTTTTTTATATATAATAATATACACGTTACGCATTACGCTGACTTGCAGACACATACAATTGTACCATCTACATTACAAAAGATACAAAAAAAAAAAAAAATTATGAATAGATATGGAAACCATGATTTTAACTATATAACATAGAAATTTAAGAGGAGTAAGGAGTGAGGTGTTTAAGATTCCCTTTTAATTGTTGTACTTAAACGTAATTTAAATTATAATCATTTCAATCATTTTGAGTGGAAATTTTTATATATACAAAAAAAAAAAAAAAAGTGTGTGAAGAGCGGACAAAGGGGTAGTGTATAATCATGAGTAGTAGTAGTAGTGGTGTATATATATATAGAATAATTATTGATAGAAAAAATACTCAAATACCCCTCAATCTTGTGCTATAGTATTTAAATACATCCCATTAATTGAAGTGCTTAACTTTTGCCCCGGATGCTTTGAAAAGTGTCTAAGTTACTTCATCTGTCACTTAAACCATAATGTATCACCAAAAAAAAAAAAAAGTCAAAATATAATTTAATCACTATTTTTTTTTTTAATATTACTAAGACCACTTTGATAATTTCTTTTCCAAGGCTACTCAGTGATTGACATAGTATAGGTCACCAACCCCGTGCTCATGCTTCATTTCTTGCGCCGCCACGCCTAGATTTGGGGCTTTGTCGCTCGCACTTCTCATGAACCAACCCCAACATCCAGCGTGCAACACCTTGCCAAAATACGACCAGCCCTCGTCACCCATCTTGACCCAAACACTCGTGTTGCAACCATGACCGAGATCCGACCTACCCCTAATACCCATTGCATAACCCCGACCCAGATTTGCCCATTCTTCGTGCCTTCTGTCGATCTGTCACGCCACTGAAGTTGACATCCTAAACGTGTGCAAAACTCATATTTGCCACTTAAATCCAACCACCATAATTCAAAACCCTGAAAGTTTGATCCAATGGTTGAGAATGCTTAAACTAACCAATCTAGTAATTATGAAGTGCCTAACAACAACTAAAACCTATTATTATTATTATTATTATTATTATAAATGCCCCTAAAATTTGACTTGTTTCTCAAATTGATACTTTATATATAAAACTAACGAAATTGACCCATGTAGTTATATCCATGCATTATATTGGCCTCTTTGTCAATTAAGGAATGGATGTAAAGCTAACGTGACACCCTTTTAATTTTTTATTATCTTTTAATGATAAAATTTCAAATTAGTCCTAATAATTTCAAAAAATTTCATCTAATAAAAATCTAAAAAAAAAACACATCATTTTTTTGGTACTTGCACTTGACTCTTAATTATACAAATGGCGTTTAAAAATCGTGAGACCATGGTGTAGAACTAATGGGTAGGAAAGAAAGAGCGAATTCTTTTTTATGTTTGTCACCTGTGCGCGTGAATGATGATCTAACAGAGGTTCGGTGTGGGAAGATTAAACAGAGGTTTGGTGTAGCGCAACAGAGGATTTGGTGCTAAGGTTCAATGCTGCACAAAGGATCTACGCTTAATTGCGTGGTGTTGCTACCGTCTGAAACGCCAAACTCACAGTCGTACTCAAAACCCAGCCCTGTCGCCATGTTCGAAACCCTAGCCCCTCTACCGTGATGTGATTGTTGAGAGAGAGAGAGAGAGAGAGAGAGAGAGAGAGAGAGAGAGAGAGAGAGTAAAGATTGTTTTTCTTTTTATTTTTAGGTGTGTAATATCATTTGTTTTGTTTTAATTCAATTTTTATGGTATTAAGTGAGATTTTTAAAAATTAGTGACAGATTGGGGACAAATTATGATCGCGAATTAACTTGGAGTGAAGGCGCGTCGGCCACATCCGAGCTGTTGTTGGCCGACGGTGGCACGGGCAGTTATCGACACCCAAGTCTGGCGATGGCCGTCACAGGTGGTTGTCGGCCGCCCATAAAGGGGACCGGGCAGTTTCTGGTCGTCCATGAAGGGATCGAATAGGTTGGGCGGCAACTGGTTGCCCATTGTGCTCGGAGATACCGGGCGGTCACAAATGGCTCAAGCCAGGCACCAGGCGCCCAAGCCGCCCAGACCGGCTGTCGTCGCAGCTTGCCTCGAGTTCTTCGTTGAGTCAGCTCATCATTCACTCGTAAGATTGGAGTTTCGAGCCTTGAGTCAAATTTAGGCCCAACACAAGGATTATGTTAGAGATAATTTCAAAATAAAATTATTTTTGATGCCATTAAATAATTTAATACCCCAAATAATGTGTTTTTTTTGTTTTTACTTTATGTTTATGGTATAAATTTTGAGATATAAATTAAAAATATAATATACATAAAACATAGATGATGGTTGTGTAAAAGATAGCGTATTCCTAAAAATCTCTCATTATGTTACTTTTCCGTGAAATCCCATGAGACAGATCTTAGGATCTCCAAGATGGGACAGCTACTACAGCCTTTGCAATAATAACAAGAAATTGGAGGAGTTTCGTGATTTGCAAAAGTACTATTATACTTTGCTTTTCTGCTTTTTACTTTATCTTTTTACCCCCCTTATTTGACCCTGAAACACTTCAGCATGGCAAATTGCATCGCCTTTGGCCCACACTGTCACACATGACCAAGTTGTGATTAGGAATTTGATATTATTTTTCCTTGTCAATAGATGGAATAATAGCTTGATTGAATTCCCAGAGAGCTAATCACGGTTTGTCTCATTTGGGAAAAAAAAAAAAAAAGTACTGCTGATGAACAAATCTAATATAGATACCTAATAGATTTGCATGTGAATTGAGATATATACAAATTCTAGGAAGTAGGTAATGCCATTATTTTCAAAAACTTTCTAAAATTAATATTCAATGACAAAAAAGACAGAAACTTCTCTTTAATTTCTCAATCAAATCACGCGTATAAATTTAAATGGTTTGGGGCCTGTCCCGGTATCATTCCGGCCTTTTCTTTTTCTTGTTCAAAACGTATAATTGGGCCTTAGGTAGGTGGCTCCGACCTAAACTATATTTATGGAGGGAAATATCGAAAAATGCCATTTTGAGCGATGTATTTCAAAAATGCCATTTTTGATGAAAATATTATATTCCATGTCACTTTTTAGAGGCTAAATTGCAGAAAATTGACCAAAATACTGGTTAGGGTGAATTAGGCAAGGTGAGGGCAAATTTATGATTGACTAATTCTCAAAGAGTACATTAAAACTTCTATAAATTAATATTTATTAATTCAACAAATTATTAATTTATCGATAATTAATATAAATTATTAATTTATTAAGATATTGTTCCTATTTATCTAAATATGTATCATGTTTAACTTTTTTTTATAAATAAACTATCAGTATGATTTCATGTATTCGTTAAGTAAGTAAATCCACGTGACATTAATTTAAAAAGAACAAGCATATATATATATATTTTATAAAATGATTTAAATAATATTAAGTAGTTTTCTCTATTAAAAACTTATTAATTTATGTATCAAGTGGGTTCTAAGAATTTTCTTGATAATATATTATCTTAAAAATTAGCAAATTATTAATGAAAATTTTAAGAAAGTGGCCATTTATTAGATGGTGATTTAAAAAAAAAAGACAATGTTTAAAATTTTAAGAAATTACTCATTTATGAATTTTATGTGTAATTTTGTTATAATAAGAAATTTCTTATATTGGTAATACATTTTTTATGGTTATTTTAAATTTTCTAATACTATCGTTGCTTTTTAAAAAATATCCTTCAAAATGGTTATTTACCTAACTGACTTATTATTAATTTAGCATATTGGTTCCGAGTTGGGACCCGCTAAAAATATTATTTAAGAGGGAATCGCAAAAAAAAAATCCATGTGCCGCTTAATAACTTATGACAAAGTAGGGAAATACCCAGAATTTATATAACAATAAAAATAAATACCCAAACTTTTAAAGTAATTGAGTTTCTAATCAATTCGCGAATTACTTGCATATGTTTTTGGTAACTAAGTGAATTACCACCACTTATCACTATGTATGTAACTGAATCACTTGGATAGTTGGTTATATTTTTTAAAAAATTGGGTAATAACTTACATTAAGCTTTAAAAATTAGGTATTCACTATAATTTCTCTTTTATACTCTATGTTTGTACTTTGTAGTGTAAAAATTTGGGTATAAATTAAAAGTATAAAATAAAATGGGCATAGATTATTAATGCGTTTGAAATAAGATATTTTTCAAAATCTCTCATTATTTAGTTGAGATGATTAATTTATCGAGTATTAATTTACCAAGGTTTGATTTGTATTTGGCTCAAATAGTGAGATAAATCGTAAAATTGACGCTGAAAAGTGATGGATCAAATTTTTCTTCTTGTTTTGTTTTAACGAGTAATGACAAAGAGAAGGCATTTAATATCACGACAAAGAAAATTAAAAAGAAAAACAAACCTTACATTTAAGGAAAAAGAAAATCAAAGAGCGAAGGAAGTGAAATCAGCATTCCATAAGAATCTGTCCTCCAGAGTCCAGACCAAGATGGTAAGTTGTAGAAACAAAGTACTTTGTAGGTAAATTTCTAAATAATAGTCAGAAAAAAAAAAAATAGCCATCACTGTAATTTTATAATAGAAATTGCTCGTAAATTTTTTTATTTATAAAATATTTTATTGTATAATTTGTTATAATGACTTTTTTTAATATTTCAAAAAATAAATTACTTTTTAGGGAATTTTAAGAAAATAGCCACCGTTTACAAAATGATTTTAAAAAATAGCCATAGTTTCAAAAAATTTAAAAACTAGCCATTTCAAAATTTTTTGACACTACAGCACATTTTATGTGTAGTTTTGTTATTGTCAGAAATTTCTTATAATGTGTAATGGCTAATTTTTAAATTTTTTGAAACTGTAACTATTTTTTGAAAACACACAGTTCAAAATGGCTATTTACCTAACTGACCCTACTTTTTATAATCAAACTTAGAAAATGTTTGTGTGCTAGACATTTAGCTTTAGAATTATCACTTTTAAATTTTGAAACAAAGTTCTTTAAAATAAAGAATGCAACTAATTAGGTTGAGCTAGCATTACTGACGAGTTCTCTCATTTTCTGTATCAATTACCACTATATTCTCTATTTTGATCGACCAACAATATACAATATTACTCGTCTAGATAGACCCAAAGCATTTTTTTTTCTTTGTGGAAAATATGAATAGAGTGGGGCATAAAAAAAGGGACGAGATCCAAAATGCACCATTTTGGTCTTGATACCTATGAATAGCTATTTACAGAATCAAAGAGCTCTTGCCAAAAACAAAATAAAAATGGACATGCTAAGCTTGAGATCCAGAAGATCTTTCTCAGTAACTTAAGCAAGAGTTAGACAGAGTTCTTTCGCATTTGACACCATCAAAAAAAAAAAAAAAGAAATCACCCGGGTGAGTTTTCCACTCGAGAATTTGAATTCATTTGTGAATCCGCGGTGTTCAGAGAAGGACTGGAAAATGGAGGCGGCATATGCAAAGGCCATGAAACGCGGTTAGGCGGGCAAGGGACGGGTGCGGGGTGAGCAATGAAGGACGGTATGTCGTCTCCTGGCATCAGAACCGAGACTCCGCTAGCATAAATGGTCATCTGGAGGAAAATGTAAAAAAGTTGATGAACAAGGAACACAGGAGACAAAATAGCTATATCAATATTGAACTTTCGCAACATTTCAGTTTAATCCGAACGCTAGAAAAAGCTATTTTTCACGAGTCCTAGAACACGATTCTTTCAATAGTTGACGAGCTCACATCATGTCAGAGTTGGGCTCGGTTGAGCTCAGCAGAGTATTCAAACTCAATTATTTATTGCTTGGAAATTTTGAGCAGTAGCATTAAAATACAAGAGTTTTCAATCATATTAACTAAATAAATAAACCATCTCTAAAGCCTAGTCATATGTGTACAAGGAAAGCTATGCATTTCTAGTTTCTACTGCCTTAAAATGCTATTATGATAAATTAGCAAAAACTAATCCGACGCAACAAGATGAATTAGATTTCGTATCATGCTCGAAAAAATAGATGATGGTCACAACTCGAATATGGACATTTCTGATGGCAACAAAACAAAGCCTAGATCTTTAATAAACGTTTAGCCAAACATGCCAGTATTATTTCATTTCCACAATCTTATTAAATGTTATAGAGGCCAACAAAAAGGAAGAGTCATGGATCAGAGAGAAAAAGATAATACAAGAGCACAAATATAATTTAAGCAAGTAATGTCTGGAAGATAGCACTATAGTATCTCTTTTTTCATTCTTTTTTTTTTTTTTTTTCCAAAGCTAAGATGATAGATATAAGTCTTCATTCAATGGCTCACTAGTCATCACTAGAATTAATTTAAAACAAGTCTAGATAACTTTTTTTTTTCATAAAAAAAAATTATCAAGCGTACATGATTTTGGTTTGTGTAATTGTATGATATACGTGAACAATTAGTCAAATAATATACAAGTAGCCAATTATAAAATAATATTATATAAGCAGGGCAAATAAAATAATCAAACAATAAACTATTGTGAAACCAATCACATGGGAGTTTTATGGCAATGCATAATGACTGGGATATGGTAGTGGAGGCTGAGAGTCCCTCGACAATACCAATAATAATAATAATAATAATAATAGTAATAAATAATAATTCAACAAACAGAGCGTATATGAAAGCAATCTCCTCAGAACTAGCTGCTAAATTATTGCTAACAAATCTAGAACACAAAAAGAAACTAGATTGCTACAAGGTGCTTAACAGTTATTGCAGATAAAAGCAATATACTGTTATATCATTAACATTTAAGTTCAAGTACTCAAGGTCTAGAGACAACTTATTGACACATACTAGATTGTGGTGATCGGAAAAAAAAATGTTAAGAGACATCAACTCTTAGCTTTCTATTGGATTAATAAGAGAATATAAGTTTTCTTTTTATGTACCTAAATGATTGTGCAATTGATGAATCCCTATAAATAAAATACACCTTATAAAGAATTCAGACAGTAATTGAAATTATCTCTTTGTATTCGAGAAGACGAATGGAAAGGAAAAATCAGATTTGGGAGTCCAAAAGTTTTACAAAACGTTCATGGGAAAAAAAAGTACTAATGAATACTTTCTCAGCGGCATTGAACATTTTTGAAACTATCATGTTCTAATAACATTTTTAAACACGAGTAACATCCTTTAGCGTATTTGAGAAGGGCTTTGAGATAATACTTGAGCAAAAGATTTGAAGTTACGCCGAGCAGATTATCAAAAGTTCGTTTTCCTTAACAAACAAGCCCTCGAATATGCGCGAAGGACACTATGTCTCTGCTTATAAACAGAACAACCGGCGCAATTAAAGCACAGATCAAACAAACTTTTACTTCCAAAATGCGAATTTCTTCGGCTCAAAGAAAGCTCCAACAAAGAGTATCTGTGGCCGAACATGGTAAATTAACACGACAACGACCGACAACATGCTTTACGAATAACGTTGACGGGCTGTCTCCAGGCCAGGCAGGGTATCATAAAAGATTGCTAGTGACCGATCCGGTGGCCAAAAAACACAACAGGACTAGGAAGGTCCCACAGAGATGGTACATGTTTCACACTTTCAAAACCTATTTGCTTGGGACCAAGAAGTACCCAACAACTCAACACACAACTAATTTCAATGGGGCCTAAAACCCCCACAACAAATTATATATTATAATTACTAAGACACAGTTTAGATCTTTCAAAAGCTGATCCCAATTTCAAAGATAATCATAATAATAAAATTATAGACTATAGGTTGAGCTGTCTGGGGAGAAAATAAAATGAGATAATGTTATGGGATTTATGAGCTTATCCAAAGCCTTGTTTGTTTGACCTTTCCATTCTAATTATAATTGTGTTGTCGTCAGTTTGATTGACAAAACATGGAAAATGAAAAAAAAAAAAAACAGAAATCATTTTGGCGATATAACCATAAAACTTGAGGTTTTAATTCAAAACTCAATCATATGGTAATAAGAGGAAGGAATATCTGCATAAACGCACACAAATGATATGTTTGTCTAATAAAATGAAAATCAAAATGGAGAAGAAAGCACTGAAAATGTTGGCATTATCTTATTTGATTAAATATGAAAAGAAAAAGAAAACATGAGAAAATGGAAACTTTCAACGCAAAAGCAAGGAAAAATAAATTATAATAATATTGACTTCATTTTATCCAGTAACAGTTTTTTTTTTTTTCTTTAGATTCAATCCAAGCAATTTAAACCCCTTGAAGCTTACAATTAAGAAAACTAAAAAATGGAGAATTAAAGTCAGCTGAGAAAACAAAAGCTAATAAACTTCATATGATAAAAATGCAAAAAAAAAAAAAAACAGAGAGATAAACTTTTTCAGAGAAACAATCATATCTATAAGTATTAGAGATCAAGCTAAGTCCAAAATAACTACCCAAACTGTCAAAAAGATAGAAAGGGAAAAAAAAAAAATTCAAAGCCAAAGAAGCCATCACCAAAGGCACTTTTGCAAGACAAATTAAAAAAAAAAAAAGATAAAAGGCTTACTTTGGGAGAAGGGTGAGCGAGCTTGGGGTTGAAGGCGAGCTGGGCTTCGAGATCGGCGTGGCTCCGGCGAGCGGACGGCGAGAATTCCGGCGAGGCCGGGCGGAGGAAGCGCTCGAAGATGGCCATGACGAGGAACATGGAGATGAGAATGGCTGTGGCGACGAACCCAAACGACACCGCATTGACTGAGCTGTCGAACTCTGATCTCACCGCCGCGCTGCTCTGCTCCTCCCTCTGCTGCTTCGCCGGCGCTCCGACTGGGGCCCACATCTGGCCGTACCCATAGCCTCGATGCAATTCTTCCACCATTTTTATTTTTATTTTTTTGTAGTGGTTGTTGTTGATCTTCGAAAACCTTCAAGCTTGGCTTCACTTTTCACATCGGTTTCACGTGAGTCTCCATGAGAGAGAGAGATTTGAGTTCAGAGGTTAAGAGGGGTTACTTGCAAATGATGATGAACTTGTTGGAGTACTGAGAGAGAGAGAGAGAGAGAGAGAGAGAGAGAGGGGAAAGGAGAGCTTTGGAATTTGGATAAAGAGAGGTCCTTTTTTGAGTCCTAGTAAGGTGGCTTGTTTATATATTTTTATATAGAGATAGACACTGTGGTGGAGGTGTGTGTGTGACTGTGAGGAAGCGAGTGTGTGTGGTGATTGTAAAAATTTGTTTCACACAAGAAATATACCACACCCACCCCCCCCCCCACCCCCCCCCCCCCCCCCCCCCCCCCCCGGTTTGGACAAGAATTTCACGCAAGTTTCTTGTAAAAATACCCAAGTAATTCAATTATTTACATAATAATAGCCGGTGGTAATTAATTTAGTTACCAAAAATATGTGCAAGTAATTAATAAAATTACTAGTTACTCAATTACTTTAAAAATTTGGGTATTTATTAATTTTCCTTTTGCCCTTTGTACTTTGAGTGTCACTGCAATTCAGTCTTTATACTTAAAAACGTCTTATTCATAATCTTTATCCTAAAAAAATGATTCAATTTAGTCCGTTCATGCTCCGTGTATTTTTTAACATCAATGGGTGACGCGTCGCATCTAAAGTTATCTAGTGTATCAAATTACATTGTCCTCAATGAAATAATTTTAAACTCACAATTTAATTCTTTAATCTTTTTATATATTTTTTACTATAATATAAATAAAACTAACAAAAACAAAAAAAAACCCTAAAATCTCTAGAATATCTCGCAACCTCTCCCTCTTGTTTTCTATCTTTCTAACTCTCATCAATCTCCCTTCATCTCTCGATGGGCAGCTTGGGCGGGGTTCGGAGTTACAGGGTGGGGGTATTCAAGGCGATGAGGCGGGGTTCGGTCGGGGTTACATGGCTGGGTTTGATGGGGGTTCAAGGCTGGGGGTCAGGATTTGGGGAGAAGGGTTGGGGTTCGATCGAGGTTGGCCAGGCTGCAGGGTTCGGCGAGGGATTGGGCGGGTCGCGATTTAGACTTAGGGTTGACGGGCAGCGGGATTGGGTGGCGGAGAGGTTCGACGATTTAGACATAGGGTTGACGAGCGGCGGAGTTTGGCAGTTTTGGTTTGGGGTTGGTTGCTGGGTTGGGCAGGTGATGGGTTGACTGAGGATTTGGCAACGGTGTTGGCTGGGAATCATTGGTTTGTAAATTATTGAATTAGTATGTAATCAAAGATTTGGGTTTAAATAATTGGTTTGTAATTTGAGGACAAGGGGTTGTTCAACAAAGTTCTTAATTTTTTGTTTTAAAAATTGAAAAGAGAAAAAGGAAAATGTGGTTTATTTGGATGAGTATAGATATTAGTTGTTGATTACAATTTTACCCTTGTTTGATTGATCACACGCCGGTCACATGGCCATTTTTCGTCAAAAAATACACAGAACATGGACGGAGGGACCAATTTGAACCATTTTTGTAGTTAGAGGACTACGAATGAGACATTTTTAAGTATAAGGACCGAAGTAAAGCGACACCTTAAGTACATGGGGTAAAAAAAAAAATTTATCCTTATTTTTATTATTATGTAAGCTTGGATATTTCTCCACCTTATTTTATCAAAATATCCTATCTGCTCTTTTCTAAATTATGATATATTGAGAATACAACAAAAAGTAATAGCGTGAATTAGATAAAAATTAAAAATCATGATATTTGGTAGTTAAGAATATTTTATCTTTGTTTGGTAAAATAATAGATAACTTTTGTTATAATTTGATAAACTCAAGAGTATAATCTGAAAGTAAGAGTTTTGTGTGGGGCGAATAGTAATATAGTTTATTCATGTTATTTTTATATAAGAAAAGCCTTAAATAATACATGTGTTATGCAAAAGATTTCAAGGCTTTTTTTAAGAATCTCAAATCTATTATCTATCATTCAATTGTTAAAATCGACTAAAAATATCCTTTGACTCATTTTTTACCAGAATTGACATATAAAAGATGGGATAACGGCAGATCGGGGATTGCAAATGTGCGAGAATGGCTTGACAGAGTGGTTGCGGATTTGGATTGGGTGCGTTTAGTACCAAACTTTGAAATTAAACACCTCGAATTTTGGGGTTCGGACCACAGGGTCCTCGAGATTCTCCTTGATTCTCGTACCGTTACTCGGGCAGCAATCCAAAAACCTTTCCGGTTCGAACCTTGGTGGCTCCGTGATGAAGAATGCCATGAAGTAATTTCCAATACATGGCAGGGGCTGCCCTGTCCGGATTCTCCAACGAATCTGCTCGAAGGCCTCAATCTCTGTGGTGAAAAGCTTTATAGATGGGGAGCGAAGAAGTTTAGGTCGGTCCCTCGTCAAATTCGGGAAATACAATTGCAACTTGAGGTGTTACGTGAGGGTGACAGATCAATTGATACGGTTACGAGGATCAGGGAGACGGAGAAGAAGCTTGATAGATTGTTAACAGTGGAAGAGTATTACTGGAAACAAAGGTCTCGAACTGAATGGCTAAAGGAGGGAGATAGAAACACCAAGTTTTTTCATGCGAGAGCCTCAAATAAAAGACGTAAGAATGAACTTAAGGGGATCGAGGACGTATCTGGTCGCTGGAAGGAATCGCCAAAGGAGATTTCTGAAGTGGTTGAAAGGTATTTTCAGTCTCTCTTTTCTACTTCGAACCCAGATTTGGCAGTTGTTAATGATGTGGTTGGTACGGTCTCGAGGAGATTGTCGGAGGACGGTCGGGTATCTCTTGACACTCCATTCACAGCTGAGGACGTTAAGACTGCAGTGTTTGAGACGGGAGCTACCAAAGCGCCGGGTCCTGATGGATTCCATGCTATTTTCTTTCAAAAAATGTGGTCGGAGGTGGGAACTCATGTTACAAAAGTCTGCTTAGAGGTTCTGAATGGGTCAGTTTCTATGGCCCCTCTAAACAAAACAAATATAGTCCTTATCCCGAAACATACCCCTCGTAAACTTGCAGACTATCGCCCTATCAGCCTTTGTAATGTTGTGTACAAATTCATAACAAAAACTCTCGCCAACAGACTGAAGAGATGGTTAGCGGAAGTGATTTCAGAGTTGCAAAGTGCTTTTGTCCCGAGACGACTTATTACTGATAATATGATTGTGGCTTTCGAATTAATGCAGTCTATGGGAAAGAAGAATAACGGGAATAAAGGGTGGATGAGTTTAAAGCTTGACATGAGCAAAGCTTATGATCGCGTCGAATGGGTTTTCATTGATAAGATGATAGCGCGTATGGGGTTTGGGAATAGGTGGAGGAGGGTAGTTATGGATTGCATTTCCTCCTCTCAATTCTCTTTTATTATTAATGGCACTCCGAAAGGTCGGGTTCTTCCTCAACGAAGACTTCGTCAAGGTTGTCCTCTATCCCCGTACCTTTTCCTTATTTGTGCTAAAGGTTTATCCTCTCTTATCTCTCATGCGGAGCGAGAGAAACTATTAATTGGTTTTGCTTGTAACAGACGTAGTCCGCGCATCAGTCACCTGTTCTTCGCGGATGATTCTCTACTATTTGGAAGGGCTACAAAAGAAGAGGCAGACACCTTTAGAAGATTGATCAGAATTTATGGAGATGTGTCAAGACAGGAGGTCAATTTTGAAAAAACATCCATTACGTACTCTCCAAATGTTGATAGGGCTATGAGGGAGGAAATTCAAGAAGCCCTTGGAGTACACCTTGTTAAGAGCCAAAGTAAGTATTTGGGGCTGCCTTTTGTTGTTGGAAGGAACAAAAAACAAGCTTTTCATATTGTCAAAGAGCGAGTGTGGAGTCGGCTGAGGCAATGGAAGGGTAAGCTTTTTTCTCAAGCTGGTCGCGAAGTACTCATCAAAGCTGTGACATTAGCGCTTCCTACTTATATAATGAGTGTGTTCCGACTTCTTGATTCTTTGTGTTCAGACTTGGAGGCGATAATGGCTAGATTTTGGTGGGGTGGGGCGGTAGATACCAGGAAACTTCATTGGAAATCGTGGAAGTACCTATGCCTTCCCAAAGCTGATGGAGGGATGGGTCTCAAGCATCTCAAGCTTTTCAACCAAGCTATGGTCACGAAACAAGGGTGGACGATTTTGCACAACCCAAGTTCTCTGCTGTCTCAAATTCTTAAACCTAAATATTTCTATAATGTTTCGTTTTGGCAGGTGGGTACAGGATCGCAACCGTCTTTTATTTGGCATAGCATTCTCTGGGGGCGAGAAACTCTTCAACATGGATGCTGTTGGCCTGTGGGGAATGGACGAGATTTAAAAGCTTTTGAGGCGGCTTGGATTATTCGTCCAACTACTTTCAGGCCCATTACTCGCCCAAGAGAAGATAATCCCGATCTACGTGTGGCATATCTTATTGACGAAGAAATGGGAAAGTGGAACGAAGCTATGATTGACGATAATTTCTGGCCAATCGATGTTTCTGATATTCTGAGGATTCCACTGGGCCTTAATAATAAACCTGACAAGATTATTTGGCATTATTCACCCTCTGGGGCGTACTCGGTGAGATCGGGCTATCGGGTAGCTGTGGAGTCGGGAGGGGACACTACAACGTCTTCGACGGGTAATGGTCGCCAATTCTGGAGTGGTATTTGGGGTTTGTGTATGCCTTTGGAGGGCCTATCATGATAGTATTCCCTCTTATGTCAATTTAATTAAGTGTGGAATTTCTTGTTCGGAGGCTTGTGTTGGTTGTGGTCAACGTGAGACCACTATCCACGCTCTGTTCAAATGCAAATTGGTTAAAGGGGTGTGGAAGAAATCAGTGTTTAATGTTGTGGTGGAGGCCATCCCAGGGGAGTCTTTTGGCAATTTTTTGTCTAATATATGGGACAAGCTTGGGGGTGAATCTCAAGCATTGTTCTGTATGATTTGCTGGTTTCTCTGGGGTAAAAGAAATGCGCAGGTCCATTATAGACCAAGTATGAGGTATGACTTCTTACTTGAAGATGCAGCCACTTGGCTTAATGAGTTTCAGCGCACCATCTCATTGTCAACTCCTCTTCGTACTTCAACTCCTAAGCAGCGACGGAAGTGGATTAAGCCTGAGCGGGGGAAACTAAAGCTAAATGTGGATGCAACTTGCTTCTCGGGAAGTAGGGGGACTGGCTTTGGTGGTGTAGTGCGGAACGATGAAGGCCGGGTGTTAGGTGCTTTCACCAGCTTTACGTCGATCTGCTACGATCCTCTTGTGGTGGAATGTTTGGCCATTCGTGAAGGGCTCCGCTTTGTTAGGACTGTCGATTTTGATGTACAAATTGTGGAGAGTGATTGTGCCCTTGCTGTGTCGGCTATTCTTCAAGAGGTGCCCCCATTAGTGATAGACCCTATTATTGCTGATATTAAATGTTTGTTAGATGAGCTTAGTGATGGTTCTTGCTGCTATTTACCCCGTGAGGGGAATATGGTGGTCCATACACTAGCACGTGAGTCTATCACTTTTACAACCCACTCTTGTTGGCTCCATGAGAGTCCTTCTTGTATTGATCGCTTCGTTGTATTCGATATTTCAACGAATTAATGAATGAAGGTCTCTCTTTATCAAAAAAAAAAAAAAAGATAAGGTCAGTTAAATCAATTGGCATTCATTGTTATCAATTGTATTAAGTTTAATTGCATAATGTATTAGTGTTTGTATATCTTTGATATGTTCATGAATTTTCTATAAGAAAAAAAAGAACAAGATTTTGGTCTATAAGTTACACTATAATATATTTTGCAGCTACTTAATGTCATCCAATGAAGTGATTATTACTCCTCCAGGAGGATCGAAGCAAATAGACATAATTCTTGCCGTTGTTCACATGCTTGATATGTATGAATTCAAGTTGCTTCATATCTTATATCGAAAACGAGTAATATGCCTCTCATATAAAAGTATAAGATAAATTCAAAGAATAAATATTTATATATTAAAAAATTATAATAAATTATGCGTAAAAAATATTTATTTGATTAATTGTGAGCAAATAATTATTATGTTTTTAATGGTATCTTTCTGGAAGACAACTACTCTTGGTTATTGCAATACGATTTAAAAAGACCTGTATAATTATGTCACTTAGTTAAACATGTAGCTTCTTTTGTATCTTTTAGCATTAATCATTGTAAAAATTATTAACAAGGGCGAAAGGATGTAAACTTTAAATCCATATATATTCTCATTACCACATCTTTTTTGTACTTCTAAAACAATGTGGGAATTTTGTTTGGCCAAATATAAAAAACTCTACACACTTGAGTAAAGTGAATTAGTGATTATGTAGAACAATGGAGAGAAGGTATTCTAGAAGATTTTTTTTTCCACTGATGGATTTTAATTTAGTGTTTTCTTTTAGATAACAGTAAGTGTTTTCTTTTCTTATTGAAAATCATGCTTCAATCAATGTGGTTATGAAGGTATTTTTAACTCAGCCTATGAGCATAAGTTTCATTTATAAAATTTATGATTCGGCTGCTTATGATAATTAGAGATGTAACTGAATGAGAGTGAATATGGGTATATGTCGTCCCTTCTTCAACCTATTATGCTAGTAGTCATCTTCGTGAAAAATACTTATTTAAATTAAATGGGTATGAATATAGGAAAAACTCATAAGAGAATCAAATGATGTATCTGCCCGTTTACTTATTTAAACAAAAAGACAAATGAATAAATGAGGCATAAAAAAAGTCTATAATAGTATCTATTATAAGTGATTTTTTGTCCGCGAACGTATCCTCGGGGACGGAGTCTCCGAGGAGAATTTAATGCAAGCATAAGCCCTCGATTCCAACAGTAAAGCAATGCCACGTCATCACAGGAGCTTTTCCTGGATGAAGAATGGACGAGGATTGTCCAAGATGATCCTCGATTCCACACCCACGAAGATAAGCTGGAAAAGCACCACCGAAGGTGGTGTCGATTTTATGACAAGACTCTCAGAGAAGGATTGACGGGCAAGAAGATCACAGATCATTAAAGAGAAACTAACGCCGCGAAGCTAGCCTCGGAGAGGAAGTCAGGACATCACTCGAGACGGAACGCTCAACCCACGAAGCTGGTGACCCCCGATCGAAGATGAAGTCCACGCGAGTTAGTTTAGGTCTTTCTTTCCATTCCGTTTTTCTAGCCCCAATCGTGGGACATTTTGTAACCACTCCCGTGAGACTCGCGATTGTTACAACCGTAGGTATTCAATCTCCGAGTCTTTAGGGAGAAGTAACCGCGCCTTTACTATGCATTTAATTTAATAATTAATCCCGAGATTTATGGGATCATGCGTTATGTTTCCTTTTCCAAACCGTTATTCCTCCCCTATAAAAGGAGAAGGACGGAGCTGGAGAAGGGGTTGGTCAAATTTTACTTGTAATCAGAGTATTCGAAATAATATTCTAAGTGGACGTAAGCTATTACTCCGGAGGAGGGCTGAACCACTCTAAAATTTTCTCTCTTTTTGCTTTTCCGACCAAAAAATTATTTTTCATTGCCACATCACTTTCAGAGGTGCGGATCACGACGTTGGTTCAAATTTTACACCAACAATATCTATCAAATTAAGAAAATTAAAATTATCAACAATCATTTTGTTAACGACATTTTCATTCACACTCTTCAATAACTGCATTTGGTTTATTAAGCTCATCTCCAACGATAAACTCTATTTTTTCTCTTTAAACTCTAATTTTAGAGTAAATGTCACTATCAAACAGTATTTTATCTCCAACCACAAACTCTACTTTGACCTCTAAAAGAATATTCTCTCTACTTCCATTTTTTAATTATTTTAAAGTAATTTTTAAATATTTACATATTGCATCCCACACGAATTTTTTTATAACATTTTCACTTATTTATAAGTTTTAGAATATGATTTTACTATGAATTTTTTTGAATATTTATTGCCAAATTTAGAATATGATTTTGCTATGTATTTTTTGATAAAAAAAATCACTAATTAAGAGTAAATTATATAATAAAGTGGGTTAAATACATATATGTATACAAATAATAAGGGTCCATATTGCAATTAAGAAAACTACTAAAAAACTTTTTAAAAAATAGAGATTGAACAGTGATCCTCTAAATATAGAGTACCATTGTTCATCCCTTTATATGTGGAGTAAGAGTTTGGCGCTGATTGGAGATGAAAAAATGTTAAAAAAAAACTCTAAATATAGAGTTTGGCGTCCTTGATTGGAGATGCCTTAAGAGTTTAGTGTAAGGGTTTGCCCAAACGGTCTAATATTAAACACACTCTTATAATATTGCCAAATAATAAAAATGGTTGAGTTAATATGATATACAATTGCTTAATTATTTTATATACACGAGTGATAAACAAAATAAATAAAATTAATAAAGCAAATACTATTTAATCGGGACCATAAATTTAATATATATCATGAATTATATTATGAGATTATTGAATAAATAGCTATTTTTTAGGTGATGTTTTAAGAAAATAATCAACGCTTTTATTAATTAAGGAAACAACTATTTGCTCAACTACATGATGGTATGATATTTACCTTTATGCCGTCAGGTTTTGAAGGGGGTAATGGCTAGTTTCCTAATTTTTTGAAACGTTGGCTATTTCTTTAAAACATATATAGAATAGAAAATGGCTAAATATCAAGTAGACCCAACCACGGATCTACATAGGGTCTGTGGGGGCACAGGGCCCCCCTGAATTTTAAAAAATTTACATTTTAGCCTTGTAATTTAAGAAAAATGTCAAAAAACTCTTTCATAGGCCCCCCGGAATTAATCAAATTTACGTAATGCCCTTATAATTAAAGAAAATTTTCAGATAAATCCTTATTGTGCCCCTATTTAACTTTTTATATTAATAATTTTTGCCTTTAATTTTCTGTAACAAATTTCAATTTAACCCAATATAGTTTATAAATGTGATATAATTTTGGGTCAGTTAAGGATTTAGCCATTTTGCAATCTATGTTTTAAAGATATAGCCCACGTTTTGAAAAATTAGCAACATAGCCATCAGGTTAACATCTAAAAATCTATGACTAAAGAAAAAAAATTTGTGACTAAATAAATAAAATACACAGTCAGAAAATTTGTGACTATAGTCACAAAATTTCAGAAAATTTGAAATAAACACAATAAAAAATTTAAACATCCATAAACAAAATAACCAACTCATAAATAATTGATTGCCTATACAACTAATTTCATAAAACTTATTACTAAATAAAAAATATCTTATAAATAGCAAAAAAATATGCAACCAAAGAAGTCACAAATTTCATGACTAGAGACACAAAATTTTAGACAATATTGTTTGCAACAAACAACAAAAGCAGAATTCAAAAAATTAGTGACTGCAGTCTCAAAAATCTAGACACGAATGTATGGCTATTTTGCTAATAAAAGCAAACATAGGCTAACTGTTAAAAATATATATAAAAATATGCCTATTTATTTAAAAAACCGTATAATTTTTTCTTTCAATTTATTTATAACAATCATATAATTTTGTGCTCCTACTAGATAAGAATTCTGGATCCGTGCCTGAGTAAACCCTTATATTATTTGGTCATTTTCAAAAGCTTCTTTAAAATTTATGAATTCTGATAAACCTTAATACAATTGTGACAGGTTTCCTATTTTATATACAATTCGGTATGCGAAATAAAAGTGTTTTAGTGTTAAATATGATCATTTATTATTAAATGGTATCATGTAGAAGTTTGAAGCAAGAACCGGTAAAAAAGAGCAAAAATACGACACAACATTGCACATTTGGACTACCACGAGCGTGCAGTGTCGTGCGTAGCCACACAAAGCCATGCACGGACGCCCACAACTGCCCATAGCAAAAATTACTCAATTGCAAATATGGGCTGCCACGGGAGCCCATAGTCACCAACACACCCATGCCCACGTGCCATCATCTCTGTGACGCCCCGCACGTGCCCCTACGCCGAGCAACGCCCAGCACCGTAGCACCCATCTTGCAGCACCGCGGCACGACTCTAGCACTATAAGCCGTAGAGTTGTGAAAAAGCCTGAAAGTCTAATAAAGCCTAATTTTGATCCCTTTTACCCTAGAGCTATATAAGGAACATAAGCATTGAATAAAACACACTTAGAGCAGCTACGAGAGCGTGTCTAATGAGAGAGCAGCCAAGATTGCTCGCATTCTAAAGAGACAGAACCCTCATTCACGGTCACCATCACAATTCTTGTTCTTTCTAATTTTTTCTTATGAACACTATGATTATAATGTTTATTATTAATTTAATTATGTTCTAAGTTTATTTTCTAGGGCTACAACGTAGAAGGACCGAATTTGCTGTGTACATATTTCTATTGCAATTTCAATTGATTTTTCTATTCTAATTTTGTTGATCAATTTGATTTGTTCTTAATACTTGCATGGAATTGACCACTTTATGCATCGATTTGAGAGCTAATATGCTTATGTGCACTTTGAATTCTGATTCATAATGCAATCTAGTATTTAAGGTTCTAAATCAAGAGACAAGAACTTGATATAAGTATTAGGCTAGACAATGCTCAAGAGAGATTGATTATTAACTTACCGAATTCACAATCATCAAAGGAATACATTATCATTGAACTGTAATAAAATCTACTAGTAATTAGGTGTTGGTGAAGTTGGATGCCCTAGGATCATTATTCAATGATTTACAACTTGAATTCAATTGCTTTCCTTATTTTAAATTATTAGCCATTAATGCAATTAGTTTTAATTTAGGAATTTTAAGAAAATGGCAACTGTTTACAAATTGATTTTAAAATATAGCTACAGTTTCAAAAAATTTAAAAACTAGCCATGTCAGAAATTTCTGACAAAATTTTTTACTAGTGTCAGAAATTTGTAACAGTAATTTTATGTATAAATTTGTTATTGTAAATTTTTTTTTTTTACATATTTTATGGCTAGTTTTTAATTTTTTTGAAACTGTGGCTATTTTTTAAAAACACACAGTCCAAAATGACTATTTACCTAACTGACCCTTTAATTTATTCTTGAACTCAATTCGTATTATCAAGACTTCCTTTGTCTGCTTTGGACAATTGTAACCGAAATGTTCCGATGGGGATGGCTGCAACTTTTTGCTTCTTTGACGCCTTTGATGTCTTTTTTTACACCAATTATTACTATAAGCTTGTTGTTGTTGGAAAATGGAAACAATGTCCATGTCGGTATTGAACTGCATAGGTTTAAAACCGTTTTAATTGGGACTCTTTTAGTCTATATTACCAAACTCAGATGTCCACTATTGTGCTGTTGAACTAATCTATCGTTTTCCCTTGCCTAGTATGTATCTCTTAACTTTATCATATATAGTGTTGGTCTTCTATTCATAAATCTTTGTGAGATCACAGTCTTGTAGCTCTGAGCAAATTTGAAATTCGTTATGAAATTGTTTTGAAGTGTAAAATCTCATGCAGCTGTCAATGATTGTTAGATTTATGAATATAACTGCGATTGACTGTGTTTGAACTAACCAACCCTAAGCAGTTGATTTGACGAAGCTTGATTCAACTATAATTCTTCGCAACGCAAAGATCGACATGTTCAAGGGGTCCATGAGGCTAGCTGTTGACAAATGGGGACGTGTTGAGGTTACCGAGCCTGCGCAGTTTGTTGTCAAGGAGGATAACAACCTCGCGATTTTGTGTGACAAATCGACAATCTAGTCTTGAACTAATATTGGTACCACTGATAAAATCGAATAAAAATGCTCAAGAAGTAAAAAACATTGTACCTAATTCAAACTATTGGAATGTTGCTCTAGAAAGTAGGTTTTTGTAATATTATTTTATAATATTATATATGATTAATAAAATAAGTAGACATTTTTATTATTTTGTTTGGAATGTCATTTTACATAAATATTCATTAATATCCAAAACGTGTTATGAAACTAAATTTTGATATTTATAAGTGTCTTATGAAATATCGAATTATTTAGTTAACACGTTTAAACAAATAGTCCGTGATTGATCAAGATTGGATAACTTGATCCGTAATCATATACGTGGAACACTGTTAATGTAGAGACACTCACTGGGAGCGTTCTGTATAGCTAGACTATACACGACTCAGACCGACTCGTCATGAAGTATCGTTTTAAGAACCGTTACTATACTCATGACGATGTCAAAATATGGTCATATAAGAATTGATCTCAATCCTGAGTGGCCACAGACTCCTAGGTCACGTTTACGGGTTCTTTGATTTGTTCGCTAAGTGCCATTATCGCAATGGAAACAAATACTTGCAATTTGAAAACTCGGGATGGGATCACTGGGGAATGGGGATTTCACAGACATGGAATCCAGCTTCCAATCATAACGGGAGTTAATATTAGTTCCCTTAAAGTGTCATTTCAGAAACTGAACGATTACGCGCACATTTATGATCGTAAATAAATCGTCACTAATGAAATGACGGTACTTAAGGAACAAGAAACGACCCAAGGAGTATAACGGTAATTTCACTCACTTGGAACGTGAACCAATTTAGAGGGTCAAATATCATGTAATTACTATATCAGTGGACTACTCATCGAGTAAATTATTCCGATAATTTTGAGAGTGTAATTCTGAATTTTTTAGTGGAATAACCTCGGAATTAATAAATTGGAATTTTGACTAAAGAGCTTTAGTCATTTTTCTAAATTTATTGAAGCTCAAAATATTGGGTCCATGGTCTCCGGACCGGCTCCGTAAAAATCAATAGAGAAAAGCATTTTATATAATTAATATTGATTAATTATATAGTCTCACAAAAATAAATTAATTCTAATTATTTGTTTAAGTGTTAAATAAATAATAAATGAATTAACTTATACTTGCTTTAAGCGGGAAAAAATTTCTTCCTACGCAAGTTATAATGGGCGAATTTTTATGGCAAAAATAAAAGAGTTTTATTTTTGTTTAATTATTTAATTGTTAAATAGTTATCATATTTAATCAAAAGTGGAAAAAGTCATATCTGACTAATTCCACATGGTGTAGGCGCCAATTACCTTTGGTATTATCTCATGATTTAATCATGTAGATAATTGTTAAGATTTAAATTAGATTTAAATCACACATTATCTTTATGTAAATCAATTAAGATAATTATGAGTTAATTATAAAAAATAATTGAATTTTGAATTAAAGATAATTATAATTGGCAGAGACTTTTTCTCTCCCAAAAATGCGCCAATATTGAGGGAAGTGGACTAAAATATAGCCCACTTCTCTCTCCTGCAATATTCTGATACAAAAAGGCTATCTAGGGTTTTTTAGAAAAATTTTAACGTAAGATTGATCCTGAGCCAGAACCCATAGAGAGAAAATAGAGAGCTTTTCCTCAGAGAGAAAAACTTCTCCAAATTCGCCCAACACCCTAAGAGGAAGAGAAAAATATTCTTCCTCTTGTTCTTGTGAGAATCAAAATAGAAAGCCCACACTTTCTTCTCTGTTGATTTGGAGAACGGCTCGGAAGATCGTGGTATCGATTTCAATCAAGATCAACTCCTATAAGTCGATTCTAAATCGAGGAGCTTGGAAGGGTTTAGAATCGCTTGGACTAATTGGTGGAGTCAATATTAGTCTGAATCGTCTTGGTATATTTCGATTCTCTTTTTTTATCTAATCTGTTTTAATTTATGTGATAAATAAAATCAGATTGGTTGTATTTTCGTTGAGCATGAAATCACGATCGTTGTTTGTCTATGCTGATTTGCAATTTTAATATGATATTCTATTTTGAATACAATATTGAATTTACGATATAATATTATGTTCGTAATATGACAATGCGTTTTTCTTTCAATATGATTGGTTAGAATCGCATAAATTTTTTTTTTGAAACTTACGCTTTCGCCCTAGCATAGACTTTCCTTCACAAACAACATAAGATCAAGTCAATTATCAAGCACACATCCTCTTTCAGATATACATCTGTAGTCGGTGGAGGGAACCAAGCAACCAAGACCAATAAACCAAAAATAAAAGGGCTAAACACAAATCAACATAAAGGCAATTCTAGCATAAAATAACTAACCAAATCGAAGGGTGGAAACAACACCTTCATTATCATAATTACCATAACAAAACACACAATCAAAACAAAACTAAATCATAAAGAAAAGGCCGTAAAATGATTTTACTTAAGCACTTTATACATGGAGCAACACCATGGACTAAAGTAGACAATATAAAAGCCATTATCAAGCTGCTCAGTCATCAGTAACATCAAGCATCACTATAAGAAGCTCTGACAATCTCAACTGTTGTAAGCAGATTTTTGTCCGAGGTACTAGCGTCGGGGGGTGACACCCCCGGTAGAATGCGACCACGAAAGAGAACGCCCGAGTGACAGCGCGGCATCGCCACGTCATCGAGGAAGCTAGCATCGAAGGCGTCAGGGGTTAGGGTCGTCGGAGATCACCCTCGAACTGACACCCGCAAATATGGTGAATGGGAGGACCACCGAAGGTGGATCCCAGCTTGAGATGAGGTCCTCGGAGAAGGACAGTTAAGCCGGAGGCCCCAGGAGCCCAAGGATGAGCTAGACCTACGACGATGTCCGTTGAAAAGAGAGAAGATCAGTCAAGACGGAGGTTTCCCCGCGAAGCTGGAGATCCTCGGTCGAAGATGGAGTTTGCGTGTTAGTCTACATCTTTCCTTGTAGTGATCGAGTACCCCCGATGGTAAGGATGCCTGACAAGTACTGTAGACGTCCCGTTTCCAATGTACGTGGACAGTTAGTTGGTAACACACTCCCGTAATTCAGGGAGGGTATGGTCGACTGTGTGTTAAGTTCACCTAATCTCGAATTTTAGGAGATAATTTGTCAGGCTTAATTAATGTAACCTTCCCTCTCTCCTCCAAAAAGCCTATAAAAAGAAGAGGAGAAGAAAGGGGAAGGGGTTGGAAGAAAGAAATGGGAGAAACTCTGTAAAATATTTTACAAGAAATTAAATAAACAGTGGACGTAGGCTATTACTCCGTAGGAGGGTCGAACCACTTGAAAATCTACCGGTGTTTTACTATTCCCAACCGTAATCTTCATGTTCATTGCCGTATCACAAGATAGAGATACGGAACACGGCGTTGGTTCAAATTTCACACCAACATCAACCAAACAAAACTCACCCACGAGTGTTGAAGGGCCAAAGGCAAAGGAAATGAGACCGATAATCACGAGAAAACACAGAGTGACTGGCGTCTTGAAACTCCAGTCTCTTTGTGGACCCACAAGAAGGTAACTAATATAAAGAAAAAAAACGTAAAGAGGAAAGAGAGAGAGAGAAAAGGAAGAGACGGAGAAAAAAAGCAGTTGAAGTTTTACATTTTTAAAATCAAATGTATAATATTTTTCCGAGTGTTTTTTATTATATCCCAAAGAAAACAATGTAATAAATATATAGAGTCTTTTAGGTATTTAACCAAACTTTTGGGTAATTTTTTAGGATTTAGCTATAGTTTCACGAAATTAGGGATTTAATCTAAATGTAATATTTTTTGTTACATGAAACATATATACGTGTAAAAGTGTAATATTTTATGTTACATGTTACATTTAATGTTATATTTTTTTACACGTATATATATTACATGATACAAAAAATGTTACATGCTATGGCGAAATTCCTAATTTCGTGAAACTATAGTTAAATCTTTCAAACTTTACCGTTAAAATGGCTAATTGCATAACTGGCCCAAATATAAAATTCAAATATCTCTTAAAAAGACCAGTTAACTTAACCGTCTCGATAAATTTTAGTGATTTTAACTCCCCTGAATCCCTGATTATCAAGAAAAACATATATATTCACAATTATCTTTCGTTTTCGATTTGCCCAAAGCATATAATTTTCGTAAGGGCCTTTAAATGTACAATCCTTTTCTTCTTTTTTTCTTTTTTCAGCTGCTTTAGGCATAAAATGACCTTTAAATGCTTCCATTCCAAAATTTGTTCCTCAATTATTCAGGTCTCTTATCTGAATATAAGCTGTCGGCCAACTTTATGCAACTTTTCTATGACCGATTTCGCAATCATGACCGACATTTACCCTCTTATTATGAATCAAAATTAAAAAAAAAAAAAAAAAAACAACAACAACAACAACAAAAACAAAAACAAAAATATCGGACGAATTATAGGTTTTTTTTTTTTTGCGAGTTATATTATTTTAATTAAATGACATATTAGCCTCTATATTTTCTAAATAACAAACTATACTATTAGTTTTTTAAAATGAAAAGTTATATTTTTAATTTGTTAATTTAAAATCATGGTAAAGAAAATCTTATATTCAAACTTTTGTTAGGCTTAAACATCTAAATGTTTTTAAAGTTGAAAGGATAGTCTGTACTATAATATGATAAATTGAGAGTATTTTTAATTTTTAATAACTTTTAAGTAAAACTTTTATTTAGATAAAATACTTGAATATCTTTGTGATTATTTCTTATCGTGTACCTCTATATTATTTGGAAGCAAAATATCTACTAGGTGATAAAATTTTATCAATTAAAAATTTCATAATAATTTAGAATAGTATATTAAATTTAATTATTATTTGATAGTGCATAAGAATAATGTCTTTTTGATATTATAAATTAACACATTTATTTGAAGGACATATGTTATGCTTAGTACATAACATTTATATAATTAAATTATTAAAATACTGATAGTTTGAAATGAAGGATATCGTGTATTATATATATATATATATATATATATATATATATATATATATATATATTAACAAACTCACAAACATCATATGATATGTATAGAAAAAAAAAACTTCATGCACTTCAAAAATTAAACTTGAAAGTCTTCTTTTTGGAGATTATTAAGCAAATAATCATTTTATAAATCATGTTTTAAGAAGATAAACAAAATTTTCATTAATTAGAGAAATAATCATATCCTTAACTATATGGATAATCTTTTAATTTTTAAAACTGTTTTATTTCTTTGAATATGATCCAAAAAATGATCAAATACAAAATTGACTTTTGTTTGGCATACACATTTCACTCATTCTATTTTTTCATTTTTTTCAACTTTTCAAATCCCTATACAATATCTAGAATCTCAATCATTTATACCACCTCGAAATTCACAAAGTTAAACTATTCTACATCATTTTTTCAAATCATTTTCAAACCATTCCAAACCATTTTCAAACCATATTTTTCATCCCAAAATATGAGATGGAATGGCCAAAATGGCCTCCCAAACAAGGGTATATTCTTTTGAGATTGAGTACTACCCTTCAATATCTTTTCATGTTGTTAAGGGAATCAAAAAAACTTGCGGACCCCAGGAGAGCCCTCCGCAGAGCAAGTAATGGCCATATGGTTATTTGTCACCCATGGTCTGTCTTGGCATATTGCCATACACATTGTTTTGTTTTGCTCAACATCTATTACCGAGTGACTTTTGATATTCGAGTTAAATCGAGACAGTTTTAAACAATTTAAAAAAAGAAAAATTGACCATAATACCATATCATTTTGGCTAAAAATCTGATCAAAATTTCTCATTGTGTAGCATCTCTCAATTATAAAATGGGCGGTCAAAAATTGGACAGATGTAAAAACGTGCCACACATATGAACCTTATTCTAAAGGCATTTTCGTAATTTCGTAAAAAAAAAAAAAAAGGAAGTTAGAGTAGTAAAATTTGACAATTTGGTCAAAACCAAAAATTACTACTTTAAGACTTTTTTTAGCAATCAACACCCAAAATTTATAAATTTGACAATTTGGTCAAAACGGATACTAAAAACTTAAACGGAATTACGTTGATAATAAGGCGAAAATTGTTAAAAAGGAATAAAAGTATAAGGGAGAACTTGTCAAATTGTGACAAACTCAGAGATTATTGATGTAAATAATTACAAAAAGATTAACCTATCCGCTATCTATTTTAACCAATTTGCCAACTTTTATAAATTTAGCATGCTTATTGCTAATAAATAAATTTATATAAAAAAAAAAAAAAAAAAGAGGCAACATACGAAAACCTGATAAGCTCAAGGACCAATTGTCAAATTACTTTTTGTCATTTCAACATTATAAACATTGGTGTATTTGTAAACAATAAAAAAAAACATGATGAAGTTGAACCTAAAAAGCATGTTTTATGTGTGCCCAACAATATGGCATTCAATCATGGCTATGTTGACATCATATTTGGACTATATATATATAAGATTGGCGTTGCTGCGGCATCTTGACAGGTCAGAAAATTGGTTTGGACGCTCTCTTAAGATTGTGATATCTTTGGTGAAATTCCTTAACCATGATTATTGTAATAAAAACAAGTTCAAAACATGACGAATAGATTTTAAAAAGTTTTCATCGGGATCTCCATTGTAATATTGTAATAAAACAAATACTAATTTATAATTGGAAATTTTGTGAAACTCCTCTGGGGCTAATGGCTATTGAGTATAGAGTCAACCAATCGTTTTCTTTTGAGTCGTGTCTCGGGTCCAACTCTTAAGTGCGTGTGTGTGGACACACTAATGTCGTGGTTATGTTTCAAAATTATAATCTCCAAGAGATTAGAAAAATAGATAGATTGAGTAAATAGTCATTTTCTAAATGATGTTTTTGATTATTAATTAAGAAATTAATTATTTTTTTTAATTATATGATGATGTGCATTTATTTTTATGCATTTAGTTCTCTAATGTATTAGTGGCTAATAACTTAATTTTTGAAAACGTAAGTCATTTCTTTAAAATATGGTCTAAAAAAATAACTAAATACTAAATAGACCCTTAGAAAAACTCTCCCGTTTTTCTTAAGCGTAATCCTTACTAATTTTCTGTCTTTAAAAATTTCTTTCTACATTATGTTGTGAAGAGGAGAGATTATCTTTTTACATTACTAATCTTTTTTTTTCTCCCGAAAAGGAGAGATTATCTTTTTTTTTTTTCGATTCATTTTTGTAATACAACATGTCCATGAGATCCTACTTTGTTAGTTTTGATTCAGTTATTTAACTGCCGATGCACATCAAATGAATTGATCAATCTATGCTAATATTAATAATTTTTAAAGGATCAATTAGGTAAATAGTTATTTTGAACTGTGTGTTTTTAAATAATAGCCATAGTTTCAAAAAATTTAAAAACTAGCCATAATACATATAAGAAATTTCTGACAATAACAAAATTACACATAAAATTACTGTCAAAAATTTCTGACACATATCAGAAATTTTATCAAAAATTTTTGAAATGGCTAATTTTTAAATTTTTTTGTAACAATAACTATTTTATAAAGTTATTTTGTAAATAATGACTATTTTCTCTCTTTATAATTTCCCCAAGTTGCCAAAGATATTAAATTCAAGAAGGTGATTGTCAAAATAATAATAATAGAAAGGGCACCAACTTTTAGCAAGTAATAATAATAAGTTGGGGGGCTTTTATTTAAAAAAAAAAAGAGCCTATTATTACAAGAAAAACAAAAATGATAAACTAAGGGAAGAATGGGCACTAACAAAACATGGATAAAGGATCTATTTGGTAATTGATTATTTTTTAGTCCATGTTTTAAGAAAATAGCTAAAGTTTAAAAAAATTAAGTTATTAACCATTAATACAAAAGAGAACTAAAGGCATAGAGTTAAATGCACATCATCATATAATTAAAAAAATGACTGATTTCTTAACTAATCGAAATGTTGATTATGTTTCTATTAATTACGAAAGTAGTCATTTTTTTAACTACATGATAGTATGCATTTACCTCTATGCCCTTACTTCTCTTATGTATTAGTGGATAATAATTTAATTTTTGTAAACTTTGGTCATTCTCTTAAAACATGCGCCAATAAATGACCAAATACTAAATAGACCCTAAAAATATCGGTATCATTAAAAATATGGCTACTAAATATTTATAGTAATATTAGAGATATTATCGATATTAATGAAAGTATTGACAAAAATTATGTATAGCATAATCTTTTTTTTTTCTCTGAAGGAAAAAGTTTATATGATTAATGTTTAAAAATTATAATTGAACGGTTTGTCTTATCAAGTAAGGAACATAATTTTAATCCATATTTGAAAAAAAAAAAAGACATTGAGCATGTCTAATATAATTATAAATATGATACATATATAATATTGAGATTTTAAAGGATTTAACTAAATTTTTTAAGAATTAGTCATAGTTTCATGAAATTAAGAATTTAGCCGTAATATATATGTTACACGTATGTTACGATTCAGGATTATGACACGTATGTTACATGTAACATATTATGTTACACGTATATTACGGTTAAAGATTATGTTACACGTATATTTCATGTAACATATTATGTTATACGTATATAACGACTAAATCCGTAATTTTGACATTATAAGGCTAAATATTTCAAACTTTACCTTTAAAATGACTAATTTCTTAATATCTAACATATACTTTTAAATGTTTATCAAAATATAGTTGAATTATACATAAGAAAAAACATAGAAAGTTTCTTTAACTTTTATAAATGTTAATCAAAATATGAACGAAAATTTCAATTTCTTTTTATTTATTTATTTCCGATTATGTACTGATTTTGACCAATATTCAATCGAATTAGCTACGATTTTACGGATATCATTATATATTGATATTTTGCGAGAATTTATACACCAAAAAAAAAAAAAAAACCCCATTGCGAGACCTCCAAAACTCCAAAATAGCAGAAACTTTTGATATTTCGGTTGAAATTTTTGTCAATGGCAAAACCGTCTCCAACTAACAACCGCATTTATTGCTCTTTTACGCATCATCAAAAAATTGGCCCAAAAAAAAAAAAAAAAAACACCCCTGAGGGAGATATTTTTGTTGTCTCATGGTTTTGCTTTGATTGCCAAAAATATAACCCTCCAAGTCTCAATGCTTAGAGCACAAACACAATCAACTTGTCCTACAAATTACAAAGCAAATGGCCTTCCCTCTTCATCTCCAGCCTGCTGGCCAGTGAGGCAGACCGCTATTTCTCCACATGGCCAGTCTTTGTTTATGTCTATGTGACCCCTTTGCCTCTCCTCTCTCCACTGTCCAATCCCTCTTTGTGGTCCCCACCTTTGCTCTTTTCCACGTTTTCATTCCGCCAGCTCATCCGCTTTTGAAACGTGGCGTGAGCTGGACTTAAGCTGAGTGACAAAACATTAACGTCAATAATGAATCAAAAACTATGCTTTTTTTTTTTCCTGTCTTTTCCACGTTATAATTTTTTTTCCCTTTTCCACGTCATAATTTTTACCATTTGTTTACCTCACTCATTTCAACCATTTCATTTCATTTTATTTTTTCATTTTTTTCAACTTTCCTAATCCTTTAAACTATTCCATTCTATTTTATTTTTTTTCAACTATTTTTTTTAACTTTTCAAATCCCTATACAATATCTTTAAATCTCAACCATTCATACCACCTCGAAATTAACAAAGTCAAACTATTTTTACATCATTTTTCCAAATCATTTTCAAACTATTTTTTCCATTCTAATAAATGGGATGGAATGGGCAAAATATCCACTCCTAACAAGGGGTTATTTTATTTCAAGCACTTATAAGATTGTTAAATTATCTCATTTCACTCCTAACAAGGGTACCTTTTGTTTGGTTACCTCATTTCACTCATTCCATTCCATTCTATTTTTTTTTTCATTTTTTTTCAACTTTCATACAATCCATCTCATTCCATTTCATTTTTTCAACAATTTTTTCAACTTTCTAAATCCCTATCCAATATATTTAAATCTCAACCATTTATACTACCTCGAAATTCGTAAAGTCAAACTATTCTACGTCATTTTTTCAAATTATTTTCAAACCATTCTAAACTATTTTTCAAACTATTTGAAATGAAATAGAATGCTGAAAATAATAAGCTATCCAAATAAGGGGTTACTCTAATAAAAAAATCGGCCCTGATAGGTGTTGGAGGGTGGAATGACGGTCTACGTGGTGATTCGAGGCAAGCTAGCTCGAGTTGAATCCAAGCTTGAGGCTCCAGTTGGATCAAGGCATTGTCCCCTTTTAATCTCTTTTATCTGCTATTGATTACTTTTCCATATAATCAAATCACTAAACACTTTAAAACAAGATAGAAAAAAGTGATAGAGGGAACTAAAAAAAGGAATTTTGAACATTTCTGATTTTGTTTTTGTTTTATTAATGTAATAAAAATTAAACAATGCTGAAATTTAAGGCAGAAATATAAATAAAAAAGATTTACGGTAGGCCAATTAATTCAAGGAAATTTTCGTTGTCCAATATAATTACATGGATTTGAAAAGTTCTAAATTTTATCAAATATAAACGTTATTTTAATTTATATTACTATGTATGGTTCCTTACTTCTCAAAATTCATCTATTGAGCTAAACAGTTCATCTAATTTGGGAAAATTTTCTCCACCTTTTGTGCCTTTTAAGTTTTAATCATACGAAGCTATAAAATCTAGGGAAATTGTAAGAAATAGCCCAAAAAAAAATTTTGTTTTTAAAGTCCAGCCTATGTTTCAAAAAATTAAAAATATAGCCATGTCACGAATTATATAACAGAAAAGTGTCACACAAAATATAACACATCTGTAAATATTTGTAAGATATTTTGTAACACTTTAAGTTTTACTTATTATTTTTTGAAGTGTTAAATAATATCTTACAAATATTTATAGATCTGTTATATTTTGTGTGACACTTTTCTGTTATATAATTCGTAACATGGCTATTTCTTTAATTTTTTGAAACACAGGCTATCATTTAAAACAAACATTTAATTTTGACCTATTTTTGCAACTCATCCTAAAATCTATATAAAAAATAACTTAAATTAAGAAGCTTTTTATTTTATTTTTATTTTTTTTAAGTAGAGTTGGTAACTTTCAAAACTTCCCAGGTCCAACAAAAGTTCTGAGTTTTACAAAGTGAAATAATCACCAAACTCCAATAGCCCTGTATGTCCTCGTTGAGCATGCAAAGTCTTTAATATTATTCGTAACCAACAGAACTTTACTAATATTAGGAATTATAGATGTCCGAAATTTATAATCGATAATATCGGGTTTAAGGGTCTTTGGTCGTTCGATTTTTACTTTTATAGAAGTCCTGTAAAAAAAGATAGTTAGTGGTACTTTGTTTAAGTCAAAGCGTATTTGTTATATATTTCAAGTGGTTAACAAAAGAGAAATAGAGTAAATAACGACAAATATTTTAATCTTAA
This sequence comes from Boehmeria nivea var. tenacissima, assembly GCA_018132145.1. Taxonomy (NCBI): domain Eukaryota; kingdom Viridiplantae; phylum Streptophyta; class Magnoliopsida; order Rosales; family Urticaceae; genus Boehmeria; species Boehmeria nivea. Next base: position 7,040,090 of record CM030877.1, on the reverse strand, counting down.
TTTGAACATTTTTATCTATTTAACTGACATAAGTTATTTAAAGAAGTGTTGATGACATTAAATTTAGTTTAAGAGGCGTCACTAACATTTTGTCAAAAATAAAAAGGTGCCAATGATTTTTTATATATAAAATGTTCATGACATTTTTACTTTTCTTAGACCATCTTCAACGGGGTGTTGCATAATGCCATTTTGGCATTTTGCAACACCAACTCTCTCCAACCATGTGCCATTTTTTGATGCAAAATGGCATTTTGGTATAAAAATGAATAGTGGCGTTGCAAATTTACAACACTACTATTCATGATGCATTTTTTTTAGATTTATTTTTTAATCCTTTAAGTTATGAATATTTTCAAATATAACCCTATTATTAAATTATTGTTTATATTTTGAACAATATTGCATGAATTAAATATTATTTAGAAATTACAAATATAATTAGAAAATGATAAATATTTGAACATGAAATGCAAACAAAGACTTAAATTTAAACTTAGAAATTTAAATCTATTTATTTCAATAAATGAAATGTGTGGTGGCTTGTTTTTTTTCTTTAATTATGATGTGTAATATTTAGATTTATGTAATTTATTTGCGTATTAATTTTTTTAAAATATTTTATGATAAATAAATCAACGTATTTCATGCAATAGAGAAAATATGCATTTAGTTTGTCATACATATGTTTTTTTTTAATTTGTATTATTGGATTAATAATATATTAATTAACTTTTATTGTGGGCAATTGGTAAAATATTGAAATTATAAGGATTTAAAAATAAATTATTATAAAAAATTGGTGTAAAAGAATATACTAAGAATATTCTTTTTGTTATAAAAAATAGAAGTGGGTTGGAGATAATTTGTACTGTTCACTGCTGCATAATGCTATTTTGGCATAAAAAAATGGCATTTTGGCTCTCCTGGTTAGAGATGCTCTTATCATACTCTTATTATTAGGGAAAAAACGTAATATGCTATTTTGAAAATAGTTTATCAGCACGCTATTAGCATATGTAACAGCTATAAGGAAAGAATAATGAAAAACAAGTTTATGTCACGGATTAATTTCAAACCTAGATGTCACTTTTCCCAGCAAAAAAAAAAAAAAAAAAAAGTTCAAACCTAGACGCACTTAATTTTATTTTTCACCTACACCATCATTTAATATTGTTACACTAATATATTGACGTGGCAAAAATTAAATAATGCATTAGAAAATTGGTACTTGTAATTGGGAAAAAATTATAAAAATAACTAAAAAGCAAAGCAAAGCATGTTGAGGTCACCTCTCTTTATCTCAAGTCAAGAAAACCGACATATCAAGCTCCACGGTCGGGCTTTAGAGAGTCCAACCAAAACATGTGGAACATCTTATCCTCGAAATTGTTCCCTAATGTTTCACTTTCATATTTCTTTATTAAATTAATAAAAGCCACCCAACTAATTTCGTCCTGACAATCTCATTCTTATAACTCAAAATACACACAAAGTCTACCATTTTCAACTTCACACGGTACTGCCTCTCGTAATACTACAAGTACAAGGTATATACGATTTGAGCAATATATATACTCTTTATAAAAAGGATTTTTATAAAGTATTTTACATTTAAGAATAATTTGAACAATTAAAATAGCTTGTTTGTTTCAACTATATTTAGATGGTTTGAATGGTTTGAAATCGTTCAAATTATTTTGATCATTAATAACAAATTATTATTAAAATAATTTTAAATAGTTCTAAATTATCTAAATGTTTGAAACAAATAACCCATAAATTTGTTAAAAAAATAATCTAACAATTAAAATACTTTTTACCGTAAGACATATTCAATTGGATATATATATATATATATTTACTATTCTACTTTAATATGGTTCTTCATAGCATTATATAAGAAAGACGTAATATTATAAAAAGCTATTATATGAATTGTTTTAGACTCGTTACAACAATCTTTTATACCTTTACAAATATCTTATATAACATTACTTGCACACATATGAGTGTGGAGTATTGTAGAATTAGTCTATTTATAATTAGATATTTTTGTAGTACACCACTAATTGATAAGACAATATAACAATAATAAGGGTGAAGTAATAATATATAAGGATGATGTAGTGATTATTATAAATTTATTATATCACCTGTTGTTAGCCGATTTTGGTTCGAGGATCTCCTTTCAAGAAAGCCTTCGCTAAAGGCGAGAAGCTCCTGGAGAAAGATTCCTCGTGACGAGTGAACCGCCACGTCATAGTGAAGGTTGATATCCACCACCCCGAAGATATAAGTCGACACATAGCTGAGTCCTCGGAGAGGACCAGTGGAATGGAGACCCGCCAAGCTCGGGGACCTATGAACCTTATAGCCAGCGTCATGCTCCCGATGGACCAGGAGGCTCGAGGGACACTTCGCGCAGGCAGAGAACCCCGGACGAAGGATAACGCTCAAGCAGCGATAATCGGATAATCCCGATGATAACTCCCTCTGACAGGCACTGTACAGGCCTCATCGGTGAATGACATGAAGTGATTAGTTAGTGGCCAACCCCCTGATTTTTGGGCAGGGTATGGCCGATTAAGATAAGGCCACCTAATCCCTTGATTTAAGGGCGATTAGGTGGGGCGCATTTAATGCACTTCCCTCTCTCTCTCTTGCCGGATAAGTATAAAAGGCGGAAAAGTTGAAGGGGAAGGGGTTGGAAAAAACTTACTCTGAAAAACTCTCATTCGACAATATATCAAAAACATAGTGGACGTAGACTTTTTCTCCATTGGAGGGTCGAACCACTTAAAAACTTTCTTGAGTAGTTATTTCCTGAAAATTCACAATATTCATTGCCGTATCACACACTAGAGATACGGATCACGGCGTTGGTTCAAATTATACACCAACATCACCCTTTTATATTGTTACTTCATTATTTATTATTGCTACATTATCTTACTAATGTACGACGTATTGAAGAAAAAGTAATATTTTTTTTTCATTGCCCTAGAGAGCGTAGGTCATGCGGTAATTAGCTAATGTCTGCAATTGCACGTTTTTTGGTTTGATTCTTAGAGAGCTAGGAGGAAAAATAAAAATTGATTTGGATCTATATTAGTCAATACTACATATTTTAGTCCCAATGCATTTCTAATGCCTCATTACAACGTGCTTGCCACTCCTGGCGCCTTGCTTTTTTTTTTTCCTTAAAAAAAATGCACGAACCCTTAGTTTAGGGATTGTTTTAAAAATTCTTGAGGGGTGTTTATGCAAATTTTGAGATTTTTTTTTGCAATTTTTTTTAATCTTCACAAAGATATCTTCACAGGAAAATTAAAAAAAAAAAGACTATTCTTTTTAAGTAATTTAAAAATATGACAAATATTTTTAATTATTGAAAAAATAGCCATAAAATAGTTACAAATGATTAAGTTCGTCCGTAGATCTTACTATCAAACAATTACTATTTTTTAATTTTTAAAACATAAGTTAAACTTTTAAAAAATATTTGAAAAAATATCTGATTTAGTTGATTGACCCAATATCATAACATGTTGTAATCCAAATATATACCATGCTTAAGAAATTCACGAGTAATATAATAACTAGTATTATACAAGGCGTGTGTGTTGGTACAATTTGCACGTGCAATGGCGTGTCGTAGCGTAGATATTGTGGAGCTCTAGAAATCATGAAGCTCTCTCTTTCTGTCATGACAAAACTCGAAAGGACTGATGGGAGAGAAAGATAATTAAACATAAAGATGATTGTCTGTCCTTGGTTTAATCAGTAATGCCTCACGTGATTGAATCTGTCACATTACAGATATAATTATTTTATTTACCTTTGTGTCATGAGTATCACGATACGGAGAGAAAATGATAGAAATGTTATTTTTGGGATTTCGAAAAAAAAAAATATATGTTCCCTAAATCTATGCCAAAAAAATTAGATAAAAACACAATGAAATTAGTACGAAAGTTTAGGAATTTTTATCCTACATAAAAAATAGTACAAGTGACATGTTTAATCACAAAAAAGATTTAGACACCTATACGATTATCAAAGATTTAGATTTTTCCAAAACTTTCACTATTCTTTAAAAACACGCCCTCTAAAAAATTATAAAATAATAATTAGAGTTACAGTTACAAAGGCTCACAAAAGCTATTTACAGCCGATTTTATTTTGAGCCTCACATACAAAATATTTGAGAAACGATTCAAGATGATTAAATTTATTTATTCAATGTAAAGAGATTCCTTAGTTTGGGGAGGATATTCTCCCCATTCCATCATATTTTTTTAGATGGAAAAAATAATTTTGAATTGTTTGAAAATAATTTAGAAAAATAATGTAGAATGATTTGATTTTACAAATTTTAAAGTGGTATAATTGATTGAGACTTTAGATATTGTATAAGGATTTAAAAAGTTAAAAAAAATAATTAAAAAAATTAGAATAGTTTGGAAGATCAAAAAAATTGAAAAAAAAAAATAGGTAAAATAGGAGGGCCAAACATAGGGTTTACAACGATGTATTTGGCTAATTGGCCCGTGGATTCATTTTTCTTTTACTCTTGCATTTGCATTCCTTTTTTCACGGCTCAGTTTTTTCTGTTCCCTCTTGGCTTCTTTATGAGGATGTCTCCTAGTCCTCCTGGATAGATGAGTGACTAGTCCTGGCAATGCGGCGGAAACGGGTTTTCCGTTTCCGTTTTTGCCGGAAAAAACAGAAACGGGTACGGAAAACCCATTTCCGCCAAAAAACGGGTCGGATTTACGTTTCCGCCAAAAACGGGGCGGAAACGGGTTTTCCGTTTCCCGGCCCTTTTTTTTTTTGGTTAAATTTTCAAATTGTTATGGAATTTGTATTTTTAAAAAATGTTATTTAATTTTAATTTCGTTGTTTTTCTTAAAAATTAAATCAAATTAATTAGTATAAAATATTGCTTATATTATGTACCAAATTATTATTAGACCATCAAATTGTAAAAAAATACATCATTTTATTGAAAATGTTATGCAAAATTACAAAGTTAATCAAAATTACAATGGAAAATATAAAACTAAAAAGATAAAACTAAAAAGATTTATATGGAATATAAAATTACAAACAAAACAAACTTGATCGGAAAAAAAAAATTACAATCAAAAGAAATACATAAGTCTAATCCTGAGTAGATGGTGAATCATCCTCGACGTATAAGTTTTCGAAATAATCTATTATTTCCGCTGAATTCCTGGTTGTTTCTTGAGATCGCCTATAAGCCAATTCCCAATCTTTTAGGATTGTTAATATCTCAACCAGATCAGATTTAAGTGATAGGCGGCGCTCGTCCAGAATGAGACCGGCGGAACTGAAAGCCGATTCGGAAGAAACTGAAGAGACGGGTACGCTTAAGACGTCTCTAGCAAAACGCGATAGGATTGGGAATGAAACTTGGTGATCCTTCCACCACCTAAGGACGTCGAGATTGTGTACTACATGCTCCACCCATAGCGAGTTGAAATATTTCTGCACTTCAATGTGTTGGGAGCCCGGACTTGACCTACTATGCGATGACGTTGACGACTGACTCGGCCCGCAGGCCGCTAGCATAGGGTACGTTCTCTTAACTGGTGACTCGTAATGGCTAACTTCCACCTCGGGGGGTTGGGTCTCCTCGTCACAAAATTCGTCCTCGTACGAACTGAAAACAGCATAGAAACGAGTTTCAGTGTCTTTGTAAATTGTTTCAGTGTAAGTAATGCCCATATGTTCACCAATAAGAGTAAGTATATCAAAAAATTTAGTAAGTCGCATCCGCGGGTCTAATATGAAACCAAATGAGTACAAGTAAGGTATTGTTGTCCAATAACGCTTGAACTTTTCTTCCATATTAATAATCGCGGGTTTTAGCAACGTATTATCCCTATTCTGTACAAAACAAGTAGATATTTCTAAAATTTCATGCAATGCTAAATGCGAAGTAGGGGTGTAAACAGCTGATAAAGAAACAGTAGCCAAATAAAATGTTCTCAGAAAACTATGCATCGCTTCAGCAATATCCCAATCCTCATCCGTTACGACTTGTTCACCAAGCTCCGACTGCAGCCATGTTGTGAAAATGGCTTTGTATGGTATTACTTTCTGCAACATCAAGTACGTTGAGTTCCAACGGGTAGAGACATTTAGTCTAAACGTCCTGCAACGCATACAATTGTGCCTGCAATATCTTTTCCATGAAGCCAATCGCTTCGGGTTAGCGTTCAAGTACAAAATACCCTGTCTAATCCTGTGGATACTTTCTTGAATAACATCTAAACCAGATTTAACGATTAAGTTAATAATATGGCAAGCGCACCTCTGATGTAAAAGTACATCGTGATAGCCAGTAATTAATGGTCTAATTGTCTCTATTGCTACATTATTTGCAGACGCATTATCTAGAGTGATAGCAATAATTCAATTTCCAAGATCATAATCAATTAAAACATTCAAAATACGCTCGCAAATATTTGTACCAGTGTGTGCGACCTCTAATAGCCGAAATCCTATTATTCTTTTTTGTAAATTCCATTCATCATCTACATAATGAGCGACTACACTAATATAATCCTCCCTAGATCGCCCTGTCCATACATCCGAAGTCAAAGCAAAGCAAAAAGAACCTTTATGAAATTCTTCTATAAGACCAGCTTTCCTCCTATTATACAACTGAACAATATCACTCCTAGTAGTATTTCTAGATACAGATTGAAATTGAGGAAAAAAAGTTTTCATGTACTGTTGGAAAGCCGGACTCTCACCGAATCCTATCGGAAGATCGGCGCCACATATCAATTTAGCTAAAGCTTCTCTAGCTACATTGGGGTCGAAAGAATTTACCTGGGCCGTCGATGTTCCGACGGCCGCTGCAGTTCCCCCATGTGTCGATGACGTCGCGGCGTGCTTTGCTTTGCACCTCTGGGCGTGGTTCCTCAAGGTGTTGGTTCCTTGAGTAGATGATGCGTTGAAACGTGTTTTGCATAATGCACATTACGCCTGCGTGCCGCCCAGGTGCCCTGACGTCCAGCCGTCCAGCCGCCCAGCGCCCTGCTGCCCAGGCGCGCTGCGACCCGCACCGTCCATATACCTAGCCGTCCGCGCGCTTAGCGCTCTGCGCGGACAATCATCTGGCTCCTCATGCCATGCGAACAGTCACTCAATCCACGCGCACATCCACCTACGTGCCGCCCGTGCCGCCCAGGCGCGTCAGACTCCTTGCCGCCCAGGCACCCTACCGCCCGGGCGCGCTGCTTCTCGCGCTGTCGCCCACGCTAAGGCCATTCTCACTCTATTCCCGACTCCGTTGTCGTTTGTTACCCGCGTATCGTCTCCACCAAAATGGATAAGATTAAAGGCAAATTGAAAGCTTCAACTTAAGCAAGTCAAGCAACCATGTGGTTTTTTACACCAGGAGCAAGTTGTTGAAAACAGGCAATGAGAAAAGCCTACGACAATGTCGCTCGGACTCGATAGTAAACTTTGCCGCCTAGCACCCCGCACCTAGCGTAGCCAACGCCAGACCTGCTTGCCGGCACAATGCCAGCCAGTAACAACTCTACGCGGCCGGCCGGCTACAATCCTACACAGTTGGCCGGCGACCACTCTACCCGGCCGGTCGGCGGTGATCCACCCGTCGCCGAACCACCCGTTGCGAACTTTTTGCTCTCTCGCAATTTCACATATAATTTTTCTCCATATCGCACATGGCGATGAAAAACTCTTCGAGGAGAAAGTACGAGAAGCGCTCTTTATACCACAGCTGAAGAACAAGAAAGCGTTTCAGCTCACTCAAGGCCGCCCTCACCAAGTGTACAAGATCGAAATTCAACTCAAAGTTCTAATACAAGCAATCACCCAGCCAAGACTATAATTGCCCGAAAAGTCATCATCAAGAGGCGACGATACGCACTATTTGGCCCATGTAGCCATGGTAGACGGCAGAATCAAAAAATTCACGAAATCCGCGGAGATTTGCTGATGGATTACGACAGGAGGAAGAAATGCCAATACCGAAACAAAATGTAGAATGGCGGAACTCCAGAACAAAGATTCCGGAAAAGAGATTTGTTGAACGAAGATTTTAGAGCGAAGACCTGCAGAAAGAAAATTTGTAGAACGCTTGTCTCAGAACAAAGGATCAGAAACAACGGAACCCCGGAGCAGCGGACCAAGAATAGGAACTCCGGAATAGTGTATCGAAACGAGAACTTCAAAGCGTGGAGTACGGACTCTCCAAATTTGGCGGATCCAAACGGCGACATTCCAAAGAAGATTGCAGAACAGAGACTCCGGAGCAACGGATCTCCAAAGAGAATGAGCGAAAATGGAAATGTTCTTGACGACCATAACAGCCAAAACTCCGGTCCAGCTTACCGTCGTCTCACTGGCGAAGCGTCGGTCCACCCCCTCAACATCTCACTGGCATTCTATCAGTCAACAAAAATAATAATAATAATAATAAAAAATCAGACATCATCGTCGACACGCCGGCCGGCTAGCGATAACTCTACCCAGCCGACCGGCGAGCACCCCATTCGACCGGTCGGCGACGATCCTACTCCGCCACCCCGGCAACCTGCTGGTCCTGCAAAAAAAAAAAAAAAAACGTCACATTTGACAAACTAAAAAGACAAACTCTATAGTATCCTTCAGATGTGGTCGAACAACATCAATGTTAGTGAGACGCACCTTAGACAAACAAAGAAACAACTTAGAAGGGAAGCGCACTCAAGCTACAAATCAAGCAGACCCCGCCTGTCAAGCCAAGCCAGCCACCGGTGATCAACCAATCCGGCCTTCACCGAATCAATCATATCGAGAATACTGACGATGAACCAAGCCGGCCTTACCGATCAAGCCAACTTCTGGTCAGCCGCAAACAAAATGAAATTCGACAAGCTTAGAACCCATAAGCTCCAAAAAAAAAAATGGCAAACTTGGTACCGCCAAGCTCCGACTTGCCACAAACAAAGTTCGGCGAACTTGGTTCATTCCAAGCTCCGAACTATCTAAAGGCGACGATCGGCGAACTTGGTACCGCCAAGCTCCGACACGCCACAAATGAAATTCGGCGAACATAGAACCCCTAAGCTCCGAACCACAAAAAAAAAAAAAAAAAAAAAACCGGAGAACTTAGTACCGCCAAGCTCTGGCTTGCCACAAACAAAGTTCGGCGAACTTGGTTCATTCCAAGCTCCGAACCATCTAAAGGCGACGATCGGCGAACTTGGTACCGCCAAGCTCCGACACGCCACAAATGAAATTCGACGAACTTAGAACCCCTAAGCTCCGAAAGGAAAAGACCGACAAACTTGGTACTGCCAAGCTCCGGCTCACCAAAAAACAAAGTTCGGTGAACTTGGTATATTCCAAGCTCTAAACCATCCGAAGGCGTTCAACAGGTTTGACACTGTCAAGTTCCGGCCCACAACAACAACAACAGAATTCCATCAACCATCGTCAATTCGACACAAAACATGAGGCCAACGCAAAAAAAAAAAAAAAAAAAGAAAAAAAAAGAAAGTCTCACAAGCCGGAATAACAACGGCCCCACAAGCCATCATTAAGCTGGCTCTACATCCCGATCATAAGCCGACCCCACAAGCCGGCACCTCATCGGACCCGCAGCACGGGCACCCGCCGACCATGCCTAGCCAACATTCACTAGCATAACAACGCCAGCGCCTGCCGGTCTCGCAACTTCAACACTCCTTCGGTTGACAAAGTCATCTTCGACGAAGACCACCACGTCATTTGCTAGACGGAAAAGCAGAGTTATTACGTCATCAAGTTGACGGTTGACAAGCCCAAACAATGATACTCGCAGACAATAGTCACAAAGAAGAAAACTGTTCGTCAAATATTTTGGCACTCGGAAATCAATCAACAGGTCACAGACGAAAGACTCAGCAAGAATTGTGCAGATAAAAATAAAAAAAGGAAAACTTTTTAGTTTCCTTAATGCGACAAGCGCTACACGGAAACTGGGGGGCTAATGTTGGACCAAATTTTAGACCGATACCCGAAGGCCCATACAACGGGACAAACCAAACACCAAAGGCCCGACGTCCACTGACCTATGCCACCTGCCGCCTAGCTGCCCCAACGGCCTGCCGCCTAGCCTCTTCGACGGCCTGCCGCCCAGCCGCCCCGACGGCCTGCCGCCCAGCCTCCTTGCCGGCCTGCCGCCCATACGGACCGACGGCCTGCCGCCCAGCCTCTTCGCCGGCTTGCCGCCTAGCCGGCCTGCTGCCTGGCCGTCCACTTAAAACCGGTTGCTTAACCACTACTACCACGATTGGCAGTTACAACTAAGAGACCGATCAAAGTGAAAAAGCAAAAAGAACATGGCAGTTAATCATGAACCCACGAAATCGAAAAACTACCCACTAAGGACGAGCTCCGAGGAAGAAGAATGAGGTCAGAAAAACCGCCCACCTCCGAACATCTATAAATAAAGGATCCGACCCTCGGACAAGGGGGGAGAATGATACATCGAAAAAAGGTACAACACCTGAAACTCTCAAGTGCCAGAGACACCCATCTCCGGCACCCCATTTAGTCCCCAAACAAGAACTACAGTGACTTGATTCCCTCAGTGGATACGTAGGCAGCCCGGTCTGACGGACCGGGTACAGTCAGAAACCCAAATCAAAATCACATTTTGTCCACAGATTCAAGATTCATCACTATCATCATCAATCAAGACTTTCTCCGACCCGTGGTTCAACGGAAGGCCGCCCAAGGTACGCGTCCACGTGTCCCGTTTCAGTTGAAGACGAAAAAATACATCAACACATCACAAACAAAAACTAAAAAGCTTAAGTAGAAAAATAAAATAAAATGTATTTCTAATTAAAAAAAAAAGTATAGTACAATGGTGTCCAAATATTCAAAAGAAAAAGAATAAATTCAACCATGTCGAGAAAAAAAAATATTTTGATATCATGGTTTATTCACTTCTTGAGAGTTTGTTTTTATCTTTTGATTCTTGTACGAGCTTTTGAGCCTATCAAGATCAAAATCTTATAGTATTCAAAACGGATTGATCGCTCACATTCTCATCTATTTGAGCATGTTTTCAAAACATTAGGGTTAACATACGTACTGCTCTTGATGCTAAATAACCAAGGGGACGGGATTGCGTAGATTATTGTTCTCACGACTCTTGGTTCAATATAATCAAAGGGTAGAAGACACAACCTTTTATAACTTACGCGGCTCATGATTGAATATGATCAAGGGGAGGAGTTGACAATTCAAATCTTGTTGGAATATCCTGAGCATTACTCTACAATATCGATGGATCATAAAGCAAGTCGCCAGTTCGTATCATTTAGTTATAAGAGCGTATGCTTCAGACTTAGTTTACGTATCTTTAAATTCTTGTTTTTTTTAAAAAGTTCATTGTAAATACCAGAGAGAGAGAGAGAGAGAGAGAGAGAGAGAGAGAGAGAGGCATAAATCTAGTTGTTTTCTTATTGCTACTAAAAAAAAGAAAAAAAAAACTAGGCGTGCAAAAAAATATATTTAGAGGTATTTTTTGTATGTTATTGTCTTATTTATGTTTTCCATTGTTGGGCTTGAATTTTATATGGTTTGATTTTCATTTGGCTTGTTAGTTCAAATAAGAATTGAAAATAAAGTTTTAGAGCAATAAAAGGAAAGAGAGAGTGTATCATATGAAAAGTTAAATATTGTATGATACACATGTGTTGAGTGATATTTTGTGAGAAGTGTGAGTGAAACACGTAAGGAAGTGTCGTGAGGATTTGACGTGATTCTCATTACGAGAAACACGATTTTCAAACGAAAGGGAACATTCTCAACAGGTTCTTTAGATAAGAACCCTGATTTATGCTCGATTGAACACAAATCTCGGCGAGGATGGATGTTGCCACAACAGTTGTGAAAGATCTGTTGATAAGACGAGGATTGAATGACGCCACAATCGGTTATATAAAGCCAATTGATATATCAAGAAATGAATGCCACAAGACGCAGTCTTGATAAGTTCGATAAAAAAAGTTCTTAAAGAACTAAAGAGAAAACTCTCAATTTTTTACTTCAAAATTCTAATCCTCTATTTTCATTGGTCAAGCCCTTTATATAGGTTGAGAGTTACATTGGAAAAACAATACTCTTCAAAGACTCTTAAATGCCTAAATTAAATAAAAGACTAGATTCATTACGCCCCATTACCTATTTTGACTCATTAAAGCATTATTAAAAGGAAATAACATTCAAACAAAATCTTCTGAGTGTCCATGAGCATTGAATCTGAAGTTGAACCTCTTTTGTATTGACTTTGTCTAGATTTATTACATTTGGAAAGGGTTGCATTGTTGGGCTTGATGTGAACGTTACTACTTTGTATTTAGTCTAAACTTCTTGGATTAATCCATAGAACTTCTTCATAAATATGTCATCTCATGTTCTTAGAATTGGACCAACTAAATGATTTATTTGACTTCTTAGCATTGCTTCTTATAATTCTGATCATGATTCTTTTCCTAAAATTTCTTTTTAGTTAATCATGTCTTGCAGCAAAGAACTAGTGAACAAGGAATGAGAAACAAAAATAATGTTTCGAACATATGCATTGCATATGGAGATGAACAAGATGCGAGATATTATTGAACAAACAAAAGAGGGACATTGGCGAGGAGTTGTCGAAGGTCGAAGACAAAGAAGATGCATTTTCGAAGGAGTGAGCGAATTTGTGCCACGAGGAGAAAGACAAGGACGGGAGTATAGTACGATCCTAGAAGTTATGACGAGGTTGATTGAACCCTTAGGAGCATCATGATAAAGATTCATTTGTTTTTAGGGGGAGAATGATCCAGAGGCATACTTAAAGCTAGGATAATTAGGGGCATCGATATTTGATTTCCACTGTTAGTCCGAAGAGAAGAAAGCAAAGTTTTTGTGCTATTGAGTTCCTTGATTAGGTCGGTGGAGAGGGAAAATGAGGAGACGTGGAGGAGCCCGGGAGGTGAGGGAGAGGTTGGGCTCACAAAGAAAATGTGAGAGAGAGGGAGAGAGAGAACTCGAAGGTCAAATAAAAAAAATGGCAAAGTATCGTCATTTACAGACAAAAAAATAGACAATGACATGTTTGCATTGGTGATGCATGTTGTCACTGTTATTTTGTTGCCCTAATTTTAGTGTCGTCAAAGCATTTAGGCACCACAAAATAAGCAGCGTTGACATGTTGTCGCTGTTATGTTTTTTCCCCAATTTTATGTACAAAATTTTCCTACCAATATTTTTCGATAATATCTTGTCACTAATAGTTTTTGATCTCGAGGAAAATTTTCCCATGTAAAACACTAGCGACAACATGTAATTGTCGCTGCTCATTTCGTGTGGTAAGAATATTCCCCTCCAGATTATCATCGACCATTGTTTTCAGTGACGATGTGTCGTCGCCCATGTATCAATATTAGCGACGAGTCGCTGTAAATGTTGTCACCCAAATGACAATTTTTCTTGTGATTGCTTTTCATATATTCATTAGAGATGCTATACGAGAGTTTGAAATAAAATTAAAATAACTATCGCTAGGGGCTTGTTCAATCAAATTTATTTAAGGAGGAATTGCAAAATAAAGCCATTTTTATGCCATTTAATAATCTATATCCCAAGTGGTGTGCTCCTTTTATTTTTACTCCGTGTTTGTAGTGTAAATTTTAAATTATAAATTAAAAGTGCATCTCACATAGGGTATAGATTATCATTATGCCAAGAATAGAGTATTCTTCAAAATTCCATTTATTTAATTATGATAGGGTTCTAGTATAGTCTTGTTTTACAACAAAGCCTCCCAAAATTGAAGTGTGTCATTGGCGGTATATTACACGAAAAAAGAAGAAGAAGAAAAAAGCAATAGGACTCTACATGAATTCTTTTGCTCTCCGTCGGAAGGCATGAAAAATCATTCAAGAACCTAATCATCTAAAATTACTTATAATATAATATGAAGAAAAAAAATCGTGACACAAATAGATTGTATTAAACTAAATAGTTACCGCAATCTTTTTTTTTTTTTTTATGAAATAAATTGCATTGTTTATGTGTTGCTAAAAAGAACAAAAGGGCCTTGTTGTTCTTAGGAGACTTGAGCAACACAACAATGGCTGCAAAGTACTCTCTCCCCCTCTTCTTCCATTGGCTCAAAGCTCATCCATGCATTGCTTGTTGCTGACGTGTCAAATCTGTGGACGATTGACTTTGTCCTCGGGGTTTCACCTTCAACTTGGTAACCAGCCAAAAAGTATAGATATGCTCCAATGGGTGCGATTGTGAGGTATAATTGTTGGACCAAGGCCCTATTATTGGTCTCGTAATTGGGGTTGCTTATAGGCCAATTAAGGTTTTGTAGCCTAGATCCTTCAACTTCGTTCCATATATTTTGTTCCCAATCATAGGCTTCTATGTGTCCCTTCCACACTTTTAGGCAATCCCCGGAGCTCAATAGCCTCCCATCAACGGCGACGATTTGATTAGGCGGGACGTCTAACTGCCACATTCCTGACACGAGATCCCAATCCCCCGCTTGCGTATCGAACACCTCCGCCGAGCTCCGCTCGGGCATGAAATTTAAGGGCTTAGCGTCACAACCTGCCTTCAGCGCGAACCCGCCCACTACGTGGATTTTCCCATTCCATGTCACCCCCGCGCATTTGTACCTACGCGTGCTCATGTTCGGGAGTGGCGTCCACATGTCGAGGGTGGGGTCGTACACCTCAGCCGACGCAAGCCCTATAGGGCTTGTCAGGGTGGACTTCCCCCCGGCCACATAAATTTTGTTGTCGCAAACAGTGCAAGCAAAATCGTACCTTGGGATTGCCAACGAGGCACATCTTGACCACTCCCCCGAGCGCAAGTTGTAGCGCCACACCGAGGCTACGACTTGTGCATCATCTTCGGCGGGTAAGCTATTGGTTTCTTCTCTTGATGTGCTTTGATCTCTTTTTTGTCGAAATAATCGGCCACCAATTATGTAAATTGAGTTACCAAGTGAGACCATGGCAAAGTCTTTTAGGCCATGGTCCTCAATTAGGTACGGAATTGATGTTACAAAACTCCATGTATTACTGGAAGGATGATAGGAAAATATCCGAATGGACATGATCGAGCTTTGTGGCTCCGGGTCTCGAAACCAAAATGCACAATAGACTACTTGATTTAGGGACCGAGAGTTGCCCGGGAATGGCGGCGGGGTCACGGGCCTTGGCGGGGTCCGTGGCCTCGGCGGGGATGGGAGCGAACCCATTGAAGTGTTTAGGGAATTTTGGTAGTTTAGAAAGATGGTTCTTAATAGTGTGGCTTCTACAATTGACAATTCGGAAGTGTAACATCAAGTGTAATAGAATTTATAGGACATGCCTGGCGAAAAAACCGAGTGATATGTTTATGGGATTCGACGCAAAATTGGCTTTAATAGTTGATGGCAATAACAAGGATTTTCTTGTTATGATTGATGAGTTAAATTGACGACTAAGAAAGGTTTGGTAATTGGATATAATTCCTTCTTTGTTGTCCATTTCATTGATAAAGGAAAAACCTTTCGATTCAATCGAGGACCTATAAAAGATATAAATTTGATTTCAGAGATTGCAGATCGTAGGAACAATTTGATTGGTCTATGTTTTTTTTTTTTTCTGACAAGAGTATACAAGTACAAATGGATTGGCGTTTTGTTTATGGCAGGTAATGGATTTGTTAATTTCTTTTGGGAATAAACAAGTAAAGGAAATGACATTGTCGCATCTCTATACAATTTGGAAAGGAATTGCCACATTATATTATTTATACATTTAAATAGACCGTTCAATATGGAACCTCCAAAATGAGTAGCCGCCTCCTATTTTCATAAATTGGTGGGTACGAACCCATGTCTCATGAAAAATGGGTACGAGGCCAACCCATTTGCCTATACCCGTTTTTTACGGGATACGTATCCCGTGATCCTTTTTTATTTTTTTTTAAAAGGATTATTGGATCAAAATCCAACAGTCCAAATTTTTTTCATTAAAAAAGGAATTCTTTTATAAATAAATAAATAAATATATATATATATATATATGAAAAGGGAAATGGGATGGGTATGGGAAAGCGGCTTCCCGCCATTTTAAACGGGTACGTTTCCCGTATATTTGTAAAAAAAATTGGGTACGGAAACGAGTCGGGTACCGTTTTGCTAAGACTACATATAAGTAACCAAGCCAGATTAGGTATATTGTTTGCAAAGAAAATAAGAAAGGAAAAAGAAAATAAAGAAGCTGCTGAATTTTGATTTCGTATTTTCAGACTACTGCTGTTGTGAACCTAGTGTAACTCAAGTTTAAGGTAACTTTAGAAAAATACTGCCACTTTAGATTTATGTTTGCTTTTAAACTTATCTTTGCCTTAAATTAATTCCTAAAACAAATTAGCATTGATTGTATATATAAGTATTTAATTGTTATTAATCAAAATGAGTGCATAAAAAAGTGACATTTCATCACATATTCTCAAAATTGGTTAAATGGAATGTGCATTATGTATCATTATATTTTAAAGCATTTTGAAAAGCACAAAAAAAATCCAATTTTTCTGCGTACCTTTTTTGGGTGCGTAAGCTGAAAATGAATTCCTGTCGTTTTCTGTTTGCCAAAAAACAAAAGCTAAGGGTGGATTCCTGTCGTTTTCTCAGGGAAATCCATATAATACATGAGCAATCCAAGAAAGAAAAGCTGGGTTAATTTAAAAAAAAAAAAAAACATTTTAAGTATCACCTAGGGGTTTTAAATAGAAAAGTGTTATTTTATTATTAAAAATGTATTTGGTAATATGTTTTCGTTTTTTGTTTTGTTTTTTTTTTTATAATTAGAAATAGGAAAAATTCCATGAATGACCCCTGGGTTTTTAGGTAATACCACGACACCTCATTCAGTTTACTATAATTCCTTAATCACCCTTAAGTTTTTAAGTTCGGTTCAAATTTAGCCCCTCCGTTGACTTGGCGTTGAAAAAATCGTGAACATTTTTTATAATTCCACAACTATCCTTATTGCCATGTCATTTATCTTGTACTAGAATTGCCAAGTCAGCTATCCAGTTTAAGAACAACCTAATCCCTAAATTATCAAAAGCCAAACAAGAATAAAAGAAAAACAAAAAATTTCTCCGTTGTAAGCCCAAAAAAAAAAAAAAAAGAGATTTTGGGTTCGAGGTTGGGTGTCATGGGTTTGGGGGTCGGGGTTCAAAGGTAAAGGGGTTTGACAGCGGCCAGTGTTTGGAGGTTGGGGTTTTGGGGTCATGGTTCGGAGGTCGATGGGTTTGGGGTCGGGTTTCGGAGGTTGGCACTGGTGGGTTCGAGGTCGGGGTTCGAAGTTCGGTGGGAGTTTGGGGTTGGAGACCGAGGTCGTGGATCGAGGGTCAGAGATTGGTGGTCGGACGGAGGCAGGGGTCTTGGATAGAAGGTCGTGCAGAGGTAAGGGTCGGAGATCAGTGGTCGGGGTTTGGAGATCGGAGCCAACACCCACGTCGCCCCTCCTCGTGAACCCCCTCCACGAATAGCCTCTGCCAACAGCCCCGCCGCCCCTCATCGCGAACCCCCTCCACGAATAGCCTCCGGCAACAGCCCCGCCGCCCCTCCCCACGAACCTCGCCGTCCCTCTGCGAACAGCCCTGCAGCCTCTCCCCGCGTACCCCCACTCCTCGCGAACCCCGCCGCGAGCCTCGTCGCCCCTCCGCGAACATCCACGCCGCCCCTCCCCGCGAACCTCGCCGCCCTTCCACGAACCACACCGCCCCTCCACGAATCCCCTTGCGAGCCTCGTCGCCCCTCCGTGAACAGCCCTGCCGCCCCTCCCCACGAACCCCGCTGCCCCTCTACGAACCCCCCGCTAGCCTTGCCGCCCCTCCCCGCGAACACCGCCGCCTCTCCGCGAACCACCCCCCCCCCCCCCCCCCCCCCCCTCCCCCCCCCCCCTCCCCCCGCCCCCCCGCGAGCTCGCCGCCCCTCCGCCCATTTGAACCGGGTTTTTATTTCATTAGTGAAATCCACACACACCAAACCCAAAAAATGAAAATAATAATAATAATAATAATAAAAGGGTATTAATAATTTTGGACCTGTTTGGATGCAAGAATAAAGGAGATTCTAATAGATTTATTGCTCATTATACCAAAACGACGAAGTTTTATATAGGTGCATTTTCGACATTTTACACCTTATTTCAACGCCAAGTCAATAGAGGGGTTAAATTTGAACCGAACTTAAAAATTTAAGGGTGATTAAGGAATTATAGTAAACTGAAGGAGGGGTCGTGGTATTACCCAAAAACTCAGGGATCATTTATGGTATTTTCCCTTAGAAATAAGTTTTTAAAATAGAAACAAAAATAATTATTGTCAATTTTTTTTTAATAAAAACATCAAATCTTAAAAAAAATTTTGTGTATTTTCTCAATTATACGTTCTCCTTATACTTCATCTTTATATATATATATATATATATATATATTTTATCTTTTCACTCCCTCTTTATCAGTTATAAACTATTATTTTGTATTTTTTATTTTTTTAAAACAAAAAACAAATAGTGATTACCAAATATATTTTTTATTTTTTAAAATTTTGAAAAAAAAAAAGCAAAAACACTTCCAAATTTTTGTTTATAAAAATAAAAAAACAAAATGTTATCAAACATAACCCTAATTATTTATGTATCAAGTATTGTGTATCACCTACTATGCCTCAAGGACATTTGTGCCCCTCCTTTTACGCTATTAACATTTTTAATTATCGCCTATTATGTTTATTGTATAAAAATAGGGCACAAATTAAAAATACAACACAAATTATTATTATGTTAAAAAAAAGGCATTTATGAAAATCCCCCGGCCAAGCTCGGCCCTCTTGGGATTCTGGAATGTGATTTTCAATAGGGTACACTTTAGGACTATATAACTCATTTGTAAAATGAGTTGCGCAATATGATTGAAGACTAGTGACGACTAAGAGAAACGACATGTTAGTAATAGTGATAATTGGAGAGAAACGACATGCCTTCTTATGGGTTTTAAAAATTTTGATCAAACGACATGCCTTCTTATGGATTAAATTGAAGACCTCTATGACTGTAGCATCTACGGTAGCTTAACAAAATTACAAAACTGCCCTTTATAGCATCTACTGGTTATTTGCAGTTATTTTGTTGGCAAAGGAAGAGTGTTGAGTCAATAAGAAAAGAGGAAAGATTTCAATTTGCTTTTTTATTTTATTCTATACCTTTTGGAATTAAAAACCCATAGACAAAACCAACCCATTATTATTTTTCGTAAGAATCATTCGAAACCCAAGTTCACTCTTCCTCGTAATCACCATAAAAAAAAGGAATTAATCTGATAAAGTATAACATGAATAAAAGAGAGTGATTTCTCAGCCTTGACTATGAAGAGCTATAATAGTGAAGGTAAAAGAAGCCCTGAAGCTGAATTTCTAAAAGTCATTAAACTGAAACGATTTCTTCCGGTGATGGTGGGTGATACCGAGATAGAGAAACAAGTGACTTTTGAGAAGAAGGCCGTAATTAATGAATGTATGGGACTGTATAGGAAAACAAAACAATAAACGGAATGGAGCGGCAACGTTTGTTACTTGAAAACTAATGATGATGTGTCGCTTTTATATTGGATGGACAGAGAGCTGCCCATTAAAAGCATGTATACATTTTAGGAATTGATTGGTCTCAACAAAATTACAAAATAATTGGATACATCACGATGATTTTTTTGTTTCTACACTTTTTAATGTCAAGTTTAAGATTGCTTCAAATTTGTATTTTGATTAATTCTGATATCTAATTGTGTGCGAATATTAGTGGAATAAAAATCTTTGCCCAAATTTTTTTTTTCGAAATATATTAAGGGCCAGTTAAGCAACTAGTCATTTTAAAGATAATATTTGAAAGATTTTTAGTCATAGTTTCACGAAATTAAAAATTTAGTCATAACATGTAACAAAAAATGTTACATGTAACATATATACGAGTAAAAAGTGTAATATTACATGTAATTTACACGTATATATGTTATATGTTACGGGTAAATCCTTAATTTTGACATTTTATGGCTAAATCTTAAAAAATTACCCAAAAGTTAGGTTAAATGCCTAAAAAACCCATATGTTAATTATTCACTTTAATTTATATTGCGGTGGCAGTTATTATATGATCGAAAAATTTCAATACACGAATTGTTAATTTTAAAGTGAGTAATGGACGAGGATGATCATTCCAAATTTTTTTTAGGGAATCATTCCAATTAAGTGATTTAAAAATAAGGTTAATGTTTATAATAATTAAAAATATAATTATAAAATAATTGTAAGAGATGAATTAATCTATGCATTTTACTATTAACAGCTATAATCTCTTAAATTTTTTGAAATATAGACTAAAATTAAAAAAAAATAAAAAAATTTGTTTAAGTAATTGACCCATAATAATTCATTTTAACATCACAATTTTAAAGAACAACCATAGTTCCAAAAAATAATGAAATTAAGAGATTACCGCGATTAATAGTAAAATGCATAGACTAATTCATCTCTTACAACTATTTTATAAAGGTAAAATCACATCATGTTGTAGTTGTTCTTTAATTAATAAAAACGTTAGTTATTTTTTTTAAAAAAAAATCTTTGAATAAATGACTATTTACTCAATTTTTTAACTTTTTCTTTTCACTTTAACATTGCATATCAAAAGAAAAAAAGAATATATGTGTGTGAGTGAGTACTAAACATTATTACCCGTACTCTCATATATTTTAAAGGAAAAAATAGCATCGGTCTCTTTGTTCTTTCATTTTTTAACGGAGCTATAATTTAGACTATAGACTGTATTACAGGTATAGCAATTTTAGTGGAGTTACTTTGCACCACGAAATTTGACGCAACTATTGAAAATAATCTCTTCTTATTGGTAAAACGTATATTGAATACCCTATTATAATTATCCATGTATTTAGTGAGCGATATGATGTTTTCATAGTTCAAGCATCTAATAGTTAAGATTTAGTGACCAATGTGATGCTAAAATCAACTGACATAATTGCCAAAATTTAGGCAGTAATTATTAAATATCAATCATGAACTTTCTTACATTATTATTTTTATTTAGATTACTTTTGTTAAAAAATTAAAAAAAAAAAACCGCAGCAATGCACGGGTTCTATGCTCGTTTTTGTCTAAAAGAATAGAAAATAAAAAATAAAAGTGTTATAAAATGCAATTTTAGATTTTGACAATAATGAGTGGTTGATAGAATGACGAGTAGTCACTCGTGGAATTTAAAAATCTAGTAGTGACCTAATGGTGTGTTTGGGGCACCAGATTGGATTATATAGGAATAGATCACATGTGTAGGATTGAATTTGATAAGAGAAGATTGTATATGGAGTAGTATTGGATTAAGTGAATTGTATATGATATTTACTTTAAATAAAAAAACTATTTAATTAATCAATTATAAAATATTATTTTTTCCTTTTATTTTTAGAGATTATAGAGTAAATAGCCATTTTTGAAATGATATTTTAAGAAAAAAGGCAACGTTTTTATTAATTAAGAAAATAGCTATTTTCTTATCCATATGATGGTGTGATGCTACCTTTGTGGCCTTAGTTTTATAACGGGCTAATGATTAATTTCTTAAATTTTAAAAATATTAGTCATTTTCTTAAAACATAGACTAGAAAATAGCTAAATACCAAAGATATTCTTTTTTATTGATAAATTTAAATTATCTCACCTAATGTTTGCATCAATAGCATAAAAATTATATTGTTTAATCCAATCTCATACTATACAATGTCCTACCCACCAAACATACAAGTGTAGTGTGTATATATATACCAATCTAATAAAAATTAAAGGCTTTTTTTGATAGTTTTGAGAAGTTAACCAAACTTACTTTGTTAGAAGGCATTAGTAAATGCAATATTCTATAAGAAACTTTTTACTACACAACTTTTGCAAAGGACCCCTTGATTAATATTGTTTCGAGTATCTACCGCCAACTTAATTAATGCTTTGTACGTGGGAAATTCTGTAGTGGATTTTTTTTTGTGGTGGGAAATAATTTTGAATGGTAAGATTCACATTTTGAAGATGCGGGACCCACCAAAAAAGTGAATTTGACGGTCCAGAATTATTTCCCACCACAAAAAAAACCCATTACAGAAGTACCCTTGTACGTTAATGTTTTATAATTATACATTTATACCAAAGGGAGGTCTCATTCTCTCTTGTTATGTATCTACAAAAAGCTATTATGGCTTTGCTCATCCTCCAAGAAAAAAAAAAAAAAAACAGCCAAAAAAGAAAGGTTTGTTTCACGAGTCCCAAATGGTTGTGGCTATAAGGTAAACCATTTGATAGAGACAAGTCTCCAATGGGGACCGTTTTGATACAATGTTACGTACTGCAAAAACACCAACGTTTCAAACGAAAATGCCAAGTGGAATCTCTGAACCCACAAAAGCTCAAATGGCCAAGGCCTAAAAATACCCCAAAAAAGAGAAGAAAAAACAAGACTTTTTTGCACATAGTTTATGGTCCCACATTAGGGTTTTGTTTGTTTTGGGTAGAATGACAGGTCATCTCATCTGAATATCGGCCCAAAAACTGTGTTGCTAAGCAGACTTGCATGGTTTAAAGGAAAGGCAAAGGGTATTGTGGAGACGGGTTAGACAGAGAAGAATTTGAATGAGCATACTGTAAAAGGCAAAATGGCTTTGGAGAAAAAGACAAGGAAAATTAAAAGAAGCCCAGAATTAACAGAAATAAATAAATTCAATACTCCCAAAAAAAAAAAAAAAAACAAGAATCTTTAAATGTATATTCCTAATTTCCTACTAGTGCATTATGTGTTATAATATCGACAAATCAGTAGACAGTAAAAGAAAAGAGGAGCTTTGATATGATTGATCGGTGATTACGTATCATGTGAATGGTTGATTCTCGTTAACAAGGAATCACCTCTGGCGTATTAAGCGATCTTGAGAATAATTAATGTCAAAGAGCCAATGGTGCACTAGGGGACTCCGATTTTGACCATCCGATATATAAGTCAGCACTGTGCTTAAGAAAGTTTAAGAACGAGTTTGTGATTAGTGAATAACTAACGAATGAGTTACTTAATTATAATTTTCGGTTGATCATTTTCCTTCGTAAGGGGGTGTCATTTCATTTCAGAAAGTTACCTGTTCTCTTAATATTTCTCAATATCTTTTATAGAATTCACTGAGTAATTGAGTAACTATCTATTTGAGACCTGAATGTAATTTGTGGTAATTTGACTGATTGATTAAAATCATGTGCAAGTAATTAATGACTCAGCTAGTTACTCATTTATTTTCAAAATTTTAGTATTTATTTTTATTTTTGTATAAATTTAGTGTGTTATCGGGCACTCCTAGTAAGGTCATTTTACCCCGAGGACAATATGCCCGACTAACTTTACTTGTCAAATTTTGAGAATAGACTTATACAAGTATCAGAGGAACAACCATGCGTCCTTTTTCAGACGGCCAAGAGTCGCGACCTCGAGGAAGGTCCTTGGGGTAAGGGGTCATCGGGAGTTGTACGATGCGTCCTTTTTCAGAGATAGTAATTTTGAAAATCATAGGATAATCTCGGCCAAATCACTCTTGAACGAAGAGAGTGATGTCAGAACAATCCTCTTGATATGATCGGGTATTAGAGGAGAGAATTACACTGATTAGGGGTTAGATTAAGACAAATCTCGTGGTTCGTACTCCAAAGCCTGAAATTAAGGAAAAGTATCTTGCAAAAGACACGAGTATATGAATCTTGGAGCTAAGTAAGACAAAGGAGGAGATCGTCATTTTCACTAAATAAAACATCCCCTTGCAAAAATTGTCTTGAAAGAGAGAAAACCGCTATGACCAAAAGGAGGGTGGCTCTAATTTCTTTATTTTGCAGGTCCCCTCCACATTCCGACGATCATTTTTGTTGACAAAATTCTAACGTCAACATTGAGTATTTTCTTACTTCACAAAAAAAAAAAAAAAAAGAATTTTAAATTGAAAAATTATATTGAATACCCTAATTTAAATTAATACTAAATTTTTTGAAAACTATAACAAAATACCCAAGTGATTCAACTACTTGGTGGTAATTAAATAAATTACCAAAAATATGTATAAGTAATTAACGAAATTACTAGTTACTTAATTACTTCAAAAGTTTGAGCATTTATTTTTATTATTGTGAAAACTTGGATATTTCTCTACTTTACCCTTTTAAATTTAACTTTGCTCTTTTAAATCTTGCTTAAAATAGTGCAATCAAATAATAATTTAAATACAAAATTTTGAATTTTTTAACTCAAATTAAAATAATTTAAATTTTTTTGTTTAAATCACCAAATAAAAGAAATTTTAAGAAAATAGCCACTGTTTACAAAATAATTTTAAAAAATAGCCACAGTTTCAAAAAATTTAAAAACTAGCAATTTCAGAAATTTCTGACACGTGTCAGAAATTTCTTACAACACATTTTATGTGTAGTTTTGTTATTGTCAGAAATTTCTTACAGTGTGTAATGACTAGTTTTTAAATTTTTTGAAACTGTGACTATTTTTTGAAAACAGACAGTTCAAAATGACTATTTACCTAACTGACCCTAAATAAACAGCCCCAATATTCAAAGGCAGGAGGGGAAAAGTTTTGCCTTGAGCAAACAATTTGAGGTCGATTTTAATATTAGAATCTAGAATAAGTACCGGATCTTATTTGAGATACAAACAGAGGAGTTTTATGAACCTAAAAGCAGAATCCAAACTACCCTAACTTATGTAATAGGAGCTCAGAGCTCTAAATGAAGAGAGTGACACTTTTTGAGTACAAATTAATTAATAATAAAAAAAACAGTCAAAACGTGGCATGATAAAATCAGAGAAAATACCGTGGTAGTAATTATGATTCGTTATGCTACAGCCACATTCTGATGGTGATACGACCTCTTATAGACCTCTCTCTCTCTCTCCACAGACTCTTTCTTTTCCCTTTTTTTTTTCTCTCTCTCTCTCTGGATGATGGAATTTTTTAGCATCCCAATGTGATTCTTTTTTTCTTTTCTTTTATACCCTTTCCCAGGAAAAAAGAACATCACTGTGGAGGCTGAAACTGAGCCCTGCTCAAGCTTCTTTGGAAGACACAAAAAGATTACACTTTTTTTCCTTCTTTTTTAATTTTCTTTTCTTTTCTATTCATTCCCTTCATTCTTTCTCCTAAAGATGGCTTCTTTCTCTGTCTTCTTCTTCTTCTTCTCACTCCAATCTCTCCTTTTCCCAAGTATTTAAGCTTCTCTTTCCCAAGGCCCTTGAAAGAGTTTCAATATATATCCCATCAATCAAGCAAAACAATTGAAAACCCAAGTGAGAGTTTTTGGTGTGAGACTGAGAGGAAAGCACAAGCGTTGAGATGGGTATGGGTGTTGTGAGTACAAAGGGCAAGAAGAAGCACTTGTTGAGGAGCCTCTTCTGCAGGCTGAGAGCTTCACTGAAGAAGGCTGCGAAGAGTGGGACCAGAGAGAAAATCACATTCCATTATGATCCTTCAAGCTATGCTCTCAATTTTGATGATGGTATTGGTAATGGTATTGGTGGGCCATGCTCATTGCCTTCATACAAACTTGCAACAATGCCTCAGCATTGTTCAGATACCAAAGAGATTCAGTGGGTTTATGTTCTTTGGGTGAAATATGAGTGATTATGATTGTACAAAGAAAGAAAAGAGCAATTAATGGAAAATTTGCTATCCTAGTTTTTGGTTCCTGTGTTAAGAGAGGATTTAGTTGATTTTTCCTTTTTTTTTTTTTTGAGAAAAAAAAAATTTGGGGTTCAGATCTCAGCCCGAGCAGTTTAATATTTGTTCAAAAAGTAATAATCTAGTGGTGTTCTTTTATCATTTATCATGTTCAATTATTATTATTATTTTTTTTGTCTATATTTGTTTGTTTTTCTTTCTTGTCTGTGGCACCAACTTCCTTTGGTTTCTTTAGCATTTACCACTTGCACCTGGTGAGTACTCAAAAGTCCAAGAAATAGCGTCAGAATGTGCCTTGAAATTGCTCTCATTTACTCTGCTTGTCGTTTCCGACAAAATTGGCTAGACAGCAGTGCAAATGGAAAGATGGTACATATTGTATTTTTCAAAATGCTTGTGCCTTGAAATTGCTCTCATTTAGTCACTGTTTTGCTTGGGGAAAAAGAAAATATCCAAGTAAGAAAAGATAACCATTTTGATATCCACTTTTACAAATGATTTGGAGGCCACGGAAAAGCTAAAGAATGGAAATAGATCTGGCATTCACGAGGGAAACTAAACAAAAGTCATGTTATCAATCAATGCACATACATCATGATGGGATTCAATGAACCACAAACAAATATAAACCCTCCTAGAACGACATTGCCACAAATTTCAAACTGCAGGGTCGTCTAACATGGCTGTAGATAAGTCGTTTATCCGAGGATATGCTGCTTTTTCGTCGAGCTGGTTTTGTGCCCATATCAGCATCTTCAGCAAACTTGGAAGCTTTGGATCTGTTGTTCAACAAAATGTAGAGATTTTGATCAGCCTCTCCGAGATTCTATCAGAATTAAACCTTTTCCAGAATCAATGGCCCAAAACACACATATAATAAACTGTCAAACATATTTGGGAGAACTTATTTGAGCAACAAGTTTATTGAAGTTTCACCACTCTCCTCGTCTTAAAATTTTGTCCGTTCCTAGCAGCAATACCTTCTTGTCTCAAGACAAGAGAACCGAACTTCCCATACTATCAAAATTCAGTACAACAGTTCCTCTTTCCTATCCATTATAGTTCCTTGGATTTGTAAATAAGGAGAGACCGAAAAGGTCTACCGTCTTTCAAAGGAAAGCAAAGTTAAAAACGGATGTCTCCATGAAACAATTGAACATATTCAAGATGAATGAAACTTCAACAGCAAAAAATTAAGAACTACTTCCATATGACAATCCTCAACTAGGATGAAATACCTGGACATACTAAATTCAGGTTTATAGTTTTTTAAGCACACAGAAACATGATGTAGATAGCAGCAATATACCAATACTGACCTTTTTCATGACTCTGGCTGGTGAGGATGGCTGCGTTTACTTCACTAGCGGTCTTTAGACGCTGTGATATGTCCAGAAGCTCTCCAACAGGACAGTTTGAGACATCTTCAAATGCTAGAAGTGCAACTGTCTTCTCCAACTCCTCCAAAAAGCTTTGCTGCAAACGGCAACAAAAGATGTCAATTTGCTCATTCCGACCAAGTATAGGAACCAAAGACAGAGCCCAGTACAAGTTCCACACTCAGGACATAATTACATATTTTTGTTAAGTAAAAACTTACTTAAGTCAACAGTCAAATCTGAACTTATTTTCAGAAATGCGTGACTTAATTCAAGTAAATAAATAATGAAATTAATGGATTTGACCAACTTCGATTAAGTAAAAGGTCAGAAGTAATGAGGAACTTAAAAGGCATCGTATGGATGAATTGACAGACAGTGGAACAGGTATATAGATGTCGAATTTTACATTTTCTTCTCCCCTTGGTGCTAATTCCTCCTGAGCAAACTCCAGAGCCTCTTCTACTTTTCCATTTCTGATTAGCTCAATCAACCTTTGCTGTTGGAGATGGAAAAACAATTGGGGATTTGTATCCAGTATCTGCATTCATGTATAACGGCATTTTTAAACTAGGAAAAGATTAAAAAATTGCATATTGCAAAACATTTCCAGTGTATGTGTGTGTGTATCTAAGAAGGGGACTACAAAGCTCAACACAACCAAATGAAACAGCCAAAAAGGGAAAAAATTTTACCAAACCAGAATAGTGAAGCTATTTATACATTAACATCAGATCAAATCCTAAATTGTAAAATTGAGAGAGATCAAGAATTCCACTAATCTTAGTGTTAGTTTACCAATGCACAAAGCTTAAGCTGATAAAAGGTCGGACGGGCAAACAATAGCTTTTATATTTCAATACTTTTAGTCATGTACCCAATTGAATTTAGTGGTAAATTTCTTTCAAATATTTTTCCAAACGTTTATAGAACTCTTGGACTCCCAAATTTGGAGTATTCTACTTTCACTCAATTCACATTCACAGCTTCCAAAAGCATATGATATTAAATGATCAAGGGTCTAAATTTAGTTTATGTTGCTAGTCTTGGATCCAAGGGGGATGCGTATAATGGAATTACTTCTTCAACGTATTACTGCATCCCCAAGGATTAGGCCAAAATATTATGGTCACTGGGATATTTATTTGGTACTTCACAAAGAGCAGCAAATGCCATTCTAATTCTTCACGGGGGATTCAATCCACAAATGTCAGATTAGAACTAATAAGTAATCCTAACACTAAAGTATTGTAAGAGTTACTAAACATTGCTAGTAAGGAAGGGGGGGGGAAAACATAACACTACCTCAGGATTTAGATCATTAACTTTCTCAATCGCGTCCTCAACATTCCCACATTGCACTGCCTTCTTAACAGCCATGCGATCCGTGATTGTTGCTATATCAATATCAGCTATTTTTTACTAAGGAATAACGAAGAGAAATCCGCAGTACGAAAGAACCAAAAGCATCAAAGCACAGAAAAACACCACGCCAGTCGGACACCAAATAAACCAAGGATACGTTGAGTTCCCGATTCCATCCGGAACTTGTCGGCAGCTTCTACAAAGCCTTCGGTGACCAGAAAATTCATCACCAACTTATTCATGTCCTCCTTCCTAATCTTCACATCACTGAGCTTCTTCTCCCACTCCTCCCTCGTAATCACTTTCTTCGACGTTGCCTGTTACACAAAATTCGACAAACTTTCTTCACCAATACATACATACATACATACATACATACATATGCCTAACTCAACTCCCAAACTAACAAACAATCTAATTTTGCATTTCTCTTTTTCACAATTTTACAGAATCGAGATTGATATTATGCCAAAATTAAGACCTAACTACAGTATCTTTAATCTCAAATCCATATATCCTTGAATAAGCACCGAAACGCTTGCAATAAATTGAGAAGCGAAGAGCTCTTTCGTTACCATTGCTTCGATCTCTGCAAGCTGACGAATCACAATCCAGAACAGTGACATCAGTGCACAGCCTGCGAGGCCATCTTCAATCCAGCGAAACAGCTTTCACAAACTCTCTCTGTTCGAGTTTCAGGCCATAAAAGATGAACAAAAAAGCACGGAAAATCAGATTGCCAAACACTGAATCGCTATAATCCGAAGTCTCAACTAATCCAAGTCAAAGCTGTTTGAATCCAGAAACCATTCGCCAACGGCTTCGGATTTCGTTAACCTAAGCCCTAGAAGTTCTAGAAGATCCGAAAATGAAATGGGAAAATGAGTGGAGAGAGGAAATTCTCGGGAATGTTATTGTTTTCCGAGAAAATTAGGGATTGGAAAACGTACCTGAAGAGTGAAGAGTGGGTTTTTTTTTTTTTTTTTTTTTTTGTTCTCTGGTGATTTGTGTAGAATGGGCGATTTAGTGTGTAGGAGTTGGGAGGTCCGGTGATATCTTGCTTCGTCTGGCTGGCGAAGAAAATTCCGTTTCCCGTTTGGTTTCCAATCTTCCGGTTACCCTTCTTTTTTAGGGGCTAAAACATAAATGGGTTTGGTTTCTATTCCACACTATTATTTTGAGGAATACCCCATTCTTGACACAATAATAATCTATACCCCATGTGTATTACACTTTTAATTTATACCCCAAAATTTACACTACAAACATAGAGTAGAAATGAAGGGAGCACACCACATGGGTATAGATTATTAAGTGGTATCAAGAATGGCTTTATTTTGAAATTCTCGAATTTTGAAGTGAAATAAACTATTATAATTTAAGGATTTTTAAGTATTTAACTACATTTTTGGCTAATTTTTTAGGAATTAGCCATAGTTTTATGAAATTAAAGATTTAGCCGTAACATACGTGTAACATATTGTGTTACGGCTAAATCCTTAATTTCATAAAATTAGGGCTAAATCCTTTAAACTTTACTTTTAAAATGACTAATTTTTTAACTGGCTAAATAATCTTAGTATTTTTACGCATTAGAAAAGTAAAAATGACTCAACTGAAAATATTTAAATGGTTGAACAAAATAAGGTGTTAACCTTTGTTGTGCATATCTACATATTGTAGGAATTTATCAAATAATTCTATATTTTTTAGAAAAAAATGTATGATAGACTCTGATTCATAATTTATATAGAGAAATATTTTGAACACAAGTCGATTTAACTAGTAAGCTACTAATAAAACACTTTAGAGATGAAACATGTATTAAGTCCTATAAGCGGGAGCTCCAAGATAAGATTTTGAAGTTGTGTTACACGACTTAAAACGACGTGGTACTGTAATAATAATAAGGTGACTTGGAGTTCATAAAACAAAAATAATTTTTTTTTTCTTTTAAAAAGGTAAGAGGGTGGCTGATACCCAAATAAATTTTTGTTTTTCCTCCTACCTCCCTAAGAATCGAACCCAGAAATATGCACCTACAAATATTAGCCACTTACTGCCTGAACAACGCCCGCTAGGGCTAAAACAAAAATAATTGAAATAACATGCCAAATGACTAACATAGCCAAAGAACAACAATAAGCTTGAGTATAGTAGAGATAGCATAGATAGATTAATGCTAATGTATAAGAAATGAACTCTATGGCGCATATGGTGGAATGAGGAGGGTGGTAATTGAATGTATCGCTCACACTTGAAGGTGTTGGAAATGCTGAAGTTAGGGGCAAGTTCTAGTTTGAACCATTGTCAATGGTTTGAAAACGGTAACGGTTAACTGTTTACAGTTTAGTCGACTGGATAACCTTTGATTTTTTTTTTTGGACTAGAGCCGTTGGATTTCAATCCAAAGCCTGATCACGATTCCCCACCCTTAAAAAAAAAAAAAAAACTGCCTCCCCTCTCTTTTTCAAAAGTCAAACACATTTCTCCTTCTTCTCCACTTCTAATTCTTCAAAAATTATCCTAAAAATTCCCAAAAATCCCAAATATTATATAGTAATTTATATAATATTTATATAGTTATTTATTTATAAATTTATAAAATTATTAGTTTAATAATTATATATTTACATAATATTACAATTTATGGCTCACGAGCACACTCCGACTTCTTGTCCTTGTCGTTGGATGCCGGTTAACGAATTTTTTAGACTTCACGAGCTCGGGAGATGAAGTGGATTTGAACGCATCACCGAATATGGCTCATTTTCGCGAGTTACTCGATCAACCATTTGGTGCGAGTTCAAGCATGATTGGTGGTGATTATAGTTATGATTTTCCTCCTCCTCCTCCTACTCCTCTACCTCTTCCTCATTTCCATGAAGAGCCGGCCCCGCACATGGACGGCTCACATCGTCTGGCGAAGGAGGAGGAAGCGCTGGTTGCAACGGCAGACCTGTCGCCATCAATACGTCCTCAAAGGAAGACGATACGCTCTAAGGTGTGGCGATTTTTTGATCATGCTTACACATGGTGTAAATTATGCCGAAAAAATTTCAACACGAACTCAACAACGGGCACAACGGCACTGAAAAATCACCATAAGAAGTGCCAAGCTTAACATGATCGTCTAGCAGCAGCGGCAACGGTGGCGACAGGAGCGGGAACGGCTGGCATGTCAATACCCGTTGGCCCTTCCTCCCAGGTAAGTACTTTTGACCCTCAAGCACATAGGGAAGCATTAGTGAAATACATTATGGGTGCGGACATGCCAATTAGTTTAGGAGAACACCCCGCCCACATTGAATATGTTAGGAGTTTAGTTTCAGATTATCAACCCGTCGCTAGGAATACAAGTAGGAGTGATTTAAAGAAATATTACAAAAAGAGACGGGCTGCTCTAGTGCAAAAATTAGAGAGGGGAACATTTAACGTTGCATTTAGATATTTGGTCAGGTAGAGCTAGGGAAGATTAGTGTAGTGATTTATATAGACAGCGATTGGGTTTTAAACAAACGCATTATAGATTTTCGTTTACTTGATGTTAGACACATAAGAGTTATCATTGCACCTTGTCTTGGCCCATCGCAAGGAAAGCTATTCAGCGCATAGTTAACGTTTTAGAGGATTTTAATTTACAAAACCATGTCATAGCATTCACTATGGACAATGCATTGTCCAACGATAAAGCCATAGACATATTGCGTCCGTTAGTTAGCGGGTACCATGACTCGTTATTGTATCAAAGATGTGCATGCCACATCATTAACTTGATAGCGAAAGCCGACCTTAAGGAGATAGAGGACCAAATCCATAGGCTCTGATACACAATTTCATATTTTAAATATTCTAACCAACATATTGCCTCTTTTAGGCGCTATTGTAGGCACAACTGTGTACCACAACGGACATTCTCATTAGATGTTCCAACGCGGTGGAATTTAACGTACTTGATGATCGATTATGTTCTACCTTACAAACAAGTATTTACAGCGTCGCGGATACATAACGAGCTTACTCCATATAGCCTCACGGAGGACGACTGGACTGTTTGCACAATTTTTCATTCCTTCCTTAATACTTTTTTTTAACCATACTGTTAACTTATCTACAGTTTATACTCCTACAAGTAACGTAGCTTTACATTCACTTTTAGAGTTTACTGAAGCTTATTCTTAGCACAGAGATATTCCTTTTCTATAGGTGGCTATAACAAAAATGGAACAAATGTTTAAGAAGTATTGGGAGAAAATCCCATACTTCTATAGCTTTGGTTTCATTTTAGACTTGCATTGGAGGGTGGAGAATTATTTGAAAGTCCTTAAAGTAATGGAAGAAAATATGAACAAGCGAGAAGGCACAGCAGTAGCAATCTGTAATGATGCGACGTAAAAGTTCTTAGCATTCTACAAACGTACAGGATGAGTTCATATCAAAAGAAACACAACTACCAGATACCATACCAACCGCATATTCTTCGCCGGTGAAGTGCACAATATCCGTACTCCAAGCTAGAAGGAATGCGGCCCAAGGTTCTTCTTCGTCGTTTTCATCTCCAATGTCGCAAAGTGCGGAAATTCTTCGCTACCTCAACATATCGTGGGTCAATATGACGGAACAGGATTTCGACATTCTTTAGTGGTGGAAAGCACACGAATCGACGTTCCCAATTCTCGCGAGGTTTTCCTAGACATCCTAGGCATCCCCGTATCTACAGTTTCGTCGGAATCCGCCTTCAGCTCCTGCGGTCATATTCTCGATGAAAGACGGATGTCATTTAAGTCCGATATGGTCGAGATGATAACGTTAACGAAGGATTGGAATCAAGCGGCTCGACAGCTATAAGAAAATGTCGGCAACCCCGCTGAATTTGCCGAGTATTTTGATAACTTATATGTAAATGATCCCTTGGAATCCTAAAATGGGGGAATTCCATTTTGTAATAATTTTTATTTATTATAATAAAAGTTTTCATTTCATTTCATTATATATTTATTTAATTTTTAATTACATTGATTAATTAATCAATTGTATTTATCCTAAATAATTTTACTTTACTTTTTTTAATAATTAAAAAAAATATAATAAAACTTATAAAACTAAAACAAAAAAAATAAGTAAAACTTATAATGAAACTTATAAAATTATAAAACAAAAAAATTAAAAACTTATCAAAATAAGTTTTATAAAAAAAAAATGGCAAACAGTTTCCGAAGTTTAACGGTAACGGTTAACCAGTTTTATGGTAATAGTTTGACCAGAACCATTAACTGAGAATCGTAAAAAAGACGGTTCCGGTAACCATATTATCACAGCTCGAATCACCGCTATGATAGACTAAACATGCTGAGGGGATTTGTGTCGGCCCAAAGTCAAGCCAATGTTCAAACCTTCCCATATATGTTTTGAAACGGACAATGGCGCCAATATTTTGGGCATGCCCTTTTTAAACTAATTATATACTTGACGTGTTATCGGATGCTTATAGATGCTTAAAAGATTGATATTTCATTCTACCTTCCAATTATTTTGCCTCAAGATCTTCGTAACTCACTTTTGGATAATCCAAATCAACCGATCAAGCAGCATTAAAGAGAGTAAAACTGGCAAGTTTTAAGCAAAGGATGGAAAAGTGAACTCTACATTTCAATTTTACACGTTACAGAATCCCTAGATACCATTCAAGAGATTTAGTAGCAAATAAAGCAAAATACAATAAACTAAAAGAAAGAAAAGGTTATAGAAGAAGCTCTATATTATAAAAATCAAATTTGAAGCTCTTCTTCATCTTCTTGCATTTTTAATTTCTTTATTTCAAGCTGTGTCTCACTCAAAAAAAAAAAAAAAGATTTTTGGTCTATAAAGGTGTTTAAAGGTGTGGTGTGAGAGAAGAGTAAATTTACTCTCTATTGTAAAGTTACCCGCTGGGCTCTCCCTTGACCTTCCGACCTTCGCCCAGCCTCCCTCGACCTTCCGACCTTCGCCCAGCCTCCCCCGACCTTCCGACCTCCAACCTTCCGACCTTCGCCCAGCCCACCCTCCGCCTCCCTCGACCTTCACCGATGTTACTTGGCCACCCTCCTTTGCAACATTTTTTTTCTTCTCTTTCGGGTAATTCCCAGGGAAACAATTGTGTTGAAATTTTCGAGAAAAAACCGGGTAATCCGGTCATTATTCGCCGAGTAAAACCGGGTATTACCCGGTTTTTCCTTAAAAATTTTGTCTGGGAAAAAGCAACGGGGATTCTCTGGACCGAATTTGCACGCCAGATCCTTTAATTAGACCAAGACCATTTATGAAAGACTTAAAGACTCGCTAACTTTTGTTGTATACGTATTATGTCTTGTTGTTAGATTTAAATTGCCAACCATAACTATCTCACCCGTTTGTCCAGAAAACAGGACGGGACAAAGGAGACGAGATAGTTAATACAGCCCATTAACACTTCTATGCATGAAATGAGGCTAAACTTAAAATTAGAAACATTATTAATTCGAGGTGTTTAAGATGAGATGAGATAACTTGAAATATAAACTACAAGAAGATAGGAATATGTTTGACAATCGAGATCGCCCTTAATTAATTCACGCGACTTAACAAATGACAATGCATCACAGCGAATCCGCCACGTCATCCTAGTCACGGTGTGAACTCTGTGAGAGAGCACAAGTACAACACGGCGTACAGTAGAGAAAAGGTCATTAACCTGCGCACCCCTCCCCCTTAACCTGCGCACACGCACCACATTTTTCACGACTCACGACTTTGTCCTCTTCTCTCGTACACACAAACACAACACAACACAACATAACACCGCCAAAAAAAAAAAAAAAAAAAAAAAAAGGAAAAGAAATACCAAAAAAAAAAAGTAAAAAAAAAAAGAAAGAGAAGAAGAAGAAGAAGAGGAAAGAAGAGAAAGAGAAACAGAAAAGTCGCCTTATTGGACTTTCCCGGAAACTGCCTTCTCTACGACGAGACGGCCTAGAAAATTGGCTTTTTTTTTTTCTTTCCTTTTTTTTTTTTCCCTCTCCTTCGCTATCGCTTTTCAAAATTCTTGATTTTTTTCCTGGTTGTTTCCCGAGAAATTGCGATTCGGATTTTCGTCGGGCTTCAAAAGTCTCTGTTTCGAAGCTGGAAGAGTCGTGGGGTTCGGGTTAGGGTTAGGGTTTGGGAGTCGATTGGCTCATGTTGAGAGCGGAGGAGAGCTCGAATTTCTCCATGGAAGGTTGCTCGGAGCCGAATTGCTTCGGGGTGGACGATTTCGCCGAGGATTTGTTCATTGATCTGGATTTACTGTTGGGCGACGAGGGACACGATGATGGTTCTGAGGATTTGCAGGTACGGTTTTCCTTTGGTGCAATTTTGATGGAGAATTTGTGGAATGGTTCGGATTTCGCTTTCTGTGATGTTTATTACGGGCTTTGCGAAATCTTTTATTTTTTTTGGCTTTTTTATAGAGCTCTCCTTTTAAGGCATCGTAAAGAAGTCATTGAGCTATTTGAACTAGTTTGATTTGGTGATTATGTTTGTGCTTAATTGGAAACCCTGATATGTCAATGTTTAGCGGGTAATGGAGGGTTCTTTGTGTGACTTCTCAGCTTAAAATAGATGCCCAGAAAAATCTGAGTGTCTATGTTTGGTTTTGCGATTTGAGCTGTTATGGGTAATAAGGATTCTTGATGCTATTCGCTAGTAAAATGTATTGGTGAGAACAATTTGTTTTATTGAAAAAAGTGCGCAAGAGAAGATTTGACGACAGCCTAGATATAGCGAGTACTGGTTAATGGGCATTCGATAGTAGTATAGGTGATTATCTTGCAGGCAGGAAGGGCAACGAACAGTAGTGATGATGCTTAGAGCGCCTTTGTAATTGTTTAGACTTCTAGGTTTTTATTTTATTTTTTGAAATGAACTAGTCACTACTTTGATGTGGTTAGTATTTTCAATATGGCATGTGGGAATGTTGTAGTTATCTTGTGGCCTCTAACATGCTTTTAGTTGCTATTTATTTGTAATTCACTCTATGCATGGTCTTGATCAACCGAATTAGGGACTGTTTATACTGGCGAGCTGTAAGGTGGTAAAGATTAGCGAATAGATACTATGCTCTTTGTTGGGTTTGTGAAACTTGGAAGGTTTGATATGTTAGAACGTGTAGTGATGCAGCGAATCCAATATAGAAAACTTGGAAACGTTATATGGTGAAAGGAAATTGTACACAACTACATGTATTCTTTAGTGCTGCAGCCTTATGGTTAGTTTGAATTATTGGAAGAGGGGTTCTAGTTGCTGCAAGAATCTAAGAAAGGAGACCAATATATATATATATATATATATATATTTTTTTTCCTTTTTTTAAACACCGCATGCAATTTGATCACATTTTATTCTTTTACTTGCTCTACAATAATTTCTTCCGTACTTGGTTTTAATCAGCATTTATCTATTGGACAATGAACTTCTGGTATTTAATTGCAGAGTTTTCCTGAAGAGAAGTTGAAAAGAGCATCACCAAATGGTGAAACTCCTAGTATTGGAAACCGAGGTAACACTGATTGCATCCAAATCAGCTAACTTTTGCCTTTTCAAAAATAAAAAATAAAAAAAGAAAAAATCGTATCTTTATTTATTTTTTATCCCTCTAGAAAGTCATAGTTGAAACATTGTAATCCCCTTGGCTAATGGTTTTAAAATCTGATTTGATAGCAATGGGCGTACGGAATGATTTAGTGTGTCCCGACACATTGCACTCTTCATACAGCTCAGAAGTTTCAGACACTATGATAGGGGTTTCAGGTGGTTCCACAATTAACCAGGGCGTAATGCTCAGCCAGAGAGTTCAGGGGTCTCCCATGAATGCTTCTTCTGCAAGCTTTGAAGGCTGGATTTCACTTGTTCCAGGCAATGGTACTTGCTCTGCTGAAAGGGACAGTCTTTCTCTGCCCACTTGTAGTGCGACTAGTTTTTCTCTAAGAGACGATGATGATTTTTTAAATTTTGGAGACAAGTTTGATTCCAATACCCAGCAGAGTGAAAGGGAAAGTAAGCTGAGGAATACAGAAGCTGATTTCAACCCCCAAGGCACGTGAACCCTTTCTTAAAATATATATGATGTTAGAATTTTCTTTTTGATTATATTTTAGAACAATGATATAGGAGTACATTGCATATCACTTATGAATTTAAGGGCTTGGACTAATTTATGTTCTTCTAATGCTTGCAGATATTTTAAATCACTCTAAACCTGAGAATGTGGCTATGGGATTTTTTAAGCATGGGAATTTTGGACAAGATACCATTGGAACCATGGGACTATCAGAAAATAACTCTTGTACAGCTATGCAAATCTCCGTCATGGATGCAGATATGTGTTCACAAGACGCAATGTCTAAGGAGTCTGCTCTCTGTCCAGGTACTGATGTTATGATGGATTATTCAGCTGCTAGATATGACATAGGAGCGGATTACCCTTTTGTTGCTAGTTATAATTTTCAACCTCTTTCAACTAATGATGAGTGGACAAATCATGTAAAGAATGAGGATGGGGAATTTCCAACTGAGAGTGCATGCTCCAGTACCAAGATGGAACTGAATGATGATGGGGGGGTTTCTGGGAAATCTTCCTCGGGGGTTTCGATTCGTAATTACTTTGATATAGAGGGATGGAGTAATGGGTATGAAAGTAATGATTATGCTTCTTCATTTGGGCGTTCTTTTTTTGATGCCAACGGCTTCCTAGTTGATGAGAAGGCATCAATGAATCGAGTGAATTTTGCTCCATCATCCATTTACGGTGAAGATAAAGTAAAGGATGAGAAACCTGATGAGTCAATTGTGCCACGTATCCCCATGTGGCAATCTGATGTGATTGATGAAACTGTCAGTAGAAAGAATTCTTCCTCTGCTGACAAAAGATATTTTCATGAAGACTCGCGGTCATCTTTTTCTGGTGTTTCTTCTTCCTTGTCTGGTCACAAGATTCAAAATTTAATGGATAACAAAGAAGACCCGACTGTTGTGTCTAAGAAGGTTTGTCGTTCTCGAGATTATAATAATGGAAGCTCAACACCCTATAATGGGAGTTTTGAAATGAATGCTCATGAACGGCATATTCCCCATGTTCAGCCTTTTGCTTCAATCAATAATCACCCTATGAGTGATGGTTCCCTTGTTTCTAAAGTCAGCCCTGAATCTAGTCATAGTAATTTTTCAGAGAAATCTGTAGTAGAGGATGATCCAGATATATGTATAATTGAAGATATAAGCCATCCCGCACCTGCTCCTACAAGTCAGTCTCCAGCATTGAGGAACACTCTTATTACTCCACAACGTTCTAACATTAGTGCTAACTACATGGGTGTTGGAGGTTTGAAGTCTAAGGCTAAAGATGAACGTTTACTTTTGCGATTGTTGCAGGTTAGTTCTGTTAATTTGGAATTGTTCGATTTGCACTCTTTGCAGTTCTGGGATTAAATGTTTTTAGGTACCCTGATTTGTGATAATGTCAGCAGTGTTTTTAGTTAAATTAAAATGAATTATCTGAATCTTTGATGAACTGAGGTCATGCCGTGCATTTTCAGGATCTCTCACAGCCAAAATTAGAAATGAATCCACCAGAAGGACTTTTAGCAGTATCTCTTCTTCGGCATCAGGTTTGAAACTGCGCCCTTTCGTTTTTTCTTACTCTAGTCGGTTGGTCAGAAATCTACATATTTCACCACTTATAAAGAGCGATACTATCTACATAGTGGATATTTTTTAAGCTCTTGAAAATTGCCATGTAGATCTTAGATGATTTATGTAATCAGAAACGAAAGGTTCTCACACCAGGATGGAACATTTATATAGGAAATGTAGTATATTTGTAATTTAAACAATAAACTGGCTATTTTATACCTATCTGTGGCAAAAGCTTCTAGAGTTACTCAAAATTGCTTTTATCCTGCCCCAGTAGATGTGAATACCTTTATTTAGTGTTGAAATTGCTCCTCTCTTGTAAAATTAGTGAACTTCATGCATTTTTTTTATATATATTTTTTATGGTCTTTTAAACAATGACTTATTGGACAGAAAATTGCTCTGTCATGGATGGTTCAGAAGGAGACAGATAGCTCGCGTTGTTCGGGGGGCATCCTTGCAGACGATCAGGTTTTTCTTTTTCTCTCAAGTCTCAATCTGTATCACCATTAATGGATATTCTTTTGAGTTTTGTACACCTCTCTTAAAGAACCTTTTTTTTTTCTTTAAATTTTATTTTATTTATCTCCACAATTGTTTTTTCAGGGTTTAGGGAAAACTATATCGACAATTTCACTTATACTTAAGGAAAGGCCTCCATCTCATAGAGCCTCGCCTGTAAAAAAAGAGGTGACAGAGACCTTGAATTTGGATGAGGATGATGATGTTCCTCCTGTATCCAATGACACGAAAGAACAAGCAGATACACTTCAAATAGTGTCAAACGAAACCCCAATGAGGAGCAAAAATCCTTTAGTTGTAGGAAAGGGGAGACCAGCTGCTGGAACCCTTATAGTTTGTCCTACAAGTGTTTTGCGGCAGTGGGATGAGGAATTACGAAATAAGGTAACCAGCAAAGCTAATCTTTCTGTTCTAGTGTACCATGGAAGCAATCGAACGAAGGATCCTTGTGAGCTGGCCAAGTATGATGTTGTCCTCACTACATATTCGATTGTCAGTATGGAAGTACCTAAGCAACCCCGAGCTGATGAAGATGATGATGATGAGAGAGGAACTATGGAAGACGATGGCATGCCAGTCGGACTCTCATTTGATAAAAAGCATTTGAAAAGAAAGCATTCGAATAAGAAAGGATCAGAAAGTGCGGTGCCTGAGTCTCTTGCTCGTCCTTTAGCAAAGGTGGGATGGTTTAGGGTTGTTCTTGATGAGGCCCAGAGCATTAAGAATCACAGAACTCAAGTAGCGAGGGCATGCTGGGGTCTTCGTGCCAAACGTAGGTGGTGCTTGTCGGGGACTCCTATCCAGAATGCAATTGATGATCTGTATAGCTACTTCAGATTTCTAAAATACGATCCTTTTGATTCGTATAAGTTGTTTCGCTCCAATATTAAAGCTCCAATTAACAAAAGTCCAGCAAATGGATACAGAAAACTACAAACTATCTTGAAGACAATCATGTTACGACGCACCAAAGGTGAGACAAATTGTTAGGTATCTGCTTATTGATATTTCTTTTATTTTTATTTTTATTTTATGTTTTGCTTGTTCTCTTTATTTTTTATGTTTTATTATTATTATTATTATTATTGTTGTTGTTGTTGTTGTTGTTGTTGTTCGCAAAGGCATTTTTGCTCCTCAAGATTTAGCCATTACATTGTGCCCCTATTTTAGCTCATTTGATGGTAGGGATAGTTGATTATCCTGTCCAACTCACTTTATGTTGGATAGTGGAATTGTTTATTTATTTATTGAACTAAGCTAGACTGTTGACTCTTTTTCTATTTTTTCTTACCATCAATTTGACGGGAAAAAAATAACTTACCGTAAACTGACAGTTTATAATCTGATGAAACCACTTTATATAGGTACTGTTCTCGATGGGGAGCCTATCATCAAATTGCCACCCAAATATATAGAATTGAAAAAGGTGGATTTTTCACAGGAAGAGCGTGATTTTTACTCCAGGCTAGAGGCAGATTCACGTGCTCAGTTTGAAGTATGTTTTTTAGTAGAGAACTATTTAATTTATTTTGTATCCCCTTCAATATCTATTTCGATCTTATGCTTCCTTCAATTTGAAGAAAAAAGTCATAGTTTTGGTAGCTTCAAAATGTTTGTGCATTATTTCTGATTGTTGTGTTCAATTTCTGAAATTTACTGTTGCATATCAGGAGTATGCTGCTGCTGGAACCGTTAAACAAAATTATGTCAACATTTTGTTGATGCTTTTGCGTCTTCGACAAGCTTGCGATCACCCATTTCTTGTTAAAGGTGCTAATTCAAGTTCCTTGTGGACTTCTTCAGTTGAGATAGCAAAGAATCTACCTCGAGATGAAAAAGAACATCTTCTAAGATGTTTGGAAGCTTCTTTAGCAATTTGCGGTATCTGCAATGTATGTATCATGGAAATTTTCTTCTCCAGTATTTCAATTTATTTGTATTTCTTTCATGGTAGTGTTTTATCTTGATGTAAATGGGAACACCAACACATATCTTAACTACTTTGGTTGATATCTAATAGGATCCGCCTGAAGATGCAGTTGTTGCCAAGTGTGGACATGTTTTCTGCAACCAATGCATTAGTGAACATCTTACTGGGGATGAGCACCAATGCCCCAATGCTAATTGCAAAATTCGGCTTAATGTTTCTTCGGTGTTCTCCAAAGCCACTTTAAACAGCTTTCTTCATGATCAGTCTTTTATAGATGGTTCTGATTCTGCTGGTCCAAAGGTTGTTGAGCCAAGAGATTCCTGCTCTGAGGGTCTCTTGTACAATTCTTCCAAGATCAAGGCTGCTCTTGATGTCTTGCAGTCATTGTGTCGACCGCCGGATTGTTCTTCAGGAAATAGTTCCACACAGAACATGTCTGATGGACAGGCCAGCTCTGTGGAAAACTCGATGGCTACTCTTGCAGCTGAACCACTTCAAGAAGTTCCAGAGAGTCAAAATTTGGATTCCAAACAAAGTTCTACTTCAATTAAGGTTGTTGGACAGAAAGCAATAGTGTTTTCCCAGTGGACTAGGATGCTGGATTTGCTTGAATCTTGTCTTAAAAGTTCCTCGATCAAGTACAGAAGACTAGATGGAACAATGTCGGTCACAGCTAGAGATAAAGCTGTGAAAGACTTTAACACCCTTCCTGAGGTTTGTAGAAAATATAGCGTATCGTTATCATTCTTCTGACAAAACTAGTGTTCTGCCACCCCACAGTTAATGAGGTTCTGATGCCACTTCCACTCTTTATTTATTTTGTATTATTTATTTTTTTATTTCAGGTGACGGTGATGATAATGTCTCTGAAGGCTGCTAGTCTTGGTCTGAATATGGTTGCTGCTTGTCATGTTCTACTTCTGGATCTGTGGTGGAATCCTACTACAGAAGATCAGGCAATTGATAGAGCACATCGGATTGGGCAGACTCGTCCTGTTACAGTTTTGCGATTAACAGTGAAAGATACTGTTGAGGACCGTATTTTGGCTCTTCAGGTAATTTTAATATGATTCGAAAACTTAAATATAAAATTACATTTGACTTTCAGGTTTGGAGGGATTTTATACCATATAGTAAAGCAAGCTACAGCTCTTAAAGAGATGGGAGATTTACGTGCAAATATGTAGAGAGTTTTATTTTTGGTTTCTTGATTTGCTTTTTCCTTTTTGATATCATTTCAGCAAAAGAAAAGAGAGATGGTAGCTGCTGCATTTGGGGAGGATGAAATGGGTGGTCGTCAGACTCGGCTCACAGTAGAGGATCTGAAATATCTGTTCATGATTTGATTAATATTAGTTTAGGTTTGGCAGGTATTATTTGCTAACAAAGGTAATTATCAGTTTCGTTTCCATCAGCAGTTTCAACACTGCGGTAACATTTGGATCGCTGACCAATTGATTGAAAAGGATTTCGGAGTTTGCTCGACTGACAAGAAAGATTATCTTAATAGGCTTTACAGAATCACATGATCTATTTTCCTTTTCGACAGATATTGTTTGAGCTTTTTCTTCTTCCACCCATCTTCATCAATATGTATAGGATGTGGATATCATTTGGAAAAAGGAAGGAGCTTGTAGATGCTAGGGTTTTCTTCTTCTTTTACCATTTTTTGGTTACATGTAAATGATAGAGTTTGCCCTTTTGCCTTATAGTGTTTGATTTAGCTTTCTGCTACAGATATCACCAAAGTTAGGTCTATTTGGCACACATTTCATTGTACTAGCCCTTGGTTGGTTCATTCTAATGACTTCCTGTGTAAAGCAATTTATGAACATTGAAATGGAAAATCAGCTTTTATTTGCAGCTACATCGTCTAAGTATTACTTTGTATTAATAACTGCTCTTTCATATGATCAGAAGTTACCGAATGAAAATGCGTCTCAGTGGTGTGACGAATCGATGCTCTCTTGTTATATGCACTTTAACCCTCGTTTTGATTAATGTCCCGTTTTGGACACATTAATAATTTATGCAATTAAATTTTTTAAGTAGTACTTAGATTGACCTTGCTTTGCGATTCCCTCATTTCTTTCTTGATTAAAAAAAAAAAAAATTAAGACAAGATACTAATTGTATGTAAGTTTCAAGCTTCAACTAGTTTTGAGTCTAAAGTTCAACTTCACATAACGAGAAGTATACGACAGCTCCTCATAACGCTAATACTTATAGGAAAAAATAGGTGAAGAGCCAGAGGTCATTATGGTCCCATGGTCTAGTGGTCAGGACATTGGACTCTGAATCCAGTAACCCGAGTTCAAATCTCGGTGGGACC
The DNA here is from genome assembly GCA_018132145.1 of Boehmeria nivea var. tenacissima. Lineage (NCBI taxonomy): Eukaryota > Viridiplantae > Streptophyta > Magnoliopsida > Rosales > Urticaceae > Boehmeria > Boehmeria nivea. Next base: position 6,996,008 of record CM030877.1, on the reverse strand, counting down.
TTTTAATTTTTATTATTATTATTTATAAGATATTATAATGAATATTAAAGTAAATATTCAATTTTTTGAAAAATACAATTAAATACTCAAACGATTTAATTACTTATAAAGTAATGATCGGTGATAACTAACTTAATTACCGAAAACATGTACAAGTAATTAATAAATTGAGTAATTATAATTTATGGGTATTTCCTACTTTACCATTATTTTTTTTTAAAATTTATTTGACGTAGCCAGAAATGAGCAAAATGCATTATGTTTTAGTCACCATTGCAGTAGTTAATGGGTAACAGATCATTACACTTCCAACATACCATCCAAACACAAGATCACTCATTCTATAAAACAAATCTACTCCAAATTATGATTTATGACCAAACAATTCAATGAACGAATAAATAGAAAGTAAATCCATTTAGCAACACCACAAGAGTCTAACTAATACCAGACACTACTTTTCTCTCCTAACATAACATTTGATCAGAACTCAAAAACAATTTTTTATCCACATTGAATCCATTAAAAATAATAATAATACACAAAACACAAACACAAATACAATGATGTTCCTAATCTGCAACCAAAGACTCTAAATTTGGCATCACCAATTCACATAAACCCAATGAAGAATGAACAAAGTTTTTTGTTTTTTGTTTTTTTTTTTGTTTTTTTACTATTGATGATCGCTTCTACACCTCTCATTCAACCAAGCCAAGATATCAGCCCTCACAGTCTCCACATTCTCATCAGTCTCCCCAAACAGCAGCGAGTGCATCATCCCCTCATAGATCCTCACCGTCTTGTCCTCGCTGCGCGCCGCCGCGTGCAGCGCCCGGCTCACTTCCGGGTCCGTCACGGCATCCGCGCTGCCGTGCACCACAAGAAACGGGATCCTCACCTCCGCCAGCCTGCCGGTGAGCCACTCCGTCACCCTCAGCAGCTCCACCACCGTCCCCAGCCTCGGCTTCCCCCGGTACCGCATCGGGTTCCGCCCCGCCACCGCCCTCTTCTCCTCCACCCGCACCGACTTCCGCACCAGGTCCTCCGTCGGCACGATCGCCAGCGTCGGGAACAGCCGCGCCAGCCGCGTCAGCACCTGCGGGATCGGCCACGGCGGCCGGACCTTGTCGGAGATTCTGCACATCGGCGCGACGAGCACCGCGCCGTCGAAGCCCCGCGGCTCGGCGAGGTGAATCATGAGGCAGATCGCGCCGCCCATGGACTCGCCGAAGAGGAACGAGGGGACCGAGAGGGTTCCGAAACGGGGGTCGGACTTGACGGAGGCGAAGAAGGCGAGGCAGTCGCGGACGAGGAGGTCGACGCTGGGGACGAAGGCGCGGAGGCCGGCGGAGCGGCCGTGGGCCTCGAGGTCGAGGGCGAAGCAGGCGAAGCCGTGGCGGGCGAGGAAGATGGGCGTGGCCTGGAAGGTCCAGCTGGTGTCGTTGCCGTAGCCGTGGACCATGAAGACGAGGGCGCGAGGAGGGGCGTCCCCGGAGGGAAGCCATCGGCGGGTGAAGAGCTTGAGGCCTCTCGGGGATGTGAAGGAGGAGGTTGAGCCGGAGATGCCTTGGAGGCGGTAGTACTCTTGCTCCGGAGTGTCGCCCCAGTAATGGAGTTCTGGTTCTGATGGTTGTTGGGGCTGATTTTGATCCGCCATTTTTTTGGGGGTTGGGTTGGAGGGCAAAGCAACGGAGCTCTGCGTTTGGATGGGAATTTGATTGGAGAGATGGGATATTTTTTTATGAATGATCACCAACTTCTGCTATAAAACTGAATTATTTTTACAATTTTTTTATTGTTTACATTTATTTATAAAAAGACAATTCTATCCTTGATTTTTTATTGGGAGAATTTCAAAATAAAGCCATTCTTGATGCCACTTAATAATCTATACTCTATGTGATATGCTCCTTTAATTTCCACTCTATATTTATAGTGTAAATTTTAGATATAAATTAAAAATACAATACATAGGGTATAGATTATCATTGTGTTGGGGTATTCTTCAAAATTCCCCTTCTTATTTACATTTATTCAACGTTGGTTTTTCTTTTTGATGAACAGGTTCGTTCATATTATGTAGCTTTCTTCGCCCTTTTCTTCTCCTACTCTTCTCCCTCGCGCAGCACTAGCGAAAGGTGACTATTTTTTCTCTGGATTTTGTTTTTTGGGGTCTGCCGGAATCGTGGTGCTTTTATTTTTCCTGATATAAAGCTATTCATAAACATCCTTCTATATGTTTTGTTTTTATTTTTTTAATTTTTATTTTCCATTTTGTTTGGGTGTTAAATGATTTTTGGAATTCTTTTGTTTCTCGAGCGCGCAACTTATTTCCAAACTTGCGATAACGATCTTTTATTTGAGCATTGATAAGGTATGTGTATGATTTTGCTGTATCAGTCTGCTTAGGCTCATTTTTGTTTATGAAAGCTGGAATTTTGGGCATTGTCTTTGTTTTCTTATCTGCAGATTTGTTCGGTTAGGTTTTTTTTTTTTGTTTTTTTGTTTTTAGTTTTTTTATGGGCTTTCTCTAATCATCACTGCATACTAATCCAACCAGTTAAGGATTTCATTTAGTATAACAAAATGTGGTATTGAATATCTAAAAATGAAATTTAATCTTGATTAGGTTTGGGGTCAGTTATATATACACAAGAAAAGAGCTTCTCCAATGCCATCTAAATTGGTAACCGAAGGCGCCAGAATGCCGCAACTTGCTCTAAATGCTAGCCTTGTCTGAACCTCTGTAAGCATGACTACTGGCCGGTTGGCCTAATCTCACAGTTTTGAAGGCTTGTGTTGCTAAAATCTCCATGACCAACTCAAAGAGTCTTTGGAAGATACCAAATGTATGAGCTGGTATTCTCTTATTCATCACTCAAATAACTATATGTATCTGTTATGAGTTTGAGATGTGAATGAGATCTAAAAGAGTGTAAGGTTTTTGGTGTGGAAAAGCTAGAACTTTGTGACAATGTGTTGAGCCATACTTCACATGCCTTAGTGAGAATTATATAGGGAATTGGAAGACTTGCAAAGCCATACACGAGACTGAGTGTGCAAATTCGGGTAGCATTATCCGTCCGGTGATTTTTGACTGGGTAGCAAAGCCGTACACGAGACTGAGGAGGCGGGCGGCGTGAGGCATCACTGGAGCGTCTACTTTTCAACCCGTTGAGCTAGCTCGGTATTTGCTTGTTCGATCGTGTTCTGCATGCGCATCTGAGCTAGTTCTCAGTCTTTTACCAATGTCAGAATCTCAACCATCTTTGGCGTTAATCGGCTTCGATGAGGATCTAACATATAGCTGGCCATGCTAAATGCAGATTTTGAAGACACTGTAGAGAGGAGAATTGAGAAGATGACACGAGCCAACTTGAATAACACTGGAAATTGGCCTGAATGATTCTGCCACCACCTGACCAAATCTAGGTTCTCATGCCCCGCGTCCGTGAATCTGGTATTCAAGAACACGTTTAGTTCGTTGTGTTCAGCTCTCCTGTGGGGCTCACGTTTAACGACGACTTCTCTTCATCCTGTTTTAATTCCCGCACCAACCTCCTACTGGCTGAAGTCGGCAACGTCTGCTCAGTAGGGGCTTGATCTAAAATTCCCCCGAACTGTAACTCGTAATGATTATATGCCTCTTGCAAGGCTGTCATGTGCTCATCCAATAGGCTTGCATAGTCTGAGCCGAGTTGTTTTGTCAACACTTTTAAAAATTTCTTGAGGCGTTTATATCTACTACGTGGGTCTAATAGGAAGGCAAAAGCGTAGAGATGCGGTAAGGAATGAAAATATTTTAGGAACTTCTCTAGCATTCGATTGACGGGCCCTCCAAGACGTCGGTGGTCTTGTATATCTTGAAGACGTTGCCAATGATGATCAGTTGGTGCACGATAAGAGGAGTAGTCGCTCGAAAACATGATGACAAAAGAGTGGTCACTTCGTAGAACACTTGAAGGAACCGCAAAGTAGCGTGACGTCTTGCCAATGCAGTTCGTTTAGCAGAGTGCCTCTCCTCTCATTGTTGAAGCTCTCTGCATACGGAATGATGCTTTGCAGCATCAGTTACTTCGCCGACAGGTTTTTCATACGACGACAATCGGCATAGATAAGCTCTTGCTCGGTTTATCACAGTAAAAGGCTTGGACCTTTACTTCGCCGACAATCCACACTGGGAGCAGATATGAACGATGTTCTATCCCGACTATCAGCGTCCTAGTAGGACGACGACTCAGTCGGATTTAGTAAAGTGCTACGAGTGGAAAATGACGGAGTTGATCGGGGGCTTTGTGGAGATGAACCAACGGGTGAGGTTGACAAGTGACATATGGTCTAGTGGGATGTCGCATGACTACATCGGTGTTTGTTGTCACTACGTTGATAAGGATTGGAACGTTGGAAAAAGAATCATCAAGTTCAGACTTATGGATGAAGGTCACAACGGAGAACATATATATTAGCAGATATTACAAGTCGTTAATGATTACGGCGTTACAGGACGGGTTATCTATATCATTATGGATAACGCTTCCGCCAACGACCGAGCTATCACCATTCTCCGATGGGCATTGAACCCGATTTTCACCCATACTTTTTTCACAGCCATTGCGACGCTCACATCTTGAATCTTGTGGTTCAAGATGATCTGAAAGAGATGGACTCCTCGCTTATAGATATTAGGGACGTTGTAACTTTTTTAAACGGGTCCCACCAACACGAGGCCCGATGAATAAGAGCGCGCGTATTAAATCAGTTGGAGCCGAAGATGATAGCCAACGACATGTCGGTTCAATGGAATTCGATTTACCCCATGCTGTAAAGTATCATTCTGTATGCGGAGAGCTTCACTGTTTGGTACAACAATACGAGGAGAGGCACTATGCTAAACGAACGACATTGACAAGATGGCACGCTGCTCTGCGGGTTCGTTCAAGTGTTCTACTAAGCGACCACTCTTTTTCCATCCTCTTTGAGAGCAACTACTCCTCTTGTCGTGTACCAACTGAGCATCCTTGACAACGTCTTCAAGAGATACAAGGACCACCGCCGTCTTGTAAGGGCCGTCAATTGGATGTTGGGGAAGTTCCTGAAATATTTTCATCCCTTACCGCATCTCTACACTTTTGCCTTCCAATTAGACCCACGTAGTAGATATATGGGCCTATGGAAAATTTTAAAAGTGTTGACAAAAAAACTCAGCCCAGACTACGCGAGCCCATTAGATAAGCACATGACAGCCTTGCAAAAGGCATACAAACATTACGAGTTGCGGTTCGAGGGAACTTTAGATCAAGCCCCTACTGAGCAGACGTCGCCGACTTCAGCCGGTTGGAGGTTGGTACAGGAATTAGAACAGGATGAAGAGGAGTCGCCGTCATGCGTGAGCCCCACAGGAGAAGCCGATAACAACGAACTAAACGTGTTCTTGAATACCAGATTCACGGACGCGAGGCATGAGAACCTGGATTTGATCAGGTGGTGGCAGAATCATTCAGGCCAATTTCCAGCCTTATCCACGTTGGCTCGTGACATCTTCTTTATTCTCGTCTCTACAGTGTCTTCAGAATCTGCATTTAGCATGGCTAACAATATTTTAGATCCTCATCGAAGCCGACTAACGCCAAAGATGGTGGAGATTCTGATATTGGTGAAAGACTGGGAACTAGCTCAGATGCGCATACAGAACTCGGTCGAACAATCAAACGCCGAGCTAGCTCAATGGGTTGAAGTGTGGACGCTCCAGTGATGTAGCACGGCCTCCGCCCCTACAAACATCCCCCTCGGATTGTCGACATTGGTTTCGGTTTGGTTTTTTATTTTTATTTTTTTGTCATATGTAAAAATTCTTTATTTATATCATATTCTTTCATTTATTATTTATTAAGACAATTTTATTTATTTATTTTTGTAATTAATACTTATTTATTAACAAAATAATGTAAAAAAATTTCTTTACTTATTCTTTACCAATAAGTTTTTTTTTTACCAATTACCATTATAACTTATAACACTTCAAATTAAACCTTAAAAGTTAAAAACACTAAATTTCAACTATTCAACTTATACAAAATAAATTTAAACATTAAAACTTAAAAAACTTAAAACCCCTAAATTAAATTAAAACTACAAATAAAACTTATAAAACGCAATTAAAACTTATAAAATAATACTAAATTAAATTATAAAACTATTAATTAATATGAAATAAACTATTATTTTATAAACCGATTTATTAGGAAAAACAAAAAAAAAAAAACGAAACCGGGTAATTACTCCATCCTATTTATGGGGGAATTCCCAGTATTTTGGGAGCGGATAATTCCGGATATTTACCCAATAATTACCTGGTCAAAAATCACCGGGCAGGTAATGCTACCCGAATTCGCATGCTCAATCTCAACTTCAAAGAGAAGCTTCATTAATATTTTTTGGGCACGGTTAGTAACAGTGTCAGTCTTATCCGATAAACTCTTTAATTGGTATCGTTTTGTTTTTGTTTTTGTTTTTTTTTTTCAGCAGAGAATACTTAACTCCAAAGGCATTTCCAAAGCCTAATGGTAACTTGTAAGAAGAGAATTGGCATAGATTCTTTGCTTTCCTTCAGATAAAATCTAAAGCCCAAAGTTTTGTGTATATATTTCATACATTTGAGGTGAAGAAATCATGTTTAGGAAGAAAGTTTCTAGGCTCATATATGCAATTCAACCATTGGTCAGTGATTTGCAATGCTTGTCATACATAACAATGAATTTGAATTTGTTACTTTTATATTCTTAGTTTTGTAAGGGACTAATGACTAATTTCTCAATTTTTAAAAACATTAGTCATTTTCTTAAAATATGGATTAGAAAATGGACAAATACCAAATAAATCGTAAAAAAATTAATTGAATAAAATATTTTAATAATTTAATTTTATGAAGCAATTTCAATTAAAAAAATAGAAATTATACTGTTTCTCAAATTATATTATGTAAAAACAAAAACTGTTACTTTTATTTTTAAGAGAAAGAGGTTTAATAAACACTTATATCTATTTTATTTATTTATTTTATAATGCAAAAGCAGTCCTTATAAACCAATCTAAACATACCCCAAATCATTTGGAGAGTAATACGGAAAAAGCAAACATCTTGGAAAAAAAGAAAATTTAATCGCATTAATCACAATAAGTTTGGTCAATTTTACATAAAAATATATCTGTATTATAGTAATAGTGGGACTACAACTCCTATCAAATAGAATTAAATGTGTTAATGTTCAAAGGAGGCGTTATATATATCCAGCACAACATGATTATGTTTCTAAGTATTGAAATAAAAATGAATTGACGATATTATACAAATTGTAAATTAAGAGGATGCTTTCTCTTTAGGGTTTTGCTTTCCAAACCCTAGCTGTTACTCTCGTAGATGACACCACCTGTGGTTCATGTCCCTTCATTTTTTTACGTCAACATTGGCTATGTGCCAAGACACGGTGAGAGTAGGCACTGTGGCACGAGATCATACAACGAGGCAAATTATGGGGGAATTTTGCCGATGACACGAGCAACAGCGTCTTTCTGGCTTGTTGGACTCTAGACAAAGCACATGGGGCGGACATGTGCGACAGAATTGGCTATGGGGCAATCATACAAGCAGACGAAGGTGGAAATTGACGGGCAATGGCGGAGCATGGGCGCAGATGCATGCAGACGGGCGTCAGCGTGCAGTCGACACGTGCTGAGCTGTTGGTACGCGCTGGGCGAATAGTTGCGAGTTGCTGGTGGCGGTTATACAAGAATCCAACATTCAAAGTGATTGGCGCGAACGGTTATGGCTTTGAAGATAGATCTGATCCAAAAGGTTACGGTTACATGCAGTTGTAACTGCCTCTGGCGGCAGTTGCTAGTTGGGGCGCTGGCCTCATCCTGACGGTTCATAGTGCTTGTGGGGCAGGTGCAAGGAACTCCACCAGACATGGGAATGACCAAAGGAGGCAGAACACTACTCAACCTTGACCATCGACATGGGAAATGGTGTTGCAACGGGGTATGCCGAGCAAGAAGTAGAATGTTCATTGGATTCCGAACGACGTGTGAGCAAGCGGTAACGCTGTCGATTACGGTTTGAGATGGGGCTGTTTCATTTGTTTGGGTGCACATTGTTCATGGCAGTGTCCTTATGCGGATAAGAGTTACAGCACGGGAATCAAGCGAAAGAATGTTCGAGAGGGCTCGAAGAGGGGGTCTAGTGAGTCTATTGGCGCCGAACTTGCAGCAAGCGGCTTTAGAGGGGGCTGCTATATTTGCTACGGAGACCACCATGAAGATACTTGTCCAATTCGTTTGAGAGTTGATGCAATCTTGGCTGTCGAAGAGAATTTGGTGGGCAAAGGCGGAACGGGGACGAGATTGAAAGCATCTCATCTGGCCCAACTTTGTCAAACTAGTTCGGGGGGGGGGGGGGGGGGGGGGGGGGGGGGGGGGGGGTGCAGAGATCATTGATCCTAGTAATAAAAGTAGCCGACAGAATGGGTACATCAAAGATCGATGAAGCGGACTAGTGCACGTAAGAAAGCAGCGTGCAGCGGCAGAAGTACGAAGGCACTGAATCTTGGGCGGATGTCTCGAGTACCGTGCAACGAGGGCGTCGAGTTTATTTAGTCGGGGTGGTTTGTTACAACATTGACATTGGCTATGTGCCAAGACACGGTGAAAGCAGGCACCATGGCACGAGATCATACAATGAGCTAGATTGTGGAGGCATTTTGTCGATGAAACGAGCAGTAGCGTCTTTGTGGCCTGTTAGACTCTAGACAAAGCACATGGGGCGGACATGTTTGACGGAATTGGCTATGGGGCGATCATACAAGCAGACGAAGGCTTAACCGTGATGTTAGATAAGTGTTGGGCGCATGGGACGCACAACACGGCGATATGCCGCAACGTCAATAGCGAGGCTAGTCGGCCAAGCTAGATATAGGTTACTGGGAACTTGCGCAAGCATGGGATAGTGTGCACACTGCCGAGCGTAGAGGCGACAGGCGGCGGAGAAGGCTAAAAATTGACGGGCACTAGCAGAGCATGGGCGCAGATGTGTGCAGACGGGCGCCATCGTGCAGTCGACACGTGCTGAGCAGTTGGCCCGCGTTGGGTGAACAGTTGCGAGCGGTTGCTGACGGTTATGTGGGAATTCAACATTCAAAGTGATTGGTGCGAACAGTTATGGTTTTGAAGAAAGATATGATCCAAAAGGTGATGGTTACATGCAGTTGCAACTGCCCTTGGGAGTGGTTGTCAACAGTTGGTGCGCTGGCCTCGTCCTGACGATTCAGAGTGCTTGTATGGCAGGTGCGAACGGCAGACAGTAAGGATGGATGGTTATAACAGCCTTGCATGCCTCTGTAGCGTGTGTAGGCCTTTCACTAGAGTTAGTGTTATTAAATAGCCTTGGTGGCTATGTTGTAAAGAAGATCGAAGATCCATGAGAATATGCATAAGGTTGCATAAGTGAGCAATTGTAATCAAAGTGTATCTAGAGGGTGTGTGCTTTGAAAAGATTGAGACACCAAGTACATGTGGTGATCTTGCCTACTTGCCTTGTATTCCTTGTATTGAGATTAATAAAGGGTTGGGAAAAGGGTTTCTTGTAAGCCTCGTGCATTATCTTTGCATTGCACGTGTTCTGTTGAGCTTGATAATTCGTGTGTCCTATTATTGTTCCTTGTTGCCTCAGATTGTTGCTTGTGTTGCGTGTGCTACGGGTTGGCTGACTAAGTGTGCGACACTTAGTGCCATCACAGCGGCCTTATTTGTGTGTCAAGTATTGTCCCTGAGACAGCTTCTATAACACCCACATACTTAACCACTTACTTTACGTCATAATCTTTCTAATTAAGTAAATGAGTGCTAATCTCATTTATATCATTTTTAAAATCATAATATAAAATGCGGAAGCAAATTTATTTTTAATATAAGTTGTGCAAAAAGTACCAAACATAAAAAGTTGCATATCTTACGAAACAAAAGTAAGTAACTCTTAAACCATACTCTACACGATCTTCTTTTCTTAGCACATAAACATTATAGAGGCAAAGGGGCGACAATTCAACTAACTCCTATTGCTCAAGAGATTCGTTATCTTCATCACAAGAAACAATATGAGCTAACGCTCAATAAGTAGAAACCTTAATCTTATAAAACAATAAAAATCCATAAAACATTCATAGTTATTCTTGTACTAATTTTGTTAACATAAAACATCAATCTTTTCATCAATTATGCGGCTCCCATTTAAGTATAAATCTTAGCTTAACATCTGATAGGCCGTGAGTTTTCGAAACTTGTTCTTTACTGGTCAAAATTTTATGAAAGTTCATCCCTCTTAGAAACCTCACGCTAAGAGGAATTCACCTTCCATTTGCAAGAGTTGTGGCTACCCTGTCTTGGTTTTTACGCCTCAAGGGATTTGACCACCAAGGTTGGGTCCACCGGCGTCCCTTGCCTTCCCAGATATCAAACCAGAACTGATACTTATATCTTAAGTGTCAAAACAAGAGTACAATAACTTTTTTTTTTCCATTTTAAAACCATATTCATGAACCCTTCAATATAGTAAGATTCACACAATCTATCACATAGTTTATTTAAGCACATAGAGCACATAACATGTATTATTGCTTCCTAGGATGGTTTTGAAAAAGTAAGATTTTTACTTACCTCTTGGAAATTTAATATGCTTGTGTAGAGTTTACATCCACCTTGAAGAATTTGATGTGTCTTTAATCTCTAAATATATCATTGTAAAGCTTATACACATAAGTATAATATCAATTCTACAATTCAACTCAATTATATTGTAATATAGACACAACACAAACTTAAAAGTAAACCGTACATGTACAAAACCTAGTATTTGTGAAGTTTACAATAGAAATAAAGATATTAACTATGCTTCAATATAATATATGCTTAACTTGATCATAAAAATCAAAGTATACAACTAATATTTTAGTGTATGTATAATAAAAATAAAAACAAAACCAAACCTAATCTACAATATCAAAACTAAAAGAATCTGTAACCTAGATATAAAACTAACAAAATAGAGAATATGTCATAAACACAATCAATGTACACTTAAAAAATAAGAGTTACAATTGTAATATCAAAACAAAATTATAAGTCCAAAGTAAAATTAGAAACAAGATTAGTTCATCAACACATATTAAAATAAAAGAAGATCTTACACATATTAAATGAAGAGGAAAATACTTAAAAAAACAAGAATTTTGTCTTCCAAAACTCAACAATATTATACCTATTTGCTGAAAAAGTTATGGTTTGAATCAAGAGTTGTAAGACTCCACTATTTCTTTTATTGATGAAGCTGTAATACAACTATCTTAATTGAAATTAGTCTCCTTGGGCTTATGATGAAGGAAAAGGTGGTTCAAGAGGAAAGAGTCCTTAATGTTGTGAAAAAAAAAAATCCCTTAGTTCCTTAACTTTCTTTTTTTTTTTTTTTTTTTTTTTCCCTTTTCTCACTTGCAAATTCTTGCCGACCTTCTCCTTCTCATATCTTCCTTTATATAAGAAAGATTGATGTTAATGTTAAAATGGGTTATGGGCTGAGAACAATATAATGGGCTGGGCTTGGGCATAAATTTCATTGAACATGGTGTTGGGGATTTTAATTAGCTTATTCATTTTTTTTTTTATAGAAAAACCTATATAAACACATCACCATAATTATACCAATAATATAAATGATATGCTATAAATAAAGACATGAGATATACTAATTATAGTTACCATATAGTTAAATTTACACAATATTAGACAAGTAACATACTTTATTATTATTATTGTTGTTGATACGAGTTACTAATTCACATTTTTTTTAAATGGTCCTTACACATCAATTCTTCGACATTGGATATCGCACCTTACACTGCAAAACACTTGAATTTCATTAGCTTTCAATTAAATTTACTAATTTAAGCAAATATCTTATATAACCAACTAAGAATCCTAGTTAATTTTTCATTTTTTTGTTTTTTTGTTTTTTTGTTTTTAACTGCATTACAGCTTCTATGGTTGCTAATGAAGCTAGAGTCCCTATTGACCCGTTTGTTAACTATAGTGCTATTTACCAACACGACGATGTGGTGTGTGTGTTACAATTGATGAAACTATCTATAGGAAGTTTGTCAATTTGCATAAGTTTTCTCTGATTGGTCGCCTAACTTTGATGAAAGGGTATACCTTGAAAATTTCAAAATTTGAAAAACATATTGCAAGAGGTATGGAAACCTTTATGCCCTTGGCGCATGATCTCCTTGTAAAAAAGGATTCTTCAACTTCCATTTTGATGTCTCTTTTGATAGGGATAGGATTTTATAGATGGGGTCTTGGACTATCAAACCAAGAATTATTAGGCTTCAATAGTGGACACCAAATTTTAATCCCATTATCAAAGGCCAACAAACGCTCACATTTTGATTAGATTTTATGAATTACTTTGGGAGTACTGGGATCACAAGTTTCTAATGAATATGGCTCAAGGTATTGAAGCCCTGCTAAAATTTCATCAGGCGACTTTGGCTGATAACTTCGGTCACTTTGTGAGAGTTCTTGTTGACGTCGATCTCTTGAAGGATCTCTCGGAGTCTTTAATGAATGAGCGAGAGGGAGACAAACTCTTTATCTAACTCTGGACAGATCAAATTTCTCTGGACAACACTGAACCCGACTCAAATGCCTTAGCATTTACGACAATAGCCTGTTCGCAACCTGCCATGACTTAGGAAGCGATTCCATTACAGCCTGAGTTGGCATCTGCTCCTGCTCTGCCAATGGACTTGGCTTGGCCTATTTGAAAACTCGATTCCGGAGAACTCCACTAGAATCGCATCTTCCATTATTGTTCTGTTGTCGAACTCTACCACTCATCCTATGGCGCTGAACAATCCTCAGGTCAGCCTCCCTAGAGCTTCAACTACTACCTCGAGTAATCCTAGTTATGATATCATTGTTTGTTTGCCCCTCACTGTCTCACTGGCATACTCTTCTCGCCCTTGGGAGGATCAAGTCTTGAAAATTTTGGATTGATGTTTCATGTTGAAAATGCTTCAGGTTTGAGTCTAAGCGTGTATCTCCCAGCTCCAGACGCTTTGATCACCACAATTCAACTTTGGATAGGGTATCAAAGGATGTGCAATTATTAACCTCTAGTTCATGGGTGGAGCTTGCAGAAGCGGAGGAGAGTAGCTACCTAAACAGGAAAAAAGACAACGAAGGTTATCTCGAATGTTCGCATACGCGGTATTTTTATAAGCTGATTTCTCCAAAGATAATTTGTTTAACATACTTGATGATGGACCCCAATGGAATTCCTGGTTCCTTTTTACGGTCTTCAAATATGCATTTGTTTGAATTTAATCTTTGTGATGGTATCTCTAACATTTGAATTCTCGTTGATAATAAAATTCCTACTCCGAAAATTCTTTCCAATTCAGATTAGGAAATTACCCTTTCCTTTAGCAATGCCTTCTCTAATTTAAGGATTACTTTTGTCTGTGCCAATGTGCTCATCTTTGCCAGGTGGCGTTTTTGGAGTCATTTCTCCTCTATCGCCTTAGCGTGTCTCTAGCTTGTATTGGAGGTTCATGAGTGTATGGGTGGTCGGGTGCCGAATCCAGCCTCTTCTTTTAATTTTGCCAATATGATTATTGATAACAACTCACATGAGATCTGTTGGGAAAAATTGCTTAATTCACACACCCACAGGCACAAATAACACACGCAGCGGAAATACGTAAAGCAATAAAAATTAGAGAAGACACACAATTTAAAGTGGTTCGGCAAATTGCCTACGTCCACTATAGATAGACCTCAATTTCACTAATTAATTTTGGCAGAGATTACACACTCAAACCACTCTCAAATCTCTCACCAACCCAAACCCCAATTACACTTAATTGTCTATCCCTCATACACTAACACAATTCTCTTCTCCTCTCTATCACCTCACATACAATGACAATTTCTCACCACCACTCACTGCACTTAATCACACAAATCCTCACACTGCCGTTGCAATTCTCCTCCTCACGTTGCACACAATTACACGCTGCCCTCTCCCCTTTTCTCTTTTTCGTTGCAGCCTTTTTTTTTTCTTTTCTTCTCCACACGCCGACACACTCACAACAGCCCCTTTTTCTTTTTAACTTTCACGTTGGCTGCACCATTCTTTTACTCACACACACATATATATAACTAGGTTAATTAATAGACATAGTGGGCTTTAAGCCCAAAGCCACATCAAAGAGAAAAATTAAGTCAAAAGCCCAACAATCTCCACCTTGACTCAAATTTTCTCTAACTCGACTCAAACCGCTCCACCACATCTCGGGCACCGCACGTCGACGCCCGCCATTGCACCCCTTTTGGGTAGGTGCCACCTCTAAACAATCAATCAGAATAAAAGTGCGTCGTGTTCGAACTCTCATCGAACTTAACGCGACAAACCGACTTCATCTTCTTAGACATCGCCACGATCTTCTTGTCTTCAACCTCTTCCTCAATCAAGTAGCTCGTGCTTGCAGCATCGGTCTTGTCCACCACCTTCTTACTCTCCTCGCTTCGCCCCGAACTCTTGTTGCGGTCACTTACTTTGACCCACTTCTTCGCAATATAAGGAAGCTTCTCACTTCTAGGCTCCACCTTCATCGCTCCACCTACAACGGGTTCCCCAATCAACATGAAGAGATTCTTCACTTTCTCACCCTTCATCAGCGTCGAAGCACATCTCACATCGCTCATAGTGCCATTCTTCACAGAAACATCGCATCCTAACGTGTCAAGCACTCCCAAAGAAATCAACCCTCTTCTCAATCTCGGGACGTGCCTAACATTCGCCAATGTTCTCACGACACCATCAAACATCTTTATCTTCACGGTACCGATTCCCACAACTCTCGACGCGGAACCGTTACCCATCATAACTGTACTAGCATCACATGCTCTATAGGTGTCGAAGTACTTTCTCTCCGGGCACATATGAAACGAACAACCCGAGTCCAAAATCCATGCATCAGAAACTTTATCATCGGCTATCACAGAACATGCATCGCCTTCATTAATCGCGGAGCTCTCATCAACCATATTAGCCGACTCTGACTTCTCTTGGACCTCTTCTTTTCTCTTTTCTTCAAGATGCTTCGTTAACTCTTCGCAGTCTCTTCTTTTATGCCCCTTCTTGTGGCAATAGTAACACTCCACATTACTCCACCCTCGTGGCTGAGATCGGTTGTCCCTCCTATCATTGTATCGTCCTCGTGACGTACTCCTACCTCGGTCTGGCGCAGACTTCACCGCTAGCACTTGGTCATCGTGAGACGAACTCGGACCCTTCATATTCTCCGTCTCCAATAGCGCGGTTGTCACCTCATCCACCGCCAACGTCGTCTTGCCAACCAAAAGCGTAGTCACCAACGTCTCATAAGATCTCGGCAATGAGGACAATAAAATAATCGCCTGATCCTCAGCTTCTATCTCTACCTCCAAACTTAGCAATTGAGTAATGCATTTATTAAATTGATTTATATGATCCCCAACATCACTTCCTTCACTCATCTTCAGACCATATAACTGCTTCTTCAAATATAGTCTATTTGTTAAGGAATTTGACATATAAATCTTCTCTAACTTTGCCCACAAAGCAGATGGGGACTTCTCATTCAACACACTATACTTAATTTCTGGAGCCAAACTCAAGCGAATAGTGCTTACCGCTTTCGGTTCTAATTCTTCCCACTCGTCGGCTGCCATGCTCTCGGGCTTCTTCCCTTGCAACGCCTTGAGGAGCCCTTGTTGCACCAACACATCTTTAACATTGCTCTGCCGAATACTGAAGTTGATCTTCCCGTCAAACCGCTCGATATCAAACTTCAACCCAGACATCTTTGCCAATTTTTTTTCACGCTCTCCACAACACAACCTTAGCTCTAATACCACTTGTTGGGAAAAATTGCTTAATTCACACACCCACAGGCACAAATAACACACGCAGCAGAAATGCGCAAAGTAATAAAAATTAGAGACGACACACAATTTAAAGTGGTTCGGCAAATTGCCTACGTCCACTGTAGATAGATCTCAATTTCACTAATTAATTTTGGCAGAGATTACACACTCAAACCACTCTCAAATCTCTCACCAACCCAAACCCCAATTACACTCAATTGTCTATCCCTCATACACTAACACAATTCTCTTCTTCTCTCTATCACCTCACATACAATGACAATTTCTCACCACCACTCACTGCACTTAATCACACAAATCCTCACACTGCCGTTGCAAATCTCCTCCTCACGTTGCACACAATCACACGCTGCCCTCTCCCCTTTTCTCTTTTTCGTTGCAGCCCTTTTTTTTTTCTTTTCTTCTCCACACGCCGACACACTCACAACAGCCCCTTTTTCTTTTTAACTTTCACGTTGGCTGCACCATTTTTTTACTCACACACATATATATAATTAGCCTCTTGTTTGGTTTGGTCATTTTGGCTATCTTTGACCATTTTTTGGTATGGAAAAAAGAGTTTGAAAATGGTTTAGAATAGTTTGAAAATGGTTTGTAAAAATGATGTAAGAATAGTTTGACTTTGTTAATTTCGAGGTGATATGAATGGTTGAGATTTAAAGATATTGTATAGGGATTTGGAAAGTTGAAAAAAATAATTGAAAAAGAATGGAATGGAATAGAATAGTTTGAAGGATTTAAAAAGTTGAAAAAAATGAAAAATGGGAATGGAATGGAGTGGGAGAAATGAGTTTCCCAAACAAAGGGTAGGTTAATTAAAAGACATAGTGGGCTTTAAGCCCAAAGCCACATCAAAGAGAAAAATTAAGTCAAAAGCCCAACAAGATCGAGACTAAGTGAGCTTCTTTACTTGGGCTCATCATTCTTCCCGGGGATTTATTGATTGCAAACTTGACAAAGCTCTTTGCAACAATAGTTGAATAGATTTTTGGGCGTCTACCAGTTGCTTCACTCTTCCTCGCCATCTATCGGATCACAACCCTACTGTGGCCTCTTTTAACACAGACCAACGTCAAGGGCCTCCTCCTTTTAAGTTCAAATCCATGTGGATGGAGCATCCAGATGCCATCTCTTTAATCCAGGGTAAATGGAACTCTTATAGATAGAATGGCTCTAAATTGCCATCTTTGTCTTCTAAATTACGGAATTTGAAAACAGACATAAAAGCCTGGAATAGATATTGGAGATGTTCATGTCAAAGTTAAGGCTGCAACCAAAATTCTAAAGCACATTCAACTTAAAATCGCCAATGAAGGATTCTCAAAGGATCTATTTAAGTAGGAAACTACGGCATACTCAGGATCTTATCTCAGTTATGAACGTTTTAGCAAGTTTTTTCAAGGAGAAGTCCACGATTAAATGGTTTGCATAAGGTGATCGCAATTCCCCACTTTTTCACAAATATGAGAGGAACAGAAAGAAGAATAATTACATTTCGATGCTACAGTTTGATAGTGATCTTTGCACTAATAAACTTCGTGTTCAGAACCATATTATTGGTTACTTAAGAATCTTTTTAACAGGTAGTCACATGCTTCTGAGGTTTGTTTAAGGATTATTAGAGGTTGTGACCAAGTCCGTCACGGAAGAGAATAATCTTTTCTTACTTGGGTTTCTACTGGCTAAAGAAGTAAAATTTACTATTTTCAGCATGACTGATCAAAGTGCTCCTGGTCCGATGGTTTTGGTGGATTTTTTTATCGCTCTAGTTGGGAGATTATTTATACTAATGATGTTATGTTATTTTGCAAAGCGTCAAAAAGGAATGTTGAAACGATCAAATTAGCTTTTGATCTCTATGAAAACATATCCAGGCAATCAATTAGCGTGGAAAAATTAAAAAAAAAAAAAAATATTTTTGGTCTTGCCGCTCAAATTCGCGCATTAAGGCCTCTTACCTGTGGTTTTCTGCCTCTAACTTACCTTGGTATTCCCTTGTTCAAGGGAAAGCCAAAGTAAGAATTCTTGCTCCCGATCAGCGACAAAATTAAAGCCAGGCTTGCTCTATGGAATGGTAAAATCTCTATTGATCGGCTCTTATTAAATCATTCATCTCCGGAGCGTACGTTTACTCATTCCTTCTTCGTCTACAATTGGCTGCAATCTATTGTTAAAGATATCTGATCACTTGCATTTGGAATTTTCTTTTGACAGATCTATTTGCCCTCATAAAATTGTGTCTGTAGCCTGGCATAAAGTTTGTAGAAATTTGCTTGATGGAGATTTGGGAATCAGGGAACTCGACCTATCCAATAGAGCCTTCTTAAAAAAAGAGCACATGGGACTTAATTTTTAGAAACAATTGTTCGACTGAGTTCTTGAATAATCATTTTCTCTGGAAAAACTAGAGTTTTAAAGCTTGTCTTTTAAGTCGAACGGACATTAATTTATACCTACTATCAGTCATACCTCCATATAAAGCGGCTAATATGCTCATTATAGAGCCACATTAGCGTATTTATGAATTTATAGATAGTATCTTTTTCATAAAGATATGTGTAGCGTGGTTATAGGTCAATATTTTGATTGATAGTAGAACGAATATAATGTTATTAATATTATAGCCCAAAAAAAAAAAAGAAAAAATGAAACTTTTCTTATAATTCTACTGTTATTAAAGCCAACATTTTTTTTTTCTCACGACTAGTTGTGGGCACGTGCCATGCACGTGGGTTATTGATTTTTTTTTCTTTTTAATTAATTTTTGTTTTATAAATTTATTAAGTTGTTGTATTAAAATTATCATTTAACCAAACATAAATTATATTCAAAAAATAGTATTTACTTTTACATTTCTAAATATTAATTGAAAATAAAAAATGAATAAAAGTGTTTTTTAAACAAAAATTATAAATTAAGAAATTATCAAAAAGATTTGAAAACTGATTTAGCATAAGATTTTTTTTTTTTTTTTTACAATTTAGAAGATAAAAAAATAACACAAAAAAAAAAAAACCAGGTTGGGGCTGGCGCGTGAAAGACACGCGCCATAAAGAGAGTGGCGACAGCCCCCCCCCCCCCCCCCCCCCCCCCCCCCCCCCCCCCCCGAGACGCAGGTCCCACGCTATCAGGGCTGCCTTTTTTCGGCCGAATAGTTAGGGCTGCCTTTTTGCTTTTAAGTCCTTTTTGTTTACATTTACGTCCTTAATTAATTGCATTTCAGTCCTTGAACTTTTTTTAATTTCATAATGACCTATTTAAAAAAAAAATTCAATAAAACCCCCAAAAAAGACGCGTTTTTTTACGTTTCGAACGAAAAAAAAGGCGGAAAAAAACGGGGACCGAAACGTTTCGGCCTCGCACTGACGAAACGGCCGGCCCCCTTAGATTTTTTTAATAGTTTATAGATTAAGAGTGAACGATCAAATGCCTCCGATAGGATCAAATTATAGGGTAGAGATAAAAACATGCACACTATTTATAAGTCCATAAAATAGCTAATGTGGCTCTTCGATGAGCATATTAGCCACGTAACAATTGAATTTGGAGTATATGAATAAAGTGATAAACTGATAATATGTCCAACATTGGCACTAACAACATATACCATGTTGGGTTATATACATGCATGTTTGAAACATTATTGAGTGGTGACCAAATCCATACCAACCCAATACCATATATATATATTTTGCAGTACTTTTCGTTAATTGTCCAAATTAATCCTGCTTTGGTGACATTGAATCAACGAAGAAAGGCTTAAGTATTAGTTTAACAAAGCAATAGGTGGACATGTCATTGGCCAATATATCAGATTTAAGTTGGAGGTATATGTGGCGTCAAAGGACTTTGAAGCATGACATCATGAGATGAAATTATATACGGTTGTATATGATAATGGAATGCTTGATATTAGTCTTTAGATTCTCCACCATATCTTACATGTTTATCATGAAACAACCAATCAACAAAGGACAACAAATAAGCTGGGAAAGTTGACTCACAACTAGTAATAACAATTAAAGAAGTGAGCATCTCTCAGGCTGTTAAGCTGGAATACTGTATGAATATGATAACATTTTTATTTTTTGTTTATTTTTTTTAGATAAAAATGATCAAAATATTTATAATAGCTTCTGATTTTGTTATTATTTTTTAATAGAAATAGATTTTCAATAATAGAGGATATAAAATAAATTTTATTTTTGAAATTTTTTAAATAAAACGTAAAATCATACAAACTTTTTTATATTTTTTCTCGTTTCACTTCCTTTTTGTTAGTTTCAAAATATCATTTGTATTTTTATTTTTAAAAATAGGTAAAAGAAATGCAATTACCTAAAATATTTAGGTTTATTTGGTATTTGGTCATTTTCTACTCCATATTTTAAGGAAATGGCCAGAGTTTCTAAAAATTAAGAAACTAGCCATTTGGCCCTTACAAACTAAGGGGTATAAAGGTAAGATCACACTATTATGTAGTTAAAGAAATAATTATTTTTTTATTAATGGAAACGTTGGCTATTTTCTTAAAATATCATTTTAAAATGACTATTTACTTAAAAATATCAAAATATTTAATGTATTTAAAATTTTGAAAATAAAATGAAAGGAAATTTTTGTTTTTAAAAATAAAAAAAAGTTACTAAACATAACCTACTTTTAAATTAATTATTATTATTAGTATTATTAGGGATTTAATTTTAAGGATTTAACCAAAGTTTTGACTAATTTTTTAAAAATTAGCCATAGTTTCATGAAATTTAAGATTTAGCCGTAATATATGTGTAACATTTATGTTACACGCGTAATGTTACACGTGTGTTACGGTTAAATCATTAATTTCATACACTTAGAACTAAATTCTTCAAACTTTATTTTTAAAATGACTAATTCTTAATTGACCCTTATTATTCTTATTATGAAAAAAAAAACTTGTAATGAGATTCGGCTAGCTTATATTCCAAATACATTCTCATTCAATTGTCGAAGGAGAAATGAACCCAAGACTATACCCTTCGTCAATTACGGGTCTTTCCACTTCAACCACCCTTTAAGCATTAAGAGTACATATTTAAGTAATCTTATCACCTTTGCACAAAAAAAAAAAAAAAAAAATTCTTATCACCTAAACTCATGCCATCAAAGAAAATTCAATTCAACAATATTCAAAAGTACTCGTATAGTTACAATATTATAACAGGCTGATTTTTTTTTTTTTTTGTTGTATAACTTGATATTTAGTAATATTATATATGGTTATCTATACAAATGTCCCCGATATTGTGCTATTATTGCAGATTGCACCTAAATATTTCAAAACTGTCATTCTTGCCCTCTAAAGTCTTAAAAACTTATAAGTATGCACTTTTTGTCACAATTTGCAAAAAAAATTGATTAAATTAATAATGTAACAATAATTTATTGGCATATGTACAACTTTTCAAAGATTAAGCATATTAAAATTAAGAATATTTTAGTAATTAGTTCTATAATTATGTTCACAAATACACTCTTATGTTGTCTTTTTTTCTCAAAATACACCCCAATTTTTTAAAATTTTGTATTCATACTCCCTAATTTTATCTATTTAAAAAAAAAATTAAAATAGAAGGAGTAAACTTATAACATTTTCAAACATTAAGGAGCACAAAAGTCAATTTTGAAATATCATGATGTAACTTACAAAGATAACACAATATCAAAGTTATTTGTATAGATTACCCTATTATATATATATCGATCTGACAATAGAAATGGATTGGCAAACTAAATAGCGAATCGAATAATAATCAGATCTATGTTCTCTTGGTCAAACTCAAGAAAAATAAAGTTGGAATCCAAGTCACCGTTCAACAACCAATTTATATTAATGGGTATATCTTTAATTCCTTTTCACATGCCCTCATAAGATATTCAAGACTAGTCATTACCCACATTAATTAAGGTTCGCCACAAAACTCCTTCTTTCCACTTTGCTATGATGATATTCTCTATTAGTAGGTTTCTCTTTTCTCACTCACTTTATTCACAGGAGACCACCAATTTCGAATATATACCACAAAACATCTTTTCGCTTTGTGAAATCATAATTATCATTTTTGTTAGTATTTTTATTTTCCTTCATCATCAACATCATTGACTCGCAAGACCATGAACCAACAGTCTTATATATGTATCGTTTCTCTTCTTCCAATCAAAATTTCACAAATAAGTAAAAATATTTGTGAAATTTATAACTATCTTATACTTTATTATGTTTTAAATCAATTATTTTTGCTTAAGTAGTATTAAATTTTAAGAAGATAGACGAGGAAACAGAAAAAGGAGACAGATTCCCGTATAAGACGATTGGCACGTGTTGTAATCTGATTTGCCCTTTCGCAGTCACCGGGATACATTTAAGACTTTGAAACAGTAACTTCTGCGTATCACGTTTCTATATATGTGTCCCTTTCTTTGTGAAGAGACAACATTCGCATATAGTACAATTTCTTTTCTGTTTCATATCAAATCAATTGTTTTAGTCGTAATAATAATAAATTTTTTATAACCGTGAACCAAAAAACAAGTTGATTGTTATGAGTTTCTTTCTTGGGTGGTGTAACTTACACCGTGTAAGTAAGGGGAAGTTTGACAAATGGGTTTGAACGTTTTTTGGACCATTTAAACGAATTTGTCAATTTAAATTGTCGTTTCATAATTTTGTTTTAGATAAAATCTAAATGGAAAAAACTCTTTCCAACCTTTCAAAATCAAATTCTTCACATCTTTAAATTTTAACAGTTTGAATCCATTTTGAATAGTATTTTTTGATTTGACATTTTAACCATTCTTTTTATAACTCAAAATAACACATTTCACATCTACCCAAACAATAATTCAAATAATATTTTCAAATAAGATTATTTGACCTAAACAATAATTTAAATTTTCCGTTCAAATTACTCAATTTAAATTTTCTAATTCAAATTAAAAAATTCAAATTGCCACAATCTGAACCCGTTTACTAAACGACACCTAAGAGTGATTAGTTGAACATTTATACTTAAATTAAATACTTTAGGCCACGTAATCATATCATGTCACATGAAAGGGTTGCACAAGAGATTCCGAGAACATACAATTAGTTTGTACTAGTTACCAAATGTTAAGATAAGATGTTTATAGTGTAAAGTCTTAATAACAAATATATATATATTCTCTTTTACAATTTTATATTCTCTTTAAACTTTTTTTTTTATGGATCATGCACTCTTTTTTCTCTAAATGATTTTTCTTTGTGATTTTTAAAGGTTTTAATGAGACCCCATTGCATTTTGGGTAGATCCTATAGAGACTTCTTTTGCGTCTTTTTCTATCCTTTTTATTTGTTCAGTTAATTTTTCTTATCGGTGTTCTTTGCCTTCTAGGTTGCTTTGTATTCTGGATGCTTTGTATTTTTTGATTTTTTGTTAATATATTGGAGGTGGTTTTGGAGTAGGGTCTAGGAGAGGATCAACCCTGTTTGGAGTTGAGACTTCTCTATTCTCTTAAACGAGTGCCAACTTTGTTTGGATGCGTTTCCATTATGATTCTCTAAAATTACAAAAAATAAAAAAACAAAAAAACAAAAACAAGCATATAATTGATGTGCGTACTTCTAGAGGATTGATGGTTTTCAGCTCCTTCTTTCATCAAGAACTTAATTGCTCGAGATATGTCAGATTTTTCCTATTATCATTTTGGAAAACAAGGATACTGACTTCAAGAGCCGGGCGCTTTTTTTTCCTCATTCAGATTTTCCCACTAGATTTACTGAATAAGGTTTTTACTAAGAACCCGGTTGCTTGATGTTCTTGCAAAATGTGAGTTTAGACTCTATTCTTTGAAAGACGTCTGGAGTTTATTTTGCTTTCTCTCAGGGTTTTTTTATTTGCCCTTTGGGGTTGTACTATCTGAATTATTGTAATATTTTCTCTTGTTTTAATAAATTTGGGTTTGTAGGTAGTGAGAAGGGAGCCAGAGGACCAACTTTGTTGGGAAGCCGACTTCATTCTTGGTGTACATCAACTTAGTTGAGATGCGTTCCTATCTTTATAATCCCCTGTTTACAAAAAAAATAAAAAATAAAAATAATAAAAAAAGTTGATGTGCATATATTTAAATCTAGAGGGTAAAGTACATTTCGTTATAGTGGATTGTGTTTTTTGTAATAAAAAAGTAAGATTTATCTTGAAATTAAATTAACCCTAATATTTTGGATATATATTTCAAGGACGAAATTGTATTCTTTGAGGTATCCCATCTTAAACAAGAGTAAAATGTATTCTATCAAAATGCTATTGTAGCTATTGATCACTTAAGTTAATGATCTCATTTATTTACAAATGATGTTACAAAATAATATAATTCATATTTTTTTAGTGAATCAAGTATTCAAGTATCCAAAAACCGATACACTGAAATTGAAAATAATTGAACAGGCACTGTGTCTAAACCGTTATATTACAATCTCCTAGATGATGTCGCAAATACAATACAAGCTAACCGACTAGAAGATTAATTTATGTGCTCCTATAATTTACCGATTAACCTCAAAATTTAGCTTCAGGCATATATTTATCCTAAAAGTTACATGTTTTACCTTGAATTGATAGGTCCAACCGGTCCGCTGTTAATTAGTTCAAAATAATCTGAAGATGCATAACTCATGGAGCAGAGAAAATGACATGTACACTCAGTGGGCTTGAAGCAAAAAAAGGAAAAAAAAAAAAGGGAAATTACCAAAAATATCTCATCTATTTAGGTTACTTATCATGTTTATACCGTGTATTGGTTGATATAGAAATACGATCTATTGTGTTTTATAAAATATACTAAAATTATACCTTATTCTTACTAATATATAGCCGGCCAAAGAATGCGCTTTTATCTGAAATACTCAAACTACGATCTATTACTCAGACTATTATCTGGGCGTTTCAAACAGAAAAGCACTTTGTGGTTAACTATCGATAAGAGTAAGATATAATTTTGATATATTTTAAAAAAGGGAAATTTCCTAAATAATCCTTAAGTTTTGCAATAATTCTCGTTTCATCCTTGTGTTTTTTAAAATCCCAAAATAGTCCTTGTATTTATTACATTTGACACCAAAATATACCTTGAGCTAAATTTTAATTGACTTTTTTGTATAAAAAGACTATATTATACTCCAACTCTTATTTCATTACATCTACGTACTTAAGTTTGTAATATTACCTTATTTCCAAAAAAAAAAATCGAAAAATATAACACAATTATATTCAATCTAACTAACTAAAAGACTCATCAAAACTCCAAATTAGATGGCTAAACTTTTCAAAATTTCAATAATAC
The DNA here is from genome assembly GCA_018132145.1 of Boehmeria nivea var. tenacissima. Lineage (NCBI taxonomy): Eukaryota > Viridiplantae > Streptophyta > Magnoliopsida > Rosales > Urticaceae > Boehmeria > Boehmeria nivea. The sequence continues at coordinate 6,970,607 of CM030877.1, read as the reverse complement.
CCTGATTTAAAACTTCTTTAAAACATTATATGAATGGTAGTTTGGGTATTTTAACAATAAATCAATTGAAATTTACCTCAAGGTATATTTTGGTGTCAAATGTAATAAATCCAAGGACTATTTCAGGATTTTCAAAAACACAATGAGAGAATTCTTGCAAAACCTAGGGATTATTTGGAGATTTTTCCTTTTAAAAAACATAGGGTAGTCAGCGTCGACAATTTAGTAGTGCGTTTGGCACTATTATACAAAAATAAATATTGCATTAAAAAGGGTACTTCTGTAGTGAGATTTTTTGTGGTGGAAAATAATTTTAGACCGTCGGATACACTTTTTCAGTAGATCCCGTATCTTAAAAATGTAAATCTAATCATTCAAAATTATTTTATACTACAAAAAAAATCCACTACAGAATTTTTCATTAAAAATAATAGTCGAATTTAAATTATATCAATTCTCATTAGTATTAATGGTATTTATCCAATTTTATTTCAACGATGAATAAAGCTGTGTTCTCGTTTATCATGGATATGATATCCAACCACCCACGTAGAAAAAATATTAATAATAAAAATAAAAAAAATAAATGTTAAAAGCACACAAAGCTAGCACTTTCATGCAAGAATTGTCTAGAAGCTGACGACCTAAATCCATGTCAGACACATGACTAAATAAAATGACTAATCTTTATTACAATCCCATCGCCACGTCAGCACTTCTCTCAAGCACAACATATCTCAATTATTTCCTATTTGGTATATGGTTTGCACTACCACACTTCCCCAAATGACTATAAATAGATATCCCTAATGTTTTACATATATCTCGTCCCTTCATCATCATATATAATTTGTTGCTTCTATATATATTTGACCTTCCAAAATATGACCAATTTCACTTCGATTAGGGTTTTTGTCTTCGCTTTGGCCATGACGGCCCTGCGTGTTTCGGGATTTAGGCATTGGAAATGGTCTAATGGAAGTGGGAAAGTGAACGTTTTGGAGAATAATGTTGAAGATGTTGTGACAGACTTGCCTGGTCAGCCTTTGGTGAATTTCAAGCACTATTCTGGCTATGTCACAGTGGACCAAACTAATGGAAGAGCGCTCTTTTACTGGTTCTATGAAGCCACTTCTCGCCCTGCCCAAAGACCTTTGGTTCTGTGGCTTAATGGAGGTATATTATATATAGATTTTTTTTTCCCCATAAAATTAGCGGCCATGAGAGTTTCGTAACATTGTTCTTATATTCCTTGGTTGACCAAAAAAAAAAATAAAAATGATCGGCCCTAGTTTTATTTCTTATATATACCTTATCACAATATTATGCTTTATTTTCATGCACGGCAGCATAAAATTATGGGGAATTTTGAAATATACCACTTTTGGATAATTTGTTTTGAAAATTGTCAATTTATAACAAATTTCTTAAGCAGTGAAAAAGACTAAATCAGTTTTTTTTTTTTTAATTTTTTTTAACAAATAAAGAAGACAAAAGAGAGAAAATAGGTGAAATAGTAATTTGTTGATAAAAAAGTAACATTATATACAATAATAATATAAATTACAAACTTGAATGTGAAAATGAGATTAGATCAAATTTTCTCCAAAATCATCGTATTGTTACGAGGTTAGTCTAAAGCGATTAGGTATACTGGTCCTAATTCTCACAAGTTTATATTATTTTTGTTAGGTTCATCTTTTGGTTATAAAGCCAGCCTTTTGACCCAATCAATGGACCTATAATATTATATCTATATTAATTCCTCGTCTACAGATATAAATAAAACAAAGACCGACTTTAATTCAATTAAATTGTACATGTTGCCTTATCTTTGGACAGTCCAATTACATAATCATACAGCCAATGCGCCTAAAACAACTGCATAATCCTACTAAGCGCATATTATGACAATGATCTTTTCTTTTTCTTTTTTAATCTAGTGGTAGTACATGTACACACACATATATATATATAATTACTTTCTTAACTTTTCCAACTCATCCAAAGATTTATTAATCATTAATTAAAGATTTAGGGGGACATTTTTTTTGTTCTCTGCTAAGGTGACAAGATGCTTTATGTTTCAGGTCCTGGGTGCTCTTCTGTGGGTTATGGAGCAACGCAAGAGATTGGTCCTTTCATAGTGGACACTAATGGTAATGGCCTTAAGTCTAATCCTTCATCATGGAATAGAGGTATGTACTACTACCCAATTAAACAAGTTTATATATATATATAAAAAGTGAGAACTCAAATCCTCTATCTTCTTTTCCTATCTCCCTCTTTATCTAGCTATTTAATGATTTAATAACAACTCATTATTTTCTTTTTAATTCTACTATGTATTTAATATTTTTATATTTTTTAAAAATTAAAACGATGAGTTATCATCATATAATTGAAAATGATAGAGAAAAAAATAGACAAAGGAGATAGAGGATCTGGGTTCGATAATTAGTATATATTACATATTGGATAATTTGCTATATATGGAGGCAGTGGTGGTCCATTAATTATTTATAATAACAACACTTTTAACAAAAAATACTATTTGTATATCTGTGATGACGCAGAAGCCAACATGTTATTCTTGGAATCGCCTATTGGGGTTGGCTTTTCATATTCAAATACCACTAGTGATTATGACAAAGTGGGAGATGAATTTACAGGTTAATTACTTTCCTAACCATTATATAGATAGTTAAGATTAACTCTAGTTTAAATGAATTTCTATATGTTTGATTTATTTATTTATTTTTAATGGACTTTCTTAATTACGTGATCATCAGCAAACGATGCCTATACTTTTTTGCACAACTGGTTCTCCAAGTTCCCCTCATACAGAAACAGATCTTTCTACATAGCAGGAGAGAGCTATGCAGGTAATAACAATATCTTTTCTTCAACAAGACACCCAAAAAAAAAAAAAAAAAAAGAAATTAACAAACAACATGACCTTTTGTAAATATTTTGTTTCCCTTTCTTATTAACAGGAAAATATGTCCCTGAGCTGGCTGAGCTCATCCATGACAAGAACCAAGACCCTTCTCTTCATATTGACCTCAAGGGCTTCCTGGTTAGTGATCTCCAAAATTAAAAAAAAAAAAAAATTTCTTAATATGAGCAAAACATGCAAACCTCTTTTTTTTTTTTTTTTTTTTTTTTTTTTTTTTTTTTTGCAGTTAGGGAACCCAGAGACTTCCGATGCGGATGACTGGAGGGGTCTGGTGGATTACGCGTGGAGTCACGCGGTGGTGTCGGACGAGACTCACAAGATCATCAGAGAGAACTGCGATTTCAGCAGCAACAGCACGTGGGACAACGAGAAATGCAGCGAGGCCGTCGACGAAGTGCTCAATCAGTACAAGCAGATCGATATCTACAGCATTTACACCTCCGTTTGCATGGTCGACTCGGCTAGGGATCAAGAAACTAGTGCCGACTCTTATCAAGTTATGATGAAGCGCTCATCCACGATGGTAACAATTACTATATGTATATCTTGATTTTCTGGAGTAGTTTCCATTTTATATAATAAATTAAGTGGATGGAATTGACAAATTAAAGTATTTCAGATTGGATTAGGTGTCAAGATTATTTTTGATCCTTCTACTTTTCCAAAGTCCGAATAAAAAATGTGTCGCTATAAACATTAGTTATTTACCGTCTGACTACGATTGTTACTGTAAATCACAATTTTTTATGATTTGGTTTCATGTAAGACAGAGTGAGTTTGACAAATGGATTACTTTGCGATTGTACTACTCACAATATAAATAAATTAATTAATATAAAAGAATATAGTAGTGTAATTAAACTTAATTTACCGTAATTAATTAAGATATATATATAATCCGTTGTTTTACAATAATTTATATATATAGTACACCTAACATAAAATGTCATTGGTTTGTGTTAATTATGTCAAATTAATAGATGCCAAGACTAATGGGTGGATATTATGATCCATGCCTTGATGATTATGCAAAAGCATTTTACAACAGACTAGACGTGCAAAAGGCTCTCCATGTCAGCGATGGCATTCAGCTCAGAAACTGGAGTATCTGCAAGTAATGTTTAATGATTAAATGATCATTAAACATGATTTTAGCAAATGGTATTCTTAGTTTGACACTTGAATTAATAATACCTTTTTTTTTTTCTTCTTTAATTTCAATGCTAGTATGAAAATATTCAACGAATGGTATGATTCAAAGCCGTCAGTTATTCCCATATACAAGAAGCTTATTGCAGCAGGGCTCAAAATATGGGTATACAGGTACATATTGTACACAGATTTTTTTTTTATTTTTTATTTTTTCATCCTAATCAAATTTAGAAGATAAGTTAATAATACGGCGTCGATATTGCGACGGAGATCATCAGTGGGGACACAGATGGAAGAGTTCCGGTGCTGTCCACAAGATACAGCTTGAGCTCTCTTGGACTGCCCATCACCAAGGCATGGAGGCCTTGGTACCATCAGAAGCAGGTAAACTAATTTATTAGACCTCTTCAGCTCCTAATTAATTAATCATGGATTTTGGTTTTCCGCAAAAATATATAATGTTGGAGGAGTGCTACACAATCAGAAATTTTAACCAGAGAGTTGCATGATGTGTTTATTTACTTGTTGATTAGAAAATATAAATATCAATTCATATGATTTTATTTTATTTTATTTTATACGTATCTAGAACACTATTTGGTCTTCCTTTCTTTTTTTTTTCTTTTTTTTTTAACTTTTTTTTTTAAACTAAAAGTTGTGAGTATCTATCACCACCCCAGCTAAAGTAGAATTTTATACTAACTTTTGTTTTACTTTTTCAGTTTTATTAGTTGATTTTGCTCTTATTATCCATGCAATTTCAATATTGTTAAAATTATAGTATTTCACTTTATTTATATGGGCCAATTACAAATATAAACAACTTTATTTGTAGGGAGATTTTTAAATAATAGTCATAAAAATAGTCACAATTGTAGTTTTATAGCAAAAATTGCTCTTAAATTTTGTTATATAATAAAATTTCTTACAGATATATTTATTTTACTAATATTGGCTATGTACTAATTTTAATTATAAAATTTATTATGATGATTAGTTTTCTAATACTCTAGAATATTGTCTATTTTTATAATCAAACTTTAAAAATAGTTATATACTATAAGTTTTTTTATTTATATCATACATAAAATTCAACATATCATTAATTTTTGTTGGCGCTGGTCTTGCGTATGCCATGAGAATTACGAGTGTAATTTAGCCAAGGCACAATGCGTTGATTGTTCAATTATTTTTTTGGCAATATTATATTTATTGGGTGTTGAACATTAATCTTAATTTCTTTGAATATCCAACCAAAGTATTAGCTGATGATTTGGATAAATATATATATATATATATATATATATATCAGGTGAGTGGTTGGTTTCAAGAGTATGAAGGGCTTACTTTTGCAACGTTTAGAGGGGCTGGGCATGCAGTGCCTTGCTTCAAACCAAACAACTCTCTCGCTTTCTTCACATCATTTCTCAATGAGGATTCTCCACCTTCCACACGATCATGATCATTACAAGTTACAACCACATTATGTATAATACATAGCACTCCTAAAGATTTTGATCTCCTACGTTAATTATAGCGAAAATAAGATGTGAGTGCTTCGTGATTAAATATAATTAAGAGAATCCTTTTTCATTATTATTATTATTTTTCGACGTAAAAATATAAGTACAAAGAACATATCTAAAAAAGTTTGACATAATTCTAAATGTACTATGGACTTAATTACTTATTATTAGATCGGTCTTTCATGAGTAATTAAAGATTATATAGAGCAGCATAATTGGATTATCTAGACCTGAATAACGAAGATTTTTAGATAAAATTAATTAGAAGGTAAAACATTATATCAACCTTTAAACCGACTTCATCTCATGTGAATAACACATCTACAATTTACAAAGTCATTGGACACTTAAGTGAAAATTTAATATATGCTTCATTAAATTTTCTGTTAAGTCAAGAAACTCAACTTTGGACCTAGAGTGGAGTCATTTTGAAGTTTGACATTTGTCAAGGAAATAATCGAGGAAATTTGACTTTGTTTGGGATTCAAATTAAATTGAATTCTAAGATCCGATCAGATCAATCCCCGTATAAGCTCATATGTATTCAAACAGCATTTCGAATTATAAGATATATGGATCTATAAGTGTGTTGACTATTGAACATCGTTTTGATAAAAATGACAATCGGGCCCGTTTGGGCCCACCCATTGGGTCTTTGACATCACCATTTTAGTAATGAGAGAATTTCAAAATGGTCATTCTTTATGGAAGAATTTCAAAATAAAATCATTCTTGATGCCACTTAATATATAATCTATACCTCAAGTGATGTGCTTCTTTTGTTTTCTCTATATATTTGTAGTGTAAATTTTGGAGTATAAATTAAAGGTGCAACACACATCATTAACGTATCTCAACTATGTTGACACACGCCTGATCTTTAGCAGCTTACCAACTAGGTTGATCATCTGCTAAAGAATCCTCTAACTCGCAGCCTAATATATTAAATAAAATAAAAGAATGTCAAGATACAAGAAGGTCCAACCCAAAAGGCAAAACATCAAGACAAATAAAAGAAAAAGTCCTATAAGATCTTCCCAGGCATAGAGGGGCCTCGTTAAAACCTTGAAAAGAAAAAACCCAAAGGAAAAATCTTCTCAAGGAAAAAGAGGGCATGATCCAGGACTAAAAATGTAAGTTCCTAAACCTATAAAAAGGAAGAGGAATCAAATCTCTGTAAAGTAAACGTTGTAAATCCTCCAGGGCTTGAAACCACCAGTGATTAGATTCTTCAGTTATCGACATTGAAGCAAGCTTATCAGCAACACAGTTACCCTCCCTATATATGTGAGAAATCCGAACATTATTTTTCCTGGCAAATTGAAGAGCTCTAATCCACCTGCTACGAAATCTCCAAGGGACTTTGTGTGAATTATTTTTAACAAGGAGAACTACATAAGTTGAATCCGTCTCCAGCCATATAGAATTCCAACCAAACTTTACAGCAATTTCCATAGCAATCATGAACCCAAATAGCTCAGCTTCAAAGGCATATTTGATTCCCAAAGAAACAGAGAAACAACCTTTCACAAATCCTCTACTAGTACGAAAGACCCCACCACAACCTGAACGTCCAGGAGCCCCCCTAACCGAACCGTCAATATTGACCTTGATCCATCCTTGTGCAGGAAGATTCCATGTGACTGGCGTGATAGATGGACCTCGAGAAGGTTTTCCTTTGATCCCCAAATTGTGAAGAATAATTAAGTTATCTTGACAATTATGCATAGTACCCGAGATAAGAAAGCTACTTTCTCGCATAGACGCCAGAATCCAAGCCTTGGAAGATCAAAAGTTCGGTTTTTTGGTATCAAGCCTTGGAAGACCAAATGCATTGTAAGTTTATTACAACCATATATATTTAAAATAAAAAAGAGATAAAAAAGTAAATGAAATTGTGCTCTCTTGAAGGATGAACGATTAATCATGAGAGGTTCACTTCTCGAGGGACTTTGCTACTTGAAAATCGAGTAGCTTGATGTCTTTTTGAGATTTATCTTGGAGTTCTGGTTCACTTTGTCTTGGAACTTCGAGTTTCATTTTTCTTAATTTTGTTTTTCACTAAGAAGGGATTCCTAAAGTTTGAGATTTAGGTCCTCAAGTTTCCGGTTCTCTCGGTCACAGTCCTCTTGGTTCCCAATGGTTCTCCTTTGTCAAATAGACATTTTTTAAGTCTTTTTTCTAATAATGGGTTAGGATTTTGTTAATTTTTGTGGTTGTGACCCTCCTTCTAGCGTCAATCTGTTTATATTGAAATTTCTTTAACAGAAAAGTCACCACCAAGCATGCACCAACCTAAGCTAAAATTCATCAAAACACAAAAACAAAGTCAGAGGTCAAAGGGGCGCACCGGGGGTGACTTTAGATTCGCCTCTCCGATGCTTAAGTTAGCACAGTACACGAAAGAGTAATCTTTTAGAAGAGATGTGAGATGAGAAAATATTACCAGACGTCACATACTTAGAATACCCGGCCTACCTATCTTCATCTTTGAGGAGATCGTTTGTTTTAGGAGTTATCCTAATTTTAGAAGATTTGAATATCCCTCGAAATTATCTCGTAGAGATTTCTTTTTTTTTTTTTTTTAAATTGACAATCTGAAGGTAAATCTCATAGTGATTACACCTTTATGAGAAAATATACAATATCTTTATTTTTTGTAATCGTAGTTCCTTGCCCTCGAGAACCTCGTGAGTCCTTGGGACTTATGTCATTCTGGGCTTCTCGCCGTCGAGTAGCCTTAGTAACCAATAGCAAAAATGTCTGATACACATATATAATGACAATGTGCATAGAATGATTGTGAACGCACTTTTTTTTCTTTACACAAGCAAAGCCAAATCAAACTCGTATAACATGAAAAACAATAAAAAAAAAAGAGGCTTCGGCTTCATTTTTTTCAAGATCAAGATTATCAGCGATCACAAAAAATGGTCGTCGAAGTTGTAAAGTTATTGGTGACTACTTCGGTGACCACTAAAATGGCCGCTTATGTATAGTCACAAATGACTATCGATGATCATGAAAACTAGTCGCCGATATTAGTGTCCAAAATAAATGATCACTAATATTTAAAATATGGTCTTCAATCTTGTGGTCAGGTCACAATAGTTTGAAATTGTGGTCGTCAATAAATTTTTTATTATTTTTTAATTTTAATTTTATGTTATGCTAATTTGAAATTGTCAGTTATGTTTGGTACCGCATTAAATCAGTTAGCTTCTATATATTAGTTTTACTACACCTGTAGTATAAATATCAAAGACCACTGGTTTTTTTAAGTTACAACTTCAAATATATATTTTAAATTCCAATATTTTAACATAAATTCCTCAACAAAATTTTAAGATAATTTTGTATTGTGAAATCCCTAAAGTAGTGTTAAACATATACATGACATGATATATTAATAAATGGGTAAAGTAGGCAAATACCCAGAATTTATATAACAATAAAAATAAATACCCAAACTTTTGAAGTAATTGAGTTTCTAGTCAATTTGTGAATTACTTGCACATGCTTTGGTAACAAAGTGAATTACCACCACTTACCACTGTGTAAGTAATTGCATCTTTTGGGTAGTTGGTTACATTTTTCAAAAGATTGGGTAATAACTTACATTAAGTTTTAAAAATTGGGTATTCACTATAATTTCTCTTAATAAATTATCCATATTTATTTCTCCTAACGAGTTGCCTATGGTGGCTCTTTTTGTTTGTTATATTGATGGCTAAACATATATTAAATAGGAAAATAAAATTATGCTTTCCATTTTGACGTTGGCAATATTGTGACACAGAATAAATAGAACTTAATCACATTTATTTCACAAATAAGTTACATTTGGTGGTTCTACTAATTTGGTAAGATGTTAATGATTAAACTAATATCGAATCGCGTAATTCAGTTAATTTCTTTTTATTTTAAGAGTATAAAAATTGAATTTGAGAAAGTCATTAAATACGGATTGACTTTTTCAGTTATAAATTCATAATTCATAAATATCAATTAATGTTTGACTTGTGCATGAAAAGGCGTGAAGCAAGAATAATTTTGTAACAAACCATCTTATTATTATTATTATTATTGGTGAGAGGAATATTCTGTGGAGAACAAATGGAGAACAATAATATATGGTCCAGAATCATCCAGAAAATTTTGAATTTTAATTTGCAGTTTTTTTCAAAACAGTTTGTTGGATTTTTTTTTTACCGTTTTGGTGAAAAAAACGCATTCATTTTATGGGCAAAAATGCAAATATTTTTAAAAAATTAGGCCTAAATTGTAATACAATAAAAATAAAAGATTAAAAAATAAATAAATAAAATTTTCTGAATGATTCTGAGCCGTACATTTATTCTCCATTTGTCCCCCACCAGAATATCCCCATGGAGAAGCGTCCATTATTATTATTATTATTACTTTTCGATTATAAATACTATGTACTAGTTAGCAATATTAGTCAAACACACAAAAAAATATGGGACCACATGGAAAGAGAGCCTTGTTGTTTACTTTTTTGTTGCTAGAAACAGTGGTAAATATTCATGCTAATATCTTCCACAAGAGTAGTGTCGATGGCGTGGTACATGGATCTCTCGAGAGTCGTCGTCGTCGAAGCGTGAAAAACATTGCGTTCCAACCCCGAATCACTATCTCGATCAACAACGATTTGCAACCAGATAAGTCGAACCTCACTGTGCACTGCAAATCTGGAGACGATGATCTCGGGACTCATGTCCTTCTATTCAACCAATCTTTCGAATGGTCATTTCGTCCGAACGTGTTAGGCACAACGCTTTTCTTCTGCGGGCTTGGATGGCGCGACGCGTTTGGAGTGTTCGACATGTACAGATACAAGAGGGATAAAAAGAGGGGATGTAAGCATTATTGCTACTGGGAAGTCGCTGTTGATGAAATCTATGGCTTTAATGATGATGGGATAAATGATATCGTCTTTTTTTGGCCAAAATCGCCAGACCGGTCTCTCAAGCACAAGCCAAGAAGTGATATTGTGTCAAGATATATAGGAACAAAATAATCTTGATATGTATTACTTGTTTGCTATGTATGCAATGTTTGAAGAAAATAAATAAAAAAATAAAAGTTAATCTTTATCTTTCATGTGTTTGTTTTGACATTATTTCAAAAGTTTGATTTTTTTATATTTTTTGCTTTTCCATTATTAATTATTATTAAGAAACACCAATAACCAAAATGGTCATTAATATATTTTTTTGTATTTTTTTTCTTCACTCTCACGCGTTTTTCAAAGAACATACTCATGCGTTTTTCTATGTACTCTCTCTCTCTCTTTTTTTTTTTGAGTACTTCTGTGATAGATTTTTTGTGCGGTAGAAAATAATTTTAGACTGTCAAATTCACTTTTTCGGTGGGTCCCGCATCTTAAAAATATGAATCTGATAATTCAAAATTATTTCTTACAAAAAAAAACCCACTATAGAATTTTTTTTTTTTTTTTTTTTCCTTCCTATTCTCTTTCTAATGCTTCTATATTTTTTGGACTTTTTAATGCTTTTACCTCTCAGCTCTCCGCACGCAAAATATTCCTTTTTTTAGGGGGCTTTCTCATATATTCTATTTGCATATGTAATTTTATTATGTATTATGATTATTTATACATTTTTAAATTATGTTGTCGCCGTAAGTGTCGTCGCCAAAGCACTCTTTTCTTGTAGTGTTATATTTTTCAAAAATCATATGCTTTAATATTTTTTTTGACCAATTTTATACTAATAAATTTTTTTTCTTTTAATCTTAAACTTTTGATACTTGTAAGAAATATCATTACTTTGACTTTAGTACATTTTTTTTTTGTATTTTTTGTCACTAAATTTTAAAATTCTTACACTTTATTAACATCCTAAATACAAATATCTTCATTTATCGAGATTTCAAGTAGATATCCATTTTAATAATTATGATTAAACATATATTAAATTAAAAAATCATATTTATATTATCAACTTTAATCTATAAATCATGAATTAAAGAAACTATAATAGTAACATAGTATTAAGATGACAAAATAGATGCAATCTACAACTACTATGATTAGGGTATCATCTTGTTATTCACTCACAAATAGCTTGACAACTATGAGCCTCGTGCTAGTAGCAGAAGCTCATAGACATGGCTCAAAGTACGGGTCTCGTTAATAGCCTCTTCTAGCTGTTCTCCAGAAGTCAAAAGTTGCTCAAACTTTTTATCTTTATATCAATTTTGTCCACTATTTCCTTAAGCAGCGAATGAACATAAGACATGTGGATAATCGAAAGCTCTCACACACCACATTTTCATTTTTTAGCATCAAAAGATACCAGTTTAAATTCAAAACTTTTCCAAAATCTCACATGTTCTTATTAAACTTTTTATTATCTATTTGTATTTTATCCATAATTTAATTTAATTAATTATTTTGTTCTCTAGCTTTTCAAATTTTGTTCATAATTTTGTTCTCTAGCGTTTCATAATATAGTATTCTGATTTCAAATTTAATTCATAATTTTGTTCTCTAGCGTTTCAAATTTGATTTAGAATTTTGTTCCAAAGCATAATAGTGTTCTCAGCAAGTTTCTGTGTTTCTCTCTGCAGACTAGTATATTTATATAAGTGTGGTAGTTTCTGCTAAATTTTGACTGAAAAATCGCCCCATCATCACTAGTATTGTGCGAATTTTTCTATCCAAACAAGAGAGAGAATATATTCTCTAAATTCAAATCTAGTTCAATTTTATATAAATCCAAGCCTACTATTTTTTTTTTATTTTTTATTTTGAATAAAATGAGCAAGGTAGTAAGAATGTATCTCAACGAGATTGGCACGCGCCTGAATCGTCATGGCTTACCAACTAAGTTGATCTTCCTATGAAGATTCCGCTAAAGCCAGCGCTACATTTATTAAAATAATTAAAAAAAATACAAACGAGTCAAATACAATCCTAAAGAGGACAAAACAAAACCAAAAGAACAGGCTAGAAAAATGCAAAACTAAGCTAGAAAAAGCTAACTCCTGATGTCTTTCAAAGAATAGAGCCTAGACTTACATCTTGCAAGAACGTAACGCATCCGAGCCTCATTTAAAACCTTTACTGTAACTCAAAGGGAAAACTAGTTAAGGAAAAAAGAGTGTTCGAGTCTTCATACACTCATATGAATCGGTAGAAGGGTAGAAATCTATTCCTAGTATGATTTTACTAGTATTTGGATAAAAAAGCACTTCTACAAATCAAGCAAAAATTTGCCCTAATTCATGTAATTGGGTGAATTTTTCATTCCCAATTATGCTTGAAAATATCTTAATTAAACACCAATAATTATATGATCTTATCCTTTTCGAATTTCATGTCATCAAAAATATTTTTAATCTTTAGTTTATCCCTGTTCTTGTGATAAACTTGAATTCAAATAATAACCAAAGTGTTTAAATTCGAATTCAATATAAAATTATCTTATTAATTCCTAAATATTCAATTCATTAAGATTTATTTTTAAAATTAAATAACTAGATAATTATTATTTATAATTTAAATACTAATTCATCCAATATGGATAGTTTTACATCGCGGCCTGAACTTTTTTTTTTTTTTTTTTAAACAGGATCTATTCCGGTCCCATTTGATATATATCCACCTAAACTATTATGCTCTAGATCAAACCAACGAGAATCTCTAAAAAGTACCACAGTTAATTAAACACCACTCAATTTTCATAGTATTATGTTAACTAATATGGAGACCAATCGGACCTATTAATTCAAGCCAAGACAAAATCAATCGAAGTCAATACTTCCTCATCACTTTATTGGCTGTTGCAATTTTATACAACTCAGCTACACGCGTGAAGTTTCATTATGAAATTAATAGATAAACTATATAGAAATGCACCGTGACTCTAACATCTTGACTAATGATTCCAATTATATGAAGGGATAGCCTAAGTGTTGATATTCTAAGATCTCCATTATTCACTTTTTGGATAACTCGATTATAAATTAACGTACCAACCAATCAGAGACATACAAACGTACGTACACCATAGATGATGCACAATAAACCGCACCTAGGCAAAGCCGCTTCCGTGAAAAATCATCACTAACATATACTACGACTTTTCTTTCCGTACACATGTACTAGCGACGTGACACGTCATATAAATGCTAGAGCAATTCCCATGTGCTTCATTAGAAGACCAAGCTAATCTGTGGTCGCTATAGTACTGTCATTTATTCAATTTATTTAGCCCAACCATGTCAAGTCATCATACGCGCGATACGTACAGCAAAGGCCACGATTTTTACCAGATTTCGTTCGCAAAAGCTTTTGACAATTGCCATGTGTTTCTAACAAGTACTGAAGTTTCCAAATGGTTTATTACAGTAACAAATTAGAGAATATTTAAGTGAAAGAACTATCAAATTTTTTAGAGCTATATATATCTTACAATTTGAAGTTGGCGTGGTTTTGGCTTGCAGTTGCTTGTTTTGTTGATTAGAAAGTAGAAGAATATTGTGGGATGGTAATTTGAAATCAAGAAATATTACAGTAAAAAAAAAAAATGGCAACTACATATATAGAAACAATAGAGTATTTTAAGATAGAGAATGACTTTCAGCAGTTAAATTTACATAAATTTTGATTGGAAAAAGATTATTGCGACGGTTTATAACCGTTTCATTAATTAGTATACTGTTTATTGAAATCAATGGGGCTCAATATCTCTTTAACTAAAAAAAAAAAACGAATATTCTACTTATATTGATAATTTATCATTGATTCAAAATGAAAATGCTATATAATTAAGAAGAATACATAGGGAAAAAAAAACATAAAAATCTTAAAAAGGTCATAAAAAAATAAATAAAGAAGTTAAGTGAGAAACATACCTTAAATATTAAGTTTATTTATTCACAGATCTTTTCGAAAATAATTGAAGTGTGTAAATTGTTATAAAAGAACAAAGACTAAACAGCGTACAAAATATATAGGATAAGTAGATGGTAGAAAAAGAAAAAAAGAAAAAAAGAAAGATAAGCTACAAATTGAATGAATAGTGACCGAATAGTCATCTCCACAACACAGCTTAGAACTCAACGAGGTTGTACTTGCCAATTTGTCGTTACAATAATTATCTTACCCACCGATCTTTATTAGTTGAGCATTAAATTCGCTAATAAAACGAAAGTAGGTGACGTACTATGAAATAAAAAGAGAGAAATTAATGAGGCAGCCATTTATAGTAGGGGTGAAAGTCGGTCGGTTCGGTTCGGTTTTAGACAATTTTTTGCGCCGAACCAAAATTTTCAGTTTTCCAAAATGCTGCGCCGAAAATCGGTTTTCTGCTTGGGGGAACCGAACCGAACCGAAACCGAAAATTCGGTGCGGTTCGGTTAAAATTCGGTTTTAACCGAAAAAACATTGTGCATCATATTTTCGAAAAATCATGCACTATCTAAGTATCTAATATTATATTATCTATTATCTAACAACTAACATAATATCATGCTGATAGTTCATACTTAATTAACACAAGTCCAAACTCCC
Organism: Boehmeria nivea var. tenacissima; assembly: GCA_018132145.1. Lineage (NCBI taxonomy): Eukaryota > Viridiplantae > Streptophyta > Magnoliopsida > Rosales > Urticaceae > Boehmeria > Boehmeria nivea. The sequence goes on along the minus strand of CM030877.1, from coordinate 6,955,408 downwards.
TAGCCGAAAGTCCAAATAGACAAATACAAATTACAAATGAACTAATCAAGTATTCAAGTCAACAACAACAAATAAGAACTAAGAAGTAACCAACTATGAAACCAAATAGACAGAAAGTAGAAAGTAGAAACTAGAAACAAATTATCCAAATTACAAACCAACCAAGTAAATAGTCTTCCATAAAAAAACATAATATCGACCAAAAATACTAAAGAGTTCATAAATTTATCGACTTCTCTTCATCAACAAGACCAACAATAGCTGCAAACATCGATAATCTCGGCCCATCTATGAAACAAATGCAAGCAAATTAATTAGCCAATGCCAAATTGCCAATGAGATAATAAATAATGAATTCACATTAATTAGCACAGTAGCATTGACCAAGTAAAGCAGTTTCATTCACAATCATCAATCTCTTGCACGTTATGAGTGTCTGTGGTGGAAGAATCATTATCTACAGAATGACATTACCAAATGTTAGATTTTAATACAACAATGCAAATATTTGAGAAATAAAATACATTATGTTTACTTGTTTAGAGTTTATACCTGTCTCCACTTTAATAGAATCTGTGAAAGTCTCAATCTCATCCATAAACTCGCTACACACAACTGTGCCATTCTTAGAACTCAACCAACTCTTGGTACAAATCAGTACCTCCACCGTTTTAGCAGTTAACGAACTCCTAAAAGGATCAAGAATGCGGCCACTTGTAGAGAAAGCAGATTCTGATGCAACAGTTGACATTGGAACCGCTAGCACATCCTTTGCAATCCTTGAAAGCACCTTGTATTTGTTGGAATTAATCCTCCACCAACCAAGTATGTCAAAATTCTCAGAAAAGATATCTTCACAACTTTCAGCTAAGTAGCGCTCAACATCATTCTTGTCCCCTCCCTCTTTGACTCGTTTTTTTTTTTCAGATATGTCATCTTGACACGATTTTTTGAATCATCAAGAATTGGTTTACTTGCTGATTTTTTTGGAACCATGTTTGGAGCAAGCGGGGGCGGTGGTGCAATGTCATGATACTCCTTGTAAAGCCTCTTCAAAGCAGCCTCGACATCTACCACCATTTTCTCAGCCTTATCTCCTCCGTACATGACTCCAATACAATGTTGAACATAATCCAGCTTGTATCGTGGATCAAGAACCAATCCAAGGAACATGATGATGTTCATTTTCTCTGGATTGCCCCAATACTTGTCAAACTTTTTCTCCATACTTGCTGCCATTTGACACATAAGATTGTCTGAATCGTCGGAGAGAATGATCAACTCTTGCTTAACTTCACAAATCTCATTGAAGAAGAGATTTGACGTGGCATACAAAGTACCACTAAGCTTCAAAGTTAGATCATAGAAAGTCTTTAAGAACAACACAAAAGTTTTTGCATTTTCCCAATCAGAATCAATAGGTGGACCTTCTATCTTTGAATTATCGAAATGACTTCGGTAATAAAGGTCATCCTCCATCTTCTCAAACACTTTTTGGTATTTCAAGGCAGCCTCTAACATCAAATACGTAGAGTTCCACCTCGTCGGAACATCCAAGCACAAAAGAGCCTTCGAATCAATTCCTTCTTCTGCTACACACTCTTTAAACCTCTTGAATCGTGCCGGAGAGGATCGAACATACCTCACAGCATTCGGAATGCTTGCAATAGAAGGTGATATCTCCTTCAAACCATCACTAACAATGAAGTTAGTGATGTGACACACACACCTCATATGAAGTAAGTCACTGCCTAGGAGCAAAGTACCCTTCTTTTCTTTCAATTTCTTCCTTAGCTTGTCGATGGCTAAATCGTTCGATGATGCATTATCCATTGTAACTGTAAGAATCTTCATAATTCCCCAATCATTGAAGCAATTAACCAACTCATGAGCCACTGTATCCCCTTTGTGATTAGGGACTTGAAAGAAGCCAATGATCCTCTTTTGCATTGTCCAAGAATCGTCAATCCAATGCACAGTGACGCACATGTAGTTCATGTTTTGAATCGATGTCCAAGTATCGGTAGTCACACTAATCCGACATTGACTTAATATCTTCTTCAACTTTAGCTTCTCTTCCTCATATAACTTAGTAATATCCTTGGCCACGGTAATTCTCGAAGGAGCAACAAACTTTGGGTTCATGTACCTAGAGTACTCCCTAAATCCTTCTCCCTTAACATGCCGAAATGGAAGCTCATCAAGAACTATATATTTTGCCAATGCCTTCCGAAACCCCTTCTTATTCCAATGTGTGGCTAATAGTTCGGTTGAACTAACCTCCTCTTCACCGTGTTTCTGCTTCTTGAACAAAGCCAAGAGTGACTGATCCTTCTCGACCTCCGAGTAGAATGGACCCTTTGTGCAATTCAACATATGCCCTTTCATTGTCGACGTCCCATTCTTCTTCGGATCAGAAGCATAAGAATGAGAGCAATAATTGCAAGCTGCCCTTTTACCATCCCCGATCTTGGTGAAATGCTCCCACACTTCTGATGCATTAATTCGCCGCTTCTTCTCATTCTCATCGGTCTTTTCTTGCTGAGAATTAGGTTCCTGTTCCTCAGTCTCAGTGGTTTGTTTAGAGTTATGCGACGAAGGCATTGCTCTTTCAGAACTAGACTCCATTACAATACACTACAAACTTTTTGATTCACAAAGAAATAAAAATAGATTCAAAATGTCAGATTCACACACAAGTTACAACTAGAATCACCAGAGGGGACATAAATAGTTTCAATACTTTCACACAGATTATAACTTTCACATAAAGTGCAATTCAGAATCACCTTTTTTTTTTCTGTTCGCTTTCAAGAACTTCACACAATAAAGACAATAGATTATGCACGATCATTCACCAATACACATTAACATCTATACTTGTTCTGCATATTTATTATAATCTTCAACAAACTTAAACAATAAAAAAAACTGAAAACTATATCCTAAAACAAAAGAAACACTAACACGAAATCATTACAAACAGTTTCAAACAATCATTCCATAATCTGAATTCTGAAACTAATTTTTGCTGTAATATGAATTCTGAAACTAATATTTTAACCAATTTTTCAACCACAATCATTCCATAATCCATATTGCAATTTTAACCAATTTTTCAACCACAATTATTCCATAATCCAGATGCGAGGAAAAAAAAAATAAACTCACCTCTTCAAGCGTAGCCGGAGCTGAGCAGCAACGGCGACAGCCGGCGACAGAGAGTTGAGCAGCGGCGGGCGGCGACAGCGAGCTGGGCGGCAGGCGGCGAGCGGCGGCAGCGAGCTGAGAGGCGAGAGGCGAGAGGCGGCAGCGAGCTAAGAGGCGAGAGGCGAGCTGAGAGGCGAGAGTCGAGAGGCGTCGGCGAGAGTCGAGAGGCAGCAGCGAGCTGAGAGGCGAGAGGCAGGCGCCGAGTGGCGGCAGCGAGCTGAGAGGCGAGAGGCGAGAGTCAGACCAATGGAGCGCCGGAGTAGAGTCGGCAAGCCGGCAAGGGAGCATTTTGAAGGGTGAGACGGTGAGTTTTCGAAGGGAGGCGGAGGCGCCGAATGGGGAATTGGGGAATGGGGAATCGCCGAATCGGGGATGGACTATGGAGTGATAAACGAACTATAAAACTAAAAATAAAAATAAAAAAAAACTGAACCCTAACTAAATATTCGATCGGTTCGGTTATATAACCGAATTTTTTCGCCAAAACCGATCGCCGAACCGCATTTTCGGTTCGGTTTCGGTTCTACAACTGAAAAATTCGGTTGTTAATAAAAAACCGATATTTCGGTTATTTCATAACCGGTTCGGTCAGTTTTAAATCGGTTATCGGTTTTTCGGTTAAAAAATTTCACCCCTAATTTATAGTATATAAATCATGCACTTGTTTGTGTTTTATTTCTGAGTCAATTAGCTAAATAGTTATTTTTATGACGTGTTTAAAAAAATAATTATAATTTTTAAAAATATAAAAACTAGTCACAAAAAGTTTTTTTTACATAGGTAAGAGATCTTGTGTCATAACAAAATTATACATAAAATTTGCTGTAAGGAATTAATAAATTCTTGAAATGACTATTTTCTTAAAATTTTGAAACTGTGACTATTTTTTAAAATTATTTCCTAAAAATGACTATTTACTTAAAATTCTCTTTTATTAAAGGGTCTATTTGGTATTTAGTTATTGTTTAATCCATGATTTAAAGAAATAGCCAACGTTTCAAAAAAATTAAGAAACTAGTCATTAACCCCTTAAAAACCTAAGGCCATGTAACATCACACTATCATGTAGTTGAGAAAATGATTATTTTCTTAATTAATAAAAACGTTGACTGTTTTCTTAACACATGGCTATTTACTTAATAATCTCTTTATATTTTATTATTTATATTAAATGAAAAATAAATATATAATTTTGTTCAAATTTGATTGCGCAAAATTTCTAATGATTTAGCATTTCTCAATCAGTGATGAAGTACAATAATTTGAATTCAGATCTTCTATCTATATTTTCTCTATATGCTCTTTGTCATTTCAATAAAAATTTGACACGTAGACAAAAGTAATTATTATAATATAAATTTATGCAAAGTGATTGAGAAATTTAAATATTTTTGCTTATGTGTCATAATTTTATTGGAGAGATAGAAAAAGAGACAGACAAAGTGAACAGAAGATTTGGACTCCAATAATTTGTGTATATGTTGAGAATTGAGATCATCATAGCAGGATTAAGCTTTAATTTGAAGAATAAGTAGGAACGGAAATGAAAATTATTTTACTTTTTCGACCTCTCAATTAGTAACAAGATTAATATGCTTTATTTTTATTTCAATGAAATTTTAAATGTTCATCAAAGTTTAAATCGATGTTTTGTATATATTTTTTTATTTGAGGAAGGAAAGTGGTTAATTATTTTTTCTTTAAACTTGAAAAAAAAATGGTCAATTAGGTAAATAGCCACAGTTTCAAAAAATTTAAAAACTAGCCATAAAATTGTAAGATATTTCTTACAATAACAAAAATACACATAAAAAAACTTAAAGAAATTTCTGACACTAGGCAAAAATTTTGTAACAAATATCTTACATGGTTAGTTTTTAATTTTTTTTTTGAAACTGTGGCTATTTTTTAAAATCATTTTGTAAACAGTGTCTATTTTCTAAAAATTCCAAAAAAAAAAGTTGTTTTACGGTGACTTACTATCCAATGAGCATTTAAGTTGATTATAAAAGTGAACAACATAGGAACGTATTCCAACAACGTTGGCACACGCCTGAAAATATGAAGACTTACTAACTAGATTGATTCTCCTCCATGTTTCCCTCTATATTGGATGAAAATATTATAAAATAAAAAGAAAAATATAGTGAGTTCAAGAGAACAATCCCAGAGAAAGACAAAAGAAATAAAAGACAAAAATAAAACAATCGTATAGGGTCTGGTCTACCCACGAGAGTGGTGCCTCATTAAAACCTTTCTCTAGAAAAACTCAGAAGGAAAAATCTGAAAGAAAGGATAAAAGAGTGCATGACCTAGTAATTAGGAAGCAAAAAATCTATAGTAAGGCAAATCAATGTGATATCTGTAAGCAATTAAAGCCAAGTGTTCCAGGATATGCATCCACCATGTTTGATCTTGTGAATTGAAGCCTATGAAGCAAGTCGATTTGCCACGTTGTTGCCTTTCCTGAAAATATAGGTGACAATGAAGTTCATGTACGCACTTTTTTATATGCTCTCAGCCATTTGTTACGGAATCGCCATGAAATTTGCCTTGTGCCCATATTAAACAAATGAACAACATACATTGAATCCGTCTCAATCCAGAAATTGTTCCATTTAAACTCATTCTACAGCTATAATAAAGCCCATCAGTTCTGCTTCAAAAGCAAAGCAATTTTCCAAGTCCCAAAGAGAAACAAGCTTTAGTAAAACCACGAGAAGTTCTAAAAATGCCGCCACATCCACCAAGACTAGGAGTCCCCCTCACGGAGCCATCGATGTTGCACTTAATTCATCCCTTTGGAGGAAAAACCCATTGAACTTCCTTAATGACATTAGCTTTTTGAAATTGCCCTCTAGTGCCAAGGTTATTAATAATAGTCCAATCTTCAATATTGTTGCGAATAACCCCGATGTCAAGAGTCCTAGGCTCCCTGTCCAATGCCCAAATAGAGGCCTTAACTGAGAAGAATGATGTCGAAGAGCTCTCAAAAATCCGTTTATTCTGCGAACTCCAAATAGTGTCAGAGATAACAACAATAGTTATCCGCCAAAGAGGAAATATTTGGGAGCTGAAATTAGTTGTCATAGCCCAAAGGAAGAAATCATTAAAACAATTTCCAGAAAAAGGCCTGGTGCCGAATTTCTCAAAAACATCTGCCCAAAGGAACTGCGCAAAGTGGCAGCCCCAAAACAAATGGTCCAAGCTCTCAGAGGCCGAGTAACAAAACCAACAACAGCTAGCCAATTGAATCCCTCTTGCTTGTACCTCTTCTTCTGTCGCAACACGCCTATTGAGGATTTTCCAAAACATGATAGATCTTCTTGGAGGAATAAATTTAGCCCAAATAAATTTCCCCCAACTAATATCACGGGTTGAGGAAATTTTTGAATCATATAGCTTTTTGCATGAGACAAATCTATCCAAAGATTTTTTCCAGATAATTCTGTCAGGCTCCTCTTATGCAATAACATACTTGCTAATATCATTGCAAATATCTGGATAATTATCGACAAGAATCTCAGGCACATACCATGAATTATTGCTCCTGAAATCAAGATAGTTGCCCGTAGAATATCACGAACTGAGTCGTCGATCACAATGTTGTCCAAGATCAAATATCCCAGCCAGTTCTCTGTCCAGAATTGAATCTTTGAATTATCTCTCGCGATCCAACAAGAGTCCGACATAAGGTTTGAGAAGAGAGACTTGAGACCTGGCCATATTGAAGAGAAAATCCCACATTTCCTCGGACTAAGCCTATTGGAGAAGTATCGAGACCGTAGAAAGGAATTGACAAGAGAGTCCGTAGAAATAACGTCCCAAATAAACTTCTTCAAAAAAATACCGTTATTGATTCTTAAATCTCGAAGCCTAAACCTCCCTTATCAAAAGGCTTGCAGACTTTTATCCAAGCAACGGTTTTAAAAAATAATACATGTTTCAATGGGATTTTTATAGAAAAAGCTATTTTTGGAGGGAGATTTCAAAAAATAAAAAATAAAAAAAGGAAATTGCAATATATACCAAATATTTTTTACGTTTTGAAAAAATAGTACATGTTTTAAAATATTATAATAATAGTCATGTCAAGAATTTTATAACAAAAAATAATAAAAAAATATTCACACACTGTGTAAGAATTTTTTTAACATAAACTTGCTAGCTTCTCATCATTGTCATGTAGCTCTAACTTCCCTCAACTTACTTATAACATGAGCACACTAATGAACTAAAACTCAGTAAGTGAATAATTAATTTATGCTACAATGAGGTAAATCAAACTGGTTATTGAGCCTCTCTGCGGACTCGAGGTTTACATATAACTTGAGTAGTTTCTCCTTGTCCATCAAGGCCACTCGGCCATAAATATATGTCTTTAATTAATTATTTCCCATGTAAACTTTCATACTCCTACGAAACTCTACATGTGTTTATCTCACAACTTCGAAGTTTCTTCCATGCCATTCAAGAACTATATTGTGCCCTCGTGCAGGTTGGGCTTCTTCCAATTCGTTTTGGAAATCAAGTGTGCCTACGTGCATGCTAGGTCTCCTTCCAAGCCGTACCGAAACTCTAGAGTACCCCTGTGCAGGCTAGGCCTCTTTCCAAGCCATTCTAAAATTTTAGTGTGCCCCAGTGCGGGATGGGCCTCCTTCGTGGATGTTTAGGAACTCAAGTATACCCTCGTGCATGTTGGGCCTAATTCCAGGCCATTTTGGAACTTCAGTATGCCCCCGTGAGGACTGGGCCTCCTTCCAGATCTTCCAGAGCCTAAGTATGCCTCCGTGCGAGTCGGCCTCCTTTCAGACTATTTAGGAACACTTGTGTTCCCTCATGCAGGCTGGGCTTCCTTCCACGCTGTTCTGAAACTCAAGTGTACTCCAGTGTAGGCTAGGCCTTGTTCCAGGTCGTTTAAGAACGGGAGAATTTCAAAATAAAGCCATTCTTGATGCCACTTAATAATCTATACCCCATGTGGTGTGCTCTCTTCATTTATACTATATGTTTGTAGTGTAAATTTTGGGGTATAAATTAAAAGTGTAACACACATGGGGTATAGATTATCATTGTGTCAAGAATGGGGTATTTCTCAAAATCCCCCTTTAAGAACTCTAATGTGCCCTGTAAAGATTGGGTCTCCTTCTAGACTGTTGCAAAACTCAAGTAGTTTTACCATACAGTAACCATATCACCACACAAGAAAATTTAATATCCATGGTCTCACACTCACATATAAAAAAATAAGCACATACATATGAACAGACGTGACACCATAATTCCACAAACTCTTGTGGATTCAAATACGATGAACAAGACCTAAAGCATAAGAATGCTAAAGCATAAGAATGGGTTGCTTTGGTTATTCAGGCTGCTTGTCGTTTTTCAGGACTGATGTTGTTCAAATTCTGATGTCGTTTTATTGACCTGATTTTTTTAAAGTGGTCTATTGTTTTCATGTAATATGTTGTTTTTAGTAACATTGTCATCAATTTATCACTTAATGAGGTCTAACCTTGCTGTCGTTTTTCAATTATCTCACTTACATAGTTTTAATCTTGGTGTCGTTTCTCAATTAATGTTGTCTACCAGTTATTGTCGTTTTAAAAAGTGTCGTTTTTAAATTATGGTAATTTTCCACTTATTGTATATTTTTTTCAGCAATCTGGTTGTTTTTGTATTTTATGTCATTTTCCAGTATGCATGTTCTTTTTATTTCTCTAAGTCAATTTTTCAAACATTTTTACTAACTTCTAAAATAATACAACACCAAATATTCAACTCCACCAAATCTAACACATTTCAAACATCCAAAAAATCTAAATACAGACCAAACATCCAAAATATTCAACTCCACCAAATAGAGCATATTTCAAACACTTTAAATATAGCTAAAAACCATTTGATCAATTTCATTGTAAATTCAAAATATCCTAAACATTCTAAACAAACATACCACACGTATTTAATTAAAGGGTATGTTTGGATTGCAATCCAAACTCAAAAATTTAGATCTAAATCTGTTTTTACAGTACAAATCTTTGTTTGGGAATTTTTAATAAAACCCAATTCAATTATGATATTTACAATGTTTGGATTACAATCTGAATCAAAATCATTTTAGTTTAAACCATATTGCTATAATAATTACACTAAAAATCAAATATAAATCATGTTGCTACCGTAAATTGTGGTTTAGATTTGTATACAAATAATGGTTTGTATTTTGTAACTCAAATCTCACTTAAAAAATGAACATATACAAACAATGGTTTGCATTTTTTAAACTCAAATCTCATTTTCAAAAAAAAAACAAAAAAACAAAAAAAAAAACTCATTCCAAACAGTCGTTTCAATATTTAAACTCAAATCTTATTAAAAAAGTCATAACCAAACATGTATTTAAATTCTTGATTCAAATCTTTAAATTTTGACTACTCAAATTCACAAATCTAAATTTTTTAGTTTAGATTGCAATCCACACGAGCCCTAAATATTATCCACAATACACAAAAAAATATAATACATCATAAAATTCCACTAAATATAAATAAAAATGATATAAATAAATGTAATTTAATCACCAACCTATCAGCCGGAGGCGATGATAACGATGGCAGTGGACGGGAACAGTGACATGGTGCTTGGGAATGACGGTAGTTATAGAGAGGACGGCTGTGGCAGCAGGAAGGGACGACGCGGTGACTGTGGCCAGGAAGGTAGTACGATGGGAGTTGCTGCGGGAAAGGACTTCAAGGGCATGGATTGCGATGGTGCGATTAGGGTTGCCAGACTTTAGTACAATGGGACCTTGTTAAAATTCTAAGAAAGAAAGATCCAGTGGTAAAAATCTTTGTAGCGAAAAGGAGTGCATGATCCAAGAGGGCCTAACAACTCTTAAACCTATAAAAAGGCAGAGGGACAATGTCTTTGTAGATCAAACGCTAAATGTTCTCTGGGGTAGAAAACCACCAATTCGTTGTTTCTAGGAATGAAGTTGTAGACGCTAATTTGTCCGTAACACAATTTTCTTCACTAAAGATGTGTGAAACAACGACATTTATATCTTTTTCTAAGTGGAGAGCTCTAATCCATTTACTTATGATTTTCCAAAGACACGGTCTGCAAGTTGTTCTAAAGCATAGCAGAGTCCATCTCTACCCATATCTGCCTCCATTTGAATTTGTTCATTGTCTCAATAGTAAGAATGAGTCCCATAATTTCATCTTTAAAATCAAAACAAATGCTTAGATAGATCAAAAAACGCCCTTTAATAAAGCCTTGACAAGTTGTGAAAATACCATCGCATCTAACATGACTTGAAGTAAATCTAGATGATCTATCAATATTCACTATTAACCAACCTTGACATATATATATTATAAACTTAAATGTCAAAGATAGGCTAAATCAAATTTCTTAAAAAAAAAAAAAAAAACAACAACAACAACAACAACTTTACCAAGCCACAGTGTATCATCTAGTGCCTAGTATTATTAATTAGTACAACAGACTAGTCTCAATTTCGTGGAAATCGTGACCAGTAGTACTATTTAAACTAGCCACATGGTTATAATAAACATATCCATTGTCCGGAGCCGGAGGACAGGTAGAAAATTGCCAATTCGGATTCAAGAAATTAATGACATTGCCGGAGAATTTGGCAATAAAAAGGTGGTGGCTCGAAGTGTGTTTCCCAATCCAAATCCAAACAACAAACAAATCAAATGGCTTCGCTCTCTTTCCCTACACCACCGCCAATGATCGCCACCATCAGAGCCACCACTTCCTTGCCTCCCTCTTCCCATCTTCCACCAAAAGAAAAGCACAAAAAACTAGGGTTTGTACGTAAAGTAATTGCATGCAAAGCCAAGGAGGGACGTAGTCAGGACCAAAGCCCTCTTGGTAAATTTGACCGGAGAGACGTCCTCGTCGGCCTCGGAGGGCTGTACGGCGCGGCGGGGCTGAACTCCAACCCGTTCGCCTCCGCTGCACCCGTGTCGGCGCCAGACCTGACCAAATGCAGCACGCCGGAGGACTTGCCGGACGGCGTGACGGCCTACTGCTGCCCGCCGACCAAGACTGAGATCAAAGATTTCGTCCCACAGCCCGGGATTTTACGGACTAGGCCGCCGGCTCACGCGCTCGACGACAAGTACATAGCCAAGTACAAGAAGGCCGTGGAGCTCATGAGGGCTCTCCCCGACGACGACCCTCGGAGCTTCAAGCAGCAGGCTAACGTCCACTGCGCCTACTGCAACGGCGCTTACGACCAAGTCGGGTTCGAAGATCAGTACATCCAAGTCCACAACTGCTGGCTCTTCTTCCCCTTCCACCGCTGGTACCTCTACTTCTACGAGAGAATCCTCGGCAAGCTCATCGGCGACCCGACCTTCGCGCTGCCCTTCTGGAACTGGGACGCCCCGGCGGGCTACCAGATTCCGTCCTTCTTCGTCGACAAGGCCTCGCCACTCTACGACCAGTACCGCAACCAGAGCCACCTCCCTCCGGCCCTCGTCGACCTCGACTACACTGAGGAGGAGGTAAACACGGCGTCTACCGTCACTGACACGGAGCAGACCGACATCAACCTCAAGGTCATGTACCGGCAGATGGTTTCGAACTCGAAAACTCCGCTTCTGTTCTTCGGCGACCCTTACCGCGCCGGGGACGATCCCGACCCGGGGGCGGGCTCGATCGAGAACATCCCGCACAACTCGATCCACATTTGGTGCGGCGACAACAGGCGGGACAACGGGGAGGACATGGGAAACTTCTACTCGGCCGGGAGAGACCCGCTGTTCTACAGCCACCACTGCAACGTCGACCGGATGTGGAATCTCTGGAAGCGTCTTCCGGGAACGAAGAGGACAGACCTCGCCGATGCCGACTGGCTCAACACCACGTTCTTGTTCTACGACGAGAACGCCCAGCTCGTGCGCGTCAAAGTCCAGGACTGTCTCAACAGTCGAAAGCTAGGCTACGTCTACAAGGAAGTGGATCTTCCGTGGCTGAAGTCGAAGCCAACGCCTCTTTCCAGCTCAAGGACGGTCTCGGCGTCGTCAGGTTTCGGCATCGTCGGAGCGGCGCGCGCGGCGGAGAAGACGCTGACGCCGCTGTCCGATTTCCCCGTGACGCTCGACAAGGCGGTGAGCGTCGCAGTGGCGAGGCCGAAGACGTCGCGGAGCTCGAGCGACAAGGAGGAGGAAGAGGAGGTGCTGGTGGTCGAAGGCATCAGCTTCGACAAGAGCGCGAAGGTGAAGTTCGATGTCTACATCAACGACGCCGACGAGAGCGCGCCGAGCCGACCCGACAAGACGGAGTTCGCGGGGAGCTTCGTCAGCGTCCCTCACGCCAGCCACACTGCAAAGACGATCAGTACTAATCTGAGGTTGGGGATAACGGAGCTGTTGGACGACATTGGGGCTGATAACGATGACACAGTGGTGGTGACTTTGGTGCCAAAGAGTGGAATTGGGAAAGTGACCGTCACTGGGATCAAGATTGAGTTGATTTCTTGAACCCATTTCGTAATTGAACACGATCATCATCTGGGGATGATTTGTCTGTTGTTTGTGTGTTTAATTTTGTTTTGTTTGAATAAAATAGCGTACTATGTTCGGCGGGGAACGGGACTTGAGTACGTACTATGTTATAAGTACTCGTGATAAATCCTTTGTTTTACCTGCGTATACGCTATGGTGTCGTTAATGATGAAAATAAATTATGTTTTGGTTTTACCTAGAAGGCTAATTACGAACATCCTGTTTTCCGAAAAAAGAAAAATCTAAAATAAATAAACAAACAAACTCGTTTAAGGATATACCGTTAGCAAATGGAGGCTCGTTAAAAGGAAAATCCAATGAGAAAAATCCAAGTAAAAATAGTTTATCATACATATATGGCTAAAGATAATTAATGAGATCTATATAAAATAACTAAAAAAGAAAGAAAAGAAAGAGCAATTCATCTTCGTCATAAAAAAAATTGGCAATTAAAAACTTTTAAGAAATAAAAATTCTTAACGTGAACCATGAGAAAGCTTGGCATTAAAAATTAATATTTAATTACTGCATATCAGTAGTTAAAATTAGGGGTGAAAATTCGGGCAACCTGAGCCCAACCTGAGGCAGGAAATTTGCATTTAAATTGGTTCGGGCTTAATTTGGCTTTTTTAGATTTTCGGGCCGGTTAAGACCGAGTTTTGAGAAGTAAAATCTTCAACGTCTAGGCAATAAGATTTGGAGAATTGCAAAATAGGATCATTCTAACCGCCACTTATTAATTTATGTCCCATAAATATCAGCTCATTTTCAATTTACTGAACTAACAAAACTACCCTTCCACAACTGTGAATTAGAAACCCTAATCATTTTGTTTGCACTAATATTTTCTCTGTATGCTCTTTCTCTTTATGATTTCTCCTTCCCTCGTCGGCTCAACGATATCCACCATAGCTTACCAGCACCGCCATCGTATCCGTACGACCATCACTTTTTGTCACTTTTCATTCTTCGCGAATAAAGCGACTCTATAGAGCTTGTTGAATCTCAGAAAGGTTTGCACGCTAATTTTTTTTTCCTGATTTTTTGTAATCTATCGGCGAGATTTCAAAAACAGGAGCAATTTCGAAAAGCCCTCTACTCTATTGATGTTATGATGCCTATATATGTGTGTGTGTGTTCAGTTTTAGTATTTTTGTTGTTGTTGTTGTGTTTAGATGCTGAAGCTTCGTTGTATAATGTAAATAGTAGTTTGGTTGGTTTTTGTAAATTATGATTAGTTCAAAAATTTTCCTTTTTATTTATTTTTTTGAATCTTAAACTCATGAAGTTAATGCTTTTGATATTCAGGACTCCTGAATGTCAAAAGCATTAAATTGCATTACACTAATATACCTATATTTGGGGCGACAAAGCCCGACCTTTATTGGATTTTGTTTTATCTCAATCATATAGCATAAACATAAGCGGAATTGCAAAAAAATGTCATTTTTAGTGTAACTTAATAATTTTTGCCCAAGTCGCTTTCTTTGTTTTCACTCAATGTTTCTAGCATAAAATTTGAGACATAAATTAAAAGTGCAACAAACATGAGACATAGATTATTATTCTGCTAAAAGAGGGACATTCCTCAAAATCCCCCTAAACATAATTGTGTTTGCTTATAGCATGACTTAAACATAGTTGTCTCTCATATTTTCCGGGACCGCAACACGATTGTTGATAAGCTCGCCTCTCAAGCTTCTCTATCTCCTACTTATACATGGTGGTTTTTGACTCCTCCTATTCAAAGTCTTGTTGCAGGGGACATATCACGTCTTTCTTACTATCGTTTCTCCAAGTAATGCCAGCAAACTTCACTTTCAAGATTGGGCACTCTTTCTCCTTCTTTTAGGTTTTTCCACTAGTTTTCTAAGAAAAGTTTGAAAATAAATTTTTTTTAAAGTTCATCATCAAACCAAGTTTTATAAATTAACGAGTTAACAACTCTCGTTAAACTAATTTATAACCAAACGGGTTATTTCTCGTTAATTTAATTTCTATCTCAATCTATATATCTTCCATTTCTTTCAATTTTACAAAATTCGACAGAGTTTCCTTTGTTTTTACATCATAGCCTAAGGTTTTTATTTTTTTATTTATTTTAATCAACAATCGAGCACCAAATTTATTTCGGTCTCACAATTTTCAAATTACATATCAAGTTTAACTCATATATACTATCTAACAAAATTCAATAAAACAAGATGCCAATTACAAGAATAAGTAAAATCCAAAACTTCGTCTTGAATTTACTTTCGTTTGACGATCGAATGAACACGGCACGAGGGTCATAACCCGCTGGTCAAAGCTCATAGTCGTGACAGCAGAGCTCATGTGTGGGAGCTCGGCAACTCGGTTCGGAGAGCACACGGCAGCGAGAGGCTCGTCGGAGTGGTGCACTCGCCTTGATTCACCGAGGATCGAGCTGCCGCATGATCGAACGATGCAAGGCCTTAGTCAAAGAAGTGGCGTGAGGGCGGATTGTCCAAAGCTGAGAAAAAAGCGGTGCAGAGTCATCAAACTCGCGCGATGGAACATCGGGCTCACAAGAGTTTGGTAGTGCAACGTGTTCGCGCCTGAGCAAAGAACATGGCTCGTGGAGGCCAATCGACTCGATTGAGGGCAACGGACTTCAGAAATCGGTACGACTGGAGCTCAACGAGGCGGAGGAGGCTCGCCAACCTCCAGCGACAGCGCGAAGGCACAGATCTGAGGTGGCGCGAGCCTGGGATCGGCATCACGCGGGCTCAGTCAGAGTTGTGCTCACTGGCATTGCTGCAAAAACCCGCGTGAAACGGGGCGGCACAATGTTTTGGCGAAGAGCGGCAACGCGCTCATGTTGAGGACGTTAGAGTAGGAGGGGGGCGCATGGATGCTCGGGTTCGTCGAGGCTTGCGTTGGAGGGCAGCAATGAGGAGCACCGGCGCGGCTCTATGGTGTGCAGGGCTTTGAGCAAGGGTGATTGAGTTGAAGCTCTCCGCGTCTCACTGGAGGAGTGGCAGCGCTAAGGTTGCACAAACTGCTTAGGTTGACGTGCAGCGACTAGGCGGTCATCTTTGCTGTTTGGTCTATTGTTGCATCTCTCACGGTTCGTGCTCCTTTCGTTCATTAGTTTCATCCTTTCTTCCATGGCGTAAAATCGATCCCCATCATTCTTCGCATATCCCCCATCGCAGCCTCCAGCATTACCTAGAGTCTGCACCTCTTTGGGCTCCAACACCACCATGCATGTTTGACATGGTTGTTGTCAGATTGGTTAGATAACCTCGTAAATCACCCTCTCACGTGTTTCACTCATAAAAATATTGTTCTCAAAAGGGACACTCATGTTTCACTCAAAGTTGGTTTTTACCCTCTGTTAAGCTCACCACATGTGCCTTATTCAAAATCAAGAGCGAGGAACAAGAAACTATATTTTATGAAACAAAATAATAATAAAAATAAAATCCTAATGAGAACCTGATCGTCCTGGTACCACTTGATAAGATTCTCATCGTGAAGTGTAAAGAGGAGCATATTTTTAAGCGGAATTAATCGTTCTTCGTAAGGATTTGTCAGACAGAAATCCCGATGAAATAACCTCGATTAGATTGGATCGAATGACACCAAAACGAGAGTGGC
The DNA here is from genome assembly GCA_018132145.1 of Boehmeria nivea var. tenacissima. Classification (NCBI taxonomy): domain Eukaryota; kingdom Viridiplantae; phylum Streptophyta; class Magnoliopsida; order Rosales; family Urticaceae; genus Boehmeria; species Boehmeria nivea. Next base: position 6,939,029 of record CM030877.1, on the reverse strand, counting down.
AAATCCTTGATAAGTTACAGACGTCTACAGAATTTCGAAAAATAAGTTAGGTAAACGATATAAGAATTCAATTCTTAATAAGTTTGATTTCGAAAGAACTTTTGGAGAGAAAAGTCTCACACTTTATAAAATATTCAAAATTAACTTTATTGAATGATGGAATTGTATTTACTTAGCATAGGATTTGTTATAAGGTAATTAAGCCCAAAATAATAATAATAAAATATGTAGAAAATATCCTAAAAGACCCAAAAGTACCCAAACTAGTTGCACCAAACGTTGTTCTTAGTGATCTGTCTCCAAGGTGGTGGCGACATATAGCCCCCAAAGCAACCTTCACGACCATTTTGCTTGAATCACTCGTCGAAAATCTGTTTACTTGGATCATGTTCACAGATCCAAAACTTGTTCCTTGCTCCTTATTTTGGCCTTCAAAGAACCTTCAATTTTGATATTAAATTTAGAAAATGAACGGAGTTATATGAAAACAAAATATGTAATATGCTAATGTGTAAAACATTCTTTTACGTATTATAAAAGTTATTAAAAGTGGATAGTGCCCAAAATATGTAATTTATAGAAAATCTTCCTTAACAAATTTTACGACTTTTCTTTCCGCACATATACTAGTGACGTGACAGGTCACATAAATGCTAGAGCATTGCCCAAGTGCTGCATTAGAATATCAAGCTGATCTGTGGTCGTTATACTGTCATATACAATTTGTTTAGCCCAACCATGTCAATTGCCATATGTTCCTAACACCTGAAAGGTCCAAAGTGTTTCTTACAACAACAAGCTAGGGCATATTTACGTGAAAGAACAATGATGTTGGGATCTATATATCATATATTTTGAAATTGGCGTGGTTAATTTTGGCTTGCAGTTGCTTGTTTTGTTGATTATGCTTTTCTTAGAACGCGTAAAAAGCTAGTTGCTTAATTAATAATTAAGAAAATAATTATTTTCTTAATTAATAAAAATATTGGCTATTTTCTTAAAACATCATTTGGAAAATAGCTATTCAATAATCTCTTAAAACAATCTACATCTTCTGGCTGTTTTTTTTTCTCTGTCTTATTTTCTTTTTCCTTAATAAGATGTGACATCCAAATAAAAATAATTATTATAAAATATAATAAAATATAAAGTGATTAAAAATTTAAAAGTATTTTTACTTAGGTATTAAATTTTTATTTAGGACAGAGAATAAAAAAAATGAAAGAGACAACAGAAACTCCAATAAAAAGGGGGTGGCTTGAAGAGTGTTTCCCAATCCAAATCCAAACAACAAACAAATCAAATGGCTTCGCTCTCTCTCACTACCCCACCACCAATGATCGCCACCATCACAGCCACCACTTCCTTGTCTTCCTCTTCCCATCTTCCATCAAAAGAAATTCACAAAAAACAAGTGTTTGTACGTAAAACAATTGCATGCAAAGCTAGCGATGGTCGACGTAGTCAGGACCAAAGCCCTCTCACTAAATTTGACCGGAGAGACGTGCTCGTCGGCCTCGGCGGGCTGTACGGCGCGGCGGGGCTGACCTCCAACCCGTTCGCCTCCGCTGCACCCGTGTCGGCGCCAGACCTGACCAAATGCAGCACGCCGGAGGACTTGCCGGACGGCGTGACAGCCTACTGTTGCCCGCCGAAGAAGACTGAGATCAAAGATTTCGTCCCACAGCCCGGGATTTTACGGACTAGGCCGCCGGCTCACGCGCTCGACGACGAGTACATAGCTAAGTACAAGAAGGCGGTGGAGCTCATGAGGGCTCTCCCTGACGACGACCCTCGGAGCTTCAAGCAGCAGGCCAACGTCCACTGCGCCTACTGCAACGGCGCTTACGACCAAGTCGGGTTCGAAGATCAGTACATCCAAATCCACAACTGCTGGCTCTTCTTCCCCTTCCACCGCTGGTACCTCTACTTCCACGAGAGGATCCTCGGCAAGCTCATCGGCGACCCGGCCTTCGCGCTGCCCTTCTGGAACTGGGACGCCCCGGCGGGCTACCAGATTCCGTCCTTCTTCGTCGACAAGTCCTCGCCGCTCTACGACCAGTACCGGAACCAGAGCCACCTCCCGCCGGCGCTCGTCGACCTCGACTACTCGCCGGAGGAGATCAACACGGGGCCGACCGTCACCGACGAGGAGCAGACCGAGATCAACCTCAAGGTCATGTACCGGCAGATGGTTTCGAACTCGAAAATTCCGCTTCTGTTCTTCGGCGACCCTTACCGCGCCGGCGACGCTCCCGACCCGGGGGCGGGCTCGGTCGAGAACATCCCGCACAACTTGATCCATTTATGGTGCGGCGACAACACGCAGCCCAACTTGGAGGACATGGGAAACTTCTACTCGGCCGCGAGAGACCCGCTGTTCTACTGCTACCACTCTAACGTCGACCGGATGTGGAGTCTCTGGAAGCGTCTTCCGGGAAAGAAGAGGAAAGACCTCACCGATACCGACTGGCTCAACGCCACGTTCTTGTTTTACGACGAGAACGCCCAGCTCGTGCGCGTCAAAGTCCGGGACTGTCTCAACAGTCGAAACCTGGGCTATGTCTACCAGGAAGTGGATCTTCCGTGGCTGACGACGAAGCCAACGCCTTCGTCGGGTGTGGGCATCGTCGGAGGGGCGCGCGCGGCGGACAAGGCGTTGACGCCGCGGTCTGATTTCCCCGTGACGCTCGACAAGGCGGTGAGCGCAGTGGTGGCGAGGCCGAAGACATCGCGGAGCTCGAGTGAGAAGGAGAAGGAAGAGGAGGTGCTGGTGATCGAAGGCATCAGCTTCGACAAGAGCGGGGCGGTGAAGTTCGACGTCTACGTCAACGACGCGGACGAGACCGCGCCGAGTGGCCCCGAAAAGACGGAGTTCGCGGGGAGCTTCGTCAGCGTCCCTCATGCCAGCCACACTGCAAAGACGATGAGGACTAACCTGAGGTTGGGGATAACGGAGCTTTTGGACGACATTGGTGCAGATAACGATGAAACAGTGGTGGTTACTTTGGTTCCAAAGAGTGAGGTTGGGAAAGTGACCGTTACTGGGATCAAGATTGAGTTGATTTCTTGAACCAATTAGTAGTTGGACACGATCATCTGGGTATGATTTGTCTGTTGTTTGTGTGTGTTTTGTTTTGTTTGAATAAAATACTATGCTAAGCGGGGAACGGGACTTGAGTACGTGATATGTTATAAGTACTCATGATAAATACTTGGTTTTACCTGCGTATGCTATTGTCAATGATGAAAGAATAATAATTATGTTTTGGTTTTACAAATCCAGATCTTCTATTCTCTTCTCTTTTTTCTGTCTTTTTCTCTTTTTTCTGTCTTTTTCTTTGTTCCCGAATTTTGACGGTTAAGTAGGAGTAGTTAAATTTTGAATAATTTTCTATTCTATTATTTAATATAATAATTGTTTCTATTTAAGTTTCAAAATATAATTTGAGAGACAGAGAATGACGCAAGCGTACATATGATCTTGACTTGGTTTTACTTAGAAGGCTAACGAACATATATCCTGTTGTCCAAAAAAAAAATCTAAGAATCCAAAATGAATAATCAAAAAATGAAGGCTCGTTGTAAGGAAAATCCAACGAGAAAAAACTAAGAAAAAAATAGTTGATTGTACATATATGGCTAAAGATAATTAATCAGATCTATATAAGAACTAAAAATGAAAGAAACGACTATTCGAAGGCACTTTTTCAATCAATGGCTTTGAAGCTTATACAGAATAATTTATGATCTGCTTCTAAAGATTTAATCACATAGGAGGAACCATCAATTCATAATTAATTATTCCATTCCAGTAGCTAAAACTGGTGGAGTAAATTCGGGCAACGTGAGCCCGACATAAGGCAGCAAAATCGCGCTTAGATGGGTTCAGGTGTTATTTTGCTTTTGTAGATTTTCTAGCCGGTGAAGACGAATCCAGATCTTATGTCCCCTTTCTTTATCCCCAAATAAGATTTTATCACATACGTAAAAACATTTGAAGTTTTAATATTCATCTGTTTTATTATATTTTATAATAATTATTTTTATTTAAGTATCAAAATCTTATTTGAGAGAGAGAGAAAATATGTATTCGGCGAAGACCGAGTTCTGGGAAGTAAAATCTTCAACACCCAGGCTTTTATTAGATTGGGAGAAGTGCAAAATAGAGTCATATATTCTAAACGCTAGTTATTAATTTATGTCCCAAAAATATCAGCACATTTTTAATTTATTAAACTGACAAAAGTGTGATTAGAAACCTTAATCTTTTTGTTTGCCGCTGATAATCTCTCTATACGCTGTTTCTCTTTCTGATTTCTCCTTCTCTTGCCGACTCGATGATCTCCGCTGCAATTCACCAGCGCCGCTATCGTGTCCTTAGGATCATCACGTTCTCATCACTTGACGTTATTCGCCAAATAGAGCGAATCTAGAGAGGTTGTTGGATCTCGAAACGGTTTGCACGCTATTTTTTTTTTTTTTCCAATTTTTTGTTTATCTATTGACAATGCCTCTGCTCTATTTATGATGTCTATGTGTGTGTGTTCAATATCAGTATTTTTGTCATTGTTGTGTATAGATGCTGAAGCTTCGTTGTATAATGTCAATATGGTTTGGTTGGTTTGTGCAAATTAGCATTATATTGCAATAGTATACATATATTTGGGGCGACAAAACCCTACCTTTGTTGGGTTTTGTTTATCTCAATCATATAGCATAAGAATAATTACAAAGACAGATATTTTGTAAGCTAAATTTGTCTATTTTTCTTTTTGAGGTAGAAATAAGGCATTTTCTATTTTCTTGTCCTTATTTCCTAAGAAAGTGAACCCAAGAGTTTAGAGTGCCTTACATGTCTATGATTTTTCAAGCACCTTGAATGTAGTTATCAATAAGTTGAGAGCTTTTCATTTCACGAGTTTGTGCACTTTCGTGCAAAATCTTTAAGCCAAAGCTGCTAGAGAGAAACGTTCCATGATTGCAGAATCCTAATAAGTTGGTGTAATTAAATAAAGATAAATAATGAATATGGAGTTTTGTAAATATTGGCTTTGGAAATATTGAAATATTCATTATATGTTCGGAATATGAAAATATGTTTGGTTTGGATATATTTAGTGAATATGGAAATAATGAATTGTATATATTAGTTTGGTAAGATAGAATATATAATTAATAATATAAATTTAATATTAAAATAAAGAGACGGCAATGAGTTTTTATAAACATGCCGTCGCTAATACCCATCACCATGTCATCGTCGACAAATTCTCGATGACGGTTTTTTGGAGATTTGTCGTCGCCATTTTGCAACAGCGACAAAGCATTAGCGACAATAGTTGTCGTCGCCAATTGTTGTCGCCGGTAGCTTTTGGCGACGACTTTTCGGCTTTTGGTTTCGTCGCCAATGGTATCATTTCTTGTAATGTTAATTGGTTAAATGAGTAGTTGAAGTAGCAGGTTCCTTTTATCATATTTTAATGGATTTTCTCTTTGGATTTTATTCTTTTTTTTTTTTCCTTCTCTATATATTACTAAATCTCCTTATGGATAATTGATTATCTTTATGTCATATATATGGACAAGTAATAATTAGTTTTGCAATGATTGAGTGGCTTTGGGTTTTTTTTTTTCTATGACGATTTAAATGCTTCTTATGTAATTTTTCTATATAATCTTTTATTCAGTGGTGATATTAATCTTGGATTATTGGTTGTTATAGATTAGTATTAGAATATAGTAGTAATTTGTGTGCCGTATCTTTTAATTTTATTTTTCAAAATAAAAACGTATGTTACAAGTATAAATAAGTATCCAATTTTTTTTTCGAAACCTTATTTTTATGCCAATTTTTTTACGGTATTTTAGAATGAAATAGCCGAATTATACACGTATATATATACATAAGTACGTATAATTCTCGTCCCATATTTTACTAACGTAGCTGGCGAATGAAAATGTGAATATAGATCTATGAAACTTTTCGTTGTTATGGTAGAGTGTGGCAGGTTGTGACAATAGTAGAAAAATAAAGAATAGTCATATCAGTCATCTCAATATTGAATTTCGAAAAGATCATGGAAAGCTATGTAAAATAAAACATTTTTACTTAGAGATTAAATAATTCCGAAGCTAATAAATTCTATATTCATTTATTTAAAACTATTTAAATTTATAATCTGTCTGCAAAACGACCTCTATTTTTAAGTAAAAGGAATAAAATATTACAGTTTAGAATAGTATTAGTGCGCAAGCTAAGGCTTCTCGATTTGAAAATGCTTTACCAAAAAATCAAACAATTTTTAAATTATCAAGTTGTAGTTGGTGATACACAACTTTTATCGAAAGCATATACCTAATTAGACTCTAGCATATTATTATTTGGCATAAAAAATTTGATTAAATTACTTGAGATGCTTATCATTTAGATACCCCACTTTGTCTATAATGTGGACAAATAATGAATAAATAATGAAATGTCTCTCTCCAATACTAGGAATTATTTTTTGGAAATAATCTTTAACTCTGTAAGGCTCAATTTTGTGATATCACATCGTGTACTGCAACGTACTGTGTGAGAAAAGTGTACTACTAGCCAGTACAACTCAACTTACAATTCCTCTTCTAATCTTCTATATAAACATTAGAAAAGCATTGCACTATCGGATTAGTAATTAGTCTACTCAAAGTATATTGCCATGTTCCGTCGATAGAGAGGACATGGGTTTTCTAAAAGCTTTCCATATCAAATACTCTCTTTGTTGAATGAAATATATATATATATCATCCATTTGTTGCTTTCTTCACCAATGGTGTTAATGGTCCTCGTCTTTCGGAGTATGTTCAATACAAGCTGTATAGTTTCTTCTCAATTGGTACTAAGCTCGTTACAACTAGTCATTTTAAATTATCAATATGTTAGCTAGATATATCTAGTTGCTATGTTATCTATTTTCTCTTTTCTTGAGGAACACGCCCACTTGCAACTCTTATGGAGAATTGGGCATATATATATATAGTTATCCAATATTACTTTTTAGATTACTTTCACATTAAGAATTGCTGTTTAATATTGACAACTAACTAATTATCTTCTTTCAATACATTACTTGCCAGGTGTTTATGCCATTAGTACAGGTTGGTATTTGTTCACTAGATGCTTTTCTTTTTTTCCTTTTTTTCTTTTTTCTTTTTTTTTTCTTTTTTGTCAACTCCGTGTTTATTACCTACAAGTAAGTTGATGCATTAATCTAAAACAGTTAGTCTATGCATTTGAAAACGTAACAATAATTTGATCCCGAATGAAAAACCAAAAGTGGATCAATATTCCATACTAGTATTTGACTGGATTTAGACAAGTCCACTCTTTATTTCCATTTCCACACGGCAAATTGATTATTGAACAATAAAGTCATCCCAAATTGTAAAAAAAAAAAAAAAAAAAAAGGAAAAAAAAAAACCGACATAGACTTCGCCGAAACCGCTAGCTTAGCCATTAGCCCAGCCCTAGTCACACTTCGAACAAGGCATACGACAGCTAAAAATCGGGCCAACCAAAACAAAACGACACTTCCACCAAATCAAAACGACGACATACAAAACGCCTTCCTAAGAAATGAACTCAATCTTGAGACCGTCGATCGTGACGTGCCCAGTTCCGATCTTGGGCTCGAGAGTCACCACTACGTGCTCGTCGCCCTCGGCGTCCAAATCCTCCAACGCGTCGGAGAGCACGAGCCTCAGGCAGGTCTTGATCTTCGTCTTGCTCTTGTGCTTGTGCGGGACGTTGACGAAGCTGCCCACGAACTCGCTCTTGTCCGGCCCGGTCGGCGCGTCGTCCTCGTCGTTGATGAAGACGTCGAACTTCACCGCGACGTCGCGATCGAACTCGATCCCTTCGATCACCAAGACCTCGTCCTCTTCGTCCTTCTCCCTCTTGCTCCTCGACTTCTTCGGCCGCTTCACCAGCGTCTTCACCGGCTTGTCCAGCGTCACCGGGAACTTCACCTTCGGGTACTCGTCCGCGCGCGCGCGCGTTGCGCGTCCCACGGCGCCGCGGATCCTGTCGGTCACCGTCCTGCGCGGCGTGGGGCGCGAGTTGAGCCACGGGACGTCGACGTTCTGGTAGACGTAGCCGAGCTTCCGGGTGTCGAGGCAGTCGCGGACCTTGACGCGCACGAGCCGGCTGTTCTCGTCGTAGAAGAGGAAAGCTGCGTCGAGCCAGTCGCGGTCCGTGAAGTCCTGCCTCCGCCCGCCGTCCAGCGTCTTCCACACGCTCCACATGCGGTCGACGTTCGAGTGGTGCGCGTAGAAGATGGGGTCTCTCCCAGCCGAGTAGAAGTTGCCCATGTCCTCCATGTTCGGCTGCGTGTTGTCGCCGGTCCAGATGTGGACCGGGCCGTGGGGGATGTTCTCGAGCGAGCCCGCGCCGGGGTTCGTCTCGTCCCCGGCGCGATACGGCTCGCCCATGAACACCCTCGCGCTCCGGCCGTTGGACACCATCTGGCGGTACATGATGGCCAGATTGGCGTTGATCTGCGCCTGGTTTGTGATGTTGTCGTCCCTGCCGTTGTAATCGAGGTCGATCACCCTCGGCGGGGAGTGGCTCTTGTTGCGGTACTGGTCGTACAACGGCGACCGGGTGTTGGCGTAAATGGCCGGCATTTGCATCCCTCCCGGCGCGTCCCAGTTCCAGAAGGGCATTGCGAAAGTCGGGTCATCGATGAGCTTGCCGAGGATCTTCTCGTAGAAGTAGAGGTACCAGCGGTGGAAGGGGAAGAATAGCCATGAGTTGTGGACTTGAATATCGAGGTCCGGGAACCCGATCTGCTCGTACGCGCCGTCGCAGTAGGCGCAGTGGACGTTGGCCTGCTGCTTGAAGCTCCGCGGGTCGGAGTCAGGGAGCGCTCTCATCCGCTGCATGGCGAGGTTGAACTTGGCGATGTAGGCGTTGTCCACGGCGTGGGCCGCGGGCCTCGTGCGGACGGCCCCGCCCACGGGCGGCACGAAGTCGACGATGGTGGACGCGAAGGGCGGGCAGCAGTTGACCGGCTCGACCCCCGCGGGGAGGTCGGCGGCCCCGCACTTGGAGAGGTCGGGCGGGGCGATGGGGTCGGCGAAGGCGAAGTGGTCCCCGCCGCGCAGCCCCGCCACGCCGTAGAGGCCGCCGAGGCCGAGGAGGACATTGCGGCGGTCGATTTTAGGGGCGTCGTCGTTGTTGTTGGCGGCCTTGCATGAGACTACTCTACGTGAAAATGTGGAAATATGTGCTTTCTTTTTGTGGACAAAAGGAGACAAGGAATTAGGGTTCACAGTGGTGGTGGTGATAATATTGGTAAGAGAAGCCATTGGATAAACTTAATCCGGATCAGCAATTAGATGGCGATTGGGGATTGATTGAACCAAACCTAGTCCTTTTTTATAATCATATTCGAGCTAGGTTCAAATTAATTAAGAGATATATTAAAGTAATAAATTAATGAAATGGGGATGCACTTTCCTTTTCTCTTTTAGCGAGTCAATACACGTTAGCTTTCGCTAAAAGTCGACGGAGAAAAATTAAATTATGACCATCTTCACGTGGTAGATATGGTATTATATGATAAATTAATCGATGTTCAGCTTTGGTGGGTCCACTTGTCCTGTTTATTAATGGACAATTATATATTGAGGACAGAAATTTATGGGAGGTAAGTGGTGACTAACAGGAATGATAATTGAAAATTAGCACCTGTTTAACGACATTTATCATTTGGGTGATTAAGCCAAGGTCGGTGTGGGTTGTAAAATATAGAATAAAAGTACTATAGCACTATACTTATATGTTTTTTGCTGGGTAATTATTAAAAGGTAAAGTAGTGTAATAAAATTAGTAATTTTTTCAAGAACCTCGCAAGGTGATTTTGGTATATATTTTGAAATTCTTTTCTACGATTGCAATTGGTTTATAAATTCGATTAGCTCTGCTCGCATATTTATTTGTTTGTTCTTTGTCCTTAACTATATATATATTGTTTTGGTAATAACAAGAACAAGGTGATAAATTGGTTATACCAAATCCATTAATTAATATGGTGGCTATGAAAGAAAAAACAAATCCTGCTCATCGAGCATTTTAAATATAGATAAACTAATAACGTAACAATTAATTTTTAATTAGTTCAACATTGGGAATCGAATAATAGCATATGCCGCCTCGCTATTTGTCACTGCTCAATAAATAATCTTTTAGAATATTGTATGCCACATGCTACACCCAGAACTTATATTTATAGAAAAAAAAAACGCTTAAAACATATTAAAAATAATAACAAGGGGAATTATTAGAAATATCCATTCCAGTTGGATGATTTAAATGTATGACCAATATTTTTATTGTTGATATAATTTTTCGCATCAATGTAACTTCGACACTTGGCCGCTTCCCTCAGCTCGAGTTGGCGTTAAATCTCATACCGTGATAGTCTTTCGTGGTCGAATATTGATGAATTCCGATCCTGCAAAAATGGATAGAACAAGACGGGGACACTGGGAGTTTTCCCAGTGTAGACACTCCGACACTCATGTCTATCAGGGTGAACTAGAAAACAGAGTGAATACTTGGGTTTTTTTTTTTTTTTTTAGATAAATTGTACATACCTTAGCGTTTATTTGGTTTAGGTATTTACAAACATGAGGGGATCGTCTCTTCCCCCTGCTTTCAACATTTTTGTCTGACTTAGTGCTTGATCGTGGGCAGCTACTGGAGTTCATGGGGTCATGGTAAACCGCCATGCCCTTCCACATTCCTCGTTTTTACCGTTTTCTGGGTGAAGTCAAATCGTAACAATACACAGTCAATTTAGTCGTTACTTTTCAACGCCAAATCCGGCCGTCGATCAACAAGACCCTCAAAATAGTCGTCATCCTGTCCGCCTAGAGTCCGTCTAGATTCTATCAACCCAAATCAACTCCGACACGAAGCTTAAGGCAATTCAAGCAAAGAGACGTAGCCACGTGCTAATCACGTGTTGGCGACAAAAATCGCATCAATAACAAGTATAATCAACTAATTGATTAGTGACGGCTATATATATATATATATATATATATATATATATATATATATATTACACATCCTATAAAGAATGAAGGCTAATTCTGTAATGCTCCATATCTATCAGTGCTCCACCAATGAATATAAGAAATATGTAAAAAATCATTACTACATGCTTTAATATCAATACTACACACTTCTTTAGTGTTACATTGGCACACCACTAAATGGAGCATTATAGAAAGGCCCAAAAATAAACCCGAAGAATATTGAACTTAATAGTGATTGGGGCTATGTTACAGACGTGATTTTTATTTTGCCCTTAAACTGTGTTTATGTTTTCTTTTATATGACATGTGAAAGCCGCCCGTTCGACATTTACTCTCCTTTTTTTTTTCTTTTTTTTTTTTTTTCACGTAACTTCAATTTAAAGGCGCTCATTAATTATCTTCAGAGGAGGAGGCAAAAAAAGTTGGCTGTAGGGTCAATTGTGCGCTAAGGTACCCCCTTGACTTTAAAGCATACATTAATTGAAAATAACAGAAGTTAGGCCTTTCCTACGAGAAAAGAAAAGGAAATATATATATATATATATATATTTTCGACAACTCATTTATTTAAACTTATCTTTTAATAATTAAAAATATGAGTGAGACAACAAAAGTACAACAAACGGGGGATAGCAAATTTTTTCTCATGCATTACAATGCGGCATTGCTATATCATGAACTGCTAAAGAATACTTATTAATCTTCATCTTTCTGCTTTGTCTAATTAATGCTAATAAGATTCTTATTACTAATTTTTGTGTGGCGGAAAGCTTTAGCAACACAGCAATGTTCTTTATTCTTTCTCATGGTCTAATTATTTTTTATGGAGTCTAATTATTTCTACAAAGTAAAATATATATCTTACTTCCTATGTTTGTATATTCTTATATATTTTCTATTGAAGATTGAATGAAAGATGAAATGTAAACATTACTTTGGATTTTTCACATATCACTTTATCTGACAATAAATAGATAGTCATAGAATCATAAATAATCAAACTCGATTGTGATTTGAGTATTATTTTTACACTCAATTAGAAGATATACGACCCATACTATCTCGATGTTCGTAACAGTAGATATACTTGTTACTCATTAAAAAGTAGTTAGTGGATAAAACCATTATGTACAGTGCTGAGAGGGAAAAAAAAATACATAGATATTAAACTAGTGCGAGTAAGATAATATAATAGAGTCAGCAAAGCAACATCTAAATTATTGATTATCTAGAAAAGCCGCCCACGGAAATAGTCAGAAATCTTTGGTGTATCTCCGTAAGAACTTTAAAATAATCATATAATTAATATTCAATACATAGTCGCTATATGAATATATGGATAAACACGACGTCTAAATCTAACAAGCTCTTTATCCTATGAATTAAATAACAAATTTCAGCTTGTTGTCCAACTAAATAATAATTTATTTCGAGAAGCTCGATCTACAACTCTTATCGCGGTGTGGAAAAACCAATATCACGATTCACGGCCTTATGTTTATTCCTATGCAACATGCTTATTAATTAGTATTAGTCCAAAATCTGAATTCATGATTTATATAACCGAAAAAGTTAGGCAACACCCTATCCTTTTCAAGCTGACTAATTTAATCTCTAGTTGGTATTACTTTATCAATATTTTAAATGTATAATCAAACTTTAAAATCATTTAATAAGTATATATTACTTAGTAGTGCTTAATGTAGAAACATATAATCTTATCCATCATATTAAAAAAGTCAAAATTTATTCACGTGACATATATGGTTTTTAACACATTACAACGATAGATTACTGAGTCACTGAGGCTATGTCTGATAATGTTTTTGGTTTTGGTTTTTGTTTTTTTTTTTTTCAAACAAAAATTTTGAAGCATTTTTGCTATCACTATTTGTTACTTATTTTTAAAAACGAAAAACAAAATATGATAGTTTGTAACTGATAAAGATGAAGTGAAAAGATAAAAAATAATAATAATAATAATAATAAGGTGAACTATGAGGACAATGTAGAACTGAGAAACACAAAAAAAGTTCTTATTAAGATTTGATTTTTTGTTTAAAAAAAATTTTGACAACAAGAACTTTTTGTTTCCTCTATTTTTTAAAAGTTGTTTCCCATTAAAAAAAAAAGGAAACGAAAACAAATTTACCAAACGCGTTTTTTAAAAATAAATTGCACTTCTTCGTTTAAGAAAACAAAAAATAGAAAATAAAAGTGCTACCAAACACACCCTAAAATAACGATATTCTGGTATTTAAAAAAATGGGAAATTTTTTAATGGATTTTTTTTTGTGGTGGAAAACAATTTTTGATTGTCAGATTCACATTTTTAAGATGCGGGACCCACCGAAAAGGTGTATCTGACGATTTAAAGTTGTTTCTCACCACAAAAAAAAAACCCACCACAGAAGTACCAAAAAAAATAGTTATTCAATTATGAGTCAGTTAAGCAATTAACTATTTTAAAGGTAAAGTTTGAAGGATTTAGCTTCACGAAATTAAGGATTTAGTCATAACATGTAACATTTTATGTTACATGTAACATATATATGTGTAAAAAGTGTAAAATTAAATGTAACGTTACATGTAACATTTTTGACATTTTAGGGCTAAATCCAAAAAAATTATCCAAAAATTCGGTTAATTGCCTAAAAAACTCTTCAATATTTATATGATAATTATTAGTAAATGACTAAGTCAACAAAAACTTGTGCAAGTAATTGATAAATTAATCATTTGCTCTATTACTCTAAACCGTTAACGAACAATACTGGATTATTCGCAACTAATAGCATTTCCCCACTCGTCTAGCACTTTCAAAATAATAATAATATTAATTGAAAAATATATATTGACACTTCTTCTTCCTTCAATTCTTACTCTCTCTCTTCCAAGGATGAAAATTTACGTCGATATACTGAAATTTCCATAGAAATTTCTGCTTTATTTAGATTTTGAAGCAAAAGATTCATGTTGTGCAAGTCTGTGGAAAATATCAGAAAAACATCAGTGAAAATATCGATAATGTTTCGGTTGTGTCGTTTCGGTTTAGATCGTAGTGTTATTTTTACAAAATATCAATAAATATCTGTTGAAAATAAGAAATATCAGAAAATTTTGTGTTTTTTTTTTCTTTTACGAATTTTTTTCCCCAACTTAATGGAGGGATTAGATTTTTTTTTGCAAAATTACTTCTTCTTTTTTTATCTTTTTGTCCTTAATTCTCTTATGTATTATTTACTTAAAAAATTAATTTTTAAAAATATTGGTCAATCCCTTTAAAACAAAGACCAAAATATTTGAATAATTACCAAATAAACCCAATTTCATTTCATATATATATATGGAGACAACAAATCTTAAGTGTTGTAACTCAAGATGTTTGTAGCTGCACTTATTCGGAATCAATCCCTAAAAAGATAGATTGTAAAAGAAAATAATTAATTTGGACTTTAATTTATCCCTCGCCTTTACGAAAAATACAGGATTTTCTCTTTTCATTTTTTTATAATATTAAAAAAACCACCTCATTTTTTCAAAATGAGTTGCGAATAGACCATGAGGGAAATATTTAAGGTATTTTCTCTTTCATATAACAATCATCCAGCTCTTGTTTCTCTTCTTTTTAATGACCTTTTTTTTTTAAAAAAAATTAAAATTCTGAACGAGTAGCCACCGATCTTGAAATTCGGGTGTTATATTATCATGTGCGCAAGAACAAAAGATCTAAGCGCGATATATATATCATGGGCTCTGCGGACCAATTGTTTATAGTTTGTATTTTTCAATGATTTCCAGATAAATAATGATCAATAAAATTTTAATTATTAGATTTATTTAAACTTTTATTATATTTTATTTCAAATCATGAATCGTGTGTGTGTATTTTTTACCCTTAAAAGTCTTCATACGTTGAGAGATTGGCTTAAATTTGAAAATTTGTTTGAATCATAATTTAGTAGAGATAATTTAATTAATAGATCATGAGTTGATAATTATAATGTTATTCTTTGAATATTATTATCCAGATTGTCTAGTGACAATATATAATTATATATCCTGATTGTCTAGTAACAATATATAATTATATATGGGATGAACCCATCACGACGCATCGTATACAACCCACTCGTTGAGGACTGACCTCTCTCTCTATATATATATATATATATGAGTAGTGCTAGATATATTAACTATTTTATTAATTTTTTTAATACCAACTTACATGTCATATTATTATTGATGAGTGTTTATCACTTTTTTAGAATGATTTGATATTCAATCAATCAAAACATATATAACACTTCAATTTCCACAACAGTTAGTATTAAAATGTTGGTATAAAAGTTTGTATGTCTAGCATTATTATTATTATTATTATTATTATAATTTATAATAAAGGTGTATTACAAACATTACATTTTATTCTAAATTTTTCAAGGGATATACTTATTCGGAATAGCATGTTATCTATTCTGATTATGGGATAAAATGTACTTCTTAGTCAATAGAAGGTACAATTTTGGATTAAATTAAAAACCGAAGGGTGTCTTTTCTTATGATGATAAACTGAAGATATTCGTAAAATTTCGTAGAACCCAAGGGAAATTTTTTGTACTTTCCCTTACTTTTATATAATAAACTTTTGACAAATTAAAAAATGACACTTAGAGTGTGTTTGGTTGTGTGGATAAATAGGTGAGTGTGTGAAGAAATCAAATCCTTTTATTTGGTTAGAGGGAGGAGAAGAAGAAGAAGGAAGAAGAGTGGACTCCTTCTAGCAGGCCCACCAAATTACACCATTCCCCCAATAGAAGATGCATCATATGTCTAGAACTATTTAGGCAATGAAGTTGATCTTTTAGCTCATAGTAACTAAGCACATTCTAAAACACATTTTCCCCTCGCAATTTCTCTATTGCCAACGACTTGTGCCACAAACAGAGCAATTCTAAAAAATGGCCATTTTCTTTCCAAAAAAGGGTGCAGTCATATTTACATACGTGAATAAATTGATATCCAATACTAATATACTACAATTTTGGGTATTGTAATGGGAATCGAGATATTTATTGCCCTCTTGATGAGATTTCTTTAGAAGGCTTATTAGGTGGTCGAACAAACAGTGTGACCACTTGTTCAACACCTTAATATGCATCAACTTGACTTGGAAATATAAGGTTGATATCTTTGTGCACTTTGGTCAAAGGTCGGACTGTAGGTCATCAAACAATAACTTGTACTCTTATGGTCCATCGTCGACCACCTTGTTGATTCCAACATCATCTTCGATAGGTCCACTACTGCCTACAACCTCATTTGTTAAGTTTGCAAGAACATCACCCTTCTCATTTGTACGCTGACTGCTAGTCGCTTGCGATGTAGGAGCCAGAAGAGGCACTTATATTTACTATATGTCATCTCTATATAGTGTAAATCAAATAGAAACTGTAGTCTATTATATGTGTTTCAATAACATATACAGTGTGCAAAACTTTATTTAATACCTTTTGCAAGTACACTTTATGGTTCCATCTCATTCAGATGGTGACTAGCTATCTCTAGAATTGTTGCATGTCGTTCAAGTATATATCTAACCCTTGCTTTTTTTAATGTAATCCAATTCTTATCTATCGATATGTTGAACCGCAAAAGCACAACTCTTGTCTATCAACATGTTGCACTACAAAATATTACAATCTTTTTATTACGTGTTTAACAGATTAATACCAAATTTGAATTATAGAATCTTTGTAACACCCACGTACTTAACAACGTATTTCACGTCATAATCTACTTAGTAAGTAAATGAGTGCTAATATCATTCATAGCATTCTTAAATCATAATATGAAATGCGAAAGCCAACCTATTTTTATAATAAACTGTGCAAAAGCTATCAAAAATATAAACAACCATATCTTACAAAAAAACAAAAGTAGACAATTTCTCAAAACATATTCTAGCTAGATTAGAACAACATACTTATAGCACAATATAACTAGTTTTCTAAAAAAATTATACTACACGATCTTCCTTTCTGGCATATAAACATTCCGTAGGCAAAGTGGTGGCAATTCAAGCAACTCTTATTGCTAAAGAGACTCGTTGTCTGCATCAAAAGAAACTATATGAACTAATGCTCAGTAAGTATAAACTTTCATTTTTACAAACGAAAACACATAAAATATTCATTATCATTATTGTACCAATTTTCTTAGCATAACACATCAGTCTTTTCATCAATTAATTGGGCCCTATTTAAGTATAAATCTCAACTTAACATCCGATAAGCCGTGAGTTTTCGGTACCTGTTCTATACTGGCCAGAATTTATGAAAGTTCATCCCTCTTAGAAACCTCACGTCAAGAGGAATTCACCTTCTATTTACAAGAGTTGTGGCTACCATGTCTTGACTTTTACGCCTCAAGGGATTTGACCACCATGATTGGGTTCGTCGGTCCCCCGCGTCCCTTGTCGTCCCAGATATCAAATCAAAACTCATACTTATATCTTAAGTGTCAAAACAAGTGTAATGTCTTTTTAAAAAAAAAAAGAACTAACTAGGATGTTTAGTTAGTTATATTTAGATATTGCTTAAATTAGTAAATTTAATTGGAAGCTAACGAAATTCAAGTGTTTTTGCAGTGTAGGGCGCGATATCCAATGCCGAAAAATTGATGTGTAAGAACCATTTAAAGAATTAAAAAAAAAAGAAGAGAAAGAAAATGAATTAGTAATTAATTGTAATAATAAAGCATGTTACTTGTCTAAAATTATGTAAATTTGACTATGTGATAGTTATAATTAGTATATTTCATGTATTTATTTGTGTATATTATTATGTTATTTGATATAATTAGTATGATGTGTTTATATAGGTTTTTCTACTAAAAAAGAAAAAGAAGAAGAATCGAATAGTTAATTAAAATTTCCAACGTCATAGTCCAAAAGCCTAATTATTAAAACTCAAAGCCTAAGCCCAAGCCCAACAGCCCAAGCCCATTATCCTAAGTCTACAACCAAATCAAATGGATATATATATATATATCCATTAGTTCATGTTGGCTAAGCATAATCGTGCGATTAGAGGAAAAAAAAAACAGAGAGAACGAAAGAAGGCAGAGATAGAGCGAAAGAAAGAGTCGTCGAAGCGAAAATTGAAAATCATCATACCATCTAAATTTGTCCCTCTTTAATTAGAAGCTTTTAAGCAAAGGATTTAGTTTGACAGTTTAGGTAAACTGAAACTCTCTTTAAATTACTTTGTGTGGGAAAAATTAGGTTTTAATATAAAACCCTAAATTAGCCTAGTTGAATTTTTTTTTAGCTTTTGGAGTGAAAATCATGTTTTAATTATGTTTTATATTTAGTTTACTACATATTAAGCTTAGAATTAAGTAGGTAGGATTTTGTCCTAATATTTGTCTACGATTAAAACTTTATAAAAATAGTCATTGTGATGTATATTTAGACTTGTAAAGTGGATTATTACTTGCCATGTGTTATGAAAAGTTGAGATTGTTAGGTAAAAATAAAATAAATAAAATACAATAATAGTGTCGTAAAAATTTCAAGTAAGATTATTTTCCAATACTAGTGTTATAATCAAATTCTAACGTTATAAAAGCGAATTGTCTAACATTGTGAAGTTGACAAGCACATCAATTGCTTGGGCAAGGATATTGATCCTCTACACTAGCCCGTTGATCTCTAAGAGGTAAGTAGAAATCTTACTTTTTCAAAACCATCACATGAAGCAATAATACTTGTTATGTGCTCTATGTGCTTGAATGAACTATGTGATAGATTGTGTAAATCTTACTATATTGTGTGGTTTATGAATATGGTTTCAAGATAGAAAAAGAAAGGTTATTGTACTCTTATTTTGACACTTAAGATATAAGTATCAGTTTTGGTTTAATATCTGGGTAGGCAAGGGACGCGGGGGACCGGCGGACCCAACCATGGTGGTCAAATCCCTTAAGGCGTAAAAACTAAGACATGGTAGCCACAACTCTTGTAAAGAGAAGGTGAATTCATCTTGGCGTGAGGTTTCTAAGAGGGATGAACTTTTATAAATTATGACCAGTACAGAACAGGTTCCGAAAACTCACGACCTATCCGATGTTAAGCTGAGATTTATACTTAAATAGGGCCCAAATAATTGAAATAAAAAGATTGATGTTTTATGCTAAGAAAATGAGTACAATAACAATAATGAATCTTTTATGTGCTTTTATTATCTTGTAAAATGAAAGTTTCTACTTACTGAGCGTTAGCTCAGATAGTTTCTTGTGATGCAGATTACGAGTCTCATGAACAGTAGAAGTTGGTTGAACTGCCGCTCATTTGCCTCTAGAATGTTCATATGCCAAGAAAGAAAGATCATGTAGTGTAACTTTTGAGAATCTAATCATATTATGCTATGTGTATATTATTTTATGTAGAATATGGTTTGTGAATTGTCTATTTTTGTTTTTTGTAAGATATGCTACTTTATATTTTTGGTAGCTTTTGCACAGTTTATTTTAAAAATAAGTTTGCTTCTGTGTTTTTGTATTATGTTTATAAGAATGATATGAATGAGATTATCACTCATTTACTTAACTAGGTAGATTATGACGTTAAATACGTTGTTAAGTACGTGGGTGTTACAACAAGAGTACAATAACCCTTCTTTTTCTATTTTGAAACCAAATTCATGAACCATTCAATATAGTAAGATTCACACAATCTATCACATAGTTCAATTAAGCACATAGAGCACATAACATGTATTATTACTTCCTGTGATGGTTTTGAAAAGTAAAATTTCTACTTACCTCTTGAAAATTTGATTCTCTAGTGTAGGAGCAGATATCCTTCCTCAAGCAATTGATGTGGTCTTGGTCTCTAAAATATAAAATAATACAATTTACACTCTTAATACCTATATATATGTTTATTATTTCACTTATACCATTACATTAATTTGATTTATTAACTCTATTATTTAGTATTCGGGTACTTTAAAAATAACTTATAATTAGTAATAAAACTCAATTATCTAATACTCTAAACTTTCAATACAATAGAGATACTAACTGTACCTTAACTAATATTATAAAATCCAAAACCAAAATCCTTGAATTCATAGCATGAACTATTTTGACAAATCAATGCAATATATAATAGGGAAGATTTGGGTTTTAGCCATTTTTAAGCTCATGTTTTAAAAATTTAGCCATAGTTTCACGAAATTAAAGAATTAGCCATTTTCATTGTGTAACAAATTTTGTTACCCGTGTAACAAAATTTGTTACACGGATAACAAATTTTGTTACTTTTTTGTTACCGGGGTAACAATTTTTGTTACACGGGTAACAAAATTTGTTACACAATGAAAATGGCTAATTCTTTAATTTCGTGCAACTATGGCTAATTTTTTGAAAAATAACAAAAAATTTGGCTAAATCCTTAAAAATCTCTATATAATAATCTATTTTAGTGCAACAATCACATTATCAATATATTAATCAACTCATATTGAAACTTATTTAAAACAAAATAACTTACAAATACCTATTTAGGAAAAAACACCACTTATTAAACTCTTATCACAACTGTTAATAAAAACATCACACATTGAATTCTAAGCTCAATATATAGTAAATTAAATATAAAATACAACTGAAACATGATTTTCATTCCCAAAACTAAAAAAAAAAATTCAACTAAACTAGGTTAAGGCTTTATATTAAATTCTAATTTTCACCGCACAAAATAAAATTCAAAGACGAGTTTTGATTTACTTAAAGTAAATTCTTTGTGTGAAGACTTCCAATCAAGAAAAAAGAGATGAAATGATGAGTTTTTAAATGTTTTCTCCACTTTTTCATCTCTAAATTTTAAAACACCATTTTTTTACCATCTTCATTCTTGTCTTAAAATTTTCTATTATCGCTGATAATTTTTTTTTTTAACTCTAGACAACCTATGTTGTTATCTTGTATTATTAAATGCTTTATATTTTTTTGTAAAAATTATAACAAAAAAATTATTATTAGAGTAACAAATTTTATGAAATGATCAATTAGGTAAATAACCAATTTAGATGGTGCATTTTTAAAAATTAGATACAGTTTTAAAAAATTTAAAAAATATATTCAAAATATTTATTATCAAGGTAAGAAATTTCTTACCTTAACAAAATTATAAATAAAATTTTTTATAATAAATTTCTTGCCAAGCCAATGAAATTTATGAATAAATATTTTCTTAAAAACTTACTATTTTTTAAAATCACTCTATAAAATGATTATTTTCTTAAATTTTCTTTATAATTATTTTTAAATATATTGAAACTAGGGTCATCTTTTAATCGACCTGAAAAAATGAGAGGACGGATGTGGGGGGATCCTTCCTCCCTGTCCCTTATCCAACAGATGAGGGACATCCGTTTTGCCAAAAAAATAGGAAAATCGTCCCCGTATCTACTAATTCAATAAAATCAATATAAATAAATGAGTTATTTTTTTTATTTCCTTTCTTTTTCTTCATTATTTATATCAATTTACAAAATTATTAACTATTAATTTGACGAATTAATGAAAATAATAACAAAAATATGTACTGATAACATTAATACAACATTGAAATAAGAGTTTTTTAGACATTTAACCAAACTTTTGGGTAATTTTTTAGGATTTAGCCCTAAAATATCGAAATTAAAGATTTAGACATAACATGTTACATGTAACATATATACGTGTAAAAGTGTAACATTAAGTGTAATGTTACATGTGTTACTTTTTATGTTACATGTAACATTATATTTAATGATACACTTTTTACATGTATATATAAAGTAACGGTTAACCGTTATCGCCGACAATGGTTACGGTTACGGTTTTACCATTCATTGAATTTACAACATGACTATTAACCCACTAATGGATGTCTTGTTTACCTTATTGTATTGTATTGTATTGTATTATACACATATAAGCTTATAAAATTTGTGTGTTGTCTAAATTATTATATAAAATAATAAAAAAATTATCTCTCATTTAGATAATCTTTTTTTTTTTGGATAAACATTTGAGATAACCTTGAATGTATATAATAAACTAATTATTTATAATTAACATGTAAGATGAAATCCATGAAGATAATCCATAACATATATATGTCTACTTAAATAAAAAATTATCCTCTATCTTAAAAAAGTATTATTCGATAATTATTATCCTAAGCCAAATAATAATTCACATAATCTCGATAATTTCACATGGCGATTCGGGCTCTCGTCTATTAGGTTCAATGTAGGTTCGGCCCAATATTAAAATAATGCGCGCATAATTTTATCATAAAAATATGAGATTTTTAAGGATTTAACCAAATTTTTTGTGCTAATTTTTTAAGAATTAGCCATAGTTTCATGAAATTAAGGATTTAGCCGTAATATATGTGTAACATAATATGTTATACGTGTAATATATTATGTTACACGTATGTTACGGCCTTAATATTTACATTCTAGGACTAAATCCCTCAAATTTTGACATTCTACGACTAAATCGCCAATTAATAGAAATGTTGGCTATTTTATTAAAATATCATTTAAAAAATTATTATTTGCTCAGTAATCTCTTAAAGAAATGACTATTTTCTTAATCAAATGAAATATTGACTATTTTCGTAATTCATTGAAATATGGACTATTTCCCTTAAAAACAATCTTTAAAACTGACTATTTACTTAATAATCTCATAATGTATTATAAAGAAATCATACAGGATCGATTTGATATATAGATGAATAAAGAATAATTAATAAAAATTAATGCATTTAATTTAGTCTCTTATATAATGCTTTGCTATTAGTTAAAGAATTTTTGGTATGTGATTTAGCTTACCAAATTATCTCTAAAAAAATATACATAATTTGAATTATAACCCTAATTTTCACTTATTTGTAAAAAAAAAAAAAACTTATTTCTCAAAGAGTGGTTCTATTCATACACCTTTTTCTTCTTTTAAAACACCCCTTTAACTCAAAATTTATTAGTATTAAAATATCCTTGTATACAATGACAATAATAGACATTATAAATTAAATACACATTCAATAAAAAAATTATAAAAAAAAACTCACATTTTTACACACACTGTTCATGTTACCTCTTTTCCTTTTATTTCTGACACAACAACTTCCTTAAAAACCTCTCTTTAACAAAAAAAAAAAAAAAATCCTAATGTACGTAGAGATTTTTTTATTCAAGAAACACATACATAATTTGTTGAATGATGTATACACTAATTTTTGTTAGTATTTTTTAAGAATGTTTTTTTTTTTACTTTTATCTATTAATTGCAATATACGTTGTTTTATTATATATACTTTATCTTGCATATATAATCCTTAATTAGTTGAGTTAATATTTAAAAAATAAATGTTGTAGAAATAAATTGGTGGGTGGGTTTAAAAAAAAAGAAAAAAAATAAAACTTCAAAAAATAAATTAGTGGATGGGTTTGGAAAAAAAAAAAGAGGAAAAATAAAACTTGTAGTACAAATACATTAGTTAGTGAGTTTACAAAATAAATAAATGAAAAATCTAGTGGGTGGGTGTAGAAAGATATTTCAAGAATGGAATATTCTAATAAGTTATAGAATTATGGGTAATTTTGAAATTTATAAGAGTGTGAGATAAGTAATTATCAAAATTAATAGTTTAAATAGAGCGTATGTTTTGAAAAGAAGTGTGGAGAGTAAAGAAGAGAGTGTGAATAAAATGATCACCTTTTCTCAAATTATACTATGTAAACAAAAATAATTAAGGATTGAGACTATTAACCCTTTGTTTGTATAACTCATTTCTCCCACTCCATTCCATTCTCATTTTTCATTTTTTTTCAACTTTTTAAATCCTTCAAACTATTCTATTCCATTCCATTTTTTTTTCAACCATTTTTTTCAACTTTCCAAATTCCTATACAATATCTTTCAATCTCAACCATTCATATCACCTCGAAATTAGCAAAGTCAAACCATTCTTACATCATTTTTACAAACTATTTTCAAACTATTCCAAACCATTTTCAAACTCTTTTTTCCATACCAAAAAATGATCAAAGATGGCCAAAATGACCAAACCAAACAAGAGGTAAACACCTATTATATTTTTAGATTCTTCTATAATATAATAACTAAAAACAGGCTCTAAAAATAATGGGAAACAAACGCAATTAAATTTGGATTTCTATTTATTTATCATTATGTATTTTTTATTAGTCTATTTTATTACTACTATAAACATTGCTATGTAATCTAATTTAATTGAATTAATATTGTGTTATGTTAAAATTATATTAGGCAAATGAGCTATTTACGACAAAAGAGCATAAATGAGTTTATTGGCAAATATACCATAATTTTAACTAAGCTTACACCATACTCTATCCACAAGGCTTTTTTTAAAAAAAAAACTAAAAAATTAAAGTGGGGCCACCAACTTTGCAGCATTGGTAAGTTGACTAATTTCTATGGCACCTCTGTTGTACTACCATGTCGGCATTTATTGCAAGAGCATATCATCAATTCTTCAGTGGAGTACACTCAATGCATACTTCAATCTCAGCCATTCTTTTCAAAACAAAAACATTTGTGACCGTGAGAAGAGGATACACCGGTCTCTCTTAAATCGTAGAGGATTTTGCAGCAGCTCCCTATATATATATATAAGGATGGAGTTTTGTAAGTGTTGCCGACTTAAAATGGTTTTGGGCTTGGGCTTGGGCTTGGACTTTGGGCTTTTAATTAGTTTTTTTTTTTGGGAGAATTTCAAAATAAAGCCATTTTTGATACCATTTAATAATCTATACCCCATATGGTGTGCTCCCTTCATTTCCACTCTATATTTGTAGTGTAAATTTTGGGGTATAAATTAAAAGTGCAACACACATGGGATATAGATTATCATTGTGTCAAGAATGGGGTATTCTTCAAAATCCTCCTTTTTTTTTTATAAAAAATCTATATGGACATAACACAATAATTATACAAAATAATATAATGATATGCACAAATAAAGACATAAAATATACTAATTATAACTATCACATAGTCAAATTTACATAATTTTAGACAAATAACATGCTTTATTATGATTATTATTACTACTAGTTACTAATTTATTTTCTTTCTTCTTTTTTTATAATTCTTTAAATGGTTCTTATACATCAATTCTTCGGCATTGGATATCGCGCCCTACACTGCAAAAATACTTAAATTCCGTTAGCTTTCAATTAAATTTACTAATTTAAGCAATATCTAAATATAACTAACTAAGCATCCTAATTAATTCTATTTTTTTTTCTTTTTTTAAGCCATTACAATCTTACTATAGTTTTATTAAATTTTATGACATTTCACTAGAATTTTATAAAACTTTGGTAAATTTTAAGACAATTTTATGTTCCTTTTAATACAATTATTGTAATTTTATTAAATGCCAATAAATTACTGATAGCTAGTACGAAAATTTAATTTTAATTTTATTTAAAATTTAGTAAATTTTATTAACTATAATATTAAATCATTATATTTTTTTTAACTAGAAGTTTAGCATATTTCATTATAGTAGTTTACATTTAATTATAGTGTCATTAACATGTTATTACCACTTTATTATAATTTCATAATTAAATATGGTCATTAAGATTTTACCATCACTTTATTATATATTTCGTTTTTTTTTGGTCGTTTTTTAATGCTGCCGTTTTTAAACATGCTGCCGTTTTTAAACATGCTGTCGTTTTTGGGTCTCCTGTCGTTTTCTAGGTCGATTGTGAGAACACTGTCGTTTTGTCACTTTCTGTCGTTTTACAGTTTCATGTCGTTTTGTACACCACTGTCGTTTTACAAAAACACTGTCGTTTTTCCTGTACAGTGTGCAAAAATTTATTTAACACCTTTTGCAAGGATACTTTATTGTTCCATCCTCATTCAGACGGTGACTAGCTATCTCTAGAAAATGTTGCCTGATTTTTTAAAATAATCCAATTCTTATCTATCGACGTGTTGAAGTGCAAAAACACAGTTCATGTCTATGAACATGTTGCACTACAAAATATTAGTCTTTTTATTATGTTTTTAACAGATTAATACCAAATCTGTCTTAGAGAATCTTACCATAGTTTTATTAGTTTGGGTTTTAGCTAATTTTTACCCTATCTTTTAACTAAATGGCCCAAGTTTTCAAATTTTAAGTATCTAGCCATCTGACTAAAAATTCTGATGAAAATGGACAAAATTGCCCTCGTCAATGTCTATACCCTATTTCAATTAACGCTAAAAAAAACTCGGATTGCAACTGAGGACAGGCTTCGATTTCATCGACAAGCCACTCGACGGCGGATATCGCCCACTTGCGAGCATGGTCGCCAGCCTCATCAGGCCGCTGCGACGCCGGAAAGTTCTCACTGCCGAGATTGAGTCGATCTCGATCTGTTTCAGATTCCATTTCGTCGATCCTTTATGGCATCTTCTTCCTGGGAAGTTGTTCATCACAAAGCACATACATACGTAATACTTTTTTTCCCTTTTCTTTTTAATCGATAGAAATGACTGATAGAAAAGTGGGATGGTCACACAGGTGTTGCAAAGTTGTGAGAGTCGCAAATGAGATGTTATTGAGCCTAGAACCAAAAAACGAAGTGGTCCATCAACTGTGCAGATAGGACCATTTCTTGTGCTTCCATAAAAAAACATCCCCTCTATTCTTGCGTCCAATAGTGGAAACCTTTTGTATTTTTTGATTTGTGGAATAGCACTCTGTTCTCATAAATATATATATTGATTGATTTTGTACTCTAGTTATCTTTTACATCTTTACTAACTAACATTGTGATTACTGTAGGCCTAGCTAAAAGTAGTTGCAATTTACAAGAATAATGTCATTTTTCATATTTATTAGTGTAACAAAATTTTTTATGCTATTGTAACAAGCGCAACAAAATTTGTTATAAGCGTAACAAAATTTGTTCCTAAATAATTCACTTAAGAAATTAGACTAATTTAGCGTCTTAGTATCATTTTTCATGTTTATGAGTGTAACAAAATTTGTTACTAAATAATTTGCTTAAGAAATTATACTAATTTAGGCATTTTTTATGTTATTTACTGTAACAAAATTTGTTACTCATAGCAACAAATTTACGGGTGAGAAAAAATTAAAACAAAATTAGTTACCAATAGTTAAAAATTACAAAAATACGAGTAACAAACAAATTGTAACAAAAGTTATTACTCGGAGCAACAAAATATTTTGCAAGTAGCAAAAAAAAGTAGTAACAAAAATTGTTACAAGCGTAGCAAAATTTCAAAATTTACAAACAAAAAACAATAACAAAAACTATTAGCCAGTGTAACAAAATTACAATTCATGGATAACAGAAAAAATTGTAACAAAATATGTTACCATTGTAACAAAGTTACATAAAAAAGGTAAAGATATTGTAACAAAATTTGTTACTCAAACAAATTTATAATGAGAAGATTTGGTTTTTAGTCATTTTTAGGCTCATATTTTTAGAATTTAGCTATATTTTCACAAAATTAAGGAATTAGCCATTTTCATCATGTAACAAATTTTGATACACGTGTAATCATTTTTTATACTCTTGTAACAAATTTTGATACACGATAAAAATGGTTAATCCTTAAAAAAAAAAAATTTGGCTCAATCCTTAAAAATCTCATTTACAATTTTATTGGTAACAAAAGAAAAAAAAAGGGCAGATTTGACTTTTAGCCATTTTTAAGCTCATGTTTCAAGAATTTAGCCATAGTTTGACGAAATTAAGGAATTGACTATCTTCATCATGTAACAAAATTTGATACACGTGTAACAATTTTTATTACTTGTGTAACAAATTTTGTTACAGATGAAAATGACTAATTTCTTAATGTCGTGAATCTTTGACTAATCCTTAAAAAAATAACAAAAAAATTGGCTAAATTCTTAAAAATCTCTATATTGAAACAAAATTTATTAACCAGTGTAAAAAATTTACAATTTATATGTAAAAAAAAATTATAACAAAATTTGTTACTAACGTACAAAATTACAAAAATACACGTAAAAAGATAAATTGTAACAAAATTACAAAGTTTACATGTAACAAAAACAACCATAAAAAATAATCTCCTTTAATCAATAAATCATCTCGGTCTCTCTCCCGTTCACTCTCGCCTTCTAATCTCTCTCTCACACATTTCCTTATCTCGCCTCTGCTCTAAGCACCACTTGTGATGGAGCTCCGTTCGCCACCGTTTGCCTTGAAAAAAGCCCCAAACTCCGCCTGAGCTGAGATAGTAACCGCGTGAAGATTTTGATCCCAAAACGCCGCCATGAATCGTGACGAATCCCTGCCATATCGTCAGCCATCTCGCGAAACCTGTCATTGAGCCACGATTCGAACCAGATTTTGATTCCGCCGGAGGAGGAGAAGGAGCTTCCGTCGGAGGTGTGCACTCGATCTCTTTGTCGCCTTCACTTTAGGCTCAGAAACTCCTTGACTATAGACGAAGACGCCATTAATGCAAATAACGACAGCGCTTCGACTTCGAAGAGATCAACAGTCACGACGACGGCGACATCTCCGACGCCAAGATCGGCTCCTAAAGTAAAACTCTCCTCTTTGATCTCCAAGTTGGTGGCGTTGTTGTCTCTTGCTCTACCGGGAACTCTGATCGGACCAAGTCGTTGGTGGCCATGGCGGCATATAAACTTGATAGCCCTTCCTTCTTTTTCTTACTATCCTGAATTTTTTTGTTTTAATTCCGATAGTGGTGACTGGTGAGCTAGGTAATAAGATGGGCATTTTAGTAAATTAAGATGAATTTTTAAAGGAACCGTTTTGTGATTTGGCTATATCCTTAATAAAAGCAACCTTAGGCTAAGATCTTAAAAGATTTCCTAAATATAGGCCAATTACGTAATTATCTCTAAATTTTAGGGAATTTATAAAGATTGACCATATTTTTTCTTTGTTTAGATAAATTAAAGGTATAGCCACTCTGACTTTTTTAATAAATTGTTGGATTACCTTTTTGCCCTTGTAGCTTATTACGTTGGGTTTGTCGTCTTCGTTTATATTTCAGCTGACCGTCTTTTGATCTCCACTTCGCGCGATTTTTTTTCTCCGACTCCATTGACGTTCTTTCATGGTTTTCTATCCGATCCAATCGAATATTGATCGTTCTGATTCCAAATCGTCCGATCGATAGGCCATCATTTAAAACAAACATTTGATTTTGGCCTATTTTTGCAACTCACAAAAAAAAAAACCATAATTTTTTTTGCAAGTGTTATGTGGTTTGAGTCTAAGGCATTACAATCAAAGGTTTTTGAGTATTAAATCATTATCTAACACAGACATGGAACTTTCAAGTGTCTAGTTTCATTTTAAATTTTTAAACAAACTATCCAGACATATGAAACCTAATCATAAGATTTGTCAGCTACTTATACAATCAGTTTGTTTTTCTGATGTTCTGTGGCTCCACATTGCCTTTTTTGTCTTCCTGACTGAATATTAGCAGATCAAACGTTGGAGCCTTAATCTCAACTTGATTGCTTGGCTGAGCCTTTGTTTGCTGCTGTTGTTCCTGCAAATCACGTTCATTTTTTGTGATATTGGCTTGCTTGATTTGCCTCTTCGATTCAACATTTCTTACTCTAAGAGACTCATGCAACGGTTGTGCGTCTTTTGAAGTCCATTTCCTCTTGTTGGACAGTTCGTTTTTGGTTATTTCTTTCATTTTTTCATCCTATGTTTCATTGCATGACCAATTAAATCACAAGTCAGATTGTAAAGATTTTATTCACAGTTGTATAAAAAATATTTACATTATTAAGTGCAGTGAGCCATTGTGGACGGTTTCAATTGTGATAATCAATTTGCATAGAACCTTGTACTATCCAGAACTACTGCTTTATAATTATAGATATAGTAAGCTAGCAAATAGAATGATATAACAAGAGTGGAAAAAAATCCTACACCTGTATATTTTTGTTCATTTTGGCCATTGTCCCTTAACTCTACTGTTTGATCAGTGTCCATAAGCTCAACTTCATTTGGTCGTTCTGATATAGCTTGGGTTTCCTGCAAATTATTCAAACAATGATAGATTTGTTCAATAGTTTTTGAATTCTCTTTTAGTATGTTTAAAGGTGTAGACGATACCTTGTTGGCATTATTTGCATAGTTGTTTGGCAAATCAATTTCACCTTGGTCTATCTCTTTGAAAAGATTGAGTACATGATCTCTGAACAATATAGTTGGCGACTTTTGGTCATTCTTCATCTTTTGAACAATCCATTCCATGTCTTTTTGCAACCCATCAAGTTTTCTATTCATTCTGTGTTGATTTCTATCAATGTTTTCAATCTTGTCAAGGAGGATCTTTACAATTGTATTTATCTGATCATGAAGCGATGTGTCTCGTTTTGGAAGTAGTTGTTTAACATATTGGGCGGATGTACTTTGTCCCATGACGCTTTGCTGGACCCCAATGTCTTTTGGTGTTGTTGTTGGCATTGAGACACTTTGTACAATATTTGATTTCCCCTTTTCAGTTGCTATGCAGTGCTGCATATACTTCTGCTTTTTGTCAACCTCAGTCATGGTCATCTCAAGAATTTCAAGCTGCATGTATTAGATAACTGTTAAATATAATGTAACAATTTGTATAAAATTTTTATCAACATAAACATAAGTAGGAGTTGGAATAGAATGAATTACCTGTTTGTCAGCAATGACATCAGAATCCAGACTTTTGAATCTTAGGTTGCCTTGGTAAACCCAGTTCACTAGTCTTTGAGGTAACTGATAGTCAGCCCTTAGTGCATACTGCTTCTCTGTTAGCTTTGGTATAATCTCATACGCAAAAGCCAGTAAAGCGTATGCGCAACCATTTACAACATATTATGTTGGCTTATTAGCAGCATTTTTGTTTGCCAAAATTACTGATTCTGCCATTTGTTCAAAAATAACCCTCCCCCATGGATAGTTGTTGAAGACCTCTAAGTTGGTCGCTATTAACACATGATCTGCTGTAATGCAGAGGTTCTCCGTCTTAGCCAAGAAAAATAACTCTAACATGCACAGATTTGCAAGTTGTACCCATTCCTCATCTGTGGCGATTTCCAGATTACTCCAGATACTTTTTAAGATGTCTCCCCTTATATTCTTCATCTTCTCAAAAAAACGGTCCTTTAAGGAATAATTCCTAGTCAAAGCCTTCAAGTATATGTTGGGAATTAGCTCACAATTTAATCCTGTTATCATTGCAAACTCTGGCAGCCCAAATTTTACTTCTTTTCCATTTAACAAAAAACGCAGCTCCCTCTTTGTTGAAGTAGAAGATAGCCTCAAGATTAGATTATGGATGATCTTACATGGTGTGTCTTTATACTTTTTATGGACAACATATCCAAATATCCCACTCTTGAACATTTCATATGCTGCTTCTTTTTTTTCTTTGTTGAACATTTCTATTATATCATCTATGAGGTCAAACTTCTGTGTTATGTTAGTCCTTTGTAATGGTGACCAATCATCTATTTCAATCATTAACACTGGTTGCTGTGAATAAAATTGAATATTAAATTTATGGTACCTTTGACAATTGTTAGAACAAAATTGACAAACAAATATTATATGATGTGTTTTCTCTGACCTGTTTGACAGTGGTAGTGTTCAGTTCAATCTCCTGGGGATTTTGAACGTCTATTATGTCTTCAAGTACTGCATTTGTCTGAAAATTGAAATGAAATCACATTTTTTAACATTTAAATCTGGACTTAATTTTTTTTAACACATACAAAACAGACTATTAGATAGATAAATTGTAACAAATAATAAACAAATATTTTCTGTTCCCAGATCTTGTTGTATATCTGCATTTTATTTTTCCTGTTGTTTTTTGTTTCTTCTTGTAAATGTTAATGTTATATTATCACTTGTCGACATCTGCATGTTAGTTATTAAACAACACTTTGTGTTAAACAAATTTGTTACTAAATATTTTAGTAAATATTTCTATACTAAAGCATCAGTTAAAAATATTTTACAGTATCAATATAACACTTGATATAATAGCATTAACATAGAGAAATGAGAACGGTAAGGAATATTTTTGTTTAACATTTATCACTTTTGCGTTATATATTGTTCAAAACTTGTAAAAAACTCTTTTATTCCCTACAAGCGTTGCTAATCAACTCTTTTGGTGAATCCTCATTTAGGCATTTTATCAAACACAATGCCTACAAAGTATCACAAACCAATTCCATCTTCCTCAATTTTATGATAAAAAACTACAAACACAATACCTTAAGCAAGCATGGCAAGGAAGCAAAAAAAAAAAAAATCGAGCAAAAAATTCACTATCCAAAATCAACTCAACAAAAATCATAGAAGTATAATTTTATTGTTTTTTCGTTATGCATAAATTGAAAAGAGAGGACGACAAACAGATAACGAGAAAGAGAAAAAGGGGAAGAGATAACGAGAAAGAGAAAAAGGGGAAGAGATAACGAGAAAGAGAAAAAGGGGAAGAGAGGGAGAGAGTACGATGTATTTAGCGACGGAGTCCGAATCTCAATTGCTGATGAAGTTATCGTGTCGGAGTCGTCGCCGGAATCAGAGTCGTCGCTGGAATTCTTCGCCAGAGTATGTAATTGGAGAACGACGTAGCTGTATCATCTTCCAAATTAGGGAGTTAGGGTTTTTTAGGTGTTGAATACTGAGTTTATTGATAAAGGGTATTATTAACCTTTCAGTTTGGACCTTTGGCTATATGTTAAATTTTAAGAAACATGGGCTACGATTAAAGAAGGCCATTCCAATTTGGCCTAATATTGCTACTGTCCCTAAATTTTATGACGTTTTATTAGAATTTTATAAAATTTTGGTAAATTTGAAGACAATTTTATGTACCTTTTCATACAATTATTGTAATTTTATTAAATGCCAATAAATTACTGATAGCTAGTACCAAAATTTAATTTTTAATTTATTTAAAATTTAGTAAATTTTATTCACTATAATATTATATCATTATATTTTTTAACTAGAAGTTTAGCATATTTCATTATAGTAGTTTACATTTAATTATAGTGTCATTAACATGTTATTACCACTTTATTAAAATTTTATAATTAAATATGGTCATTGAGATTTAACCATCACTTTATTATATGTCTAGCTTTTTTTTTTTGTCGTTTTTTTTATGCTGCCGTTTTTTAACATGCTGTCGTTTTTGGGTCTCCTGTCGTTTTCTTGCCTGCTGTCCATTTTCAGAACACTGTCGTTTTGTCACTTCCTGTCGTTTTACAGTTTCATGTCGTTTTTGTACTCAACTGTCGTTTTACAAAAACACTGTCGTTTTGCATGTACACTGTGCTTCAATGACATATACAGTGTGCAAAACTTTATTTAACAGCTTTTGCAAGGACACTTTATGGTTCCATCTGGTGTCTAGTTATCTCTCGAAAATGTTGCATGCCGTTCCAGTACATTTAACCCCTGATTTTTTAATATAATCAAATTCTTATCTATCGACATATTGAGCTGCAAAAGTACAACTCTTGTCTATCAACATGTTGCACTATAAAATAGTACAATCTTTTTATTACGTTTTTAATAGATTAATACCAAATTTGTCTTATAGAATCTTACCATAGTTTTATTAAATTTTATGACATTTTATTACAATTTTATATAATTTTGGTCAATTTTAAGACAATTTTTATGTACCTTTTCATACAATTATTGTAATTTTATTAAATGCCAATAAATAGCTTGTACGGAAATTTAATTTTTATTTATTTAAAATTTAGTACATTTTATTAACTATAATATTAAATCATTATATTTTTTATTTAGAAATTTATCATATTTCATTATAGTAGTTTACGTTTAATTATAGTGTCATTAACATGTTATTACCACTTTATTATAATGAGATTTTGAAGGATTTAGCCAAATTTTAGACTAATTTTTTAGGGATTAGCCATAGTTTTAAAAACTTATGAAATCAGTCATTTTTATTTTTTTATTTTATCACAGTTGATGAAATTTTTGATAATAGTACATTTGGTTTGTTTTTTTAAGTTGAATGAGCCGAATTTTTGGAGATTTTTTATTTGATTTAGGCGGTTTTTTAAAATAATTATCATGAATACTTATGTCCATTAAGATATTTAATGGCTATTTCCTTAATTTTGACATTCAAGAGCTGAATCTTTCAAATTTTACCTTTAAAATGGCTAATTTCTTAATTGTCCCTGCTATAATTTCATAAATAAATATGGTCATTAAAATTTTACCATCTTTATTATATATTTAGTTTTTGTTTTTGTCGTTTTTTTTATGCTGCCGTTTTCTAACATGCTGTCGTTTTTGTCTGCTGTCGATTTCCAGAACACTGTCGTTTTGTCACTTCCTGTCGTTTTACAGTTTCATGTCGTTTTTGTTCACCACTGTCGTTTTGACCAAATTCATGTCGTTTAGTCCAATCTCATGGTGTCATTTTTCTTATTTTCCCTATTTCTACAATACCGTTATAACTATAAATCATGACAACTAACATATACTCAGTTAATATAAATTAACCGATTGTTTATTCAACATACCACTTAATAAATAAACATTTGCAAACTTAAAAACCGAATACCAAAAACAAAACAAAAAAACAAAAAAAGACTAACATCACCAAAACAAATGTGCACAATAATCTACATTCTACAATACATAATCACCAAATATACAACAAATTATCCATAATCTCAATATTAATTGCCTTAATACTAATATCATCAACAAATTCTCACGATTATCCAATATTGATATTAATATTTTTACATAGGTGTTAAAAATAAAAAAGATGACTATGTCTTACAATTTCCAATAGTGTTTCTAGGTCATAGTTGCATTAATTTACAACTAATTAATATTACCACTAATATTGCAGAAAGTAAGGTGGTTTTGAAATTAACTTTACACCAATAATTAATTGACTAACTAATCCCCTCAAACTAATAAGGTTTTAATCGATTGATGATACAATTGAGTAATGAATAAGATGTCATCAATGACGGTATGGGATTTTGTTTCCAACTGCTTTTCACAGTTCACATTCTACTCGGTGAATTGTTTGCTTATTATAGCCCAAAAGAGTTAATAAACATGGACATCAAAATAGGAAAAGAGAAAAAGAAGGCACTCATGTAGGGTCTTTACGAAATAAAAAGAGTTCAAGATATTAGCTTTTCGGCTTACTTTACAAACTATATGTTGTCTCTTTACATACTATATGTTGTCTATTTGTTTAAAATGTCAATTTATGCAATTAATTGAGGTTGTTACACCTTACTTTAAATTACGAGAGAGACCCAAATCCATTTGTAAACTTAGTTTTCTTCAAAATAGTCAAGCAAGCCCGAAGAATTCAACCAAACACATCAATATCAAGTCTATATCAAAGACAAACTCTAATCATGCGATTCATGCCATTAGTTCTTTAACCATAGTTTAATAACATATATATTAAAGTTTTTGTTGAATTACGCGTACTTAAAGTATATAACATGTAATAAGGGTGAAATGAGAAAAACGTAAAAAAGAAAAAGAAAAGAAAGAAAAAGGCTCTCGTTGACTGTCTTTTCTACTCGTTTTTTTTTAGGCTAGGCGCTCCTATGCTGCAAATGTTTCTCATGAACTGAATGACAATTTGGCGGTTTCAATACAAAAGACTCTGGTTTTGCCTCTCGCACCGGAGACTTGATGATCTGTGTTTGGTTAGATAAAGAAATGTACAAACCAAATACTTACTATTTGTCAGGCTTCTATGATTGGCAAAGTCCTTAATCCTTGAAAACTTACTTAGAAAATTGTATATCTAAAAGCACGCTTATACTAGAGTTACAAAAGTCTGGTTCATGGTACCGGTCATGACCTAAACCAGGAATGATGAGGCTTCAACCCTTTGTCACAATACTTCAATCCATACAATACCAGAAGCGCCTAAGGATGGATTTTCATTCATGAGCTGGACTGCTAATATTGGAACCTAAAATCTTGTTTAACATAACAAGTTTCCTCGGCTTCCTATTGAAAGTTGATAACACAGCTTTACAAGGTGACTTTAGCCACTATTCTAGCCTCGTCAGTGTTGTTCTCTCTAAGAACTTTCCTGAAAATATTATGTTGGCGAGGAAAGCATGGATGAGCTTGAACAACTCATAAAAGAACTTATCTATTGGGAGAATTTCAAAACACAATTCTTAGTGTCACTTAATAATCTATGCCAAAATTAGTATGTTCTTTTTATTTATACTCTATGTTTGTAGTGTAAATTTTAGGGTATAAATTAAAAGTGTCACACAAATGAGACATAGATTAAGAAGATTTTGAAGAATGCTCATTTTTTGCCACAATGATAATCTATACTTAATATGTGTTGCATTTTTAATTTATACCTCAAAATTTACATTACAAATATAAAACGAAAACAAATAAAGCACACCATTTAGAGTATAAATTATTAAATGGTACTAATAATGATCTTGTTGTGTAATTAATTCGCCTTATAGATTATCATTGTGCCAGGGCATTCCTCAAAATCTCCCTCTGAGGCAAATTGACATCCATGGCTATGTAGGTTTTGACGTTCACCACAGTCATCGATGTGAAAATATCAGCATTTTAGTTATCTTTGTAGCGCTTACTTATTGTTTAGGCCATTAATGGTGACCACATCTAAACTTTGACTTCATCTTTGTGGCGTTGGGTAGGGTGTAAGCCAGCTTGCCTGTCAGAGCATCACCTCGCAAAGAAACCTCCTACATATTAGGGTGATGCCCACTGATATTTCTTGCCGACTGTTTGACTTTCAAGAGAGTGTGAGGAGTTAGAGTCTCGAAGGATTAGCGGGGAAATAGTCACAATTCCATCAACAAAAAAAAAAAAAGAACAAGATAAAGTAAGCTATGCAATCCTATGTAATAAACTGTGATACTTAAGAGCATCTTCAATGCAATATCAAATTTATGTGCCAATATCAAAATTTGACATTTTAATATAAAAAATATTCTCTAATGCAATGTTAAATTTGGCATTAAATTTAGCAAATGCTATATATGGTGCTAAATTTGGCACCAAGTATAGCATAATACCAAATTTTGGTATTTTGAAGTTTTGATTGGTCAACTTTTAAGTATTTAATTAAAAATTAATATTTTATTTAAAAAAGTTTCATCTTATCAAGAAGTCGTTATGATTATTTGTAGTCTTATTTACTATTGGTTAGCATCGACTATTTTGATTGTTTTTGCAACTAAAAAATAATAAAATTGTATTTAAAATAACATTTGTGCATTGGAACATCAAATATTAAATATAACTTTTTTATATTTTTAAGTGCCAAATTTAACATTGACATTGAAATTTACATCGGAAACGGTCTAATAACATCAAAGGAAATAAAAATAAGATCCAACGCCAAAACAAATCCATTCTTCGAGCTCACCACAATTGAAACAAATCTGTTTTTACAACACCATCAACGCCAACAACCCATTTGTTCTTTATGCTTTGCTTGGGATCTGGATGTTAAATTACAACATAAACAATGAAAAAAAATAGCGAAAGAAGGAGAAATCGTCGGTGTCGTACGGTCGTCGTCGATGAAGAAGAGACCGTCCGTGACAACTGCGGACTGGTCTGCCGAGAACCCAACCAACACCACCACGCGCCGCGTCAGAGTTGCCGTGGCCCACCTCGAGGAGGACAAGACTTTCTTCTTCTCCGGCAACTGCGGCGGCGAATAGTGCCTCAGCGGCCAACGCTTCGCCATCGACGTCGAGCACGGCCAAGGCCTCCTGAGAACCTCCGGGACCCCCTAGCAATGGCGTGATTCTGAGCACGTATTTGGCTTAGTGGTGTTGAAATTACTTGTGTTGTTTAAATTTAACTTATTCGATTTGATTCATACCATTGTTATTGCTCTTGCCACACTGATGCTAAACTTTTAATTCATTTTGTGTTTTAAGATTGAAAACTAAAAGATTCTGGTATGCTCTTTTTTTTTTTTTTTTTAAATTGTGTTTCTATGTGATTTTTTTTTCCTTTTGTTAACTGAATATGATCATAATAGAAATAAATAAATAAAAAAATTAAACAAGCATGTCACAATAATTGCTCACAGCCTCACACGATAGAGAAAGAGAAAGAAGGTGGTTTGTTATTAAAAAAAATTAGAAAGAACAACTCAAAGAGACAAGAAAATGAATATGATTCTTTTTTTATTTTAGTTTTATTTTACTTTTATGATAA
This sequence comes from Boehmeria nivea var. tenacissima, assembly GCA_018132145.1. Taxonomy (NCBI): domain Eukaryota; kingdom Viridiplantae; phylum Streptophyta; class Magnoliopsida; order Rosales; family Urticaceae; genus Boehmeria; species Boehmeria nivea. Next base: position 6,900,552 of record CM030877.1, on the reverse strand, counting down.
ATGACCATGAATGCCCTTAAAATAAGCTCACGTGCTGCTCACAAGCCGAATTCCATCAAAAAATAGATGGACTTAAAGTGCAAAGAAATAAAAAAAAATTTTGGTACGCAATTGTGAGGTCAGGTAAAGGTCAGGCGCCTCCATTGCAAAAAAGCCAAATATAAAATAATACATAAGCGGAGAACATTATACAATGCAATTCACATATATATAAATAATAAATTTGAAGTAAAAAAAAAATTCACAATAAGCAATTATAAGATAAAGGCCACACGCAATTACGCAGACACGTGTTCTTGTTCTATTCATCAAACATCGAACGTGTCATTATTGTGTTATCCTATATTTGTATAAATAAATAAAATCAATTAAGAAAATTTTAAAAAAATAGCCACTGTTAATAAAATGATTTTAAAAATAGCCACAGTTTTAAAAAATTTAAAAACTAATCATGTAAGAAATTTTTTATAAAATTTTTACCTAGTGTCAAAAATTTTTTACAATAATTTTATGTGTATTTTTGTTATTATCAGAAATTTCTTACAGTTTTATGCCCAGTTTTTAAATTTTTTAAAATTCTGATTATTTTTTAAAAACACACTATCTAAAGTGATTATTTACCTAACTGACCCATCAATTAAAAAAAAACATGCTTTTCTTTCCGATCATAGACAAAGATAAAAGGACAAAACAAAAACTAAGAGGCAGCAAAAATATTTTTTACTGTTCAAGACATGCTTATACATCTTTATTATATAAGGTAATAGATATTAAAAGTCTCCCATAAAAATTTGAAAAAAAAAACAATATTAAAAGTCACGTTGTCAAACAAGCTCTCGTCTTGTAACCACTTACCAGAAATCGTCCCATTACTTTGATAGTCGTTTCGGCTTGTAATTTGCTGTTCCGATCTTCGGGTTTACTTTTCCTTCTCTTTGTAAAATTTTCAAAATTCATAAGGGCACTATTTATAATTTTTAAAAAATTTATATGCAATAATAGAATTTTCTAAAGCTTAGGAAAGGCCACAAGGGAAAATGTTAAGAAAAAAAATCGATGAAATAAGTAAAATATTTTTTGGAATATTAGGGGGGCATATCACATATGCATGATGAGCTCCCTTTAATAGCCACATTCAAGAGGAAAAATAAGAACTCTAACACCAACACTCTCTCTATTACTTTGTTTAATTATTTCCAACAATACCGCCATCATGGCGTCTCCCCGAAGATTTGTTTAATAACATATATATCTTTTTTTATTATTATTTTTCAGATTTAATAGTAATTATTTAAAGAGAATTTTAAATGAATAATCAAATTTTTAAAAAATATTTTTAAAAAATAGTCATAGTTTCAAAATTTTAAGAAAAAAGTTATTTCAAAAATTTAATACTTTAGTAAAAAACTTCTTACAATAAACTTTATGTGTAATTTTATTATGATAAGAAATTTCTTCCATGTATAAAAATTTTTTTATGGCTTAATTATAAAATTTTTAAAACTACGACTATTTTTTAAAAACACATTATCCAAAATAATTATTTAATAATTGACCTAAGTCCGTGTCCAACGTGGTTTATTTGGGCAATTAACTGACGATTGAGTTTTCTCACAAGCAATACGCAATTAGGAGAACATTCGGCTTTATACTAGTTTCAGGACTCATCTTTTTTTATGACACTCATTTATATAGGTTATTTTTAAATTTGTGTCACATTTTTTTATTGAATTACATCTTTGGAAATTTTTTTTCTATTTTTTATAAGAAAATATAAAACTAAGTATAATTTGTCAATTAGTTTTGAACAAAAAATTTTGATAGATGGGTAAGATAAAGTATTTTATTTGAGAGTATACCAAAATTTTTTCTTTATTTTATTTTTAATATCACCATCATCCTCTTAGTTTTTTTTTTTTTTTTTTAAATCAGGAGTACTTTCGCTTTTTATGAAATTAAAGAGAAAATTGTAGCATTTCAATCAAATGGAGGAAAAAGGTTTATGGTAATTCTTCGTTTACATTTGGATGAATCCTGCTTTTGAAGAATTATAAAGAGATGATTACTTTTTAGAAAATTATCTTTTTGCGCTCTATATTTGTATTATATTGACCAACCGCACTTTATCATTTTATTTCGACATGTTTACACTCTCGTCCAAATTCATCCATTAAACGATGACGTGACACAAAAAATAAATTATAATTTGACCTTTGATTTATTTAAAAAATTTACTAATACCCTAAATCTTTAATAACTTAACAAAACAAAATTAAATCATTAAAAAAAAAAACCCAAAAACCCAATCCCGGAGCCGGAGGTGCCAATTTCTAATTGAGCAAAAACCCAAACAACCAAGAAAGAGCAAATCTATAGGCGTAAGTTTGACCAAGCCAACGCCATAATCGCCGACGAAGTAGGTCGGGAAAGGGACTCCAGACCGTCCTTCGACGTAGTCCGCGAGCTCGGCGAGTCCGGGAAGAACTGTCCGACGCTGGGAAGGCTCCGGCGGAGGCGCTCGGAAGAGTCGCCGCTATGGAAAGGGATTTGTCGGAGAAGCATAGGAATTCGCGTTTGAGTGTATTGGAAAGTCGGCGATTCGACAAGGTATTGTCAACGGCGTTTTCTTGAATCTGAAAAGTTTGCATTTTTCTTTCAATGTTGTAAATGAATTTACATATTTGAGGGTTTTTTTTTTCTTTCTTTTTTTTTGGATAAATAAACGCAGGTTAAGATTGTGCGTGAGACTATGAATCAGACATTGGAGCTGTGGAAGGAGGTTTCTTCTGTTGCTTCTGAGGGAATTCCTTTTCCAATTTTAATCAAGCATTTACACCCAACACAACACCCCCCCCTCCCCCCCCCCCCCCCCCCTCCCCGCCCCCCCCCCAACACCAATAAATAAACTTGTTTTAGGGTGATAAAAATGTAGCAATAATTGATTAAGTTACAGTGATTACTTTTTACAATGTTGTCAAGACGGAGAAACAGTGCCAACTTTGGACCAAGATTTTTTCATTCTTATATGGATTTTATTTTTGGGTGTATTGGAGAAAGGTTTTTGGGTGTATATATATTAGTGACAGCAAAAAATAATAACAATAAAAAGAATTATTATTGTTTTTTGGATGTTTTGATGGCCATTATTGGTGATTGGATAAAATATTGTTGGGTTTTGTTTAAATGATTTAATTTGTTTTTGTTAAATTATTGAAGATTTACGGTATTATTTAAATTTTTAAATAAATTAAAGGTCAATTTACAATTTTTTTTGGTGCTACATCATCATTTAACTGATAAATACTTAGACAGAGGGTGCAAAATGGTCTACGTTAAATAATTCAGTGTGCAAACATGTCAAAATTAAATAATAGGCTGCGTTCGGTAATTATAGCACAAATATGAGGTAAAAAAAGTTAATTTTTCCTAATTTTTATTACGGCTGAGTACTAAAATCATTAGAATTGTAAAGGCCACATTTCTCAAATTTTCCACAACAAAATATGGGGAGCCGAAATTCCAGTTATCTCGATTGTTTATTATAAATCCTTAAATTAATCCTTGGCTTAGCTCTTAGATGTAATGACCAAATAATTTTCAATATTTTCACATGACTTCTGAGAATGGAGACGCGGGACTTCCTTTGTTACGAACGCAAGGAAATGTGGACTGTGTAAACCCATTTAATTCCTGATAAAATATAATAAAATCGATATGCATGGAAACCAACCAACACATAATTTTTGCATTGGTAAAGCCATGCAGAAAAAAAAAAAAAAAAGGATACACACTGCATATAATATTAAAATAACATAAAAAAATTTTGTCTGCCAAAGATAACTAAAGCCAACTTAATTAACGTGTTTGAAGGTTTTCGTGTACGTTTTCTCGCTAGAGAGTCAGCGGATTCAAGGCACTTACTCGGTAATTAATTCCCTCTAGTCTTGCAAAAGGAAAATATTGTAGAATTTCTTCCTTGAAACTTGAAATTCAAAACAATCACACACATGAAATTAAATTGAACCCTCAAATCCTTCAAACCAAATATATAAATACATGATCTCTAAAGCTTCACAAATACTCATCAATATCATATACACACACACTAAAAACAAAAGCCAACAGACACATTTTCGCTTTCCGGCCCGTTAAACCAAAACAACAAAAATAAAGATCACATATATCACATCCAATTAATTACTACCCTCTCTCCCAAAAAAAAAGAAAAAAAAAAGAGAATATTACGAAATATATACGATAAACCATGCAACGTGCTTTGCCTGCCCTAGTTAAGAACATGGCCCGCACTAACAAAGTGCTTCGTCCGCAAAATTACAACTACAAATTCCCTACATTTTCCCATTCCGACGGCTCGGCCTGCGACGTTTTCATAAACCACCGCTCGATCGACACGAAGAAGACCGTCGCGGGGCTGCTCTACTACGACCTCTTGAGGTTTTCGCTGCGTCCGTTTCTCGACAGCAAGAACATGAGGCCCGGAGACAGCCTCTACAGCAAGATAGACGCCGGGATTCGCAGCTGCAAGGTCGGCGTGGCGGTGTTCTCGCCCCGCTACTGCGAGTCCAAGTTCTGCCTCCACGAGCTCGCCCTCTTGATGGAGTCCGGGAAGAGGGTGATACCGATCTTCTGCGACGTGAAGCCGTCGGAGCTTAGGGTTACGAACGTCGTCAACGGAAGCTGCTCGGAGTCCGATCTCGAGAGGTATAAAGCCGCCCTCGAGGAAGCCAAGTTCACGGTTGGGATAACTTTCGACTGCATCAATGGGTAGGTTTATAGCACTAATTAGAAATTTCCTTGTTTGATTATTGCCAATTTTTGGAGTAACATGAACAATTTGAGTACTTTTATGTTGTTACTGATTAATCTTTCTTTTTTTTTTTTTTTTTGGTGATTTTAGGGATTGGTCAGAGTTCTTGCAAAGTGCTTCAGATGCTATAATTGAAAACTTGATTGAGGTAGAAGAAGAGAACAAAGCAGATAATTGCACCATGGACCACGTAGTACCAAATGACACTCCAAAGGATTTGTGATATTGGAATTACATGTTTATTCAAAAACATAAAAAAGTCATTCTCTAATTCCCAGATGGAGATTTAAAAATGGGATGAAGTGAATATATATATATATACATATATATACTACTATAAATAACAATTCTATTTAATTGTTCATCAATACAAACATTCATTTATTTGATTGTATATAGGGGAACAAACACATATGTTTGTATGTAAGCATGCATGTATTACTTGCAAGAATAACAATTGTAATAATACTTTAAATTCTCCGTAATGTAATCAAAGTTCCTGAACAAGATTAGTCATCAAATTTTATTACAAAACAAAGGGAATAAATGTATTAGTATGTGCCCTAGGTCTTCAATTTTAGATCGCTCCATATAACTTGTAAAGAAAAATTAATTTCAGCAATGTCCCAACAAGTGTTGAATAATATATATATTAAAGTTCTCCATCAGTACTTATTTCTAGTTTATTTCTACTTTATTTAAAGTTATAATTATTCAATATCAATGTTCTTGGGCACTCAATTATGGTAAGTACTGCAACATTGGGAGTACCATAGAGAAATTAATATTGTCAAGTTTTAAGAACTACTTAATGTATATAAATAATTTGTGTGATCAATGATGTTGACGGTGAGTTTAAATATGAATAATATAAATAGAGTTGATGACTTACTGTTTATTATAAAATATCAACCAAAGTCATTTTCCATTTTTAATGCTTGTTTGTCCATTTTTTATTCCATATAAAATTAGAACTGAAGACGGAAGTTTGAAGGCTTATAATATATATAAATTGTGTATAAATTTATGAAACTTAATTAGAGAATTAAAAGAGGGAGAGAAACTGCTATAAAAATTCCGTACAGTTTCTCAGTAAGATATTCCTAATTCATTGCAATCTCTACTAATATTAACGGCGGCCACCGGAAGCAGTAGGTGGGAACCAACTGTCAATTTTGTCCTCTATATATATATATATATATATGGAATTAGGGATGCACTGTGAAATTATTGTTAAATTATATATCGCTTGAAAATGAGTTATTAATCATTAGGGAACAGTGCATATTCTATGCTTTACATATATATACATATACATATATATATATATTATATGTATGTATATATTAGTCATGACTCATGATTGTATATGTACTACTATATCAAAACCACTCTAACCACCAATTGTGAATATAACTATTAGTAATTTAGTAGGTCATTAGAGGCGTACGTCTAAGCCCGGAGAAAACAAAAGGTCAAATTGTTTGATTTATTTATTTATTTTTTTTTGGCTGTAGAAAATAAAAAAATTTATGATACGTCATGACTCATGAATTCTTTAAACTCAAACATAGATTGATATTTTATTCATGAAAAAGACACTTGTATTAATTTCAGTCTGGCTACTTGATTAGACTATAGTATGATTGCTAATCCGTAGGTCACGTTACCCTACGGATTCTAAAATGTTATCAGATTTAGTCAAAAAAAAAAAAACATATCAGATTTAAATGCCGATCCATAATTAATTAAAGTGATGAATCAAAGCCAATTTCAGTATATAAATCTTTGAAAAATAGGGACCTGTTGATAGGTAACTTCGTAGCTTTATTTAACTTTCGTTGATTTTATGCCACATGTTATTAAAAAGCTGCTTATTATACGGTGTTGTACGGCAATACGATACCTTTTTGTTTGTTTATGCTTCGTCATATATAGAAACAAGTAAACGTAATTTTGTGTAGAAAGGAAATATAATGGTTTGTTTTTCTTTATTTAGCACATGGAAAAGGCGCACCGATCGATATTTTCCTTACAACTTTTCTCTTTTTCTTGGCCGCCACTTTTTAAACTTCTACTGACCAATTAGGCTAACGAATCATAATCGAAATTTCTATGAAACATATCTAGCTAGTACATATACAGGATATATAATATAACTGAAAGTATATAGCTAGGGTGCTTAATGTTTGTTTTCCTAGAAAATGGATAATAATAATAATAATAATAAAGTCTAATTAAAAATAAAAATACAGGCACAAATAATATTTTTATTAACGTTTGTAATGCTTTATTATATATGTGTAGCCGTATTGAAATTAGCAAACCGCAAGTATTAGCTAGGTAAATAATTATTTTAAATAATGTATTTTCAAAAAGTAATTATAATTTAAAAAAAATTTAAAAAATAACTATAAAAAACTTATTATCAATGTAATAAATCATCCTTAAAAAATAGTTATTTTCTTAAAATTCTTATATATATATATATATATATATATTTTGTCATTATAGTATAGCTGTTTTCTTAATATTACTTATTAAAAGTTTTCTTCTTAATAATATCTATCACATTCACCGGAAAATACCGCTAGGCACTAACCACCATATATATTATTATGTGTAAAAGGCCCATGATTTTATGCCATCTCACGAAGCTAATGGGTACACTACATATCCGAACTAGTAAGTTATGGTAGGTATTAATGCTTAATGTGGGCATTTTTTTTTTTTTGGTGTACAATATGGATCTCTCTATTCAATATTAGATGTACAGTAAGATATTTTTTTTTAAATTTTTGTATAATATCTTAAGACGATACATAATAAATATAAATTATACACATGTAATCTCAATAAAATATATACAATACAATATATAATAAAATGCATCCGTGGCTTTAAGACGATACTACGGGATGTGTTGGGGAAATAAAAAGGTAAGATACATAGAAAAATTCGTTGAAAACGGCAAGGAAAAAACATGAAAACATTTAAAAATTATAATGTGTCTGTTCAGTGTTCACTATATATATATATATATATATATATATATATATATATAATATTCTCTTCAACGTGCGTCTTATTTTTCGCTTCAATTTCTTGTTTGAAATTATTGGAGCAATACATATAAGATTTGAATTTGATAAATTAATTACTAGTATTTAAGGTTGGAGAGTTTCTGTGGAAAGAAAATTCTGATGCAGATCTCAACTCAAATAATCTTACGTACATTTTTTGTTTTTGTTCATTTTCCTTGAATTTAAAGTTAGAGTTACTTGGGATATAATGCAAGTGAAGTTCTCATGGATTTAGTTATCGCCGTACAAAGCAAAAGACAAGCCGGCAAACTCCATGAAGAGCAAACAAAGAAAGTTCGTACATATATATCAAGTAATTTCGTTTAGGATAAGGTTAATTTCAATATTTTTAGATTTAGCACATGCAATCTAATTTCATAAGAATATATTTTTCTGAATTTTTTCCACTTCGTATACAAATAGCATTAAAAGAAGATTTAATAATATCTTATGCATGTTGATACAAAATTCCGGACCAACTTTCAAGTATAAAGATTCAGAAAATAAGACAAATAACTCTAATTTTATTTCAAATAAAATAACTATAATTGAGAATGAACAAGAGTCGTGCATTTTAGCTTTCCTTATCGAGGAAAGGGAGCAATCAGCTCCATTGATTTAACTTAGTTCCACCTTGCTCATTGGGCGCAAGATTATGAATGATTGGCGTTGGCGGAAAATTTGGTACAAAACATTGGTTGTTTGCGTGAGGGCGTTTGCCGTCTTCTTGCATTGTCAAACATGTCGCATTGGTGGTTTGCATGTGAGCGTTTGGCGTTGCCCCGATTTGTCACACCGATCATGCGGACCAACTGGGTTGCCTCTTTCTGCATTGTAGGCTAGTAATATCCTTGACAGAGTGCTTTTTGGGCGACTAATCGTCCTCCGAAGTGGTTTCTGCAAATCCCTTCTTGAATCTCTCTCAAGACAAAGTTAGCCTCGCTTTCGCCTACGCATTTAAGGAAGGGTTGGGCGTAGCCTCTTGTACATCTTTTCGTTAAATCATTAGGTGGCATCCAGTGAGGTACTTGACTCACCAAGCTTCGTTTTTGTCCTCCAATAGGCCCCATGTCGTAAGGTACTACCGCAGAGGCGTCATCTAATTCCCATTGTCTCTGTCTCCTGTCACGTCGATAGTATGTTGCCTTTTGATGGAGGGCTCGTCGAGTTTTTCAATTGAAACTCGTTTGGGGTTATCGTTGTCCATTCTTAAGGCAAGACAAGCTATAGTACTGGCTTCATCATTGTCTTTCTGCAGGATTCGTGTAACTTCAAACCAATTTCGCTCAGCGGGAAGCCTTTTTACTTCCTCAAAATACGAGGCCATGTTGTCTCCTTTTACTTGGTATTCTCTGCTCACTTGATTGACGATGAGTTGATAGTCGCTGTGAAGCCTAAAATTCTAGGCCTTTAACTCTTGAACTAAGTTTAGCTTGGCTATCAATGCCTAGTACTCGACCTCATTGTTGGAGGCTTCGAATCCAAATCGCAGCGTGTAGTTGACTTTTAAGCCTTCTTGGAGCCTGCCCCACTACTGTTCATATTAGTCAAACGGTCCATATTTAGTGTCCATATTGTCCCGGTTGGTTCGTTGCTTCCCATTGCCATCAGATCCTCTAATGTGGTTTGAATTCTCGTCATATTGCTCACGTCGGGTACCAGGCGCCTTGGGTGGCCGTCATAAGTTTTGGGTCTTGGGCCTCAAGTTGGATTTTTAGCCCAACAAAACATATTAATTAGGGGGCATTTTTAGGAATGCCGTTCTTTTGGAACATTGGTAATTTATACTCTATTTGCGTAGCACTTTTAATTTATGCCCTAAACTTTACACTACAAACATGAAATAGAAACAAGTGAGTACATTACATGGGACATAGATTATTAAATGGTACTTAGAATGACCTTGTTTTGCAATTCTCTCATTAATTAATGGTCTATGTTAGAAAAAAATGACCAGTGTTTCTAAAAATTAAGAAATTAGCTATTATTAAAAAAGCACACTATTTGAAGCGTGTAGATTATCAAATGGCATTTCATTTTTTTTTTTTTTTGCAATTCCCCCATCTTTTTTTATTGTGTGCCTGCTAATCATGTTTCATTTTAGACTACGTTCTGTGAATATTTCTATAAATAAGTCTGCGACCTAAAAAAATGTTAATGTTTTTGTTATGGGTCTATTTGGTATTTGGCAATTTCTTATTCCATGTTTTAAGAAAATGACCAAAGTTTCCAAAAATTAAGTTATTTGCTACGAATACAAAAGAGAACTAAGAGCATAGAAGTAAATGCACATCATCACGTAGTTAAGAAAATGACTAATTTCTTAATTAATCAAAACGTTGGTCATTTTCTTAAAACAAAATTCAAAAAATAGTTATTTACTTAATTATCTATTTTTGGTTGGGGTCATTCTATAACTGGTTGTTAAAATTTGACCAAAAAAAAAAAAGAGGGTGAGATTATCACGTTTTTAGTGGTTAGGAATTAAATATTACCATTTATAATGCATTACATGATTCACACTTTTTTTTAGTTCAATATTTCATCTTAGTTTTATCATATTTGAGATTGAACTTTAAAATTTAATAATTTTGTAGATTAGTAATTCATGGATGAACATTTAATCTCGTCTGCTTGCAAAAGAATAAGATAAGGAAAAGAAAGAAGAGTATTCGGTTACTATCGCCTTATTAGTGCTAGAAAATCTAATAGTCTTTGTTTGTTTTTCCTTCAATTTTCTATTTTATTGGTTCCTCACTTGTTGCACTTCACAGCAATATATGTATAAATACATACATATATATATATATATATATATGCGTATATATAAACTACAAGGATGGTATAAGTCGTCAGGCTATGTCATGACCACGAGTGCTATACATAGGAAATTTAACAAGCATTGACTGAGTTGATGCTGTTTTTAAGTACTGATCATTATATTAATTTATATTGCATATGATTAATTTAAAATGTCCATTTACCCCTTTAAAAGGGTTGAGTTGAGAACTGAAATTTTTTAGGGAAGTCTGAGAAGTGAGAACTGAGATTTTAATAACTACATGTATGTCAAATTGGAAACTTAATATAAACGCTAGTCAAGCTTAAGGCCAAACGCAAATAACCATCTTAGGAGGAATTGAATCTGTCAATAAACAACTTAACAATGCCAAAAATTCAGTAATAATTTAATTCGTAAAATGTTACCCCACAAAAAAAAAAAAAAAAAAAAGGTTCAGTTTTATTTGTATAGCTAACAAAAATTGATGACAGAATCTAAAGCATTTAAAAGCAAAATCCACATCCAAGATCTTGTCCACACACCAACTGCCAAAGTTGTACTATAAGTGGTCCAATCCATATATATATATTGATATATACATATATATTATGTTCTATTCTTAGACCCGTACTGTTCTTCAAAAGATCAGATTCAAAGCCATCTTTTAGTGGTCACCACAATTTTGTGATCAGAACAAAAACAATATGGGTTACAGAGAGAACACTCTGAGTGTCACAACTCTTCTTGTTATTTTGTTCAGTGTCACAATATGTGCTATGAATTCGAGCATTATCAGAGATATTGAGCATCAAAATCCAAGTAATTACTCTCAGTTCCTCATTGCCAATGGCGTTGCTCGAACACCTCCAATGGGGTATTATTATTATTATTATTATTATAATGGTGTTTTGCATGAATATGACTCTGTCAATGTCAATTTTTTAATTGCCTTTTTCTCTTTCATGCTTTGGGCTAAAAAGGGTTGTCTTGTTTATTGTTTTTTTGGTATTTTTGTCGCAGTTGGAATAGTTGGAATCACTTTCAATGCAATATTGATGAGTGGACCGTAAAGACCACTGGTAGGCTCTCAAAATCTTAGCTAAATTAGTTATATATGAAATCCTTGATTTGGTTTATCTTTCTCATTGGAGGAGATTCAACAACAGAAAAGTATTGCTGTTCAACATTCTTCTTTCTTGTGTTTTCGTTTTATATTATTCTTTTAACTTTCCACTTTCATGATTGACTTTGAATCTTTTTTGGTTGTGCTCTGTGGATTCAAGGTATTGTTGCTTCATCACTTTCAATACTTTTTGTTTTTTCAAATTATTGAACCCCTTTATTAATAAATAAAATTTGCTCTTTTTCTTTTTTTTTTTTTTTTTTTTTTGGGTGTACATATGCACTTGAATTCTAGACCGTGTTTCACTTGACCATTGAAAGTAGAGAACTTTCTTTATTTTGGTTGGCTTTAGACAAGAATAAGTCCAACACTTGAAAAACTTAGAAGCTAGACTATCAATTTTAGAGGATTTTAGAATAGAGACAGAGAGACAAGAATAATGTGAAACAGTCATCTGTTATGATGTTTGAAGAGGCTTGTCCATTACACAATTACATCCCATAAGTTCCAATATTTGCAAATATAAAGGCCATCTTATTGCTTTATATGATTTTTATTTGTTGTCTCTAATTTTTTTTTTCTCTTAGCTTTATGGTGATAAACATGCACCACATATCATTTTTATTTAAATAGAAAAAAAAATTAACACATCGATTAAAAGAACTGAAATACAGTCACAAGTTGATAAGATTTTTTTATTTTAAATTGATGAGACAATAAATTGACAACCTTTTAAATATAACAGATCCTCATACTCATCGTGACAATACATGCCATATTGTATAGAATAGTTAGTGTTTGAGTGTTTGTTTTTACTATTTCGGTTATCAAATATTTAAAGGTCAGTTAAGCAATTAGCCATTTTAAAGATAAAGTTTGAAGGATTTAGTCATAGTTTAACGAAATTAGGGATTTAGCCATAACATGTAATTTTTTTGGTAACATGTAACATATATACGTGTAAAAAATGTAACATTTTTTATAACATGTAACATAAAATGCTACACTTTTACACGTATATATGTCTCATATAACAAAAAATGTTATATTTTATGGCTAAATTCGTAATTTTGTGAAACTATGGCTAAATCCTAAAAAATTATCCCAAAATTTGGTTAAATGCCTAAAAAACTCAATATTTAAAACATTTTATTCAGATTAGTATAATTATAAAGACAGTACTATTGATTAATTGACATTTAGAGTCTTCATTTGCTAATAAAAACGATGACTTAGGAAAATAGCTAAAAAATTCACTACTACGTTTTTTCAAACAATCAACGTTGTTTTTTTATCAAGTAAACAGTCAAATGCTTTGCAAAAAAATAATAATAAATAAATAAACAGACAATTGCAGGATAAGTAATATAATTGTTTTAATATAATTTTGTAATAATTAAATCAATTACTATCTATTGTATTAAAATCTTAAAAGTTGTATGTATTTTTTATATATAACGTGGAAAATGACTATTTATTATAGGGAATTTTAAGAAAATAGCCACTGTTTACAAAATAATTTTAAAAAATAGTCACAGTTTTAAAAAATTTAAAAACTGGCCCTTTCAGAAATTTCTGACACGTGTCAGAAATTTCCTACAGCACATTTTATGTGTAATTTTGTTATTGTCAGAAATTTCTTACAATGTGTTATGGCTAGTTTTTAAATTTTTTGAAAATGTGGCTATTTTTTGAAAACACACAGTCCGAAATGACTATTTACCTAAATGACCCTTTATTATAATTTACAATAGAGAAAAATACTAAAAATATACCATCTATTATGCTCTCCTAAACTAATCCTGCCTCGGTGGCTGATAATGTTTCTCTTTTCATTCAAGTTAAAAAAAAAATCATAAGTTTGTTTGGCAAACAGGTTCAGATTGTGGCAATTTGAACTTTTTTCATTTGAATTAGAAAATTTGAATTGGACAATTTGAAGGAAAAATTTAAATTATTGTTTAGCACAAATAATCTTAATTGGAAATTATTTGAATTGTTGTTTGGGTAGATGTAAAATGTGTGATTTTGAATTATAAAAAGAGTGGTTGAAATGTCAAATAAAAAAATATTATTCAAAATGAATTCAAACTGTTAAAATTTGAGGGAGAGGGGGAGAATTTGAATTTTAAAGGTTTAAATGAGTTTTTTCTATTTGGATTTGATCCAAAAAAAAGTTATCAAACGACGATTTAGATTGACAAATTCATTTGAATAGCCCAAATGGCCCACGTTGAGCCATTTGTCAAACAACCCAAAGTCCTAACCAAAAATCATTTTAAGTTGGTTAAGATTAAAGGCTATTAGGAAATGCTACCGTGAATCCATAGCCAACTTCAATAAGTAATTAACATTAGTATCTGTTACTCCTAATCAAACTTAGTTTTTTTGTATTCTTGTTTATATTCAACTGCATTTTGATCAAAACAAGCATTACCCAAAACAGAAACTTGGTAGTAATGTTTGTATACTTACAGTGTATTTGGTAGGAGAGAGAGATGAGCGGATTTGTGATGAATTTTAACATGTTAGGTTATTTGGTATAATTAATTTTGGGAATGAGTGGATTTATGAGAGGATTCAATATCTTTAGTTCTAACAAATTTTGGATCACTCCAAATTAGAGTGATTATGAAAAAGTGAACTAATCCATCGAAACATCATATAAATTTATTATACTGTTATTGCAATAGTTAATTTGTTAGCATAGTTTTTCCCTTTTCTTCCCATTCCATCTCCATACCAAACGAAACGAGACGATAGATTTATACTCTCCTTCATTTCCTTTGAACCAAACATCACAAGAGAAACGTACTCTTAATCCTCTATTTTCCTTGACCGTGGTGATGTGTTCCCTCTTTCTATTTTTCTCTCCCTCCTATCAAACTCATCCTTAATGATAACATAAGAGGAAAAACTTATTATGAATCCAAGTCAAACCATTAAGGTTAGTTTTTTTTTTTTTTGTTGATTTTTTTGGCCAGCGGATGCTCTAATTGCAACAGGCTTGGCAGCACTTGGGTACAAATATGTTAACATAGGTAATTCATCCTTAATAACAAATCATTTTCCTTTTAATCTTTTATCAACTCGGAAAACATTCGAGAAGTGATGACCTTTCGAATTGTCGTAAAAATTCAAGCTTCTAATATAGCTACTAACATGAGAAGGTGTATGAGTATGATGCAAAGTTTTTAAACATATTTGACTTGTTTGCATTATGATAATCAGATGATTGCTGGGGTGAACTGAATAGAGATGAGAAGGGTAATCTAAGGGCAAAATCTACCACATTTCCTTCAGGAATAAAGGCCCTATCTGATTATGTTCACTCAAGAGGATTAAAACTCGGCATATACTCTGATGCTGGGTAAACACAAATTAATTTAACTTGTGTGTTTTAGAAATCTTACACCATTTTTTTTTTTTGACAGATTTTTTTTATTATTTGCTTTTGATTCTATAGCTATACGACATGTAGCAAGACAATGCCGGGGTCGCTTGGGCATGAGGATCAAGATGCTAGAACTTTTGCTGAATGGGTGGGTTAGTGCAACTTTTGTTGGTTATTTTGGACAAATTTCAAGCAACTTTAATTAAGTGGGAAATTATCATTGCTTCAAGTTAATGTCACTAATGAGTACAGCGAACCCGCGGAAGAGTTAAACTTGTGAATTTGGCTGCAGGGAGTGGATTATTTGAAGTACGATAACTGCTACCACGATGGTTCTAAGCCTCAGGCCAGGTTATATGCCAAAGCTCTCACTTGAGTATTTTAGAGTAGGGAAAAAAAAATAAAAAAATTTAAGCGGATTGTTTCGATAAATAACATAGACTTGTCAATGTTGAGTAACAGATATGCTCGGATGAGTCTGGCATTGCATCAGGCGGGCCGGCCAATTCTCTACTCAATCTGTGAATGGCAAGTTACATCGATAGTACTTGTCGCGTATTTAACTCGTGTCGCTTGTCAATAAGGTAGAGAAATCGCAACATGTTTTGGAATTTAAGCTTCTAATTTTATGTTACAGGGGAGAAGAGTACCCTGCAACATGGGCTGGTCAGTATGGCAATGCTTGGAGAACAACCGGAGACATTAAAGACAATTGGGAGAGGTCATAATTCTATTTTTCTTTTCTAACACCGTATTCCTCATTCCGCTATTTTTATTGTCATATCATCGAGTTACATCGACAATACTTAATGAGTCACTTAAAACTTTCAATTGATCTAATCTTGTTGTGTCATTTCAGAATCACATCTATTGCAGATGAAAACAATGTTTGGGGACGATACGCGGGACCTGGCAGGTGGAATGGTAATTTTCACTGGATTTGCTCTTTCTGTGCCTTCAAAGAAATTTAATATACAATATTTTGGATTGTTACAATTAATTAGGTACAATGTGATTACTATTTTCAGATCCAGACATGTTGGAAGTGGGAAATGGAGGGATGAGCCAAGAAGAGTACCGATCCCATTTTAGCATCTGGGCTGCCATGAAAGTGTGTTTGTCACAAATCTTGGCAAAATTTTTTTTTTTCTTTTTTGGTTCATATTTCAGCTATGTATGTAGTGATACTAAATCTTCAATATGATCAGGCTCCTTTGCTTATTGGATGTGACATAAGATCTGTGAGCAAAGAAACTCTTAGCATCATTGGAAACAAGGAGGTGATTGATGTTAATCAGGATTCATTGGGAGTTCAAGCCAGGAAAATTCGATCCAAAACCGGCCTAGAAGTATGTTTCATTAACCTTTTTTTTTTATTTTATTTTTTTCCGCGTATCGATAGCAATGCTCTTGTTTTAAAGTGTTTTCAAAGTTTGGTAAATTTGTTACTGAAGTCTGCAGAAATCTAGCTACATGATATGAGTTGCTGGGAGTGACTATAGTTAGTTTAATCATATAAGAATATAATATGGTACATAGAAATAGTTTAATTTATTACTCTAATTTTAATTAATGACGATACTAATTATCTTTTTGTAATATATCTCTGATATTACTACACAAATCTATTGAGCAGATTAGCAAATTAGTCAACTATTAGCAAATTAGTCAACTACTTAATATTTTTATGATGCAATTAAGTACCATTTAAGAGCTCCACTAATAAAATATTCTGATTAGTTTTCAATTCAACATCTAAAGTATGTTAAGTACTTAAGAAGTCTAAATACACCATACAATTGGGTCTTACAATAAATAAATAAAAGAAAAATGCAGATATATATATATTACATTTTTGAACGTTCTAAAAATGCACCCCATATGATATATATTACATAATGGGATTTTGGTTAATTTTTGTTGAGAGACTAATAATCTATGTCGGTTTGTGTTACAATTTTAACTTTGTACCCATACTTTTACACTATATACATAGAGTAAAAATTAAAAGAGATAATTTAAAACATAAATTATTAACTGACACTTATAATGTTATTTTATTTTATTTTATTTTATTTATTTTCAATTTCACCTATTACTTACTACATTACATTCTAAACTATGCATGTGAGTTAGGTTTGGGCTGGGCCATTATCAAGAAAGAGAGTGGTGGTAGTGTTTTGGAACAGGGCAAGCTCATGGGCTACTATATCCGTTGCATGGAGGGAAATTGGACTCTCACCTTTCACCTCTGTTGTTGTGAGAGATCTGTGGGCGGTATGGTTTCACTTTTTCCTTCTTTCACAATACTAATTAAGCAAAGTACAAAATTGAGAGAATGTTGTAACCAAATGAAATTGGTATATTAATAGTGGGAAAAAATGACAATGAGCAAAATCTTGCCCAACTCTATTCTCTTATTTTTGTGTCTCGCCCATATGGGACCTACTTTTATTAGAGAGTATAGAATTAGGCAGGATTGAGTCAAATATCATTGCTCGTAACGGTGAAGATTACTGAATGATCATAGACATTGTCTTTGTGCTCTGCAGCATTCATTTGTGTCAAGGAATTTGCGAGGACGATTGAGTGCATTTGTGGCTCCTCATGGTTGTAAGATGTACATCCTCACTCCGTACTATTAATCATATTACATTTCATGATTTTTGAAATGTGAAATATACCTCTCTTTTTTTTTTTTTTTTTCTCTAATGGTGTGAAATACGATATATGCTCGAAAGTAACTATGTATGTTATGAGAGAGAGAGAGAGAGAGAGAGAGAGAGAGAGAGAGAGAGAGAGAGAGAAATGAAAAAAAAAATGTTTTGTAGCTTCTTACTCGTAGCTACTTGATTTGTTCCTATTACTGTCGGGACTAATTAGTTAGAGATGGTAAAGCTCAAGAACATCAATGTCTTGATAAAGACGAACGTTTTTACCTATAATAAAATTGATATATATATATATATTGATATATGTATTAAGGTATAACAAGATTATTATTTGGGTGAGTTATATATATATATATATATATATCTATATATATCCCCTGTGATTTTACATGAGTAAGCATTATGTCAATCATAGAAATATTAAGAGAAAAAAAAGTAATCTTATGTTGTTATGCCTATATATAACAAGCTCTATATGAAAATGTGTACACACTATAATAAAATCTTCCTTTATAAAGATATTCCAAATATTAATAAGTTGTGTGACACAAAAAAAAAAAAGAAATAAAAAAATGTTTTTTAAACGAAAAAAAAAAAAACCATGAGCGTGCCACTAATTTTTAGATTAGTCGCATGCAACTTAAGGATCCTCTTTTTATTTTTTTATATTTTTCTGTTTCTTGATATCGTCACACGAGAATTGTAGTCAAGGATTATAACTAACTATTGTGATTAAATATTTTATTTTATCTAAGAGATCGAATTCGAATTTGATAAAAAAAAATTAAAATAAATAAATAAAAATATAAATCACAATAAATAAAGATAACAAGTAAGTAAATTAAAAACGAAAATCAATAAGAATAGTGATGCTAGAGCTTCAATTTCACTCAATCACCTATTTCGCTCTATTAGTATGCGTTAATTCTAACCCATCAATTTCGATAACCTAGAGTAATATGTGTCTCTATATCCTCTATCAAGTGCCGCATAAAGAATGTGCAAGTGTTCTTGAGCATATATCTTTATACAACCTGTTAACCTTACCGTCATTAAGTACAGATAATCTGAGAATTCTACCTCTGAATTTTGCAACTTAAATTATCTTGGCTACCTAGGTAATGTTTATCTCTCAATCTCACACCAACCTAAATTAAATAACTCAATTCCCAACCGATCGAATACTCCTCTCTCGAGTAATAATTATCACAATCTAGATACAATCAATCAATTGACAATAGACTTGTAGACAAACCACTGCAAATTGATAAAATTAAACTTGAATAGAATAAACGAATAACGCTGAACTTTGAACTAAACGCACTAAACTTTGAATTACAATCAATAATTAAGATTCATATACACTCTAACAAATAAAAGTTTTAGCCACACACAATGTGGACTACAATCAAATAATAATAATAGAAGTAGAAAAAGGTAAAAAGAAAGAGAAGTCTTGAGCGTTGAGACAGCGCTAGGGATGCTCCAATTTTCCTCCTAGATGCTCTAAGTGTCCTTTCCCTTTAAAGTCATCTTTTGTCTTTTATGGGCTTTTTCTCACTAAATCGGGCTATTTCGAATTTATACGTCCCAATTCCTTGTAGTAGCGCTGCAGTGCTGCATTTCTGGTGCCGTAGCGCTACAATTTTTTTTTCACTGGCTTAGACTTGGGCACTACGGTGTTGCTAGAGTAGCGTCGCAGCACTGGTGGCTCACGGGCACCATGGCGTCAACCCCGCGGTACCCTGAGAGTATGCTTTTGCTCCTTTTTTCAGGCTGCCCACGGTGCAACTATGGCCGGTTTTGCTCTTTTCGTCTTTGTTGTTCTGTTTTAGCTCCTTTTACTTCTTTGCCCCTACATAACACAATTTAGCCATAAATTACTATATTTTCTTACTTTCAACACTCATAATCCAGGGGTTTTTCACAAGAAATTCAATTAAAAATAACGAACTATGGTCATCAAACAACATCAGATTTACACTTAATCATATCTGGTGGAGGGTTCCATCTAGCTAGGCAAGAATGCCAATTCCAAGCTTGCTGACAAGATGACGGAGGCAGCACTCGGTACCGAGAAATCATTATGAACACAATCATTCCTCCACATCTGGTTCTAAATCTAGTCACCTTAAAAGAACAAGTCAAATAACTGTTATTTAGAAAGGCAAGGAAGATGTTTTGTTCAAATCGTCAAAGGAGACATAAACCATAAAAGTCTATAAAATTGCAATTAAGGAATACATGGCAATATGTCTCAATCTCCCTATGGAAAGAAGGACTAGAAAAGTTGATATTCATTCTCTGATCTAAGCACTTCCCTGTAGGCATCATATCATTGAGCATTTTCTGCCAAATGAACTTGTACAGTTGTTGAATTTTTGTAGTCCACGGTACTTTCCTGTGAAAGCAAGTGTCCCTCAGGTCTAATAGAGTAAGATTACAATAAATGAGGTAAGCTAGTTTAATGAAAATTTTGCTTAAGCAAGTTACCACCCAGCTCCAAGAATATAAGCCTTAGTACGCAGGAGAATCAAACTATGCATGGCCCAAGTATCATCTTATAAAAAACATCAAAGATAACGCTAGAATTCCAAGTTCCATCATGCCAACCATTGCCCGAGTTGGCCGGTCGGGCGGTAGCCGTCCACATCGTCTTGAGCCTGGCAGCCTGCGCATCGCGTGGACACCGCTTGTGCGTTATTTTTTTTTCCAATCAGCTCGATTAACGAGTCAATTACGTAGACTAATTTCAGAAAATCAATACCTAGTCCGAATAAGAAAACTCCTAGGATAGAAACCCGTCCTTATTTCCACTCAGACTACCTCTATAAATACACCTCTTTACGAGAGGCTAAGGTACAAACACTATTACTACAACACTTACACTTTCCACACTCGTGCTCTATATTGACTTGAGCATCAGAGAGTCCACGCCGAGAACACCCCTAGCACCCCTCTTCCGAGCACACTCTTTCGTTTTGTAGGTTCGAGAAAACTCCAGATCAAGGTCAAAAGTCAACATTTAAGTAACTCGGCACGTGGCACAACACACGCTCGTCAGAGAACACGGTCACATGACCTCACGTGAAGTTGGTGACGAAAAATCGCATAAACACATAACGTAATTTTTGTCCCATTAAACTTTTAAACTTCATAATTCTTTAAGTTATTTTCTAAAAGTTTCATTGTTAGCTGAAAAAAAAAATTATTAAGTTTCAAAATCTAATAAATATTTTAATTATATGTATTTATGCCTCAACTTAATTTTATATTGTATAAATTATCATTTCTTATTATATTTAATGTAGATTTAGTCATAATTTTAGCCCCCACCCGTGTATCTGCTCTCCTCATACAGATCCCCACCTCCAAAAATTAGGTCACTACGCATAAAAGGCAGTTTGCACTTAATAAGGCATCCCAAAATAAACCCAAACTTTTAAGACACGAAAACACATTTGTAGAGCGTTCACACGTGCGAAACCAAGCTAGAGTGTGTGTGTGTTGTTTGTTTGGCATGTTCCATAAGAAAAGCATGACATCGAAAGCGTAGAAGCAGCTCCAATCGAGACACACCACCACCTCCCCTCCCGGGCCCACCTAAAGTACCTGCCGGTCCCCACCATCTCCGCCTTCATTCACGGCCCACCACGCCACGTGGTACCCAATCCTTCTCAGCCACGTGTCGCCATTCCATAGGCCAGTTCAAGACTCTCCAAAACGAGCCACATGAGGCCAGTCCACGCACTCTTTTTCTACAACAAAACACAGCACAAGGCTTTGCCGTTTTGCATCGCTTTCTCCAATAAACTTCAATACAAGTCTGTTTTGCATTTCTTTCACTAACGCTCAAAAACACACACACACACACAAAAAGCCATTTTTTCTCTCCTCTTTCTCCTACATGGAGAGCACCGATACGCCACCGGAACCCGCAACCGCGCACCCGAATCTCCCGCCGGGTTTCCGCTTCCACCCGACGGACGAAGAGCTCGTCGTTCACTACCTCAAGAGGAAGGCCAATTCCGCCCCACTTCCTGTCACAATTATAGCCGAAATCGACCTATACAAGTTTGATCCATGGGAGCTTCCAGGTAAATATAGACTTTTTTGGTTTGGTTAATTTCCTTAAAACTTTTATTTTTAGATTAATGTGCGTTACAAAAAAAAAAATTTTTTTTGTTTATGTAGGCAAGGCCAGTTTTGGAGAGCATGAGTGGTATTTTTTCAGCCCAAGAGATAGGAAGTACCCGAACGGTGCAAGGCCTAACAGAGCAGCCACTTCAGGGTATTGGAAAGCCACCGGTACGGACAAGCCTGTTTTGACGTCTAATGGGACCCATAAGGTTGGCGTCAAGAAGGCTCTTGTTTTCTACGGTGGAAAGCCTCCCAAGGGAATCAAGACCAATTGGATTATGCATGAGTACCGTCTCGTTAATACTAGTTCTAATGCTGCTTCTTCAGTGCTTAATAACAATCATCCTAATAATCACACTAATTCCTCCCACAAGAAAGCCTCTTTACGGGTACAACAATTCTACAAATACAACTCATATTAATGTTACTTTTTTTTTTTATTTTCTAATTTGGTGAAGCGAATTGAATGTTCATTTTTGTTTTATAGTTGGATGATTGGGTGCTGTGTCGGATTAACAAGAAGAACAACTCGCAAGCTGAGAGGCTGATGATGGAGAGCGAAAAGGACGAGTCGTTCGACACCAATGCTATTCTTAGTATGTCGTTGCCAATGCCAGCTCGGAACATCAACTTCGTGTTGGGACACAATGACAACTCGTTCGACGGAACAATTCTGCCATCATCATCGCGGGGTACTAATACTGACCACCACAATCAGCAGCCAGGCACGAAACGATCGCTTCCAACGACGTTGTTCCACGGGGATCTCAACCGCGGCGGTAGTACTGGCGGTGTGGTTGGTGGCGGGGCCGCTAATGCCCGAATCAATGACGCCTTTGTCTCTATGTTGAGCCACATCCAGCAGCAGAGTAGTGGAACTACGGCGTCGTTTCACTCAAACGCTATGCTTCTTGGCTCGTCGCAGTTTCAGCTCCCGACGGACATGAGTTGGAATTCGTAGAGATTGATTGTAATTTTTTTAGTTCTATTTTTTTTTTTCATCTGATCAGTTAGAATAATGGACAGCTTAATTAATTCTCTTATTTGTTGTGCAACTCTGGATGAAAAATACACGTATATACAGTTAGAATCATGTCAGCTCTTATTCTTATCCTTTTGCAATATTTAAAAATGGATCAAATATAGAATATGAAGGTCTTTTCAGCTATTTTATTATGATGGTATTATCTATTGACGTTTATGTTTTTTGTCATAATTAACCAAGATTGCTAGGAATAATTTTTAGAGAAAATTATCATTTGAAGCGAAGCTGTTATGTGTAAATATAACATGTATAATTTGTACGAAATTTTGTCTGGCATTAGAATCGATCAAGTTGTGGCCTTTCAAAATCGTTTTCGTAATGCATAAAATGATATTATCGCACTCTTTGTAACGTAGAAATATTTTGTCAAATGACCACCGAGAGTTATCTGGGGTGGCAAAGTCCTCCAATGTGGAGGTTAAGGTCATATGTTCAAATCCTAATGAGTGTATTCCTCCTTCATAAAAGTGTATATTATATGGTTGAGTTCAAAATACTTGGAGGGTCCATATGACTACCCTTTAAGTTACTCGCTGGTGCTCGTAAAATAGAGATTAAGATATATGGTGCGGTCCAATATGTAATTACATATAACACTTCAAAAAAAAAATATATATATATATATATATATTTTTTTTTTGTCAAATGAATTGATGTCTTATAAGGGTTCACACATGAGCTTTGTCCAGGTTCCATTTCTTCCATATTTTCCTTAGCTTTCACACATGATCTCTTTTTTTTTTTTTTTTTAATTCAATCACAAATGATGCAATAAATAAATTGTCAGGTTTCCGTTTGCTATTTCTATCGTTTTTTTTAATTTAATTTTTTTATGTTTTAGTTAACGAAATCGCAAATTAAGTTCTTTTAATTATTGTTTAATGAATGCTAAAGAATTTGCAAAAAATGAAACACTTGTACAAATATAGATGAAAGGGTAATGAATTAGAAAATTGAGTACAATGCATGCATTTTCTTATATTCATTGAATGTAAATTTGGAGTCTCTATTGGTACACCTTTCTCCCTTGCAGTAGTTCTTTCTCCAACCTTTCAATAATTAGTGTTTTTTGGATAATAGATAATGTTGAACCAGATGACACCTCCTTTGAAATTTTAGGGAAATCGTAGGAAATAGCAAAAAAAAAATTCATTTTTAAAATACAGTCCATGTTTCAAAAAATTAAAAAAATAGCCATGTTACGAATTGTATAACATAAAAGTGTCACACAAAATATAACACATCTGTAAACATTTGTAAGATATTATTTAACACTTCAAAAAATAATGAATAAAACTTGAAGTGTTACAAAATATCTTACAAATATTTACAAATGTGTTATATTTTGTATGACACTTTTCTGTTATACAACTTGTAACATGGCTATTTTTTTAATTTTTTGAAACATAGGTTATCATTTATAACAAACATTTAATTTTGGCCTATTTTTGCAACTCCCCCGAAATTTTATTTCTAAATCAACTTGTTTCCTTACTTTGATCAGTATTTGATTGCTTATTGTCAAAACATATTTTTCTCCATAGCAAATGGATTTTGCAGCGATCAGATGTTTCTTCTACCTCTCAGATGGAATTGTTCAAATCTACACAATTCAATTGATTATTTAGTGTAATAGACTTTATTAATGTAGTTCTCATAGTGAAATTGAGTCTATCTTTTGAACAAAACTGACTCAATTAGTGCTTATAACTTCGTTGGTGAGTCCTGAAAATCTTAATATAACTATATTGCCGTCTTTTGAAACCAATATTCTATACGATAAGCAATTAGTATGAAAAGAAAAAAAAAGGTTCAATATTCCCAAAAAAAAAAAAACAGAAAAAGAAAAAGGACAAAACTAGGAACGAGAGAATCAGTTGCGGCGATATTTTCAACAAGTGACGAATGTTATTCCGCGTCCTTATCATTTCCTGATTACAAAAAGAAAACGGGCTTAAAGGTCAACTTTAGGATTTTTATTTACATTTGAATGTTGTGACTTTGTTTACTCTAGTCTGTCTATCTTCTTGCCTATTGGTTAATAATATAGCACCATAACATATTTGTCAACATTTCTTGATTGCCTATAGAAGAAAACGCGTTGTTAAACTGACAAATTAGGATAATTAAAAAAATTAAAAAACAAGTATCATTGAAGATTCCTTCATTACGTCTTGTGCTAACTACTTTCCTATATCATGTTTAAAGATTAATGATTGGAGTAGGATTAAAAATACAACACAAAATAAGATGAAAATATAGAAATATTGACAAGATATAATGTTAACGAAAATGCAAAAAATAAAAATAAAAATGTTTAGAGATTTTATTAAGTATAGAAACGCGTAGAATATTTTCTTCAAAATGTTATTTGTCCTCACTAAATGTTAAGGTTTTAATGATAAATTCTCTTCCAATCAGCAGAGAAAAGTTAAAAAGCAATAAGCGCCAAAAGCGTCCCGCTATGCCATAAAGAGTATACTCCTTATACATATATCATAACTCATATTTCTTTTTAAACTTTTACTCCCACATAAACTTTTCATATGGTTCTCATGGAGGCAACGCACATACTACTTGGCTGACCTTGGCAATTTGACCGGCATTCTACACACGATGGATACACCAATAAATACACCATACTCTACAAGGAAAAGTTAGTTGCCCTTACTCCATTGACCCCTAGTCAAGTTCTCGAGGACCAACGTTTTCTTCAAGGTGAGATTGAGAGGAGGGAAGGGGAAAAATAGTGAGTGAAAAAGAGTGAACAACAATAGAGTGGGGTTGTGAGTGAAACACCACGAGTGAAAAACAAGAGAGAAACAAACACTCAAGCAAAGGAGAGGAATGAAAAGAGAGCAAGAAGAAAAGTTTTCTTCTTAGGCAACATGGTGTTGAGAAAGCCTATCTTTCGGCAACCAATAATTTTACTTGTGTATAAGGAGGCTACCCTTTTTTGCTAACGCACAAGGTGATAAATTGCCTAGTGCTATTGTTTCTCTTTTGTAGGAATTCGAAGACGCGGTGGTAGATGAGATGCTACCCGAATTGCCACCCATTTAGGGAATCGAGCACCATTGATTTCATGCTCGGAGTAACTTTACCGAACCGACCAGCCTACCAAACTAACTCGGAAGAAACGAAGGAGCTACAACAACAAATTGAGGAGTTGTTGTCCAATGGATATATTCGGGAGAGTATGAGTCCTTGTGCCGTGCCTGTGCTACTCGTGCTCAAGAAGGATGGTCCGTCGAGGATGTGTGTTGATTGTCGAGCAATCAACAACATTACAGTAAAGTATCTGTTGTCAGTGATTTTTCGTCACCCAGTGAGTCCGAGGGCGGTATCCAATTCGTTCTCAAGAAGTCCAGAAACCCCGACTCTACCAAACCAAGCGAAAGCCACCCCTTCGCGGGAGCGCCCTTCTGGGAAAGAACAGAAGAGGATTATCGGAGATGATCCCCGATCCGACGCCCCCGGAGGTAAAACACTACAAGGAAAGAACTTCCAGAAAGCCTTCCTGATGAGGGGCCGACATTTAAAGACAGAGTCCTCAAAGGCGATCTACCCCCGAAGGAGGTTGCCACGAAGGAAGGACCATTCGACGGAGACTCGGCCCTCGGAGTCATCGATCCTCGGTCATAGAACGTTTGACCGTGGGGATCACAGACCTCAATTATTCTCCCCCGGGCAGGGAATTCACTGTAGCGACAGACTTATCCTGCCGCAGTCAGGTTAACTGCTCTCGGCAGGTGGGCAGCTTTATTAGGTGAATTAAACCCGTAACTTAGGGGATTTGACAGTTTGTCCTTTCTCAACTGTAGCTCTCTTCTTCGCTTATAAGAGAAGGAGGAGTGAAAGATGAGGAGGAGGAGAAAAAAGATACAAAAAAAAGAAAATAGAATACTCTGTAAACTCTCATTAAGAAATATCAAAAAGCACAGTGGATGTAGGCTATTACTCTCTATGAGGGCCGAACCACTTTAAAAACTCCTCCGTGTAATTAGCATCCCGAAAAACTTTTATTACTTTTCATTGCCGTATCACATACTAGAGATACGGATCACGGCATTGGTTCAAATTTCATACCAACAGCTTGGCGCTAGAAGGAGGGCGGGCCTCCTGAACCAGATTTCCAGGAGTGCCCTTCCATTCCAGTTTTCTTTCAAGCTTTTTCCGGGAGTCCCGTCGTCACCTATGATCGGAGATCGTGGCGCCGGCAACCAGACAAACGGGAAAGAAACCCCATATATCCCAGGTTGGGTGATAGTTAGCATAAAAGAAAGAGCGTCCAAAACCCCAGGTCCCGGATGAAACAGCATGGTGAAGATCTTCGGCTCATCATCGCCAACATCCGCAGTTCATCACCGGCAGGGGAGGAACGGACGAGCTCCATGCGCGGCTCCGAGCAAAGGGGAGCAAGCCGCAGCTATGGTGATTGCCGAGGACTTCACCGAACCAGACCCGGAGCCAGCCACTCGGCGGGGGACACGCTCAAGCCGGCCACCATCGCAATTGGAGATCTAACGATAAACCTTCCGCATGACTGGCGATGGACCTACCAGAGGCCACGGAGTACAGGAGTATATCTGCTAATGGCCCAAACCGGAAGATCACGACCAGCAAAAGAGTTCTACTCTTTCCGCATAAGGCGAGCTGGGTCTTTACCCCCGAGAACCACTGAGGCATGCTCCGTCACAGACGGAACGCCGCCTCGGGTGATCACGACGCCAGACGATGACCCAGTTCCGCGAACGACTGCAGTCCGGAGGACTGCGGAAGTTAAGCCTCGCCTCTCCCACTTCTTCCTGGCCCTCGATGGTAATGCACCCCGAAGTGTGTCTTTTGGTCGTAGACCAATGGCACAGAAGAGAGGGGTTGGGGGAAGACAAACCAGAGGTCTCTGACCACAGCCGATGTAGTCAGGGCATTTCAGATTCTCAAGGAAAGGCAGCCGCACCTTCCGGCCAGGCACGGGATGTCCTCGTACGCGTCGTGCATGGCTCAAAGCAAGCCGGCGGGAAATAGGCATATCACTAGCCCCCAAATGGGCTATCGGGGTCGAGTGAGAAGATGACTCTGCTATCAGGGCAGACCGCCAGACCCGCGAATCTCGCCTGAACAGGAGATTGGCGAGAAAAACAGTCGCCCCAACGACAATCCTCTCTTACTCACTCACCAAACGCCGTCATTTTCGCTCCTCGCCTAGTACATTACGGCCAATACTCTCTTGTTAACTCGGAGCACCCTCGGGCACTCCGGGCATGGCTCCAGGCGTGCCAAAACGAAGAGACGGCTCGATCGACCACCAAAGTACATCTGACGGCAACTGAGTCGCCCGCGATCAGAAGGTGTCCGCGGGATAAGGTTCCGGAGGGATCTTGCCACATAGCCAGTTAGCCGGCCAAGACCGCAAACTCGATGTGTAAAGGATGGAACCGCGAAGCGGATGAATCCTATAAGCATCACTCAACGGCTCTTCTTGACTGCGGAGTGTTCAGGCCACTTGGGGACCTCCGGGGCACTAGAAAGAAATAGATGCGCTCTATAGTTACCCCGAAGGCGAGTAAAACTGGAATGTGAGAATTCCGAAAGGTTCGCGTAGATTTTACTCGCTGAGGCTTCCCACCGCCGAAAGATGAATCTTGTCAGGTCTCTCTCTCGATGAAAACTTCCTCGGAGATTAACTTGGGAAGTTGGGCCAAATGTCTCCTAGAACCATTCTATCCTTCGGAGAAGGAAGAAGATCTAGGTGCGCTTAAAGGAGGAACTCCGAGGCGGAAGGGACTAGAATCTCTCAAAAGATGGTCTAAACCGCCGGTGTATTAAGACAAAAGGTCCTGCTCCATTCAAAAGCACCGGGAACTGCTGCAAGCAATGGGGTACTAGCAAATCTCGATGAATACAAGATCTGACCGAGTTTGCCCCCGAAGAAGCCTGGTTCGGGATAATCCTTCGAAGAAGGAACAACCTGCAACTAAATAGTGCATTCAAGGAGGTATACTCCGGTTCCGATCTGATGTCTAATCGTTTAGTTTGCTAGTAATAACCCTCGGAGAGAGTATGACTCAGACGAGTTGTAGTCCTCGTAGAGGACACGACGAACGACTATATGAATGCTCCCGGAGGGATTGGATCATATAGTCGGAGGTCACAGCGTGAAGAAGGTAGTATTTACACTTTAAACCTTATACTTCGAGTAACCAATGCTCTCTTTTATAGGTAACCACGATGTTCCACCATCAAAAGAAGCACGGACGAGCTTCCCCGGCGGAGCGGGGATCGAGATGTTACCGGAGTCAACAAGATTCGGGGCCAGAAGGGCAATTGCTCCCGTAGGGATCAAACCGTTTCTCTACCAGAGAAATCAAGGTTAGAGGAACATCTGGTTCCGGAGGAATTAGACCTCGTTTCTCCGGCAACGGGATTGCCTTCATACTGGGCCGCGAAGATTCGGTGCAGCTGAAGTTGCTTCCACGAGGCTTTCTTCGCGGCAGGAGATGCATTCCCAACAGATTGGCCTCGATCAAGAGAAATCCCAAGCAACGCTAATCACGACGCTGGGATTGAGGGGCAGATGTTGTCAGTGATTTTTCGTCACCCAGTGAGTCCGAGGGCGGTATCCAATTCGTTCTCAAGAAGTCCAGAAACCCCGACTCTACCAAACCAAGCGAAAGCCACCCCTTCGCGGGAGCGCCCTTCTGGGAAAGAACAGAAGAGGATTATCGGAGATGATCCCCGATCCGACGCCCCCGGAGGTAAAACACTACAAGGAAAGAACTTCCAGAAAGCCTTCCTGATGAGGGGCCGACATTTAAAGACAGAGTCCTCAAAGGCGATCTACCCCCGAAGGAGGTTGCCACGAAGGAAGGACCATTCGACGGAGACTCGGCCCTCGGAGTCATCGACCCTCGGTCATAGAACGTTTGACCGTGGGGATCACAGACCTCAATTATTCTCCCCCGGGCAGGGAATTCACTGTAGCGACAGACTTATCCTGCCGCAGTCAGGTTAACTGCTCTCGGCAGGTGGGCAGCTTTATTAGGTGAATTAAACCCGTGACTTAGGGGATTTGACAGTTTGTCCTTTCTCAACTGTAGCTCTCTTCTTCGCTTATAAGAGAAGGAGGAGTGAAAGATGAGGAGGAGGAGAAAAAAGATACAAAAAAAAGAAAATAGAATACTCTGTAAACTCTCATTAAGAAATATCAAAAAGCACAGTGGATGTAGGCTATTACTCTCTATGAGGGCCGAACCACTTTAAAAACTCCTCCGTGTAATTAGCATCCCGAAAAACTTTTATTACTTTTCATTGCCGTATCACATACTAGAGATACGGATCACGGCGTTGGTTCAAATTTCATACCAACAGTATCGATTTCATATTCCTCGATTAGATGACATGTTAGATGAGCTTCATGGTGCATGTGTATTCTATGAGGTAGATTTAAAGAGTGGACATCATCAAATTCGCATGCGTGAGGGAGATGAGTGGAAAACATCATTTAGGACTAAGCATGGGTTGTATGAATGGTTAGTAATGCCGTTTGGTTTGACCAACGCTCCTAGTACATTTATACGACTCATGAATCATGTTTTGCGTCCATTCATAGGCAAGTTTGTAGTTATTTACTTTGATGATATTTTGATTTATAACAAGTCCTTAGATGAGCATGTAGAGCTTCGAAACCAAGTGTTCCTGGTTCTTAAGCAAGAGAAATTATATACTAATCTCCAAAATTGCACATTTTGTACCGATCATATAATTTTTCTTGGATTTGTTGTTAGTGGTAATGGAGTGCAGGTTGACGAAGAGAAAGTTCGAGCCATTTGAGAATGGCCAACACCGACTAACGCCTCGCAGGTTCGGAGCTTTCATGGCTTAGCGGGTTTTTATCGCCGTTTCGTCAGAGATTTCAGCACTATTGCTGCCCCCTTCACTGAAGTTATGAAAAAGAATGCACCTATTCAATGGGGCGAAGATCAAGAGAGGCTTTTCAGGTAACCAAGGATTGATTTATCAATCCGCCGATACTAGCCTTACCAAACTTCGACAAACCGTTCGAAGCAGAGTGCGATGCATCGGGAGTGGGTATTGGAGCAGTTCTTATGCAAGATTGACGACCCATCGCCTTTTTGAGTGAGAAGTTAAGTGGAGCGGTTCTCGACTATCCCACTTATGACAAGGAGATGTATGCGAGTTTGCTTACCCCATGTCGAGTTTGCTTACAATAAGGATGTACACTATGCTACAAAATTTTCAATATTTGAAATTGTGTATGGTTTTAACCCATTGACTCCTTTGGATCTGTTACCTTTGCCCTTATCTGAGCGTGTGAACTTAGATGGGAAGAAGAACGCGGAGGTCATGAAAAAGATCCACGAAGACGCTAGGTGGAACATCGAGAGGCGTACAGAAACGTATATCAAACAAGCCAACATGGAGCGTCGAGAGGTTGTATTCTAACCCGGAGATTGGGTTTGGTTACATATCTGCAAGGAACGGTTCCCGAGTAACGAAAATTGAAGCTTCAACCACGGGGAGTTGGCCCTTTTTAAGTCACAAGGCGAATCAACAACAATGCCTGCCAACTTTATCTACCTGATGAGTATAATGTGAGCGCAACCTTTAATGTCGCTGACTTATGAGGACAAATCCTTTTGAAGACGAGGAGAAATGCGATAATGCATGGCCAACCAAGCGACGCCGTTGAGGCGCCAGAAGGTCCGATGACAAGAGCTCGTACCAAAAGGTTCAAGAAGCAACTTCACTTGTTTATGACAAGCTTCTTCAAGGAGCGAGGACATTCAAGCGTGCACGTTATTCAAGCATTTGAAGGCCACGAAATAAGCCAGATGGACAACTAAGTGTTCGTCGAAGAATTTATAATATTTTCTATGTAATTGTCATTAAATAAGTTTCAGAGTCATTTGGAATACTTTTAGGATCATTTAGGGTTATTTTGGTGGACTTTTGGTGAAGGAGACCTGAGGCAGCGCCAAGCGGTCGCGGCTTTTTGGCCGATCAGTCGCGCGGGAATGCGACTTCCACACGAGACAGCGCCGAGCGATCGCGCCCTTATGGGCGATCGATAGCGCCACCAGCCAATCGATCGCTCAGATGAGCCGATCAATCGCGTCCCTGCGCTGAATTCGTCCAGCCTATTATTTTCACGCGTTTTCTTTGGTTATTTTTGGCAATTCCGAATTATTTAGGATGTTTCCGAATTTCTAATTTATTTAGTTACTAATTAGGGTTGTAAACTCCTAAGCTTATTATAAAAGGCTCTTTTGAATGATAATAAAGCAGATCACGTGATTTTTATTCAACACTTTGTGTGAGTATTTTCTCTCTGAGTTTGTCTCAGACTTGAATCGATCAAGTGCAATTGCTTGGCGATTCGTCTTGAACTTATCAAACGGCTAAATCGCATCTGTTTGTGGCATTCCTCGACCCATAGATTTATCAACGGATTCATCACCTCCGTTGTGGCATCGCAACACCTCACCCTAGCCAAGTTGGAAAATGGGGCTTCTATCAATTTGAGTCCATCCGACAAG
Source organism: Boehmeria nivea var. tenacissima (assembly GCA_018132145.1). Taxonomy (NCBI): domain Eukaryota; kingdom Viridiplantae; phylum Streptophyta; class Magnoliopsida; order Rosales; family Urticaceae; genus Boehmeria; species Boehmeria nivea. The sequence goes on along the minus strand of CM030877.1, from coordinate 6,867,925 downwards.
AAACGATCATCAAATAACGGTTCTCTTTAACGAGAATCGCATCAAATACGATGGTGACACGTTTGTTTATTATCTACTCGTAATGTTGCATTTGCGAGATTTCTTGCTCAAATAATCCGATTAAGAACACAGTTTCTAGATTATACAATCAAGACCGTTCGTCTTGATAATGCTGGTGAAGTCACTTTCCAAGCTTTTAATGACTATTTGTATGTCAATTGGGATTAGTGTTGAACATCCTGCTGCTCATGTTCATAGACAGAATGGTCTAACAGAATCATTTATTAAACGCTTACAGCTAATTACTGGACCAATACTTATGAGGACAAACTTGTCGATTTTAGCTTGGGGACATGCAATAATGCATGTTGCTGTACTTGTTCACATCAGACCCACAAGTTATCAAAAGCACTATCCATAACAACTTGTTTTTGGTCAAGAAGAAAATATTGCCCATCTAAGAATCTTGGGTTGCGCAGTATATGTTCCAATTGTTCCATCACAGTGTACCAAGATGGATCCTCTAAGAAGGCTAAGAATCTATATGGGATTTGAGTCCCTTTCAATCATCAAATACCTTGAATCTTTAACGGGAGATATTTTTACAACAAGATTTGCTGATTATCAATTTGATGAATTAGTTTTCCTAAAATTAGGGGGAGAAAAGCAACTGGAAAGAAAAGTTGAATTTTCATGGAATGCATCATTATGATTCTCGCACTAATCAATGTGAACTGGAAGCTCAAAGAATGATTCATTTGCAAAATATAGCCAATCAATTCCCAGATCCAATCATTGATACAAAGAAAGTGACTAAGTCACATATACCAGCTGCAAACACTCCAACTCAAATTACTTATCCCTAAAAGATAATCTGGAGATGGTATAGCAAAATGAATCTAAAACACACCTGAAGCGTGGTATACCTATCGATTCTGAAGATAAAGTTCTCTGGAAGAGAAAGGAACAAATTAAAAATCGTAGAAAGTTTAATACTCCTGAAGAGTTTGGTGCTCCTGAAGAGGCCTTATTTCCAAAATAAATAGATGACACAACAAAGACCCCATAAGAGGTCCAGGTACCTGAAAATTTTGATAATCACGAGATCTCGATAATTATGTCAATATTAGAAAACGTTGAAACCATAATGAAATTAATGTCGACAATGTATTTGCATATGTTATAGCGCTTGAAAGTATGGAAGAAAGCGTGGATCTTGAACCAAAATCCGTCGAACAATATCAACATAGAAATGATTGGCCAAAATAGAAAGACGTTATCCAGACATAATTGAATTGTCTCGCAAAGCGAGAAGTATTTGGACCTGCAGTCCAAACACTTGAAGTGGTAAAACCTGTAGGGTACAAGTGGGTTTTTGTACGAAAATTCATTGAGAAAAATGAAATTATAAGATATAAAGCAAGACTCATTGCACAAGGTTTCTCATAAAGAACAGGTGTTGATGATGAGGAGACGAATTCTCTCGTTGTGGATGCAATTACTTCTAGATATTTAATTAGCCTGGCAGTCTCTAAAGAACTTGATATGCGTCTAATGGATGTGATAACCGCATATTTGTATAGATCACTAGATAGTGATATTTATATGAAAATCCTTGAAGGATTTAAAATGCTTGAAGCATATAATTCTATATCTTGGGATATTTGTTCAATTAAATTACAAAGTTCTTTGAATGGCTTGAAACAATCAGGGCGTATGTGGTATAATCTCCTTAGTGAATATTTATTGAAAGAAGGATATGTGAATAACACAATTTGTCCTTGTGTTTTTATTAAGAGATCAGACTCTGGGTTTGCTATTCTTGCAGTATATGTTGATGATTTAAATATCATTGGGACTCCTGAAGAGTTCAATAAAACAGTTTCATACTTAAAGAAAAAATTTGAGATTAAAAATCTTGGAAAAATAAAGTTTTGTCTTGGCCTGCAGATTGAGCATTTAGCGGGTGGAATATTTATTCATCAATCAATATATACAGAAAAAATACTTAATCGATTTTACATGAATAAAGCACACCTATTGAGTACCCCTATGATTGTACGATCTCTTGATGTTAAAAAAAGATCATTTTCATCCTCGAAAACTAACGAAGAGATATTTGGTCCTGAAGTATCATATCTGAGCGCAAATGGTGCTCTCATGTATCTTGCAAATTGCACTCGTCCAGATATTATTTTTGCTGTTAATTTACTTGCAAGATACAGCTCTAAGCCAACAAAATGGCACTAGAATGTAATAAAATATATATTTTATTATCTTAGAGGGACCAGTGATATGGGCTTATTACATTCAAAAGGTTCAAAATCACCGTTGGTAGGTTTTGAAGATGTAGGGTATTTATTTGATCCGCACAAATCCCGATCACAAAGTGGTTATTTATTCACATGTAGTGATACTGCAATATGATGGCGCCCTCGAAAGCAAACCATTGTTGCCACCTCCTCAAACCATGTTGAAATACTTGCGTTGAATGAAGCAAGTAGAGAATGTGTATGGCTAAGATCTGTAGTTCATCACATCCGAGAGACATGCAGTTTATCTTTTGATCAAAGAAGCCCAACAATTTACACGAAGATAATACCGCATGTATAGCTCAAATCAAAAGATGATATATTAAAGGCGATAGAACAAAACGCATCACACCTAAGTTCTTTTTCACACATGTAAAAGAAGGGTGATATAGACGTCCAACAAGTTCGCTCAAATGACAATCTAGTAGACTTATTCACTAAAGCACTCCCTACTTCAACCTTTGAGAAACTAGTGCACAAGATCGGGATTCGGCATCTCAAAGATCTATTGTTGATGACTTAGCAACATTAATCATGGTTACATGAGGGGGAGTTACTTATGAACTACACTCTTTTTCCCTTAGCCAAGATTTTATCCTACTGATTTTCTTGGCAATGTTTTTAATGAGGTAGTACCTTTAAAGCGTATAACATATAAGAATGATGTACTCTTTTTTCCTTATTAAGACTTGTTGTAGGTGATTTTTCGTCAAAGAATGTAGCCTCGGGGGCGAAGTCCTCGCGGGGCATTAGAGGCATGCACAAGCCCTCAGTCGCGAAGAAAGTAGACGCCACGTCCTCACAGGAACGAAGAATGAGCGAGGATTGTCGAAGATGATCCTCGATCGTCCAATAGGTCGGAGATGATCATGAAGAGCTCCACCAAAGGAGGAGCGAAGCTCGCAAGAAGACCCTCGAAGAGGGATTGACGGGTGAGAAGACCTTCGAAGAGGGATTGATGGACAAGGCCGTAGATCTTCGAAGATGATCCACACCCACGAAGCTAGCCTCGGAGAGGAAGCCAGGACTTCTCTCAAGATGGAAGGGTTGGCCCCCGGAGCTGGAGCTCCCCAGTCCCGAGGGTGAAGTCCGCGCGTGGTAGTCTAGGCCTTTCCTTGAAATGACTGATTGTCCCTGCCTGTAGGGGGCTATTAGGTACTGTAGATGTCCTTCCCAATGTATGACTGCAGAGATAGTTGGTCACCTAATCTCGGATTTTGAGGGATAGGATGTCAGACCACTTACTCACGCAACCTCTCTCCCTTTGCTATAAAAGGGAGAGGATAACTCCGTTAGAGGGGGATCTTTTTCCTCTTCTTTGGCCAGAATTGTACTTGGATATCCAAAGGAAAATAAAAAACTACAGTTGACGTAGGCTTTTACTCCGGAGGAGGGCCGAACCACTCTAAAAATCTCTCTCTTTACTTTTCCGGCCACTTTCTTTATTTTCATTACCGTATCACACCCTTGAGGTGCGGATCTCGTCGTTGGTTTAAATTCTACACCAACAGATTGGCGCTAGAAGGAGGGCGGGGGCCCCTCTGCCCTTTCTTTCTAGTTTTTCTTTGAAGCTTTCTTCCAGAAGTTTTGTCGTCACCCGTGGTCGGAGATCATGGCGCCGACGATCAGACGAGCAGGAAAAAGCCCCGAGACCTCCGAGCAAGAGCAGCTCGAGCAGAGGCTGACGAGTATGGAGGAGTTCATGGCGCAGATGAGCGGCGCGTTGGAGACTCTAGCTCGAAGCCAGAGTCGACCGCCGCTCCTCACCGGCAAGGAGCAAACAGACGTACTCCGGGCCGAGGCTGAGGTGGCTGCTGAAGGCACCACCGAGGCCAACCTAGAGGAGGCGACTGCTGGCGGATCAGACGCCCCAGTCCACAATTATCGAAGCCGGAGGACTACGACGGTGCGCGAGCCCGCGGCCCACACCGGAGGTGTGCGGCCGCTTGTGGTCCGAGCCGAAGGCTCGCGACCTGCCACCGGCATAGCCGAAGGTTCAGCCCGCGTCCCCCGCCGCTGGAGGACTACGACGGTGCGCAAGCCCGCGGCCCACACTGGAGGTGTGCGGCCGCTTGTGGTTCGAGCCGAAGGCTCGTGATCTGCCGCCGATGTAGTTGAAGGTTCGGCCCGCACCGGAGGTGCGCGGCTGCCGGGGGTCCGAGCCGGTGGATCGGCTACCACTACTTCCAGCAGGCAGACATTGGCATCCCAAGGCTTCTCGCCCGTGGAGATCGAGAGACTCCGAGGGCTCCTTGGTGGGACTGCCCGTGAAGGAATTATGGACGGGGATTTCACTCCCCTGACCGAAGACCTTCTTAACGCCCCCGTCCCCGGTCAACTCAGGCTACCGAAGGTAAACCTCTTCGATGGGACCGGGGATCCTACAGACCAGTTGGGGATCTACTCCTCGTTGGCCCGCGCTTATGGCTATTCTGATGCCATCAAGTGCCGATTGTTCGACACCACCCTCGCGGGCGAAGCACGCCGATGGTGGTACTGACTCTCTGCCAACTCAGTCGGGAGTTGGCAGAATCTGAGGGCGAGGTTCACCACCCAATTCCTAGGGGGCAGGAGGCACCTTAAGAACCCTGCTTACCTCTTCCGAGTAAGGCAGCGGGACGACGAAACCCTCCAGGCCTGGCTGAAGAGATTCACGAAGGCCACAGTCGTAGTAGGGCCTCTGGCTGATGACGTCCTACTGCTTGCTGCGAACTCCGCCGTCCGCGAAGATACTCCGTTTGCGTTTGCTGTCAATAAGAAACCGCCGTGGACGTATTCTGATTTCCTGAACTGGGCGTGGAGTTGCGTCGGTGCAGAGGCTTCGACTTCAAAGAAGTCCGAGGCCATGGAGAATTCCGAAGGAGACCACGAAGGGGACCGACGGAAGAAGAGACCTGCGGACTCCCCTGAAGGAAGAGACCATCAGGACCGGTGACACCATCAGTATCTCGCGGATCGAGATTGATCCCCCGTCTAGCAAGTTCACTAAAAGGCAACGAAGAGTCTGCGGAGTAGACTATAAACTCAGAAGAGTTTGCGGAGTAGACTATAAACTCATAAAAGTCTACGGAGTGGACTATAAACTCGGTGTATGAAAGAGTGAACCGCGAAGCGGATGACTCCTAAAAGCACCACCCTCGACTGCCTTTTTGACCGCGAAGCGCTCAGGCAGCCTGGGGGGCATCCGTGGTACCGTAAAGAAATAGGTGCGCCCTATAGGTACTTCGAAGACGTGCGAGGCTAGACCGCGTGGGTCCGAAGGGCTTACGTAGGCTTCAACCGTTGAGGCTTCCTAAAGCACAAAGGTTTTTCTTGTCAGGACATCCCTTCGGAGAAGGGACCCTATTCGGAGATTAACTTGGGAGGCATTTGGCTAATTTTCTCCTAGAACCATTCTGCTCTTCGAAGAAAGTGGAAGACCTAGGTATGCTTAAAAGAGGAACTCTGAGGTAAGGAAACTTGCCAAAGCATAAAAGAAAAGAGGCCACACCTCATTCAAAAGCGCCGGGGACCGGTGCGAGCAATGGGGTGCTTACAAATTTCATCGATGGTTAGATTTGACTAAGGGCAGTCCTTCGAAGAAGGGGCCTCGTTCGGGATAATCCTTCGAAGAAGGAAGAACCCAGAGCGACTCAGAGCAGTTTTTCGAAGAAGAGCTCGTTCTAGTTGCGGTCTGATCAAACGCTTAATTTGTTATGGTCATGACCCTCGAAGAGGGCATGATTCAGACGAGTTGTAGTCCTCAAATAGGACACGACGTGCAACTGCATGGATAATCCCGAAGGTGATCGTGTAGTCGGTGGCAACAGCGCAAAGCAGGTAGTGTTTAAACTCGTAATATGCTTCGCGTAACGTGTGTTCATTTTGTAGGTAACAGCCATTTTCCACCATCGAAGATGGTCGGAGACGAGCACCCCGACCTAGGCGAAGTTTGGGTCGGTGCCAGAACTGACGGAGTTAGTACCAGTGGGGCGTCTGGCTCCGAAGGGGTCAGACCCCATTTCTCTACGGAGTCCTCGACCGGAGGGATGTCTTCCTTCGAGGCAGCAAGAAGATTCGGCGTAGCCGGAGTCGCTTTTGCAAATGGCTTCCTCCGCGGCAGATGATGCATCCCCAGCAGATTGATGTCAAACGGAGGAAGTTCCCAGAGAAGTGTCGTAGCTTCACGGAAGAAATCCCGAGCGGCACGGTTAGTACCCTCGGGATTGAGGGGCAGATGTTGTAGGTGATTTTTCGTCAAGGAATGTAGCCTCGGGGGCGAAGTCTTTGAGGGGCATTAGAGGCGTGCACAAGCCCTCAGCCGCGAAGGAAGTAGACGCCACGTCATCACAGGAACAAAGAATGAGCGAGGATTGTCGAAGATGATCCTCGATCGTCCAATAGGTCGGAGATGATCATGAAGAGCTCCACCAAAGGAGGAGCGAAGCTCGCAAGAAGACCCTCAAAGAGGGATTGACGGGTGAGAAGACCCTCGAAGAGGGATTGATGGACAAGGCCGTAGATCTTCGAAGATGATCCACACCCACGAAGCTAGCCTCGGAGAGGAAGCCAGGACTTCTCTCAAGATGGAAGGGTCGGCCCCCGGAGCTGGAGCTCCCATGTCCCGAGGGTGAAGTCCGCGCGTGGTAGTCTAGGCCTTTCCTTAAAATGATTGATTGTCCCCGCCTGTAGGGGGCTATTAGGTACTGTAGATGTCCTTCCCAATGTATGACTGCAGAGATAGTTGGTCACCTAATCCCGAATTTTGAGGGATAGGATGTCAGACCACTTACTCACGCAACCTCTCTCCCTTTGCTATAAAAGGGAGAGGATAACTCCATTAGAGGGGGATCTTTTTCCTCTTCTTTGGCCGGAATTGTACTTGGATATCCAAAGGAAAATAAAAAACTACATTGGACGTAGGCTTTTACTCCGGAGGAGGGCCGAACCACTATAAAAATCTCTCTCTTTACTTTTCCGGCCACTTTCTTTATTTTCATTGCCGCATCACACCCTAGAGGTGCGGATCTCGTCGTTGGTTTAAATTCTACACCAACAAGACTTTTCTCAGGAATTTTTTTTAATAAGGTTTTAACGAGGCATATTCTTACACAATGGATATAAAGTTCTTCTGTTAAGCCCCGATCAATGAACCTACAAAACCCTTCAAATTGTATCTGATTAAATCTGGGTATTGTAGACATTTCTACATTTCCGCCCCCAAGCATTTTTTGAATTTCCCCCTTTTTTTGTAGAAAAAAAATCCCATTTTTTTGCTCATTCTTCATCAAATCATATGGATCGATATAGCAATGATGGAATTTCTATTCTGCTTACTGTTTACTGAATCACATGAAATTTTAGCTATCGGAATTTGCACCAAATACAAACAGAAAGAAATTGAAAATTTTCACTTAATTTAGGCTCTTTTTTATAGAATATCAAAACAAAAAGCGATTCAATTTCTACCATTATTATGCTATTCCGTATTGCATTCAAATTGAATAACATAAATGTATTCAGCATTTGATCTGTTCAATGAGATAATGAGATAAGACATAATAATCATAAACAAAATAGAATTTCTTTTTTTAGAACTTAACTTTTTTGTGGATTCAATTGTTCAAAAAAGAATTCACCGAGAAGAGAGACATATTTCTTTTCGTCTAATTTGTAGAATATGTGAGTGTAAAAATATGTAAGTAAAAAAAAGCTTTTCTTTTTCTTTTTTTTTTTATTAAGAATGCGCAGATATAACTCCAGTTATTTATATACGCCCCCCTTTTTCTTTTTTCATTTTTATTATATTCCATTACAGCTTTATTCTTTATTCGGAACAACCCCAGCCATACTTTATCAAAAAATCACTTTTATATATTCAAAAAAAGAAAATTTAAAAAGTGAAACACGATAATTTCGTGAAAATTACCTATGAAACATCATATACAGATAAGATACCTGATTAGATAATATCTGCGTAACAATTTTGATTTTTGTTATGGGGTTTACATATACCCATAATTCCTGTTATAATTGAAATTGATAAGGATTTTTTTTTTCAAAAATAAAAAAAATAAAAACTGATTAGTTTAGTTATGTATCAATTTGAATTTACTTATCTCTTTAAGTAAACACAAAGGAAACAATGTTTTAGATTCAAATTGAAGATTCAGGAATCCAAAAAATAAGGGGGAGTGTTATGAAATCTTTTTTGGATACCAATGATGTACGTGGCACGCTGCAGCTTTCATTATATTATGAGCGCAACGCCCTATATCTTTCATTATATACATCTTTCATTATATTATGCGCGAAGCGCCCTACAGCTTTCATTAGTTTTACGCAGGTGGTACCCTGCAGCTTCTATTTTCTTATAAATAGGCTGTTCATTTAAAGAAGAGAAGAACATAAATGAAAGAGAAAAGAGAGAGTAAATAAGGGAAGGAAAACAATGTAACGATAAAGTGGTGATTATGAAGTAATTAATAAAATTTCTCCCTCCCTATAAATTTTCTTTCTTGTTCTAGTATTTTACTTGATTATTTGAGTACTGCATTAGTATCATTTCTAGAAATATATATATATATATATATATATACACTAAAATTTCGTCAATAGAAAAATATCCATTGAGCATGCACCAATCCAAGTTATGATTCTACAAAACACAAAAACAAGGTCAGAGACCAGCACCGAGGGCGACGCCAGCTTTAGCTCTCCAATACTTAAGTCATGGGGGTTAACCTTACCAATCGTCACCTATTTATAATGCACAACTGACCTATCTTCCTCTTTGATGAGATCATTTATTTAATTAGAAAGTATCCCGATTAAAGGATATTTAAATATCTCTGGTAATTATTTCATAGAGATTTCAAGAAATATTCCTTATTTATTCGAATTGGTTCGTACCTCTTTGAGATAAGTCAACTCAGGATAGCTTTCCTTAATTTATTAGTGGGTCCCGTATTGATTATGCCTCTTTGAGGAATGATCTACTAGATCTCATAATCGGGATATTTGACCTCGAGGATCTTTGAGTCATTAAGCCGGAGTAAAATTATTAAAATTATAAAATTACCTAATAACAATTACCCCTAGTCTCGAGTGGGCCGACATTAATCGGTTCCTCGAGACTTTATGTCGTGAGATTGGATTTTCCGTCCTCTTGAGGGATATGTGCCCTATCGAATAATATAGTTGAAGATGAATTCGTGCGATTAGATATCTATGAAGTCTTTAACTAGATTTATTATTTTCATAAAACGATCGATGTACTTCTTAAGCATCTTATCATGTTCTTGTTTGAGAGATCAGATGTGAGTTTTATCCTTGTTGTGGGTCCTTGAGAAAATGAAATAGCTAAAGAACTCCTCATCAATTGGCCAAATGAGCCAATTGTTCACGGTTTTAGAATTCTAAACCATTGTTGAGCAGTCTCGGTAAAAGCGAGAGGGAAAGCTTGACATTTGATACTAGCACTTGCTCTACAAACATTTATCCATTTTCGGTATGTTTTTATATGATCATGCGGATTGATTTTCCCATCGCAAGTTTTGATTTAGCGAATTTTGAAGTCATCTGAGAATATTGTTGCCATTCTATCCTAATTATTGTAATTTAAAATATTTTTATTATTTTGTTTTATTTCTATTACATTTTTTAATCATATATATTATTGTTATAATTTATAGTTTTGTCATTTATTTGCTGGAAACAATTAATAATTAAAGTTTTCAAATTTAAATAAAAAAATATGAGTGTGTCTACATGAATAAATATGTCATAATAAAATTTATAGCAAAAGAATTTCAGAAAAAACAGTTTATAGCAAACGAAATAAAAAATACTAATAATCTATTACTCTTAATACATATATCGATATGTTCAACAGCGCCAAGGTTGGTATTGAATAGTTCAATATATTATTTTCATTCAAATTTTGTTATAATGTTATTAAATTTTCATAACTAAAAACGTTTTTTTTCTTATCTTGTCGTTTTTCAATATGCTGTCGTTTTCCATTCTACTGTCGTTTTTCAATATGCTATCGTTTTCCTAAGCTACTGTTTGTTTTGTGCAATTTTATGTCGTTTTCTTACAATTTCATGTTTGTTTTGTCCAGTTTCATGTCGTTTGATCCCAAAGCATGTCATTTTTCTACCCCTACAAACCCTACAACGTACTTAACTTCTACAATACCAAAACAACTTTAATTATTTTCAAATTCAATAATAGTCACCTAAATTTAAGTAACAAAAACTCATGCCTAAATTTTTGTAACTACTAACATAAAATCAAAACAGATTCAACAAAATAATCTTCAATTGTTGGGAAAAAAATTGGCCACACCTACAAACATTTAAAGTGGTTCGACAAATTGCCTACGTCCACTGTAGATGGACCTCATTTTTCACTAATAAAGTTTGGTAGAGATTACACACTCAAACTCTCAAATCTCTCACTAATATGAAGCCCAATTATACCACAATTGTCTATCTCTCTCACACACAATCCTCTTCTCCTCTCTGTCTCTATCTTGGTGCAATTTCTCTCTCTCCTCACACACCCAAAGCTGCTCAAAACACAATGACCTCCAAACCTCATAAATAGCCGTTGCACTTTTCTTTTTTGTTCATACACACACACTAGTGCACACAATTCTCTTTCGGCAGCCCACAACAATAACCCTCTTAATTTTCTTTACATGTTGGCTGCGCGCCCAGCACTACAACCATTCAATCTCTTTTGGGAGATTTTGAGGAATGCGCCCCATTCTTGGTACAATGATAATATATACTACATGTGTGTTGCACTTTTAGTGTATACCCAAAAATTTACACCACAAATATATAGGGGAAACAAATGGAGCATACCACTTGGGGTATAGATTATTAAGTGGCATCAAGAATGGCTTTATTTTGAAATTCTCTTATCTCTTTTATATGCCCACACTAGGTCATATATCTAACTTGCAAGTCCACCATGTGGCCTCAGAAACTATTTGAGTCAATATACCAATAATTTCCACCTTGACTCAAATTTTCTCCAACTCGACTCAAACCGCTCCACCACATCTCGAACATCTCTCCTCGACATCCGTCTTTGCACCCCTTTTTGGATAGGTGCAACTACTACACAATCAATCAGAGTAAAAGTGCATCGAGTTCAAACTCTCATCGAACTTGACGCAACAAATCGATTTCATTTTCTTGTGCATCGCCTTGATCTTCTTGTCTTCAACCTCTTCCTCGATTAAGTAGCTTGTTCTTGCAATATCGGTCTTGTCAACTGTCTTTTAATTCTCATCGCTTTGCCCCGAACTCTTGCTGCGGTCACTCACTTTGACCCATTTCTTCACAACACAAGGAAACTTCTCACTTATAGGCTCTACTTTCGTCGCTCCACTTACAATGGGTTCCCTAATCAATATGAAGAGATTCTTTACTTTCTCACCTTTCAATAATGTTAAAGCACCCCTCACAATGTTCATAGTGCCAGTATTGACGGAGATATCACAGCCCAAAGTGTCAAAAACTCCCAAAGAAATCAACCTTCTTCTCAATCTCAGGACGTGCCTAATATTTGCCAAAGTTCTTACGACGCCATCAAACATCTTCATCTTCACTGTACCGATTCCCACAACTCTAGATGCAGAACCATTAACCATCATCATAGTACTTTCATCACAAGCTCTATAGGTGTCGAAGTACTTGCTCTCCAGGCACATATTAAACAAACAACCCAACTCCAAAATCCAACTATCAGAAACTTTATCATCGGCTATTGCAGAACACGCATCGCCTTTATTCGTCACTGAACTCTTATCAACCACATTAGCCGACTTTGACTTTTCTTGGACCTCTTCTTTTCTCTTCTCTTTAAGATGCTTCGTTAACTCTTCGCAATCTCTTCTTTTATGCCCCTTTTTATGGCAACAGTAACACTCCACCCTCGTGGCTGAGATCGGTTGTCCCTCCTATCATTGTACCTTCCTAGTGACATGCTCCTACCACGGTCTGACGCGGACTTTACCACTAGAACTTGTGAGACGAACTCGGCCCCTTCATATTCTCTGTCTCCAAAAGCATAGTTGTCACTTCATCCGCTGTCAACGTCATCTTGCCAACCAAAAGCGTAGACACCAACGTGCATAAGATCTCGGCAAGGAGGACAACAAAATAATCGCTTGATCCTCAGCTTCTATCTCCACCTCCAAACTTAGCAACTGAGTAATGCATTTATTAAACTGATTTATATGATCCCTAACATCACTTCCTTCGCTCGTCTTCAGACCATGGAATTGCTTCTTCAAATATAGAATATTTGTTAAGGAATTTGACATATAAATCTTCTCTAACTTTGCCCATAAATCAGACAGAGACTTCTTATTCAACACACTATATTTAATTTTAGGAGTCAAACTCAAGCGAATAGTGCTTACTGCTTTCGCTTCCAATCTTTCCATTCATCGACTGCCATGCTCGCGGGCTTCTTCCCTAGCAATGCTTTGAGGAGTCCTTGTTGCACCAAAACATCTTTCATGCTACTTTGCCAGATACTGAAGTTCATCTTCCCGTCAAACCACTTGATATCAAACTTCAAGCTAGACATCTTTTCCAGTTTTCCCATGATCTCTACAACCAAATCTTTTGATACCACTTATTCAGAAAAAATTGGTCACACCCACAAATACAAAACACCCACGGAATGAAAAACACAAAGCAATAAAATAGAGGAGACAATATTTAAAGTGGTTCGGTAAATTACCTACGTTCACTGTATATAGACCTCTTTTTTCACTAATAAATTTTGGTAGAGATTGCACACTCAAACTCTCAAATCTCTCACTAACATAAACCTCAGCTATACCACAATTGTCTCTATCACACACACAATACTCTTCTCCCCTCTCTCTATCTTGGTGCAATTATTTCCTCTCTTCTCACACACCCAAAGCTGCTCAAAACACAATGACCTCCACACCTCACAAATAGCCGCTGCGCTTTTCTTTTTCGTTCACACACACAAGTGAACGCTATTTTCTTTTTTGGCAGCACACAACAACAGCCCTCTTAATTTTCTTTTGACGTTGGCTGTGCGCCTAGCACTAGAACGATTCAATCTCTTTTATATGCCCACACTAGGTCTTATATCAAACACGGGCTTCGGCTTTTGGCCCATCAAGTCCACCACGTGGGCTCACAAACTATTTGAGTCAATATACCAACATCAATAAATATGAGTCATTCAAAACATATTCTTAGATATTTATAAGAACTAAATATTAATTTTTTTTTTGACAAAGGGATACTTGATTTTATTAATTGGTTGGTGCCAATTCGGCACTTACAAGATGGGAAATAGACGGGGGAGTCTCCTCCATCCAGAAACAATTAGAAGCATAATTAAAAGCTAACTTAGCTAGCGTATGGGCCACTATATTTCCTTTGCGGGAGGTATAATGACACGAACCACCACCGACACACTCCATCAAATAATTGATGTCATTAATCACCGTTTGTTCTAAAGAGAATTGTACTTTCCCTTGCACACCTCTTACGGCATTTGCAGCATTACATTCCACCAACCCGACTCTCAATCCACTCTCTCGAGCGAAGATCAGGCCAGCTCTCATTGCAAGGCATTCACCCATAAGTACACCATGCCTACCCGGAATACGTTTGAAAAAAGCTCCATACACTTCCCCTTTCGCTCCTCTAATAACACCCCCACCCTAATGAAATCTGAATTTGGCCGAACCGAAGCATCAGTATTCAATTTGAGTATTCCATTCGGAGGGGGCACCTACTTCACATCACCATCCACGCTGGGCTGGTTCGGCTGGCCTTTAAAAGCCACCCTTTGGGCCGACTGATAATCAAAGAGAAAAGAACCAGCATACTGCACCACCTGGTTCGGCTCACGTCCCTTCTCACCATGGACAAATAAGTTACGCTCCTTCCACTGAAGCTATAATAGTACACAAAAAGTCTCCAACTCTGAACGGGGTACTTTATCCAGCAGCAGCAACATACATTCATCAAGAGGACATGGTATTAATTCTGTAATAAACTTATCAAAAGCGCTTGCCTGCCAAATTTGAGCCGCTGGTGGGCACGAGACCAGCGCGTGGAAGAGCGTCTCTACCCCACTCCCGTAACGGAGGCACCCTCGTCCTGCCCCAATTCCTCGCTTCGACAAGTTATAGCAAGTGGGCAGTAAATCATGGAAAGCCCTCCAGACACACAGTTTCACTTTTTCCGGTATTGTCAAACTCCACAAAGTCTTCCACCAACGAGATACATTTGCCAAAGATGAGCTTTGCGCAGTTTTCTTTGACATCATCCCTGTGTAATATCCTGAACGGACTGAGTAGCTGCCACTCCTATCAAAATGCCATACCCAATTATCCGGGCTGTCAGACACGCCTATTGGGATACTGAGAATAGCTTCTCTATCGAGCGGTAAGAACAAATCACGGACCAACGTCTCATTCCAGCCCACTTGCCTCGAGTCCACCAAGTCACATACCTTCCAATTCATGCAGTCCGGCACCATCGGAGAGATCGGCCTGAATGTAGAGGGTCGTGGAATCCAAGGATCTTGGTAGATACCAATCGATTTACCGTCACCGACTCGCCACTGTAATCCACACCGCAATAGCTCTCTCCCCCACAGGAAACTCCGCCATAAATACGATGGTCTTGTTCCAAGTCCAGCAGAAAGAAAGTCTGTCGAAGGGAAATATCGTGCTTTAAGGATACGACTCGCCAGGCTAGAGGGGTCTGCTAGGATGCGCCAACCTTGTTTTGCCAATAGAGCTTGGTTGAACGTTTCAAAATCTCGAAACCCGAGTCCTCCTTCAGTCTTTGGAAGACATAACTTATCCCATCTCCACCAGTGTACACATCGCCTATTATCATCCCCTCCCCACCAATATCTTGCTACCATGCTTTTAAGTTCCTGGCAAAGCGCCTGGGGGAGTCTAAATAACCCCATTTAATAGGTTGGAATGGCCATAGCCACGGCTTTGATCAAAATTTCCCGTCCCCCTATCGAAAAAAGACGACTTTTCGATGCTTGAAGTTTACTCCATACACGAGACATAATGCTTTCAAACACCGCACGTTTGTTGCGGCCAATTAGAGTAGGAAGGCCAAGATATTTGTCGCGAGCTTGAGCCGACCCAATACCAAAACAATGAAGAATATCCCTCTTTTTTTCCTCTTCAACATTGGGACTAAACAGGGCTGCTGCCTTGGAGAAGTTAATAATCTGCTCGGAAGCATTCTCATACGTCTGCAAGATTTCCTTAACTAGTATACGTCTGCAAGATTTCCTTGACAACATGTCATCGCTTAGTGTTGATCAACAGTGATTTCCTTAACTAGTATACGTCTGCAAGATTTCCTTGACAACATGTCATCGCTTAGTGTTGATCAACAGTGACAATGTCGTTGACCATGTTTCTTGTAGTGACTAGTGTATGATACCATTTTCTCATTATTTATATTATATCTTTACAACAAATAAATTATATAATATTATGTATCATAATACAATACAATATTAAGATAATATAATACTGTATAACCTGCGAGCCCTTAAATGCCTGTATATCAATTCTTTATCTCATATTGTTGATTGTATAGTGCTCATATAAATCTTTGATGAAATTTTTGGCTTCTACAGTAAAATATATCAGAAGTGGTCGGTTTCTTCAGAGACTTAATTTTTGCTTTATCTAGGTTTCATTGTTTTTTTCTTTGGAATTTGTAATTTTTTTTCCTCCTAATTTCGCTTAATTGGAGAACTGGTGATCTTGAGAAGAGGGCGTACGATGGTACGAGTAAAAGATGATAACAATGATCAACTAGAAAAAATGGTATATTAGCAATATAAACTAAAATAAAGAGATCACGAGGTGACAAATAAGATTATGTAAATTCATGATATCATATGCCATACAAGTTAGGATTGAAATGTGAAACTCTTGGACATCCTTACCATTACTGGAAAACATTTATAAAACCAATCAAGAAAGGACAAAAAAAAAAAAAAACAACTTACCAAGAAAAAAAGGAAATCAAAATGAAATTAGGGCTTCTTATGATATATGTTTCTAACCATCTAACTCGTGTTCATTAATTACAATTGTAGGCCTGGCCGTGAAAGATACTTTCCTTACAAAAGAATTTGTCTTCTTATGAATTATTGATTTTAGTCGTCCCCTACACTTAAATTTTGAAATATGGAAGCCGCTAGCCTAGAGTACACGTTTTTTATTCACCAGCAATAATGCATGATTTACGAAATTTCACTGCATAGTCCGTGATCTATTTACTGTGAACCTCACCACGTGCAAAAATTTCTCTATGAAAAAAAAAAGACAGCCAAAAGCCTTTTTTTGCCCAGCTCTTCGATGACAGAGAACGAGCTCCGTCGGAGTTAAGATCACACGATCTCAAATCTACGTACCAGCGAGCTCGCGGCGACCATCATTATGATACGCCACACATTATGAACATCAAATCATCACTATTAGCTAATCTAAACCGTCAGTTCGTGCACTATCGGTGA
Organism: Boehmeria nivea var. tenacissima; assembly: GCA_018132145.1. Classification (NCBI taxonomy): domain Eukaryota; kingdom Viridiplantae; phylum Streptophyta; class Magnoliopsida; order Rosales; family Urticaceae; genus Boehmeria; species Boehmeria nivea. The sequence goes on along the minus strand of CM030877.1, from coordinate 6,851,051 downwards.
TGACAAAAAATTGTACACCAGGCTAGCCACTTCCTATATATATATATATATATTATATATATATATATCTTCATTCGAGGAAACTTGAAAAGTCATTGGCGGTAGGTAAATGGATTTATTGATCTGATTTGCCAAAAATGAACTGTTTGTGTATCTTGCCCATTATGAACGTCGTGATTGTATCCACCGACAAAACTCTTTCTCAAATTAAATTATAAGATATAATAAACAAAAATATTTAAATTATTGTATTTATAAACATCTGATTGCAGGACAGACATAAATGGAAGGAACGGAGGATTTGGATATTTTTCTCATTCTTTTCTCTTCCCATTCTAAGGACAAATATATTAAATTCTCCTCCCATTCTAGAGAAAAATATATGTTAGGTGTTAATGTAAGTTTTGGTCACCAACCTCACTTATAAAGAATAATAGAGAATAAAGAATATTTTGATACAAAATTACGTATAAAAACTCAGAAAATAATAGAAAAATAATTCAGACTTTATTTATGATAATCTTTGTGAGCCCTCCTTTTTTGGTTGATATTTTTGTCCTATTTATAATTTATAATGAGCAAAAGTCGTGCATAATCAACTCCGCAGATCTTGCTTTCTCATTGGGCAAGATCATGAAGGAAATGGCCATGGCAATAAATATGGCACAAATACGGGTCGCATGTGTGCTGATAGTTGCCAGTCGGCTTGCCCGGGCTGGCGCCTAGTCGCTCAAGCAGCCGACCAGGCAAGTGTCCCGGCAGGGGCCCAACGTAGTGCGGGGCATCGGTAGGCCGTTTGTCGTTCATGCCAGTTCTGTAGGCCTCGGGCGGTTGCCAGCCGCCATCTCGCCCTTAGTTCTTCATCGGGCCAATCTTGCATCCATCGGGCTGGGTCGTCGTCGACTTGTAAGACTAGAGTTTTGGGCTTTGGGCCTTGAGTTCAATTTGGGCCCAACATTGGGAATAAGTACCTATCATTTTATGACGAGTTAAAGACACAGTTTACCTTTTCTAAACTATAAATTAATAGTCTAATTCTGTAGTGCTCCCACTACAAGAAAAAAGGTTTTCAGCGACCAAAGTATCAGCGACCAAAATTTTTTGGTCGCTGATAATAATATCAGCGACCAAATTTTAGTCGCCGATATTAATTGGATTAATTTCATGTAGAAAAATATCAGCGACCAAACTTGGTCGCTGATAATTTGTTATCGGCGACCAAACTTGGTCGCTGATAATGGTTTATGCGACCAAGTCTTGGCGCGATAATTTCCCGGCTTCTAAAATTTTATCGGCGACCAAATTTTGGTCGCTGATATTTTTTTGAAGATTTTCCCGCTGAAATGAAATTTATCAGCGACCAAAGTTGGTCGCTGATAATTAATTACATAATTTCCCGCCGAAATTTTCATATCGGCGACCAAATTTGGTCGCGGAAAAAATAAAGCCCGCGCGAATGAAACATTATCAGCGAAAAATGGGGCGGAAAACTTCGCGCGCGTATGAAAAAAAATCGGCGACCAAAAGTGGTCGCCGATTGTAAAGAATCAGCGAGCATATATTTGTTTTCGGCGACCAAAAATTTTGGTCGCTGATATTGGGCCCCTTTTATGCCAAATCCCTAAATCGTCTTATTTCATTCGCGCTCCCTCAGCTCGCTCGCGCCTCGCTCGTTCGAACGACTCTAGCTGCCCTGTGTATATCGCTGCCGCGCCCTGTCGCCGTCGGCCACCGCGCCCTGTCGCCGTCGGCCACCGCCGCCTAGAATATTGGTAAGTTTGTTTTTTTTTTCTTTTTTCTGTTTTTTTATATTATTCGCCCTAGCCCCCCCTCCGGCGGCGAGTATATCTTGTCGCCCCGCCCCCCCTCCGGCGTGCGCTATACACTGCCCCCCCCCCCCCCCCCCCCCCTGTGTTTCTCTTTTTTTGTTTGTTTTTTTTTCTTTTTCTGTTATTTTATTTTCTTTTCCCGGCAGTGTATATCCGCCAGCTCCACTCCGCGCGCCTAGCCCGCCGCCGGCGGTGAGATCTTGCCGCCCCGCCCCCCCTCCGGCCGTGCGCCTGTCCGCCCCTCCCCCTCACGGTAAGTTGTGTTTTTCTTTTGGTTTTTGTTAGTTTTTTTTTTTTTCCGTTATTTGGTTTTAATATTTTCTTCTGCCAGCTCCGGCTCCCCCCTCCCCCTCCGGCCGGCCGTATCTTGCTGCTAGTTACTCGCCTCCCCCGGCCGTCGCCAGTTTGTCCGCCGGTAAATTACGGGTTTATTTATTTATTTTTTTCTGTTTTAGTTTGTTAATTTTTGTTTTATGTTATAATGGGTTTTTTTTTTTTGGTCCTTTCTTTCCCGCTGCCGTCCCTCAGCCCCGGCCATATCCTCTGTATTTTTTTTTTGGCAAATAACTGATTTGCTTTATTTAAAAGATTTGGTTGATTGTTTGGAATGAAATAGATTTTGTTTCTTTTACTATTTCTCATTTGACTTAAATGATTTTTTGCCATCACGAAACATTTCCATGTTTTTTGTTTGTTTGTTTATATATTGTTTTGCTACTTAAAAAAATTTGTCAAATACAGTGAGTTGTTTATTGTTGCAGTTTCCTATTGTTGCTTTATAAATTAAATCTAGTTGATAGCAATGTATGAGTTTGCAGTGATGAAATATCAATTGGGGCGTTGGTTTGCTCAATGTTGGTGGTTACATTTTCTATCTTGGTGTTGAAAGCTATCTTGTTAACTGTTAAAATGGGCTTTTTTTTGTTTTTTGTTTTGTTTAATGTACTCTCAAGTCGTTTAGATTATGTTATTGAAGCAAATTAATTAAGCATTTCTGAGCTCAAATCAGTTTTACTTTTGCCGCTAGCTGCCCGGTGCGCGCCCATTGCGAGTGTATATCGCCCGCCTCCTACCGCCGCCGATCCTCTTTTGCCGGTAAATACCCACTGCTTAATTGTGTTGTGTTTGTTTAGTGAAATTTAAATGTGTTAGTGTTTGTTTAATGAATGTGATTTTTGTGAATGTTAATGAGTGCATGTGGTTGTTGTTTGTTTACTCAATGTGATTTTTGTGAAGGTTAATGAGTTTGGTTGGTGTTTTTTAGTCAATGTGATTTTTGTGAAGGTTAATAAGTGTGGTTGGTGTTTGTTTAGTGAATGTAATTTTTGTCATTTGTAATAATATATTAGGTTAGTGACATGAAGATTAGTAGATGCAACGTTTTAGAAGTCTTTGGTATAAATACGACACATTTACATGGAAAACGACACTTTATTTTTAGGAAATTAACAGTATAGAGAAAAAACGACAATGTTTGTAGTAAAACGACAATGTTTGGTGAAAAACGACATTGTTTGGACAGAAACGACAGTGTTTGGTACAAAACGACACTGTTTGGCTAGAAACGACATTGTTAAGGCCAAAACGACACTGTTTGGAGAGAAACGACATTGTTAAGACAGAAACGACACTGTTTGGTTAAAACGACACTGTTTGGTCAAAAAGGACATAATTATGTAGAAAACAAACTAAATGTTTAAAAGAGAGTGATTTTTGTTAAAATTAAAGTAAAAATTATAATGTATAATTGTAGTAAATAATAAATAATAAGTATTAGGTAATTATAACACATCATAATTAATAAATAATAATTATAAATATTTGTTTAGCTAATTAAGGTATGAATAAATTAATAACTAATTAAGACAATTACTAAAAAACAAATATTTACTAATCAATATGTAAGACAATTACAATTTTAGTTCATATTTGATGATTCATCTTTATCAGATTCTGCAAATTATTCGTCGATGGACAAGAGTTGGATAAATTTAAGTAATCGCTTGTGTGATGAATACTGGCGGGGAGCTGCGAAATTTTTGGAAGTCGCTGCTCGTCACGTAAACTCAGAAGGGGAAATAAGATGCCCGTGTAGACGGTGCGTTAATCAAGAATGGTTGAAGTTGAATAGAGTTGAGGCTCATATTATTGACAACGGCTTCAACCCTAATTACACTGTGTGGGTTTATCACGGTGAGAATGACGTAGTCCCTCAACATCAGATTCCAACTGTTGGTGCTACTAGTAGTGCTAATGTTATTAGAGATGAATTGACGGATGTTCTTTTGGACTTGGCTAATGAAATGAACTTTGAAATGGGAGGTGCAGACGAAGGGATTGAAGAGTTAGACGAAGAGGCAATGTCGTACGACGAGAATTTCGAGGAGCTGAAGTCGGAGTTGTGGCCAGGTTGCAAATCGATGTCTTCATTGAACTTCCTTGTGAAATTGATGCATTTGAAGGTAATGCATAAGTGGACAAATCGGTCGTTCGACATGTTGTGCCAATTGTTGAAGATTTCACACCCGGAAGGCAATAAAGTTCCAGATTCACATTATGATGCTAGACGAAAGTTGCGTGCTATTGGACTCGGATACGAGTCAATTCACGTATGCAAGTATGACTGTGCACTTTTTTGGAAAGAGAATGCTCTGGCTGAAATTTGTCCAGTGTGTAAAACTAGTCGGTGGGTTCCACGAACAGGAAATGGTAAGAAAGTTCCGCACAAAGTTTTAAGATACTTTCCAATTAAGCCGCGTTTACGACGATTATACAGTTCGAGACATACTGCTAGTGCCATGAGGTGGCACCAAAGGGGAAGGAGTAATGGTCCAAACGTAATGCGTCACCCTGTAGACGGTCAGGCATGGAAAGATTTCGACAGTCGCTATCCACAATTTGCAAAAGACCCGCGTAATGTTCGACTTGGGTTGGCAGCCGATGGTTTTAATCCATTTGGCAATATGGCAATTCCATATAGGATGTGGCCAGTGGTATTGACCACTTACAACTTACCTCCTTGGCTGTGTTTGAAGGTCCCGTACTTGATGTTGACGTTACTTATACCTGGACCATCTGCACCTGCAAAAGACATGGATGTATTCTTACGTCCGTTGATTGAGGAGTTAAAGCAACTTTGGGACGATGGAGTTGTAGTGAGAGATGCAGTTTCAGAGAATAACTTCAAGTTGCACGCTGCCTTACTATGGACGATTAATGACTTTCCAGCACGAAGTAGTTTATCTGGGTGGAGTGGACAGGGTTACAAAGCTTGCCCAACTTGTAATGATGACACTCCTAGTGTAAGATGTCGAAGCAAGACTGCCTATGTCGGTCATCGTCGGTGGTTGCCTACATCACACCCGTTCAGAACAAATTTGCGCTTTAACGGCCGACATGAAAAAGCAAAGCCGCCTCGTAAGTTTAGTACAACGGATATTCTCACACAGTTATCTCGTGTCCCTAATGCTGTCTCTGGTAAGCATCAAGAGTTTGGAGGTAAGAAACGCAAAAGAGATGCCACTTTGTTGAACTGGTCTAAAAAGAGCATTTTCTTCGAATTGTCGTACTGGCCTCATCAAGTGTTCAAGCATAATCTTGACGTGATGCATATTGAGAGAAATGTTTGTGACAGTCTCCTTGGCACAATGTTGAATATCAATGGCAAGTCCAAAGACACTGACAAAGCAAGACTTGATCTAATGGATTTGGGAATTAGATCGGAACTTCACCTTTACAAAGAAGGCAACCGTTGGATGAAGCCCCACCCTAGTTTTGCGCTCACTTTAGAAGAACGTAGGGAATTTGGCAAGTACATGAAGTCGGTGAAATTTCCTGACGGTTTTGCTTCCAATTTGACGAAGAACGTGAACGATCATGATGGGAAGATTACTGGTTTAAAATCGCATGACTGTCATGTCATAATGCAGCGTCTGCTTATCCCTGGAATCAGAAAAATATCTTCCCAAGGAAGTAAGCGACACCGTAGCTCAGTTGTGCAGTTTTTTCAAATTAATATGTTCCCGGACACTTAAAGTCGACGAGTTGCGAAAAGCGCAAAAGAATGTATCTTTGATTCTTTGTAAGTTGGAGTTGATTTTTCCCCCAGCATTCTTCGACATAATGGTTCATTTGGTTATCCATTTGCCTGAAGAAGCTATTCAAGGAGGCCCTGTCCACAGTCGTTGGATGTATCCTTTTGAGCGTTATATTGGTACGCTTAAACAATATGTCAAAAATCGTGCACGTCCAGAAGGGTCAATAGCTGAAGGATATATTGTTAATGAAGCGTTGACATTTTGTTCCATGTATTTTCGTGACATTGAGACTGCACATAATAGACCTGAGCGTCATCAAGGTAGGAACGATACAACTGAATCGAAGACGTTATCTGTGTTCAACCATTGCACGCGTCTCATTGGCAAAGGCACTGCTATACTGCTCGATGAAGCTTTGCGCAGAAAAGCACAATGGTATATACTTAACAACTGCGATGAAGTTGACAAGTATAAGGAGTAAGTGTTGAAGTTTTATTTCTCACATGTCAACTTCACTTTAGTTATGTAAACGATGGTTATGATATTAATGACATATTTTATGTTTTGCACAGGGCACATAAGTTGGAACTTAGAATTATTGGCACGCGTGATGTTGAGAAGGCACACGTAGACAATTTTCCAGCTTGGTTCGTTAAGAAAGCATTTGAATTGCGTCAACAAGGAGCACCTGAGATGACTGACGAGTTATTCGCATTAGCAACGGGATCGATGCCTACGGCCTTGTCATACTCGGCATGCGCGGTCAATGGAGTTAAATATGTTTGTCGTGAACGTGATGCCAATAGGAAGACGCAAAATTCGGGTGTGTTTGTCCCAGGGTCAGAGGCCACACCTTTCTATGGTGTATTAGAAGAGGTGTTGGTAATACAATATGTATATGGTTGTAATGCTATTATAATGCGGTGCAAATGGTATGATACAGACAGTAGAAAAAAGAGATTGAAGGTAGTCAATAATATCACTAGCATTTACGTAAATGCGGAGTGGTATAAGGATGATCCTTTTATTCTCTCAACTCAAGCACACCAAGTCTTTTACACTGAAGACTTAATGAACGGCCCACATTGGAGAGTTGCTCACATTTTCGACCCAAGAAATGTGTGGGATTTGCCTTCAGATAGCGAGCCAGTGTCAGAGGATGTGGAAACATATTCGGGGCAATTTAAGTTGGTTGTGGATCTACCACCACTCGAAAATATTGAGTATCATCGATCAGAGGCACAGCCTGTACCTGTCTTGGACGATAATGTCATTTCTCTCGTAGAGACTGATGAAGAATTTAACGATGATGATGACATAGACGACACACAAGCGAATTATCTTGACGAAGAAGAAGAAGCAGACTTTGATGACGATAGTAGTGACAACACAGACGATGACACTGATCACAACTCAGACACTCATAACAACTCAGACACTTCAGATAATGATTAGTTGCGCATTAACCTAACGACTATATTACAACTTATATTAACATTCTGTTATCAAATATCTTTACGTTTTATACTGACCATATTCTATAATGTCTTGCAGGTATTTTTATTTGTGATGACCACCGTTGCCCCTACTTCTCGCTTCAGTGCGACTTCTCATGGCGGTGATGCAGGAGGCGAGGATCCTGATCGCCCCCGTCGAATTCCATCACAGTGCGATGAGTCTGGTATTATTATCTAAAATAAACCCAACTTAGACATTTAAATGTTATATTTGGATCATAATTAATTATTTTATTTAATTTTTGTATCATAATAAATAACAGGGACGACTACAGGCAATAAAAAGCGAAAAGGAAGAAAAGCAAACAAGCTATTGACATTGGAGCAGTACCGCATGCAAAAAGACGGCGGCAAAGTTCTGGTGGAGTTTGATGAGACTGACACATTCAAAGCTGTCGGCGATGAGGCACCGCACTTCAACAATGCCATCGGCATGACCGTTCGCGGTCTATTGAAGCCGTACCTTTTCCAGTGGACCGACCAGTCCAAGGAGGATCGTGACTGTATATGGCCACGAATTAACAATCAGTTCGAGCTCAAAGACTCAGTGGAGATTCGGGCCAGCGTGGAGCGTCAAGCGAGAAAGTCTCTCGCCGAGTGGAAGCACGATTTGCACACGCATTGGAAGAACATGGTTGACGAGCATGGCGAAGAGGCGGCGAAGAACCTTCGCCATCACAGTTGTGACCTCGAGACTTGGGAGCGTTATATCACACACATACACTCTGAACGATTTGAGGTAAAATTTATAGTATTTTCAATATTCTATAATTTCTCATTTTGCTAATGTAAATTGTAAAAAATGCAGAGATTATCTAAGAAGAACAAGTCCAACTACGAGAAGAAGCAAACGAAGCCAAGACACGGTGCTAAGTCCTTTGCCGCTTATCGTTTTCAGAAGGTATTGATATTTTATTATATACAATTATATGTATTAAATGAACATTATATAGTTTTTAATTTCAAAAATATTTAAATATTGCAGAGGGACACGCAGGGCCAACTTCAAAGTCCTATTGACAACTATCAAGAAAGGCACACAAATAAGGACAAGTGGACTACGGAGGTAGCGAAGACTCGATTTGTAAGTATTGTATTCAATATGTTGTCTTTTATACATGAATTTAGATTATGTTTTACGAAAACAAATCTCGCTAAACATCTTTAATTTGCTCGTGTTTTTATACAGGAGAAGATGTCACAAACTCGACAGTCACAAGCAACACAGGACATGGCTAACCAAAAGTCCGATAAGGAGATAATGTCTGAAGTTGTCAAGTCTGCAGGTCATCACATCACTGGCATTGGACCGACCCTTCGGAAGTCCGTCATTGACCAACGTGGTAGCTCGTCACAACAGTCCTCTTCCGAGCAGTCGGCTTCGAAGGCCGAAGTTGACGCGCTGCATGCAGAAGTTGCAAGTATAAAGGCTGATTATGTGCACCTCTTCAGATATATGGCAGAGCATTTTCCACAGGCAGTTCAAGGTCGCCAGATCCCGTCACCACCGACTATGTCTACTTCAGGACTTCGACGATTTCCTCGGACCGCAGAAGTTAATGATGATGACGAGGACGAGGAAGAAGAGGATCAAGATGATGCAAACTTAGGCGACTAGTCAATTGGCATATTTTATTTATATTATGATATTTATGCACATTATATTAGTGACATATTTATGTAAATATTTCTCTTAATATATATGCTACTTTGGATATTAACTGATATGATTATTATTTATGCATCTTTAGCAGAATTACGTATTTTTAAATATATCAAAACACATATGAATTTTGTTTTTTTTTGTTAAAAAAAAAAAAAAAAAAAAACTGGGACTATCAGCGACCAAATTTTGGTCGCCGATAATAACAAATATCGACAGCATCGGCGACCAAATTTGGTCGCTGATACTAACAATCAGCGACCATGTTTGGTCGCTGAAACGACCGATTTTGGTCGCTGATACTGATTATCGGCGACCAAATTTTGAAATTTTTGGTCGCCGATACTTTTTGAATTCAAAAAATATCGAAATTTCGACCAAAAATAGCGACCAAATCTGCGACCACAATTTTGGTCGCGGATAAACAGCGACCAAAAATTTTGGTCGCTGATCATTATCGGCGACGAAGTATCGGCGACCAAATTTTTGGTCGCCAATTTGGTCGCCGATAATTATCGGCGACCAAAAACAGATTTTCAGCGACCAAAATTTTGGTCGCTGAAAACGAAATTTCTTGTAGTGTCCATACCCATTGATGCTCTACTTATGAGTATATGAGAGATGTAAAGAATCATTAATACATGCTTTAATATCATTAGTATACACTTCTTTAGTGTTACATTGGCACACCACTAAGTGGAGCATTGTAGAAAGGCCCAAATTTATTTATTTAGTATTTGATAATTTTTTACTCCATATTTTAAGGAAATGGCCAACGTTTCAAAAAATTAAGAAAATAAACATTACCCCTTAAAAAACAGAAGAAATTACATGGTAGTTCAAATTAGAACAACATATTACACTCTATGACAAAAAGTACAAGTATTATCACAATAATTCATTGTGTTTAGATCGCATATTTTATTGAACATATATACCCCTCAGTGGATCAGTTTTGGATCAACCCGGATGTATTTGTTTTACTTTTTTTAATTACAATTTAGATTATTTTAAAGCTGTTTGGTCAAACCCCTTTTTTTATAGGATTAAATAAATCAAATCATGCTATTAATTCCACAATTATTCAACTTAGAAAAAAAATTCCATAAATATTCGTTAATATTATAATACGTATAGTTTTAAGTAATCCAATTTGTAAACATATTCAAATTTTAATATTCCAATATAATAGATCCCTAAATATTACGTACTTAATTTAATTATCATATTATTTGTAAATTAAATGTAGCAAAAAAAACAAAAATACATATTCAGTGCTACAATATGTACGTATGAAATTTCAAAGCATTACGCATATTTAATTTTGAATATCAAATTTCTATATTTTCACTTCTAATATCAAGCAATCAAATATTTTTAAATATTCAAAATTTGAATATTCACTGAGGATGTAGAGGTTGTTAACTGAGATAAAGATACGTATTTTAAATTTTAAATTATTTATAAATTAATTTTAGCACAAAAAATAATCAAACCCCTTATTTATAGGGATGACCAAATCAAATCAAGTTGTTAATACCATATATTCGAATATTAGTTATCATATTATTTGTAAAATTGCGATTTGTGCAATTTTGTGCAACCGCGAGATGATATTCGGACTATGAGCTTTCTAGCTGGTTTGTGCAATTTTGGGGGTGGGATTTTGCGATTTTCGTTCAATTTGAGGGTGCGATGGATTTCTGTAGCTTAGGGATGAGTTAATAGAATTTGCATCATCTGATTCATTAACCTACACCATGAAATAAGTTATTATGAATTCAACCGTTATAGCATCTTCTCATTGTAGTTTCACATATATTTTAGATTGTTACCTCCGTTGGAGGATCAACAGACCCAATATCTTCTGTTGCAGGAGTTTTTATTTTGCGCGTATCCTAACATCGAAACAAACACTTCAAAAATCAAGATCAGATTGAACATACGTTAAAAGAATTATACTACGATACTCAATTTCGAATATTATATTTGAAATCGAATATTATGTCTCTATATTTCTTAATTACCACACTACGTTTTTGCGGTGGCAGGAGATGGGGGTGGCGTTTGTGGAGGCGTGAGAGGCTGGTGGCGGAGGAGACGAGAGAGAGGGCCGACGTTGGAGAAGCCGGAAATGGCGATGGAGAGGCGAGGGACGGCAATTCTGCAGAGGTGTAGGCTGGCGATTCTATGGAGGCCGGACGAGGCAGAGAGTGGCGTTTCTGTGGAGGTCGGAGGAGTCGTGCACCGGCATTTGCGCGGAGCTGATTGGTGGATCCGGGTTATTAGTGAAGGCGGCAGCCTGCGATTTTCGAGGAGGAAGAGGAAGTGAGACGGCGGAGGAATTTTTTGGGTTATTAGTTTAGGATTTTTTTTTTTGAAACATACCTGGTGAGATTATATAGGTTTATTTCAAAAAAATTTGAAATAGCGTATATCATTCCGAAAATTAGGATTGAGACGTGAGTTTTTTTTTTTTATGTCAATGTGGATCCGGGTGTTTTAGGTAGTTAGGGGTATTATTGGTACTATTAAATAATATTTGAACTGGTTTAAAATATCTAATTAATATGTAATATTTAGTGATATCTTGAATATACATGTAAATAACCTTAAAAAACAAAGGATATAAATGTAACATCGCACAATCATGTAATTAAAAAATAACTATTTTCTTAATTAATAAAAACGTTAGCTATTTTCTTAAAACATAATCTAAGAAAGTCTTTTGCTCAATAATCTCATTAATATAACAAATTATTTTTTGTAATCAGATTAAGTCATTAAGTACATGAGCAAAGAACACGATATCGTGTTCTATGTTCTTAATATATATATATATATATATATATATATATATATATGTTGGGAAATTCGATCCCACATTCACCTCAAGAGCAAGCAAATATACGAGAAATTAAAGAAATAAGAAAACAATCACCACAACACAAGAATTTAACGTGGAAAACTCCCAAATCGGAGAAAAAACCACGGCCCACCAGAAAGAAATCCACTATGTGAAAAATTATTACAATCACACAATAATCTCTTTCCCCGACCCCGCCCACACTCTTCCAAAACTCTCCCTAACTCACACCCTTTAACAAAAAGGAATTTAAATAGAGTCAAGTACACCAAGCTTAAAGTGTCTATGACTGGGGCAAATTGAAACAAAGCCTCAGAGTCCTTAAATAGCCTAAAGACCACCAACCCCTTTGCTTCACACCCGATGTGGGACTTTTTCTTTTTCTTTTATATTGCCAAAATCCCAACAATTTCCACCTTGGCGAGATAAAAGAAACTCCATAGCAAACGCTATAACCATTGTCTACACCGACAATCATAATTCTCAAGCCAGAGAACTATATCCCTACTCCACCATATGAGTAGACACACTTAGAATCCACGCATTCTAAGAATTTTTTCCTTCGGCAACATGTCGAAACTACCTTGCTGAAATTCTATAGTGCAACTTCCACCGTTTGGCTTCCCTGGAAGTCCATCAGCCATCGACATAATTTCCACCACACACCTTGCATCATGCCAAACCAATGCCCGTGTGTAAACTTGTGGATCCGCTAGCAGCAACACATCCTCTTCCATGGTAAAGCGGACATACCATGAGGATGACCTCTCTAACTCTTTAAGCGACATCATCGTCTCCCATGAAGAGAGAGACACTGTTAGCATCTGACTCGGAGCCTTTTGCCGAACCCGCTCCGTCTTTACAGTTCCTTTTCATGTGCCCAGTTTGTCCGCACCCCCAGCAAACTATATCTTTCATGAAGTTCTTCTTCTTCCCCTTGCTCGCTACCAACGCTGAATTCTATGTTGAAGCACGCCCTTCACTCTTCAGCCTTCTCTCCTCAGATAGGAGTTTACCGGTAACTTCTGCAAAATTCAAGCTCTCCTTCCCATACACCAAGATCGGCTTCATGTGCTCATAGGAAGGTGGAAGAGACAAGATGAGCCTTAACGCCTTATCCTCATCTTCAATTTTAACTCCAATAGCCTCCAGCTCAGAGATGATGCCATTGAGAACACTCAGGTAATCTGAGATTTTTGCACCTTCATCCATCCGCAATGTATGAAATTGCTCCTTCAAGTACAACTGGTTTGAGATGCCCTTTGCTTGATACAACGCTTCAAGCTTTTCCCAAAGCTCCTTGGCCGTCGAAATCCCATGCACATTAGCAAGAACATTCTTCGCCAAACACAAGCGTATCGCACTTGCAGCCCTCAAATCCATATCCTCCCAATCTTCATCACTCATACTAGACTTATCAGATGCTTTGCTGGAATCTTCGGCACCGTTGGAACTACCAGACCCTGGTTTTCTCTTCAAAGCCTTGTGTAACCCAGATTGTATCAACACATCCTTGACTTGAACCTGCCACAAGCCAAAGTTGATTCTTCCATCAAATTTCTCCACGTCAAACCTCACAGGACTTGCAAACTTTGACATATCTGCTTCGCACTCTTAGCTTGGTGAACAACCGTGCAATTTTGTGAATAATGCCCACTGCAAACTTCCACCTAACCGCACCACGAACCACGCAACAATGACCTCAAACCTTGTGCTCTGATACCACTTGTTGGGAAATTCGATCCCACATTCACCTCAAGAGCAAGCAAATATACGAGAAATTAAAGAAATAAGAAAACAATCACCACAACACAAGAATTTAACGTGGAAAACTCCCAAATCGGAGAAAAAACCACGGCCCACCAGAAAAAAATCCACTATGTGAAAAATTATTACAATCACACAATAATCTCTTTCCCCGACCCCGCCCACACTCTTCCAAAACTCTCCCTAACTCACACCCTTTAACAAAAATGAATTTAAATAGAGTCAAGTACACCAAGCTTAAAGTGTCTATGACTGGGGCAAATTGAAACAAAGCCTCAGAGTCCTTAAATAGCCTAAAGACCACCAACCCCTTTGCTTCACACCCGATGTGGGACTTTTTCTTTTTCTTTTATATTGCCAAAATCCCAACAATATATATATATATATATATATATATTGGCATTGTTGGACTTTGAATCGGTCTGTTTTAATTATTTGGCGCTTAAAAATAATTTGTGCGATTTAGACTTTAAATTTAAAATTTTTTTTTCACCCCGATTAACAATTGAGATTAATCGGATTTGAATTGTAAAGAATTTTTTGACATGATGTCGCTGTTATTTTTTGGTGAAAAAAAAAAAATACGTCAAGAGGAAGTCGTCACTTAGATAATAAATTTTCCCTCAAGTTGATTGAAATGAAAAAATACGTATTTATTAAAATTTTAACAAAAGTATATATTGTTATTATTATAATGCGCAAAATAATTCAAATCGAGCAAAAAACTAGTATATAATTTATATCTATATCTATATATATATATATATATATATATTTGTACTTGATACTGAAAGTCTGAAACCATGCATTTATTGTTTTGGACTTTTGGCTGAAAACACACGTTTTTATTTTTTTCTTTCCCACTGAATATAATAAATAAATATAACGAAAGTGCATCGAGTAATTGCATCGATTAAGTTCGGTAAATAATAGTTTTGAATAATATATTTTAAAAATTAATTATTATTTTAAAAAATTATTATAAAAAATTATTAATAAGGTAAGAAAATTTTTATTATTATAAAATTACATATAAAATTTATTGTGATAAATTTTTTTTAAGATAATAAAATTTATAGATAATTATTTTTTAAAAAATTTAAAATATTAACTATTTTTTAAAATCACTCTCTAAAAAAAGTTATTTTCTTAAAATCCTAAGAGATAGAGCGAAGAAGTAAATATTTTATTAGACTAGTTAAGCAATTAGTCATTTTAAAGGTAAAATTTGAAGGATTTAGTCATAGTTTCACGAAATTAAGGATTTAGCCATAACATGTAACATAAAATGTAACATATATACATGTAGAAAAAGTAATATTAAATATAACATTACATGTAACATAAAATGTAACACATATAACATTACATGTAATGTTACACTTTTACACCTATATATGTTTCATGTAACATAAAATGTTAAATATTATGGCTAAATTCTTAATTTCGACGTTTTAGGGCTAAATTCTAAAAAATTACTCAAAAATTTGATTAAATGCCTAAAAAACTCATATTTTATTTATAGTTGTTTGGTCATTGAATTCAGTTGTTAGTTCAAAATTCACAACTTCGCTTCCTCACGACCACCTATCGTATTTATGATCACTTACTAGACATTATTTCAATATCGAAACAGAAAGTAGTACAGCCACGAAATAATTTGATTGGGACGAGTGTGTTGATATTTATACTTATAATATTACTATACTTGATAGTACGACTGATAATATATATAAGACAAGGGTCCATAATGGTAGGTGGCTACTCCTTGATTGCTCACTCAATTATTATTGTTTGATTGGTTTGAATTTGGATTCTTATATGGCATTGACAGCTAGGGAAAATTTGGTGTGTCAGAAATGAAAGAAAAAAAGAAAAAAAAAGTCTGACGTTGGGACCAAAAGTATCTATGGCAATTGAGTGTCGAATATTAAAATATGTGGTTAAACTATCCAATGCAACGACAAATTTGCCTTGTTTGGTGTCTACATTCCCCTAGTTCTTTTTTTTTTAAATTTTTTTTAATTCTAATACAATATTCTTAAATTTTAATTATTTATGGAACATCAAAATTTATAAAATCAAATCGTTCTAAAATAAAATGGTTTAGATATTTACTCTCAACAACTTAAAAATTTACCAAATTCGGAATGAGCCATATGTTATAAAAAAAAAAAAAAAAAACAAACAGCCAATGAGTCAAAAAATTTGCTAATATTTGCACTTTTAATAATGTTTGGGTTACTTCTTACTTTATATGTTAGCTTATTCTTTAATAATTGTCTATTTGATTTAAATTTTAGTTTATTGTCTTTTTACCAATTTGGAAGTAACATATGATAAGCTCAATAATGTTTGCTATTGCTGTAGAAATTTGCGTCAAAGCTAACATTCTATTTTTTTATGCATTAAAAAAAATATTATTAATTTTGCATTTGTTTCTAGATAGTAAGGACTAATTTTATCCATTCCGGTATTTTCATAATACTTTTTCTGTAGAAGTTGTAAGTTGCTACTTAATCTCGAAGGTAATTTCCTAAAAAAAAAAAAAAACTAGCAAGCTTCATTATTGATGAGTTGAGACAAAAATTTTGGGATAAATCACATTAAGTTACTCGGTAAGATGGATTTAAGGAATGAGTAGATTTTGAAGACTCAAAATTCCAGTTTAATTTAACAAATTTCAGACCCCTCTAAATTGGAGAGATTTTGAAAAGGTGTAAATTAATCCATCAAAATATTAGGTTAGAGATTGCTTGGATTACAATCCGATTAAAAAATAAATAAAATTGGACGACCATTCTCTCCTTCTTATTATACACACTCTTATAGTTTTGAACAAGCTCCTCAAGCTTGGATCAAGCACCGTTGTTATTCCTGTTGTTATCCAGGCTGGCCGGTTAAAAAAGAAATTTGTTTACGCACCTAAAACTCAGCCAAATTAACGCCTTATAAAGTCATTAACTTGCTCAAAGCTTCAATTTTCAAAACTTCTTCTAAAAGCTAGTCCATTCAAGTGAATAACGTGCTTAAAGCTGGTAATACAAGCCGTTGTTGATGAGACATATGAGTGAGGATATTTTTAAACCAATTTGAAACCACAAAGACGAAACTAAGATTCAAGTAAAACTCAGGACGATTTTGAAATTATCCCAATAAAAAGAAAAGGGGAAAAAAAAGAATATTTGTTAAAAAACGAGGAAAAATGTACTGATTTAAGATTTCAAGTAAATATTTATTTTTCAGATTTAAAGCTGGATTTGGGCTATCACATTATGGGTGAGAATTTAACATCATCAAAGCAGTCATACAGAACTAGCGTCTAGCGAGCACTGGACCATATGTCAAGCTAGTAGGAGCGGTAATAAAATAATGAAACTAGAGGCAATACCATTTATGTATACCCACCTATTGTTTGCCTATTTAATTAATTTGGAGCAAGTTGTAGCTATTTTTATCTTTGTTCAGCCAAGAAATAATAATAAATTAAATTGTAGCTATTTTTATCTTTGTTCAGCCAAGAAATAATAATAAATTAAGTTGTAGATATTTTATCTGAGCCAAAAAAAAAAAGAATTTTAAGGATTTAATCAGACTTTTGGCACTAATTTTATAAAATTAAGGATTTCACCGTAATATACGTGTAACATATGAATAACATATATAGATCATATTTATGTTTATGTTATACGTATGTTACGTATAATATATTATGTTACACATACGGCTAAATTCTTAATTTCATGAAACTATGACTCAATCCTTCAAATTTTATCTTTAAAATGACTAATTTATTAACTAGGAAAAAAAAAAGTTGTATATATTTTAACTGGTTTATAACCGAAGAAAAAAAAAAAAAGAGTCACCCACAGTCACCCAATATCTATTATATCATTTTTCTTTTTAATATCTAAGATATATTTCCTGTTTATTTGATAAATGAACAATTGGTTTGTATTTTACGATTTTGTTATTCTGATCAGTATTTTTTGCTGTGTTGAATCATGATGAGCCGGTGGACTCATTGACTATAGGTCGAGCAGCTTTTTTTTTTTGTTTTTGTTTTTGTTTTTGTTTTTTTTTTTTACTTATTATCATTTTTTTAAAAGTATTTTTAATACGTAAGTAAAAATAATAAATTAACATATGATAAAATGCAATGTGATTAAAAAATATAAGTGTTTTTACTTACACGCTGAAATTGCATGAAAGAAAAGAAAGAAAGGTTGATCTATTATTATAATCCATACGTTCATCTTTCTTCTATGCAGAAAAAAAAATATAGTACTGCAGAAAAATAATAATAGTACCAGAAACAAGCGTTTCATGTCTTGCCGCCATAGGTCGAAAAGTCGTCGCTTAATCTTCGGTGACAACTTTTGGCGACAATAGATGTCATCACCGACACCTCGTCTCTAATGCTATTTGGCGACGACATAATGCCATCGAAGATACTAGCAACGAAAAATCGTCGTCAATACTAGCAACGACAAATTATCGCTGATATATGCACGCATCATCACCGATAGGTCGTTGAGAAATGAAAGTTGACGATAATAATGGCATCGATAATTTCAACAAAAAAAAAATAGTCATTGCCGTTTGTTATTTATATTTTTAAAAAAATAAATTTATTTTTTAGATTTTCTAATAATTTATATTAAATTCACCTAAATTCAAAATTATTTTTTAATCTAATATTTGGGATCATTCTGCAATTAATACTAATAATAACGTATGAAAACCTAAAATTGATAATCTAAATATTCATATACATGTGCAAAAAAAGTAAATAAAAGACTTAAGTCACATATGATAGTAGAGTTTCTAAACATAAGGGCATAAACATAAAAGCTTAGTTCAAGCAGATAAAAACTAACAAAAAAATATATAAGGCAGTCCTAAGTTGGTGTCATGGTCATCGTCGTCGTCCATCTCATGATCAACATGCTAAGGTGGCTAGGAGCAGGTGCTGGAGGACCCATGGAGAAGCAAGGCGGTAAGTTGACAGTCGGAGCCTAAAAGTTTAGAATATTGATCTGACGAAGCTCGTCGACCATCACATGTTGCGTCAGAACAATAGAGATAGTGACATTGGCAGAACAACGGAGACAACGACGACTTTGGGTGGAAACATCGGCGTTAGTCAAAATTTACCTCAAAACACCACGAATAACCAAAAAAAAAAAAAATCCACACACACACACACTCTCACAAAATTAACCTCTAACAACAACAACTGCTACCATGGAAGGCAGTGGGTCGCTAGTGGGTTGTAGGGGCGATCTTGGTGCGGAAGGCTAGGGGTAATCTTGGTGAGGAAGGCCAGAGAGGGGGCGAGCTCGGTCGGAAAGAGGGTGATTCGGGGAGGAAGCCGAAGAATGGGAGAAGGGCCAAGCTCGGGACAAGGAGGAAGCTGGAGAGGGGCCAGGGTCGGGACAAGAAGGAAGCGGGAGAGGGAGCGAGCTCGGTGTCAGCTTGAAAGAGCTCGATATTGAAACTACAAGTATTCAGTACATCATTTCTAGAAACTTTATTCCAATTGAGAATTGCATTCTCAGAAGTTGAGCATGTCTTTTTTTCTTATGAAATAACGACTTACAGATGGCGAAATCGTCTCTTTAGTTGGCTTGCCCGATTGATTCTTCTTGAGTTATGGAATTGGTAAATGTCGTCGTGTAATAGTTACTTTTCAGATCGACGACTGGCCCCACAATTAAACCAACACAAGTCATTTCAGCGTGCTTTGTCCTCACTCACACATTTCGCAAGAAAATTTCTCAAGAGATCACGCTTCTCGAGAAAACTTCCCAAGATAATATCAGAGTCTGAAGTGCAATTGTAGAAAAGGGACGTGATGTATAGACCCATATGTGTTAAGCCCCCCAGGGACGCAAAAGGCATGCTCTAACGGGTGCACGGCCCACGCCTATGTTTTCTTCGTCTTTGCGTCATATTCTACACCCACCCCTTTGCTATTGTAGGTCCTGACGTGTAGGCCCCACACGTGTTAAGCGTCCCGGGACGTGCAAGGCACTCGCCTATGTTTTCTTCCCCTTTGTGGGTTTGTATTCTACCCCCATCCCCCTATGTTTTCTTCGCCTTTACAGGTTTGTATTCTACACCCACCCCTTTGCTATTGTAGAAAGGGGCTTAACTCGTAGGCCTGCACACGTGTTAAGCCCCCTAGGACGCGCAAGGCACCTGCTTGTGCTTTCTTCCCCTTTGTGGGTTTGTATTCTAACCACCCCCGCATCTTTACTCTTTGTATTTCTTTTTAACTTTTTACAAAGTTTTTCTATTGAATTTTTAAATTTAATCCTCAAATTTATTTTAACAACCATGTTCCATGCTAGACTCGAGGAAAAAAAATCTTACCATGGTCAGTTATATATTTTTTCCTGATTGTTTGTTTTGACACTCACTGTGTTATGTTTATTTTAATTTGAATAATTTTTTATTTTCTTATTATTAGTGTCCTATTATTGGTTTCACATTTTTTTACTTAGAAAAAATAATTATTTTTCCTCTTTTAAATTTTTATAATTTGATTTTTTTTCTTTTATTATTTTAATGATAAATAAAAAAATTTAATTTTTTAATTATTTATTATTTATTAAAATATTTAATGAAATTACTTATGTTTTTAAATTGTAATTTAACTTATTTATGAAATAAAATTAGGGTCAGTTTGATAAATAATCATTTTAGATTGTGTGCTTTTAAAAATAGTCACAGTTTCAAAAACTTTATAAACTAGCCAAAATTACTGTAAGAAATTTCTAACAATATCAAAATTACACATAAAATTGTTGTCAAAATTTTTGACACATGTTAGAAATTTTATCGAAAATTTCTAACAGTGCTAGTTTTTAAATTTTTTAAACTGTAAATATTTTTTAAAATTATTTATAAACAGTGAATATTTTCTTAAAATTCCAATAAAATTATATGTACTTCATGTGCAAAACTGATTTGAATTAATTTGGTGATAGGCAGTAGTTGCTTACCTTGCTTATGGCCTTCTGGCACATTATCCAGTAATTAATGTTTTTCCCTGTCGACGCCTATCCTGTCATTATACCGCCACTGCATCGTTAGAAGTAGGTGTGACGGATTTATTCCTGCATCTAATGTTCAAAGACCATTCAACTTCTATTATTATTTTTCCCTTCTCGATACATGCATGTGCAATTGTGCAAATTGCAATACTGTTTCTTGGGCTACGTATCATTAGTTTGAAATTTTAGATTTGACGTAAGGTTCTTTCATAATTTCAAAGGAAGCAGCTAGAATAGTGCACGATTTTTTACACTATCGATAGTGTACGGCTTATAATAATTTAAACAATATTTAAAAATAAAATTTTTTTTTGACATAAGTACATTAAATCATCTATTAGCATGTTATCCATTCATTTATCAAATTTATTCAAAGAATTATGTTTAATCGGAGATGAAAAAGATGAAAAAAGAAGTTTATCTTTTTAATTTTTTATTTGTTATTTCTTCATTTCATCTCCGATTGAACATAATTTTAGTTTCAAATTTGAGAAATGAATTGATAACTTGAAAGTAGATGTTGTAACGTATTTATGTGTAGAAAAAAATTTTAATTTATGCATTTTTAAGCTATTATAAGCTGTACACTACGGATAGTGCAAAAAATCGTGCACTATTCTAGCCGTTTTCAATTTTAAATTTTTATTAAATGGATACAATATCCTCTTTAGTGAGCATTATTCAACACAAAATTAAGGGTATAAAAATAAAATTAATGCACCATTATGTTAAAAATAATTATTTTTTAATTAATTTAAATATTGACTGTTGTAAGTGATTTTTCGTCAGTAAATGTAGCTTCGGGGCGGAGTCTCCAAGGCACATTTAATGCGAGAACAAGCCCCCAATTCTAAATGCAAAACAATGCCACGTCATCACAGGACCTACCCCCGGACGAAGGATGGATGAAGATTGTCGAAGATGACCCTCAATCTTACACCTACGAAGATGAGCAGGAAAAGCACCACCAAAGGTGGTGTCGATTTACGACAAGACCCTCGGAGAGGGAATGACGGACACGATGACCCTCAATCTTACACCCGCGAAGCTAGCCTCGGACAGAAAGTAAGGACTTCACTCAAGACGGAGGGCTCAACCCGCGAAACTGGTGACCCCCGAACGAAGATAGAGTCAACGCGTGATAGTTTAGGTCTTTCTTTCCGTTCCACTTTTCTAGCGCCGATCGTGGGACATTCTGTAACTATTCCCGTAAGACTCATGATTGTTATAACTATAAATCTCTGAGTCTTTGGGGAGAAATAACCGCACCATAACTACGCATTAAATTTAATAATTAATCCCGAGATTTATGGGATCGTGTGTTATGTTCCTTTCTTGAAACCGTTCATCTTCGCCTACATAAGGAGAGCGACGGGACTAGAGAAGGGGTTGGAGGAAGTTTACTTACAATAGATTATCTATAATAATATTTCTCAATAGACGTAAGCTATTACTCCGTAGGAGGGCTGAACCACTTAAAAATCTGTTTCTTTTAGTTTTCTGATAAAAAATTTATTGTTCATTGCCGCATCAAAACCTAGAGGTGCAGATCTCGTTATTAGTTCAAATTCTATACCAACATTGACTATTTTCATAAAATATTCATAAAAAATGACTATTTACATAATAATCTCTATAATCTTTCTCTAAGTCTAATCAATATTGATTATTTTTTAATCAATATTTAAAAAATAATAATAACAATTTTGAAAAATTAAATTATTAGCTACTAATACATGTAAAAGATCCAAAGTTATAAAAGTAAAAGTATATTATCATGTAGTTAAAAAATTATTAATTTCTTAATTAATTAAAACATTGACTTTTTTCTAAAAATATTATTAAAAAATAGCTATTTACTCAATTATTATTATTTTTTTTTGGTTTAAATGCAACGATTCTATCTTCTTACCTTTTAAAAATACAAATAGCACCCCTTTAGATTTTAGAACATACAAAAAAAAAAAAAAAAAAAAAAAAAGAAACCATCTCAGTTGAGTGTTGACTTATATGTGTTGAGTGTTAACTTTTGGATATATCTATTTTTATTATCATGAAGAATTTACTAGGTATTCTTGTCAATAAAAGTATATTGTTTTTGTAAGTTTTAAAACAAGAGTATTTTTCTCTATTTCGAAAAACTAAGAGAATTTCGTGGTATTTCAAACAAATACAATGGAGAATTATGATATTTTATATCGAAAAAATACCTATAACTTTATGTAATATCATCCTCTCTTAATTAGCTTTTCACTATTGCTAAATGTAATAGCTTTAATTCTAATATAATTATAAAGTTACGTAATTTCTAAGTTTTAACCAGACAACCTGAAGGTATATTTTTGTCAACTATGAGAACTGGGTGGGTGATTTTGGCTTTTTCCTAAAATTTAGGAATATACGAGCTTAATGCCCACACGTTGTTGTGGTTTTCTTTAGCTCTAAGTGTCTTTTTTTTTATTGGTGGTCTTTGAATTCAGAGTTGGATCGAATTGGTGGGAGTGATAGTGAAAGTATTAACGTTGGGTGATCGCCATATATTTTTGAAAAAATAATATATGTAGTCGTTCATCGGGTCTTGAAATAAATGTAAAAAATCTTTGTGTGACTCTTGAGGTGCTAAATAAAATAAATAAATAAAAACATTGTAGACAAATAATAGTCAACGAACAAATTTTATGTATGATATTTAAACGTATACGTGTTATAAGAGATAATTGAGTAAATAGTCATTTTTTGAATAATGATGTTATGATATTTTAAGAAAATAACCAACGTTTCGATTAATTAAGAAATTATTCATTTTCTTAACTATATGATGATTTGCATTCACCTCTATGTCCTTAAATCTCTTATGTATCAGGGGCCAATAACTTAATTTATAAAAAATTTCATCATTTCTTTAAAATATGAACAAGAAAATGACCCAATACTAAAAAGGTTTTTGCTACAATTCACTAAAATAATAACTTACTAAATCAATTTATAAATTAAGAATTTTTAATATATTTTAAAGCTATTTATTAGTATTAGTTTTTAATGTATAACATTATATTTTGGAGCATATTAGGAAGTGATCCAAAAAAGCAAAGAGGGGCATATTAGGAAAGGGATTGGCTACTGTAGAAGTGATCCATCTTTTCATTTGGTATACAAGAAAAGTTTTTTTTTTTTGGTTGGAAATAGTTCGAAACGACCGTGGAGGATACCGGCGTCGTTTCAGACGAAAAAAAATGCCTTTTTGACTGAGTATCAACATTTATATACAGTAGGATAAGAATAATTAAAGAGAAACTAAGTACAAAATTTTTTTAAATATATATATATCATCAATTCATAATGATCACTCAATATTGCTTTAACGTATAGGAGATTATATAGTGGTAAAGTCAAATCCGGCATCAACATTAAAAGCAGTAAAAGCCTAAATGCCTATCGAAGTCGTACCTATTTTTTTCATACCTTTTGCCGGTGATGATAAGTGATAACAAATTAGTAGAACGAGCCGGGTCTGGTGTACTACAAAGGATTTGTCATTTTTATTAATTCTTACAGATTGGATCAAACCATACTTATTCTAGTATTTAAAACTATGTTAGGTTTAAAACTTTATTTTTTTTTACATGTTAGTTTCTAAGAATTTATTTAGTTTGTGTAAATGATTTACTTTATTTTATTATACTTACCGTTTGTTTGGTTTGGCCATTTTGACCATTCCATTTCATTCATTGGGATATAAAAAATAGTTTTAAAAATAGTTTGGAATGGTTTGTAAAAATGATGTAAGAATAATTTGACTTTGTTAATTTCGAGGTGATATTCATGGTTGAGGTTTAAAAATATTGTATAATGATTTGGAAAGTTGAAAAAAATGGTTGAAAAAAAATAGAATGGTTTGGAGGATTAGAAAAATTGAAAAAAATGAAAAAAATGGAATGAAATTGAATGGATAAAATGGGTACTCCAAACAACGGGTTAACTTTTTTATATCATAAATGGATTAAAGTAACACGGGTACAATAAAACTATACAAGTGTACCCATTACTTTTACAGGCATACCTGTTAGGCTATTCTCCGACCCGTTAATATCAACGGGTTAACATTCGTAAGAAGATCATGTCATGATTGGTTATCATAATAATAAAAGAGTGGTACTACACAACCATAGAAATTGATAAAATATATATATATATATATAATATACTTAATATTGCATTTTACGTAACAGTGGATTGACACATTATTATAACTAATTTTTTTTCTCGTAAAAAATCTAGTTATATAATATTTTTCATAACAAAATGGGTAATCAAAGTTATGCAAGTTTTTCTTTCCCATCTGTTGGCCCACACTGAAGTTAATATATCAATGTCGTAGGTACGTATATTTACGCGCCTCACTGATTCACTGTAGATGGATTTTGTTCCATAAATATTGACTTCAATGCACACGGTTGCGTTGGGATGAGAACACAATAAAAATATATAAAGCAGATCTTTTTTGTTGAAGTAGGACGGGTAGATTATTCACGCATTTTATTTATTTATTTTTTTAATTTTTCTAATCTCAATATAATATACTTAAATCTCAATTATTTATACCACATCGAAATTTACAAAGTCAAATATTCTAAAATGATCCATAAATAAAGTGGGAATTTTATAAAAATAAAAATAAAAGGTGATTTTTAAGAGTGTCCGTTTTTTGGCACAATGATAATCTATATTCCATTTGTGTTGCATTTTTAATTTATATTCTAAAATTTACACTACAAACATAGAGGAAAAACAAAATGAGCACACTACTTTGAAAATATATTATTAAGTAGCACTAAAAGTGACCTTGTTTTGCAATTTTTTGTAAAAATAAAAATAAATGTTAGTTAAACCTCATACCATATCTCCATTTAATGCATTAACATGTATTGCTAAATGGTGGTGTGTTATATATCTTGCAAAAATTGTATTATATTTTGAATTTTCATTTTTTTAAAACACTATACATGCTAATTAGAACATAGCAATTAAGATGGAATTATAATTCTAAATATAGCATAGTGACAACAATATAAATATAGATTTTCATTGTTGTAATTTAGTAGTAACTATATATTATATATTAATGATTTAACCACTTTTATTTAATGTTTTTATTTAATACTTGATATAATTATTAGTGAAAATGAAAAATGTGTAATTTTTCAATTTGAGGTTTCTACGCTACACAATGACCTGTAATTTTATTCATTAAGAGCGAAGTCGGCTATATATGTTTGCTACTTCATTACTACTATTATTATTTACGCTTTCAACTTTATCAATCTCTAATATAGTAGACTTATAAAATCTAGGGGGAGATATATTACCATTTTTATTTGGGTGGAGTAGAGAAATACCTAAATTTTATATAACAATAAAAATAAATACTTAAACTTTTGAAATAATTGAGTTTCTATTCAATTTGTGTGTTACTTGCATATGCTTTTGGTAACTAAGTGAATTACTACAACTTATTATTATGTAAGTAATTAAAGTACTTGGATAGCTGGTTATAGTTTTTAAAAAATTGAATAATAACTTACATTAAGTTTTAAAAATTGAGTATTTACTTTTTTTTTTTTTTTCTGTAGAACAACACGCTTTTCAAACCTAATAAATGCTTGTCTACAGCTCTAGGGAATATTGTGTGATGTGAATGACCCTTAACCACGGTGTAGATATTGTTTGAAAGTGGTGCGATTATAAAATAAAACTAGAGGAGGCTGGTAATTAAAAGACAATTTTGTTTGTTAGAGAAAGGAAAAGAGAGAGAAAGAAAGGGAGAATTTCAAAATAAACTTAATAATTTATGTTCTAAGTGGTGTGTTCTTTTTATTCTTATTATATATTTATAATATAAATTTTATGATATAAATTAAAAGTGCAACATACACGGGATATAAATTATTGTTGTGTTAAGAATGTGACATTTCTTAAAATCCCCCAAAAGGAAAAGGTGGAGGGAGAGGCCCACTGATGCATATTCTCCTTCGATTTTCAATTATTGAAAAGTCTATTTTACTTCAAATATTAATCATTAACACATAGTAAATATATGTAAATAGTAGTGTTAGACATACAAACTCTTTTATTAACTTTTTTAATACTAACTTGCGTGCCATATTATTATTGTTGAGTGTTTATCATATTTTTAGAAATATTTGATATTCAATTAATTAAAACATAACACTTCAATTGCTACATCAGTTGGTATTAAAATATTTGTAAAAAAATTAGTATGTCTAGCATTATTCATAAGTAAAATAAAAATTTGATAAATAATTTATTCATTATATTAATTTCCTACCAAATAACATAGACGATTATTATAATTATCTCCATCATTCACACTCAATATATCTTATTAATACTATATATCTTTTCAATTTTGCATTCACACAACTAAATATACTCTTAGCTCAAAAATAGTTAAGAAAATGTTTAATATAATTTTTCTTTATAAATTAAGATTAGAATAAAATTGCGTTTTCTTGTGCAATTTATAATATAAAATATAAAAGAAGAGGGAACAGTTCATTCAATATTTCTGACAACGTGATAATGCCATATATATTTATTTTACATGCAAATAATAACTGCTCTTTCGTTTTCTAAAAAAAGAAAGAGTACGACATTGCATCGTATTGTATAACTCTAAGAGGTAAGTAGTTTATATTTATTAATGTACGTTTCTCAGTTTTATTTGTGGGAGATAGAGAGAAAAATAAAGATGAATTTTGACTTATGTTCTTATTTTAACAAATTAATAATTTATATTTTATTTGTATTATACTTTTGAATTGTATCTTTATTTTTACACTATAACATATAGAGTAAGAATTAACAAAAATATACTATTCGGGTCATAAATTATTAAGTCAGACTTAGAATGATTTTTTTTTTTTGTAATTTTTTTAAAATAAAAGAGGAATTTTGAGGAGTACCCCTCTTTTGACGCAATGCATGTTGTATTTTTTTATTATTTATGTCCCAAATTTTACACTACAAACATAGAGTAAAAACAAATAGAGCACACAAGTTAGAGCATAAACTCTTAAGTGACACTTAGAATGACCTTGTTTTGTAGTTCTCCCAAAATAAAATTTATTTAGGCCTTGGCACACTCAAGTATCTTCTTAAAAAGGCAAGAATTGCCAAACGATGTCATTTTAAATGCCACTTAATAATCTATTATCCAAGTATTGTGTTTTCTTTGCTTTTACTCTATGTGAGTAGTGTAAAATTTGAGACATAAACTAAAATTGAATTCAAAACGGGCATAGATTATTAATGCGCCAACAGAGGGGGCATTCCTCAAAATTTTCATTTTAAAAACAAATTATTTGTTTAATTGACAAATCTTATTTTTTCTGTCATGGCTTTTTGACGTTATTCTTTATTTAATTGTTTGATCTATATATATTGGGTCGGTTAGGTAAATAACCATTTTGGACTGTGTGTTTTTTAAAAAAGCCACACTTTAAAAAATTTAAAAACTAGCCATAAAATTGTAAGAAATTTCTTACAATATATACACATAAAAAAACCGTCAGAAATTTCTGACATGAGGCATAAATTTTGTAAGAAATTTCTTATTGCTAGTTTTTAAATTTTTTGAAACTGTGGCTATTTTTTAAAATCATTTTGTAAACAGTGGCTATTTTCTTAAAATTCTCATATATATTTATGAACAGGGACATATATAGAACTTTAATGAGAATTTAATTAATGGGGACAAAACAGTAAGAGTAGGGTACCTTACGGTAGACAACGATTCTTAATCGTCTCTACTACATAATCATCCAAAACAATAATCTTGTTATTTTGATAAATTAATTATTTCAAATATTAAACTTATTCACTCAAAATAATATTATATAAAAATATAAATTAAAATAATAGTGAGCAAATGGATATTAAAGAAAAGAAATTCAATAATTTGTTAAGTAAATTCAAATATTTTAAAATTTTGAAGGGTCAAATATGATTTTTTTAATATTAGGTCAAATTAAAGATTTTAAAAAATCATTTTAACTGCGATTATTTTAAAAATTATTTTACACGCGCGGAGGGATTCTTTGATGGGTTTGTTTATTAGTAGAAAATAATTTTTGATGTATGATTTATTTATTTTTTTTAAGATGTAGAGTTTACTAAACAAGTATATGAGATGATTCAAAATTGTTTCTCACAAAAGAAATAAATAAAACCCACCATAAAATTTCCCTTTTACAAGATGATAAATTATATAGAAATAGAATAGTGTATTTCTTTACGATAATATTGTATTTTAAGACATTTTATTTTAAATCTCCCCCACTTCTATTTACTATAAGAAGATGGCTTCCTTCTAGCTAACGTTGCGCCCATAACAAAACACAGTTAATCAAACATATGGCGTCTCTCTCCCTTACACTACCTCTTATTGCCAAAACTTCCTTCTCTTCCTCTTCTCATAACAAATCCCAAACTCCCCGAATCTCAAAGCCTAAACCAAACCAACCAATCTCCCGTCGACACTCATTCTCATGCAAAGCCAATGATAATATTGATGATAACAGCCCAAACCCTAACGACGTCGTTCAGCCTCCTCTCCCCAGACTCGACCGCAGAAACGTGCTGCTAGGCCTCGGAGGCCTATACGGCGCCGCGAGCCTCGCCGCCGATCCTTTCGCCATCGCCGACCCCATCCTCCCGCCGGACCTGTCCAAATGCAGCACTCCCGACCTCCTCCCGGGAGGAGTCGTGACCGAATGCTGCCCCCCATACTCCCCGAACGCCGTCGATTTCCGCCCGCCGCGTTGGACCGGCCTGCGCGTCAGGCCAGCCGCGCACGCTGTGGACCGCGACTACGTCGCCAAGTACGAGAGAGCGCTGGCGCTCATGAAGAGCCTCCCCGACGACGACCCTCGGAGCTTCAAGCAGCAGGCCAACGTCCACTGCGCCTACTGCAACGGCGCTTACGACCAAGTCGGGTTCGGAGACCTCGATCTCCAGATCCACAACTCCTGGCTCTTCTTCCCCTTCCACCGCATGTACCTCTACTTCTACGAGAGAATCCTCGGCAAGCTTATCAACGACCCCACATTCGCTATTCCCTTCTGGAACTGGGACGCTCCTGGTGGCATGCAAATGCCCGCCATGTTCACTAAAAACCCTAACTCTCCTCTCTACGATCCGCTCCGGAGCATCGCGCACCAGCCGCCGTACCTCCTCGACCTCGACTACGACTACAAGAACAAAGCCAACAACACCATCAAGCCCGACAACGAGCAGATAGCCGAGAATATGGCCACAATGTACCGCCAGATGGTGTCGGGTGCGAAAATACCATCGTTGTTTTTCGGCGGGGACTACCGCGCCGGCGACCCGATAGAGAACTCTCCGGGCACGATCGAGAACACTCCGCACACGCAGATCCACGTCCTGAGCGGGTCGGAGAAGGATAGGCAGCCGAACGGGGAGAACATGGGCAACTTCTACTCGGCGGGTCGGGACCCGATGTTCTACTGCCACCATGGGAACGTGGACAGGATGTGGAGCATCTGGAAGACGCTGGGCGGGAAGAGGAGGGACATATCCGACCCTGACTGGCTCAACGCCGCCTTCTTGTTCTACGACGAGAACGCCCAGCTCGTGCGTGTCACCGTCAAGGACAGCCTCGACACCAAGAAGCTTGGCTACGTCTACGAGGACGTCAACATCCCCTGGCTGTTCCGGAAGCCCCGCCCGAAGAGAAACAAGTACAAGAAGCTGCTCCACTCCCTCGGCATCGCGCGCGCGGCGGCTGGGACGCGGCTGGCTCTCGCCGACTTCCCCGTGACGCTGCTGGACTCGCCGGTCTCGGTGGTGGTGCCGAGGCCGAAGAAAGGGAGGAGCGAGGAGGAGAAGGAGGAGGAAGAGGAGGTGCTGGTCATTCAGGGCATCGATTTCGACCGCGAAGTGGCGGTGAAGTTCGACGTGTACCTCAACGACGAGGACGAGGGCGCCGGGACGACGACGCCCGACAAGACCGAGTTCGCGGGGACGTTCGGGAACGTTCCGCATAAGATCAAGAGCGGCGGGCAGAGCCAGAAGGTGTCGCTGAAGTTGGGCATAACGGACTTGTTGGACGACATCGGAGCCGACGACGACGACAACGTGGTGGTGACTCTGGTGCCGAGGACCGGAGATCCTGTCTCCATTGATGGCGTCAGTATTATTTTGGCTTCTTGAAGTACTTGCAGCTATAATGTGGGCAATAATATAAAGGAATGTTTGCCATGATGTTATGCATGTTTTTTTTTTGTTGCCAAAATTGAAGTATGTTTGTTTCATCGTCGTTTAGTTATGAGTGTGTACTTTAGTCTGGACGAGATGTAGTACTACTATGCTATAGATCGTTCATTTGCAATAAAATAAAATTTATGTTGTCTTTTTGTAGTTCGCTATTTATTGTATAAGTATTGATCATGAATTAATTATTTCAATTGTATGATTTCTGAATTTGGACGAATTCACAGTGTTTTCAGTTAATGATAAACTGTACAAATTAAACAATAAATTAGAGATAAAGAAAGCACGCATTTGACGCATATATTATTAACTGTGAATATATTCAGTGTTTTTGGTAATATCTAAATAGGAGAATGACAAAAATCAAGGTGTACTTAATATTAAATTAAAGAGTTTTTTAAGGATTTAGTCAAAACTAATTTTTTAGGGATTACCCATAATTTTAGAAATTTAAGAAATTAGCCATTTTTATTTTTTATTTTATCATTGTCGATGAAATTTTTGATAATGGTGGGTTTGGATTACTTTTTTTAAATTGAAGGAGCTACATTTTAAGAGATTTTTTATTTGATTTGGACAGGTTTTTGAAGTAATTACCATGGATACTTATGTCTATTAATGTATTTAATGGCTATTTTTTTAATTTTGATATTCTAGGGATAAATCCTTCAAACTTTACCTTTAAAATGACTAATTTCTTAGTTGGCTCCTTAATTAAAAGTAAATGTTATATGGATTTTATTTTACATAAAAAATTTGATCTCATGCAACATTTTCTATTTAGGTTTACAATTTACAACATTATTGTATGTTATTCAACTTTTTTCATCAACAAATTACTATGCTATCTATATTTTTCCTATTGTCTTTTTCATTTATATAAAAATAAGGGACAGTTCAGTCCAATTAACAACTAAAAATGACATGATTCGCAAATTTTCTTTGGGTGTATTTGATAATACTTTTTTTTTTGTTTTTTTAAACAAAATAGTGCACTTTTATTTTAAAAAAATGCTTTTGATAAATCTGGTTTTTTTTTTAATTGGAAACATATTTTCACAAATAGAGGAAACAAAAAATTCTTGTTTTCAAATTTTTTTCAACAAAACATCAAATCTTAATAGCTATTTTGTGTTTTTTCTCAAATCTACACTCTCATCATACTCCATCTTTATATTTTTCATCTTTTCACTTCCTCTTTATCATTTACAAAATATTATTTTGTGGCTTTTGTTTTCAAAAATAAGTAACAAATAGTGATTATTAAACATGTTTTACGTTTTTAAAAATTTTGAAAACAAAATAGCAAAAACACCTTTAAATTTTTGTTTTTAAAAACAAAAAACAAAAATATTATCAAACATAGTCAAAAGTAAGTGGTATTTTTCAAAATATGTTGTTCAAAAATAATATTTTTCAAAATTTTTCACTATTTAATGGACTAGTGCTTACTAGACTAGACTGACTAAGCACAGATGCTCTTGTCGCGGTACGTACGATAGGCCCCATTAATTAATATAAAACTTACAATATGTAGAGGATAGGTAGTACCGAAAGATAAGAGCAAGCTAAACCAAAAGGTAAATAGAAAATATGAGAAGCTACATAAAATTTGACATCAAACGATTTTCTTTTTCAAAATTTTAATCTTGTGGTTGTAGTAGCAACCACAAACACAAATTTACGACAGCCGACAGGTTTCTCTAGTGTTTCTTTCGCTATATGAACTACTTATAGATAAGAATTTAGATCCATTATCTTTTTTTTTTAATCTCTTTCTCTCTATCTCTTTAATAAATTACTTTAAATTCTACATATATGATTAATATTTTTATATTTTTTAAAACTCTTTTAATGAGTTGTTATGATAGCATTGAAAGAGATAAAGAAAATGGATAGAAATGGGATAGACGATTTGGGATCTATAGATTATCGCTAAATGGTTTTTTTTTTTAGATAATAAAAGGAACTCAGAATTATAAACCTATATATATATGGACAAAACTGACATACGTACGCCTCACTAGCTTTCTTTGCTTAAACAAACAGTACTTAATCTGAATTAAATATAAACTCCTAATTACTTTTCGATCGGAAAGAAAATATTGAATAACCATTACAACACTGACATACGTACGCCTCACTAGCTTTCTTTGCTTAAACAAACAGTACTTAATCTGAATTAAATATAAACTCCTAATTACTTTTCGATCGGAAAGAAAATATTGAATAACCATTACAACACTAAAAACTCCGATTGATTGTGAGCGCAAAATTGACAGTACGAAACACATATAGCTTACAATATATAGTTGATATCAAACACAACAATAATATTCTTTTTATATATTAATGCAAAAGAACGAGCTAGCATATAATACTATCTCTCGTCCAAACTAAGGTACACACGTAATAATTAAACGATGATAGGCAAGCAAACAAACACATACAAGAAGTGGCTATGGCCTTATTTAAATCCACATTGATTAGCTGCAATTAGTACTTCATTTAACCAAAATAATACTGACGCCATCAATGGAAATAGGATCTCCGGTCCTCGGCACCATAGTCACCACCACATTGTCGTCGTCGTCGGCTCCGATGTCGTCCAACAAGTCCGTTATGCCCAATTTCAGCGACACCTTCTGGCTCTTCGCGCTGTTCTTGATCTTGTGGGGAACGTTCCCAAACGTCCCCGCGAACTCGGTCTTGTCGCGCGTCGTCTTCGCGGCGCCCTCGTCCTCGTCGTTGAGGTACACGTCGAACTTCACCGCCACTTCGCGGTCGAAATCGATGCCCTGAATGACCAGCACCTCCTCTTCCTCCTCCTTCTCCCCCTCGCTCCTCCCTTTCTTCGGCCTCGGCACCAGCACCGAGATCGGCGAGTCCAGCAGCGTCACCGGGAAGTCTGCGGGAGACAGCCGCGCCCCAGTCGCCGCGCGCGCGATGCCGAGGGAGTGGAGCAGCTTCTTGTACTTGTTTCTCTTCGGGCGGGGCTTCCGGAACAGCCAGGGGATGTTGACGTCCTCGTAGACGTAGCCAAGCTTCTTGGTGTCGAGGGAGTCCTTGACTGTGACACGCACGAGCTGCGCGTTCTCGTCGTAGAACAAGAAAGCCGAGTTGAGCCAGTCAGGGTCGGATATGTCCTGCCTCTTCCCGCCCAGCGTCTTCCAGATGTTCCACATCCTGTCCACGTTCGCGTGGTGGCAGTAGAACATCGGGTCCCGACCCGCCGAGTAGAAATTGCCCATGTTCTCCCCGTTCTTCTCCTTCTCCGAACCGCTCAGGACGTGGATCTCCGAGTGCGGAGTGTTCTCGATCGTACCCGGTGAGTTCTCTATCGGGTCGCCAGCGCGGTAGTCGCCGCCGAAGAACAGCGATGGCACTTTCGCACCCGACACCATCTGGCGGTACATCGTGGCCAGATTCTCCGCGATCTGCTCGTTGTCGGGCTTGATGGTGTTGTTGGCTGTGTTCTTGTAGTCGTAGTCGAGGTCGAGGAGGTACGGCGGCTGGTGGACGGTGCTCCGGATCGGATCGTAGAGAGGAGAGCTAGGTTTAGTGAACATGGCGGGCATTTGCATGCCACCAGGAGCGTCCCAATTCCAGTAGGGAAGAGCGAAGGTGGGGTCGTTGATAAGCTTGCCGAGGATTCTCTCGTAGAAGTAGAGGTACCAGCGGTGGAAGGGGAAGAAGAGCCAGGAGTTGTGGATCTGGAGATCGAGGTCTCCGAACCCGACTTGGTCGTAAGCGCCGTTGCAGTAGGCGCAGTGGACGTTGGCCTGCTGCTTGAAGCTGCGAGGGTCGGAGTCAGGGAGGCTCTTCATGAGCGCCAGCGCTCGCTCGTACTTGGCGATGTAGTCGCGGTCCACAGTTTGCGCGGCTGGCCTGACGCGCAGGCCGGTCAGGCGCGGCGGGCGGAAATCGACGGGGCTCGGGGAGTACGGCGGGCAGCATTCCGCCACGACTCCTTCCGGGAGGTCGTCGGGAGTGCTGCACTTGGACAGGTCCGGCGGGAGGATGGGGTCGGCGATGGCGAAAGGATCGGCGGCGAGGCTCGCGGCGCCGTATAGGCCACCGAGGCCTAGCAGCACGTTTCTCCGGTCGAGTCTGGGGAGAGGAGGTTGGACGACGTCGTTAGGGTTTGGGCTGTTATCATCAATATTATCATTGGCTTTGCATGAGATTGAGTGTCTACGGGAGATGGGTTGGTTTGGATTAGGCTTTGAGATTCGGGGAGTTTGGGATTTGTTATGAAAAGAGGAAGCGAAGGAAGTTTTGGCAAGAAGAGGTAGTGTAAGGGAGAGAGAAGCCATGTTGATAAACTTAGTCTGGATTGGGTACGACGTTGGAATCCATCTTTTTATAGAGCAAAGAAGTGGGGATTTAAATATATAAAAATAAAAAAAATAAAAAAAGAAGAAGAAAATTCGTGTGAGTTTTACGTAAATTCTAGTTTTGTCTATGTATTTATTTATCTGAATTTTTAAATAATCCCATAATTCTATAATCTAATTTAAAATTATCATTTATCTTAAATCCGGTCAAAATTAATGCGTGAAAAGTTGTTATTACCTACGAAAAGATGAAAAACAAAATTCTTTGACACTTTTCTTATGCCTTGTTTGCTCCACTTATCCCCAACGTTTCATTTCATTGTTTTTTTTTCAACTTTTCTATTCTCAATGCAATATCCTTAAGGGAAAATACCATAAATGACCCCTGAGTTTTTGGGTAATACCAAGATACATCATTCAGTTTACTATAATTCCTTAGTCACCCTTAAGTTTACAAATTCGGTTCAATTTTAACCCCTGCGTTGACTGAGTGTTAAAAAATGATGCAAAATGTCAATAATACCCATATATAAAACTACATCGTTTTTGCTTAATATCAATAAACTCATAAGATATTTTTTTATTCTTGCAACCAAACACTAAGTTTCAATCAAAAAAAAAAAAAAAAAACAACACCACCACCACCACCACCAAACAATATTGACTGTTCAACAAATTCAGAAATTTTTTTTTTTTTGAGAAACGTAAACCTCCGTCGACCGGCCGACCCCAGCCTCCCGTGTCCGCCTCCGCCCCCGACCCAGCCTCCGCCCTCGACCCCAGACTCCCGCCTCCGCCTCCGCCCCTGACCCCAGACTCCCGCCTCCGCCTCCGCCTCCGCCCCTGACCCCAGCCTCCGCCCCCGACCCAGCCTCCGCCCCCGACCCCAGCCTCCGCCCCCGACCCAGCCTCCGCCCCCGACCCCAGACTCCCGCCTCCGCCTCCGCCTCCACCCCTCGACCTCCAAACCCCGCTTCCCCCACCAAATCCCCAGCCTCCGCCGACGAAACCCGCCTCCGCCGACCCTCGACCTCCAAACCCCGCTTCCCCCACCAAATCCCCAGCCTCCGCCGACGAAACCCGCCTCCGCCGACCCTCGACCTCCAAACCCCGCTTCCCCCACCAAATCCCCAGCCTCCGCCGACGAAACCCGCCTCCGCCGACCCTCGACCTCCAAACCCCGCTTCCCCCACCAAATCCCCAGCCTCCGCCGACGAAACCCGCCTCCGCCCCCGACCCAGCCTCCGCTCACGCCCACGAACCCCGCCTCCGCCCCCGACCCAGCCTCCGCCCACGCCCACGAACCCCGCCTCCACCTCCTCCGCCTCCCCCTCCTCCGCCTCCCGCCTCCGCCCCCGATCTCTCGGCCCTCGTCTCCGCCTCACGAACCCACGCCTCCCGCCTCCCGCCTCCCGCCTCCACCTCCAACCCCGAACCCCGCCTCCCCACGACCCTGATCTCCCGACCTCCACCTCCAACCCCGAACCCCGCCTCCCCACGCCCTCGAGCCCTAACCCCCACCTCCGCCGCCGACCCACGACCCCCCGATCTCCCGACCTGCTCGTGACCTTAAGTTTTGCTTGTTTGTTAGTTTGTTTTTTTTTTTTTTTGGTTTGTTTTTAGTTTTAGGATTTAGGGATTGGGTTATTGTTAAACTGGAATAGTTGATTTGGCAATTCTAGTACTGGATAAATGACATGGCAATAGGGGTAGTTGTGGAATTATTAAAAATATTCACAATTTTTTCAACGCCAAGTCAACAGAGGGGTTAAATTTAAACCGAATTTAAAAACTTAAGGATGATTAAGGAATTATAGTAAACTGAAGGAGGGGTATTGGTATTACGCAAAAACCCAGGGGTCATTTATGGTATTTTCCCTATCCTTAAATCTTAACTATTTATACCAAATCAAAATTCGTAAAGTCAAACTATTCCAAAATGAAATAATGTGGATGTTTACCCCAACCAACCTATTAAATATTTTTTCTACCTTTCTCCTTTTGTATGGAATATGGACTTTGGTTTTTGTTTAGCATAATTTGTATATTTTTGTTTTAGAGGAGGGGTAGTTTTGTCATTTTTGAAAGAAATTAAGTATTTGTTAACGCAAATTTTAGATCGGGCATATTTTTATACTGATTTGAAGAATTGTGAGATTGTTTCGGAATTGGTTATTTGGCGCAGCCTAATTAAAGTTTTAGTCTCACTAACCCCATGTTTGCATTCACCATTTGAATGACTTATTATTATTCTCATTTTGAAAAATTGTCAAAGATGAGTCATTTTCAAATCATCCAAATAGTTTGAAAAAATTTGCAAACCATTTTCAATCCAGTCAAATGGTTTGGACCATGTGAAATGTTTTCTTTTGACTCATTTCTATTTTTCT
Organism: Boehmeria nivea var. tenacissima; assembly: GCA_018132145.1. Lineage (NCBI taxonomy): Eukaryota > Viridiplantae > Streptophyta > Magnoliopsida > Rosales > Urticaceae > Boehmeria > Boehmeria nivea. The sequence continues at coordinate 6,813,270 of CM030877.1, read as the reverse complement.
TATTTTCTTAATCTCAATGCAAAATGCTTGAATAAATCTTAACTATTTAAATAATCTCAAAATTTGAAAAGTCAACAACCATTTTAAAATGCTCATTTGAATAGTTTGCTCAAATAAAAATTAATAATATACCTTCCAAAATGGTCATTTTTTTTTCCTTAATTGAGCAAAATTGTTTTGGTTGTAATTCGAAGCTACTCCAAACAAAAAGAAAATTGCATTTTACAGTGTATAGTGTATGCAACCAATAGCACATTTTGGTGCACCGTGTATGTTCATCATATTATATATTAGAGTATACAATAATTTTGTGTTTTACATGTTCAAGGAGAGATTTTTGTTTCTTTTCTTTTGTTACTTTTAGGGTTGTTTTCTTATGATTTTCTTGTAATTATTTATTTTTTTAATGTTATTTGAATTGTTTTAAAAGAGAAATTATTATGAGATGGTCAACCTAGTTGGTAAGTCTATATTCTCTCGTACGTAGACCAATCTCGTTGGGATATGTTCCTATTACAATTTATTTTCATTCAAATATATATATATATATATATATATATATATTGTTGGTGTATAATTTGAACCAACGACGAGATCCGCACCTCTAGCGTGTGATGCGGCAATGAAAAATAATAAAAGTTTTTAAGTAAATAATCACACGGAGAAGTATAAAGTGGTTCGGCCCTCATGGAGAGTAATAGCCTACGTCCACTGTGTTTTTGATATATTTGTCATTGAAAGTATATCCCTCTCTCCTCTCCCAACTGTCACTACTCCTACTCTTATAAGCGAAGAAGAGAGCTACAGTTGGGAAAAGACAAAATGTCAAATCCCCTAAGTCACGGGTTTAATTCACCTAATAAAGCTGCCCACCTGCCGAGAGCAGTTAACCTGACTGCGGCAGGATAAGTCTGTCGCTACAGTGAATTCCCTGCCCGAGGGAGAATAATTGAGATCTGTGATCCCTCGGTCCAACGTTCTATGACCGAGGGTCGATGACTCCGAGGGCCGAGTCTCCGTCGAATGGTCCTTCCTTCGTGGCAAACCCCTTCGGGGGTATACCGCCTTTGAGGACTTTGTCGTGAAATGTTGGTCCTTCACCAGGAAGGCTTTCTGGAAGAATGGAAATTCTTTTCTTGTAATGTTTTTCCTCCGGGGGCGTAGGATCGGGGATCATCTTCGATAATCACCTCCTGTCCTTTCTCTGAAGAGCGCTCCCACGGAGGGGTGACTTTCGCTTGGTTTGGTGGAGTCGGGGTTTCTGGATTTCTTGAAAATGAATTGGATACCGCCCTTGGACTTACTGTGTGACGAGAAATCACTGACAACATCTGCCCCCCAATCCCAGCGGCGCGATTCGTGTTGCTTGGGATTCTTCTTGATCGAATTCAATTTGCTGGGAATGCATCTCCTGCCGCGAAGGAAGCCTCGTGGAAGCAACTTCAGCTGCACCGAATCTTGGTGGCCTAGTATGAAAGTAATCCCGTTGACGGAGAAACGAGGTCTAATTCCTCCGGAACCAGACGTTCCTCTAATCCTTGATTCCTCTGATAGGGAAACGGTGCTTGATCCCTACGGGAACAATTGTCCTTCTGGCCCTGGATCTTGTTGACTCCGGTAACATCTCGATCCTCGCTCCGCCGGAGAAGCTCGTCCGTGCTTCTTTTAATGGTGGAACACCGTGGTTACCTATAAAAGAGATCATTGGTTACTCGAAGTATAAGGTTTAAAGTGTAAATACTACCTTCTTCACGCTGTGACCTCCGACTATATGATCCAATCCCTCCGGGACTATCCATATAGTCGCTCGTCGTGTCCTCTACGAGGACTACAACTCGTCTGAGTCATGCTCTCTCCGAGGGTTATACCTAGCAAACTATACGATTAGACATCAGATTGGAACCGGAGTATACCTCCTTGAATGCACTGTTTAGTCGCAGGTTGTTCCTTCTCCGAAGGATTATCCCGAACCAGGCTTCTTCGGGGGCGTACTCGGTTAGATCTTGTATTCATCGAGATTTGCTAGTACCCCATTGCTTGCAGCGGTTCCCGGTGCTTTTGAATGGGGCAGGACCTTTTGTCTTAACACACCGGCGGTTTAGACCTTCTTTCGAGAGATTCTAGTCCCTTCCGCCTCGGAGTTCCTCCTTTGAGCGCGCCTAGATCTTCTTCCTTCTACGAAGGATAGAATGGTTCTAGGAGACATTTGGCCCAACTTCCCAAGTTAATCTTTGAAGAAGTTCTCATCGAGAGAGAAACCTGACAAGATTCATCTTTCGGCGGTGGGAAGCCTCAGCGAGTAAAATCTACGCGAACCTTTCGGAATTCTCACGTTCTAGTTTCGCTCGCCTTCGGGGTAATTTATAGAGCACATCTATTTCTTTCTAGTGCCCCGGGGGTCCCCAAGTGATCTGAAGACTCCGCGGTCAAGAAGAGCCGTTGAGTGATGCTTATAGGATTCATCCGCTTCGCGGTTCCATCCTTTACACATCGAGTTTGCGGTCTTGGCCAGCTAACTGGCTACGCGGCAAGATCCCTCCGGAACCTTACCCCGCGGACAACTTCTGATCGCGGGCGACTCAGTTGCCGTCAGATGTACTTTGGTGGTCAATCGAGCCGTCTCTTCGTTTTGGCACGCCTGAAGCTATGCCCGGAGTACCCGAGGGTGCTCCGAGTTAACAAAAGAGTATTGGCCGTAATGTACTGGGCGATGAGCGAAAACGACGGCGTTTGGTGAGTGAGCAAGAGGGAACTGTCGTTGTGGCGACCGTTTTTCTCGCCAATCTCCTGTTCAGGCGAGATTCGCGGGTCTGGCGGTCTGCCCTGGTAGCAGAGGCACCTTCTCACTCGACTCCGATAGCCCCTTTGGGGGCTAGTGCTATGCCTGTTTCTCGCCGGCTTGCTTTGAGCCATGCACGACGCGTACGAGGACATCCCGTGCCTGGCCGGAAGGTGCGGCTTCCTCTCCTTGAGATGCCCTGACTACATCGGCTGTGGTCAGAGACCTCTGGTTTGTCTTCCCCCAAACCCTCTCTCCTGCGCCATTGGTCTACGACCAAAAGACACACTTTGGGGTGCATTAACAACGGGGGCAAGGAAGAAGTGGGAGAGGCGAGGCTTAACTTTCGCAGTCCTCCGGACTGCAGCCGTTCGTGAAACTGGGTCACCGTCTGGCGTCGTGATCACTTGGGGCGGCGTTCCGTCTGCGACGGAGCATGCCTCAGTGATTCTCGGAGGTAAAGACCCAGCTCGCCTTATGCGGAAAGAGTATAACTCCTTGGTTGGTCGGGATCTTCCGGTTTGGGCCATTAATGGATGTGCCTCTGTGCCTCTGGGCTTCCGGAAGGTCCACCGCCAGTCCTCCGGGAGGTTTACTGTTAGATCTCCACCTGTGATGGCGGCCGGCTTGAGCGTGTCCCCCACCGGGTGGTTGGCTTCGGGTCTCTTTCGGAGAAGCCCTCGGCAACCACCACAGCGGCGGCCTGTTCCCCTTTGTCCGGATCCACGCCTGGAGCTCGTCCGTTCATCCCCTGCCGGTGATGAACTGCGGATGTTGGTGATGATGAGCCGAAGATCTTCACCATGCTGTTTCATCCAGGACCTGGGGTTTTGGACGCTCTTTCTTTTACGCTAACTATCACCCAACTTGGGATATATGGGGTTTCTTTCCCGTTTGTCTGGTCGTCGGCGCCATGATCTCCGATCATAGGTGACGATGAGACTCCCGGAAAAAAGCTTGGAAGAAAACTGGAATGGAAAGGCTTGCCCGGAGGTTCGGGCCGCCCTCCTTCTAGCGCCAATCTGTTGGTGTATAATTTGAACCAACGACGAGATCCGCACCTCTAGCGTGTGATGCGGCAATGAAAAATAATAAAAGTTTTTAAGTAAATAATCACACGGAGAAGTATAAAGTGGTTCGGCCCTCATGGAGAGTAATAGCCTACGTCCACTGTGTTTTTGATATATTTGTCATTGAAAGTATATCCCTCTCTCCTCTCCCAACTGTCACTACTCCTACTCTTATAAGCGAAGAAGAGAGCTACAGTTGGGAAAAGACAAAATGTCAAATCCCCTAAGTCACGGGTTTAATTCACCTAATAAAGCTGCCCACCTGCCGAGAGCAGTTAACCTGACTGCGGCAGGATAAGTCTGTCGCTACAGTGAATTCCCTGCCCGAGGGAGAATAATTGAGATCTGTGATCCCTCGGTCCAACGTTCTATGACCGAGGGTCGATGACTCCGAGGGCCGAGTCTCCGTCGAATGGTCCTTCCTTCGTGGCAAACCCCTTCGGGGGTATACCGCCTTTGAGGACTTTGTCGTGAAATGTTGGTCCTTCACCAGGAAGGCTTTCTGGAAGAATGGAAATTCTTTTCTTGTAATGTTTTTCCTCCGGGGGCGTAGGATCGGGGATCATCTTCGATAATCACCTCCTGTCCTTTCTCTGAAGAGCGCTCCCACGGAGGGGTGACTTTCGCTTGGTTCGGTGGAGTCGGGGTTTCTGGATTTCTTGAAAATGAATTGGATACCGCCCTTGGACTTACTGTGTGACGAGAAATCACTGACAACATATATAAAATACAAATTTTGTAATCTAGTACGAGAGAAAATCCTTTATTTTTGTATTATCGACTACAATGTCTAATTAAGATAATTTTTTCTTCTGTGTTAGATAACATTTTAGACAACACACAAATTATATAGTTTTATACATATACACAATACAATCCAATATAGTATATAACACATATAAACCAAATGTGCCCTAAGAGTATTCCTCTATTATAATAAGGGTCAGTTAAGGATTTAACCATTTTGCAATATATATTTTAAAGATATAGCCAACGTTTTGAAATATTAGCAAAATAACCATCAGGTCAATATCTAAAAATTTATGAATAAAGAAATAAATTTTGTGACTAAATAAATATAATAAACAGTCATAAAATTTGTGACTATAGTCCCAAAATTTCAAAAAATTTGAAATAAACACAATAAAAAATTTAAACATCCATTAACAAAATAACCAACTTACAAATAAATGATTGCCTATACAACCAATTTCATAAAACTTATTACTAAATAAAAAAATCTTATAAATAGCAAAAAAAAAATATGCAGCCAAAGAAATCATAAATTTCATGACTAGAGAGACAAATATTAGATAATATTGTCTGCAACAAACAACAAAAATAGAATTAAAAAAACTAATGACTGCAGTTTCAAAAATCTAGACACGAATGTATGGCTATTTTGCTAATAAAAGCAAACATTGGCTAATTGTAAAAACTAGATATAAAAATATGACTATTTATTTAAAAAATCGTTAAAATAAAGGGCTGTTCTACAATACTCTATTTAATGGTGTGCTAATATAACACTAAAAAAAATGTGTAGTAATAATATTAATGTGTGTAATAATAATTCTTTACATCTCTGTTAATTTTATTGATAGAACATCAATAGATACGAAGCACTATAGACTTAGCCTATAATGAAAGAGTAAACACTCACTAAAAAAATTCACGTTAACAGTCGCATTGTCAGTTTTGCTTTGCGTTTAAGAAGTGACTACTAAAAAAAAAGGTCGATAAAAAGGTTCCTTCTTGTACGTAGGTTCTTTAAGGATAGTTAAGGCAGCAAATATAGGTAATATATTTATAACTACTTTTTGGATTCGATCTCTAAAGAGCTCACAAAAAGGTTAGTAACAAATATAGTCTTTTAGGACCATTATTTTTATAATTGTTCAAAATTTAAAACATGTATTAAAATTATTCATAGTAAGCATAAAAATAACTATAGTGAGTTAATGACTATAGTCAATTTAGTTTTTAATAAATTTGTAATTATAATCCTTATTTGTGATCTATGAAGTTTTATAGATAAAAATGTGTCGTACTACATATATTTTAGGTTTTTTTTTAAATTGGAAACAAATTTTAAAAAATAGAGAAAACAAAATTTTTTTGTTGTCAAAATTTTTTAAACAAAACCATCATATTTTAAGAAATTTTCCGTGTAGTTTCTCAATTCTATACTCTTTCTATACTTCATATTTACATTTTTTTATACTCCCTCTTTATCAGTTATAAATTATCATTTTATATTTTTCGTTTTTACTAACAAATAATAAATAGTGATTATCAAACATATTTTGTGTTGTTAAAATTTTGAAAACAAAATAGTAAAAATTCTTTCAATTTAAAAAAAATAATAATAATATAGAAAGAATAGTTATCAAATAGCTATTCATTCAGCACGTGAATTTTCTGCCAATTTCTATCTGCAATTCTAGCTGGCCTGACATTGGTAGGCCTTATCATGCAATTATTTCATACAATTACCTGTTATATACGACTTTCATAAATATAAATACATGATGTTGCTACATCATGAATGCATGATTTTTTGCTCCCTGATTATTGTACGAAAAGTAATAAATACTCCCTCAGTTTTATTTTTTATTTTTTGCATGATTTTTATTAATATCTTTTGTTTAAACATCATGTTTATCTTTCGCCAAACAAATATTCGCTTAATCTCGACGAAGCTCCCTTTTAACTCACAAATCCGTTCTCTTTGGATTGCCAGCATTTTTGCCTTAATTTGAGAGATTTGAAGTTCAAGAAACAAGCAGATTTTTGAAGGTGAAAGAGCGAATATATGGTTTTCTAAATTGTGGATTTTATGATTAGTTCAGGGGGCACCAATGCAAAATACTCTAAAACAAAAATAGTATAATTAATTCTAAGAAAGACAACATCCAAACAGAGGTTAAAAATAATTTGAAAAATCCTATATGATCTACCCATTATTGTGCCTCGTTAAAATCTTTTTGCAAAAAAATCCAGACGAAAGAAAAAGAGTGCATGACGCAAGATCCCCAACTAGAAATTAAATTTGTAAAAAGAAAGGTCCAAGTGGTCTTTATAAGCAGCTGTTGCTAAATTATACGGAATGTCCATCCACCAAGTTTGAAGTTGTAAGGAAGAAGCATTTGAGGCGAGTCTGTTTTAACATTGTTCTCGATACATGTGAGAGACCACCAAATTCATCTTTTTGGCATTATGGATTGCTCTAATCAAACGGTTATGAAGGAGCTAGAGAATTTTGCTAATTCCATTGTTGATAAGATTAACCACATATATAGAATCCGTTTCCATCCAAATATTGCTCCATTTAAATTCTAAAGCTTTCTCGACAACTATAATAAACTCTATCATCTTTGCATCGAAAGCAAAACAAGGCCACAAGAAATGCATGCTTTATTGAATCCCAGAGAAGTCCTAAAAATGCCCCAACATCCACTTGGGCTCAGAAAACCAAGAGTAGATCCATTTATATTGAATTTAATCCAACGTGAGAGGAAAATTCTAACGAACTTCTATAACTGAACTCAAGTTAGGATACCGCTCATTTAATCTCTGAGTGGTGACCCAATCCTCGATATTATTATGCATATATCAAATTTGTAATTTCCCACCTTCTCTAATCCATGTTCAAATTAAAGCTTTGGCTAAGAAAAAAGACGCTAAGGTGCCCTAATTCTACGAGGTCTAAATGATGTCACACACATTCGCTTTATCTACCCATGAAAAAGCAAAAATTTGCGAGCATTTTCGAATTGCCTTAGCCTCTGGAAAAAAAAAATCAACAAAACTTTTAGCCAGACAAAAAAAAAAAGCTCCAAATTTCTCCATAACGTCTGCCCAAAGGATTTTAGCAAATGAAAATCTCCAAAAAATATTATCTAGGGTCTTCAAACTCAAATAGCAAAATTGACAACAGTACGCCAACTGAATCCTTCTATTTTAAACTTCTTTTTCCGTAGAGAGACGTTTATGCAGGATTTTCTAGAGAAGAATTGGACGTCTCAAAGGAATAAAATTAGCCTCAGACATGCTTGCCCCAATCGATATTACCAACTGACAAGAGCTGTGAATCATACAATTCTTGGCATGTAACTGTTCTATCCTAGGAATTTTTCTGGGCAAGCCTATCTTACTGACCTTCTACAATAATATAATTCTGTATATTATTGCAAATCTGTGGGTATTTATCCCATATAATATTTTGCAAGAACCAAGAATTGATACACTCTACAATGGTCGCTCAAAGTTTGACGCATACAGCATCATCAATTGCAATCTTATCTAGAATTGAATTTCCCAAGCCAAAACTCACTCCAGAATTGAATCTTCAAACTATCACCCACAATCCAGCACGTGCCCATTATTAACTCCTTGAGCAACGACTTTAGGCCAGGCTAATTGCCTAATTTAATTGAAGAAGAAACTCCAAAATCAAGTGGAATATTCAGACTGCCCGACAAGAAACGATCCTGCAAAAACATGTTGGATGTTGTCCTAGAAAAGGGTTTTTGTAATATTATTTGTAATATTATTATTTTGCTTAATTAATAAAATGAGAAGACATTTTTATTATTTTGTTTGAAATATTGTTTTATACGAACATTCATCTAAATCCTTAACGTGTTCTAAAAAGTTTTATTTCGATATTTATAAGTGTCCTATGAAATATCGAATTATAAAATTGACACGTTTAAAATTAAGTCGGTGATTAATCAAGATTGGATTACTTGATTGGAAATCACATACGCAGAACACTAATCGTGTAGCGACACATAGGGGGAGCGTTATGTATAGTTGGACTGTACACGGCTAGGACCGACTCGTTACAAAGTGTCGTTAAGAACCGTTACGACATTTCGTTTCGTTGTCAAAAGATGGTCATATGAGAATCGATCTCAATCCTGAGCGATCACAGATCTCTAGGTCTCGTTTACAAGTTCTTTGATTCGTTCGTTAAGTACCATTATCGCAATGGGACGAATACTTGCATTTTGGGAGCTCGAAGCGAGATCACTGAGGAATGAGATTTGCAGATACGGAATCCAGCTTCTAATTAAAAGAAGTTAACATTGGTTCACTTAAGTGTTGTTTCGGGAATTGAATGGTTGCGCGCACATTTACAATAAGATTGTAAATGAATCGTTCAATAGTGAAATAACGGTACTTAAGGAATAATTGTGACTCGAGGGGTATAACGGTAATTTCACCTGCTCAAGGCACGAATCAATCTGGAGGGTTGAATATCATGTAATGACTAAATCAGTGGACGTACTCATCGAGTAAATTATTCTGATAATTTCAAGAGTTCAATCTCGGGTTTATAGTGGAGTAACCTCGGGATTAATAAATTAGATTTTTAACTAAAAGAGCTTTAGTTAAATTTCTTAATTTATTGGAGCTTGAATTATCGGGTCCATGGTCCCCGGACCGACTCCGAACAAATTAATAAAGAAAGCAAATTATAATTAATGTGATTAATTATATGATCACACACAAGGACGAATTATTACATATAAAATAAAAGGAATTTTATTTTATTTTATTTTAATTATTTAAGTGTTAAATAATTATTATAAATGGTGCACATGATTTAATTAATGAGATTGATTAAATCATATGAATAAATATAAATATTTAAATTTGATTTAAATATTATATTTTCGTTTTAATTTCGATTAAAGATAATTATTGGATAATTATCTAATTAATTTATTTTTGAAATAAATTAAAAATTCGTAATTAAAAAAAAAAGGGGAAAAGTCTCCTGAATGGCGCCATTTTACATGGGTTAGTGGGCTAAATTTTAGCCCACAACCCACTCCTCTCAGATTGATTTAAAAAGCCCTAGCCTTGGTTTTTCAATCAGACGTAACATTTTTTTTTTCAGAGAGAGAGCCATCAGAGAAACTGTTTTTCTCAGAGAAAAACTTCTCTCAAAATTCGCCTATTCCCCTCCCACAAGGGCTAGAAAATTATTTTCCCCGTGTGTGATTGAAATACAAAGCCCACCCTTTGTTCTTTATTGATTTGGAGATCGGTTTTGAAGATTGTGGTTTCGATCTACACCAACGTCCTATAATTCGATTCTGAATCAAGGAGCTTGGAAGGATTTAGAATCGTTTGGATTTTTGAAGGAGCCATATTTAGACCAATCGTCTCGGTATAAATCTCATCATTTTAATTCTTTTATTTTATATATAAATATGAATTTTCGATCCTATGATTTGTTGTGAATTTTATGCTATATGTTCATATGTGATATGATCTTCGTGTTATAAGAATTTTTTTTAAAATCCACGCTTCCGCTTCGCATTAAATTCCAACAAAACAGACATCCGAAAGTGTCATTGATCAAGTCCCAAGTAAACTTCTTAAGAAAGACACGGTTATTAGTTCTTAGATCCAGGAGTCTAAGTCCTCTTTTGTCATAGATTGGCAAACTCTTTCTAGAGGAACAAATCAATAATGCTGAGGTTTATGTGCAAAGCCTTTTCCACACTAATCCACATCTTTAATTTACACTGTAACCCGATCTACAATTGAGCTAATTAACGGGTGGCAAAGGTAGCACAAAAGAATCCATATGTAATAAAGATAAAGGGTTATTTACGTATATATTCAAGATATGACTAGATATTACATATTAATTCAAGATTTGTAAGATATTTTAAATCAGTTCAAACATTAATTGACAGTACCAATAGTACCCTTGATGGGCTAATAGGCTAAACAATCTGAATTCATAAACGGAAAGGGTGAACAAAAAAAAAATTCCTTCTTTTTTTCGGAATTAATTGAGGGATTTCAATTTTTTTTAAATCACTCCGCATATTCTACACGTATCTCTTCACCTATCTCTACACGTATGTAAAAAAAAAAAAAAAAACATATTCAGTGTTTCTATACGTATGAAATTTCAAAGCAATAAACATATTCAATTTTGAATATCATATTATAATATTTTCATGTATAATACCAAATAATCCAATATGTACAAATATTCAAAATTTGAATATTCAAATAGGGTGAGTTGCAAAAATAAGCCAAAACTAAATGTTTGTTTTAAATGATAGTACGTGTTTAAAAAAATTAAAAAAATAGCCATGTTACGAACTGTATAACATAAAAGTGTCACACAAAATATAACAGATCTATAAATATTTGTGAGATATTATTTAACACTTCAAAAAATAATGAGTAAAACTTAAAGTGTTACAAAATATCTTACAAATATTTACATATGTGTTATATTTTGTAGGACACTTTTCTGTTATACAATTCGTAGCATGGCTATTTTTTTAATTTTTTAAAACATGGGTTGGACTTTAAAAACGAATTTTTTTTTTGCTATTTCTTACAATTTCCCTATTCAAATATAATAGATCCTGTAAATCCGGTAATATATGAAGGATTTTATTTATTGAGATAAAGATACGTATTTTATATATAAGATTATTTGTAAATTAATTATAGAAAGAAAAAAAAAAGCATATATCCAGTGTTTGAATATGAAATATCAAAGCAATACACATATTCAATTTTGAATATGATATTTCAGTATTATTTTTTTTAACATATCAAACTGTTCAGTTTTTCATTTTCAATAAATATGGGTTATTCACTTTTGAATATCATATTCAGTTTTTTCATTTGATATTCTATTTTTTTTTCACCGATTTTTCATCAACATCCCTTACTCGTTTTTGTTCAGTACATTAAATAAGAAAAATAATATCCATAAACAAATACAAACCCGATTGGGTTGATCCAAAACCCCAAATTAAGGGTATTATAGTCCAATAAAAATCACCATATAAGCTCATTGAATTACTGTGATAATACTTGTATTTTTGCCGTAGTATATAATATATTGTTATAATTTGAATTATCGTGTAATTTCTTCAAAGATAAAACCTCAAGCCTCATAATAATCTCATAACCAAGTAGAGAGAGAATCATGGCATGACAATTGTTTTGATGAAATTAGACGTGTTCGTCAACAATGAGGTTCCGGCCCCCGCAAGGGGCCAGGACAAGCACAAGTTCGCGGGGTCCTTCGGGAACATTGCGCCATAGCCCAAAGATATACAACAAGAATCATAAGGTTTCGCTGAACCTTGATATATTGGACTTGTTGGAGGACGACAATGTAATTGCCACATTTGTTTCAAGGACTAGAGATCCTATTAACATTGATGCTGTCAAGACTGGCCTTGAGTCTAAACGTGCAAAATTAAGTAGATTAAATTAGTTCGTTGAGGATTAGATCTAATGGTTGTTGAAATAAGGTGACAGGCTTATCGTCCTAGAGGGCCCGTAGGCGGAGCCATAACATGCCGAGTGTGGGCTTAAGCCCATACTGAAATTTTCAAGCACATTAATTACTTTTTGTTTTTTTCTCTCTTTTTTTTTTTTTATGCAATAATTTTTGTTCAATTTATAAATTAGTACACACTCAATATCCTCACAAATCATCCCACCATGACATTAAACCCCAAAAAAAAAAAAAGCAAAAAAAAAATTAATGGCAAGTATTGCTGTTGATTAAGTGAGGATGAAAAAAAATAGTAAAAAAAAAAATAAAAATGTATTTAAGTCTTTACGTTTCTATAATTCTATAGTGGGCTTTTTTAAATCAAAAGCTCATGTGCCATATAACCTTAAATCAATTAGCTTGGTAATATAGGGTGAATATTAGTGTTGTACGATTAGAGTGAGTTTCCACTGAGCAGCTGCACGAACACCAAGAAAAATGAGAGAAAAAAAAAAGAGAAAGAGAGAAGAATGGGGAAAGAAATTAGGGTATTTTGTGGTGTTTTCTATATTAAAGAACACAAGATTACCGGTTAATCTTCATCTAATTTTCGCGAGATTTCAGAAAATGAAAACTCCTCGTCACCAATTGTAATATATTTTATGCTTGTTTTAATGTGCTTATCTAGTTTTTTTTTTGGCTAAAAAATGGGTTTTTAGTTATTCTTAAATAATATTGTGATTTAGCTTGTAAGCTTTGTATATTTTGATTATCTAGTATTTTTTTTAATAAAAAAATATTTTGGTGTACGTCCACCCTGAATTTGACATCTAGCTCCGCCACCCGTAGCTCAAAAGTTAAGTAGCTAATGTTTATAATTGTACGTTAATTATAACACTACAAAACGACGAATGATTTTTGCAGTTGAACATTCAAATTTTTTTGTTGAAAAGAAGTAAAGACAAAAATATGTTTTCGTTTAAAGGTGGTGTCGCTCAGTGTATTCAACGACAAATCATCATAGTTGATTATTATCAACGACAAAATGTGCATTGCATCATTAGAAGTATATTTTAACAACAATAAATTATCGTTGTTGATTACCCTCAGATTTCATTGTTAAGTTCTTTTTAAGTGACAACAGTATTTGTGGCTAAAATATTGTTACGACATTTAAGTATCGTTAAAAGTCTTATTATCAATGATAACTTACAACATAAATTATATTTGTCGATATCAGTGTCTTTACCAACCATCAGTTGTCGTTGAATAAACACAATTTTGTCGTTTTGATGCATTTTAAATAATATTTTTTTAATAACACCATATGCATATTAAAAGACTTACTTTAGCAACAAGTTTGTTGTTTTCAACGATAAGTTTTGTTTCGGCGTTAAATGTGATATAATTACTCTATTCTAGTATTTGTATCGCAGAAAATACCAATAATATATTAATAATTTTCTAGAAATTAAATAATCTTTTAATATTTTTTATAAAAAAAAAATTAATTAGCCATTTTTAAGAAAATATGGTCAACATTTCCAAAACACTACTACAAAAATTAGAATAGTAGGCACAACAATAAACATCATATGTCAATTAAAATTTATGGTTTAGAAAACAAAGCACTGAAATTAAAAATGTTGTTAAAATTAATGTTGTAGGGCTTTTAGACAACAGGCATTGAAAACATGTGTTGGGCTTTTCTTTGATACTCAATTTATTTTTTTTAGAAAAAGAAAATAAAATGGGGCTTTGATGTGGTTGTCGGCTAAAAGCCCAATATTCAATTTGTAACCTAATGCTCTTGATTATATATATAGAAATAATCCACCTAGGTGGTGTGTGCAGCCAAGCGTGAAGAAAAGAAGAAAAGGTGGTAGCCGACCTTGTTTGGTGCAGCTTGTGTATGTGAGAAAGAAAAGGGCTGTTGTGGTGAGTGAAAGGAAAAGTGTGCAGAGTGTAGTGCTATCATGTGTGTGTCAAGAGAGAGATAAGTTGCACCAAGACAGAGATAGAGAAGAAGATAGTGTTGTGTGTGAGAGATAGAGATTTTGGTATAATTGTGCATTGGGTTGGTGAGAGATTTTAGAGTGTGATTGTGTAATCCCTATCAATTGATTAGTGGAATTTGAGATCTATCTAAAGTGGATGTAGACAATCTGCCGAACTACTTATCTCATATTTGGACAAACCATCCCACTTATCCCAGTTCTTCCATACTATTCCAAACCATTCAACTTTCTAATCTTACAAACCATTTCATTCCATTCTATATTTTTTCAACCATTTTTTTTTCAACTTTCCAAATCCTTATACAATATCTTTAAATCTTAACCATTTATACCACCTCGAAATTCGCAAAATCAAATCATTTAACAACATTTTTTTCCAAACCATTTTGAAACCATTTTCAAACTATTTTTTCTATCCCAAGAAATGGGATGGAATGTGCAAAATGCCCACCCCAAACAAGGGGTAAATATTTTATCTCTCTATTTTATTGCTCTGCGTGTTTGTATTGTACCTGTGATTTTTGTACGTGGGTGTGTGAAGTGACGAATTTTTTTCAACATATGAAATTTTAATTTAAACAACATAAAAAATATAAATGTTGTCAAAGTAAACATTTAACAACAATTAGGAAGGAAAAAAAATGATGTGAATAACTATTTACAACGTCAAAAAAAAAAAAAAAAAAAAAAGAAAAGAGAAGAGATGTGGTTTTCCATAGTGTCCTCCCAACGTGATGATGCCTTCGACATTTTTTGTACTCCGCTTGTGGTTCGGCGCTGGTTTTATGTAGTGTGGACAATTCGAATAAAGACATCGTATAGTCAAGTGATTGTTATTTCTTGTACTTGCGTTATCGGTAACAGAGGTGGCTTCACTACTCATCGTATAGGTTTCTGAATTGGCTTCTCAGTCTCAATCAATCAGGTTGTTCCATATCCATAATTATTATTATTGTTACTTTTAACTAAATGAATCAATATCAATAAGAACGTATCTCAATAAAATTGACACACATATGAAAGAATAAAAGCTTACTAATTAAGTTGGACCTCTACCATTCACTCCTCTATTGCGTCAGAATTTTATTAAAATAGAAAAGAAAAAATTAAAAGAGTATCACGAAAAGAAACACTCCAAACAAAGAGAAAACAAAAACACTAGCAAAAACTAATAAAAAACAAAAAAAAAATCCTATAGGGTCTACTAACAAGTTGTCTCTAGGAAAACCCATAAGTAAAAAATCGAACGATAAGAAAAAAAAAAGTGCATGAACAAGGTAGATTATAGTTACTTTGCTAAAAGAGTTTGATTTGCTCTCGATATTTGCCACACCCATTTAGTCTACCTTTATTGGAACTAATATACGTTATTATCCTTTGAGCATTTCATTCGAATTTAATGGTAGTAATACCGACATTGGCTCGAGAGACTAAGTTGTCTTTTGTATTGTGGTCGATCACAACTCTATTGTTTGTACTTTTTTTTTTATTGATCTGAAACTATTGTTTGTACTTGGTTGATTATCTTTGTGAAATTCTCTTCATTTAAAAAAATAGTATTTGCACCAAAAGCTCTTAAATTTGTCAAGACTTAACACATTGCCCCTTAAATCTTAGGAGTGTAGCTCAAGCGGTAAGTAGCTATTAGCTAATGTTTACAGTTGTAAATTTGTGGGTTTTCTTTTCAAAAAGATAGGAGGAAAAACAAAAATTAATTTGAGTCCTCTTATCTAAAAAAAAAAAAAAAAAAACACACACGCACACATTGCCCCTTAAACTTTTTTTATATGGAGCTATCAACACCCTTAACTTAAAAATTTTGGCTAACTAATCTATTTGATAATGGTAAGATGCAAAATATTATGAAAAACAAGTAAAATTAACGACCATTATTATATTGGACTGCCTTGTCAAATTTTATAAGTTTAGGGTGCTGATTATGTCCAAAAAATATATTTTGCCAAATCTCGACAAATTTAGAAGTCAGCGCAAATTACTCTAAAAAATGGTTTGAACCTCACCTACTCCCTATCTTAAAAAAATATTTTAAAAAAAAAAAAGTCACGATCATATTTTATTAATTCTAGCATGAGGGTCCTTCATTGTTTAATTTTTTGTAATTTTGCCCCCTTTTTCCAGGACTTTTAATCACCAGCTCGATCTATAGCTATAGCTAGGCTTACAATCTGGCACGCACAAGCTTCCCATAAAGTCGAGTCTTTTTTGCCTCCAAGACATATTCTCATTTATTCTTACCAATCCAAGACTAACCTTTTGTAACTCTAAAGAACCCTATGTAAATAAATTAAATTAATGCTTAACACAACATTTTCATTTATTATAGATAAACGGGCTCGCTTACATAGTCGAAGGCCAACATACGGTACTAGACAAGGTAGCCTAAAATGCAAAACACTCGTCCGATAACCAGCAACAGTACATAAAGAAAATGAAAGGGAAAAAAAAAGTAGAACTCGCAATAACCATACAACATTAAGAAGCGGGTCTTTATTATCACCATCGAAGCGTTGACTCGCGCAGATCATAACTCATAGCTCAAGAATAAAGCTCAATCTTGATGCTGTCAATGGTGATCGAATCTCCGGTCCTCGGCACCAAAGTGACGAGCACGTTGTCGTCGTCGTCGGCTCCGATGTCGTCCAGCAAGTCCGATATCCCCAGCTTCAGCATCACCTTCTGCGGATTCGCGTCGTTCTTGATCTGGTGCGGCACGTTCCCGAACGTCCCGGCGTACTCGTCTTGTCCGGCGCCGTGGTGGTGGCGCCCTCGTCCTCGTCGTTGAGGTACACGTCGAACTTCACCGCCTTTTGCCGGTCGAAGTGGATGCCCTGGATCACCAGCACCTCCTCCTCCTCCTCCTTCTCCGCCTTGCTCCTCCCCGTCTTCGGCCTCGCCACCACCACCGTCACCGCCGAGTCCTTCAGCGTTATCGGGAACTCCGACAGCGCCACGCGCTTCGTCTCCGCCGCGCGCGCCTTCCCGACGAGGAGAGACGCCACCGCGGAAGCCGCGGCCTTCGCCTTCGGCTGGGGCTTCTTGAACAGCCACGGGAGGTGGACGTCCTCGTAGATGTATCCGAGCTTCTTGGAGTCGAGACAGTCCTTCACCGAGACCCGGACGAGCTGCTTGTTCTCGTCGTAGAACAAGAAGGCGGCGTTGAGCCAGTCGGGGTCGGTGAGGTCCTTCCGCTTCCCGCCCAGCGTCTTCCAGATGTTCCACATCCTGTCCACGTTGCCGTGGTGGCCGTAGAACATCGGGTCACGACCCGCCGAGTAGAAGTTCCCCATGTCCTCGCCGTTCGCCGTCGTCGACGAGCCGCTCAGCACGTGGATCTGCGTGTGCGGGGTGTTCTCGATCGAGCCCGGGGAGTTCTCTATCGGGTCCCCGGCGCGGTACTCGCCCCCGAAGAACAGCGATGGGATTTTCGCACCCGAGACCATTTGGCGGTACATCGTGGCCAGATTCTCCGCGATCTGCTCGTTGTCGGGCTTGATGGTGTTGTTGGCTGCGTTCTTGTAGTCGTAGTCGAGGTCGACGATGTACGGGGGCTGGTGGGCCACGCTCCGGTACTCGTCGTAGAGCGGCGAGCTTTTGTTGGTGAACATGGCGGGCATTTGCATGCCCGCAGGAGCGTCCCAGTTCCAGTAGGGGATAGCGAAGGTGGGGTCGTTGATAAGCTTGCCCAAGATCTTCTCGTAGAAGTAGAGGTACCAGCGGTGGAAGGGGAAGAAGAGCCAGGAGTTGTGGATCTGGATGTCGAGGTCCCCGAACCCGACCTGGTCGTAAGCGCCGTTGCAGTAGGCGCAGTGGATGTTGGCCTGCTGCTTGAAGCTCCGAGGGTCGTCGTCCGGGAGGGCCTTCATGAGCGAAAGCGCCTTCTCGTACTTGGCGATGTAGGCGCGGTCCGCCGAGTGGGCCGCGGGCCTCACGCGCAGGCCGGCGGGGGGCGTGGGGCGGAAGTCGAGGATCTTCGAGGTGTAGGGCGGGCAGCAGTCGAGCACGACGCCGTCCGGGAGGCTGTCCGGGGTGCCGCACTTGGAGAGGTCCGGCGGGAGGATGGGGTTCGCCATGGCGAGGCGTTCGGAGGAGGCGGCGAGCCCCGCCACGCCGTAGAGGCCGCCGAGGCCGAGCAGCATGTTTCTACGGTCGAGCTTCGCGGGAGGCGCGGTAGGGTTTTGGCTTTCGCCGAGGTCGTCGCTTGCGTTGCATGAGATTGATCGGCTACGTGAAACGCGCTTGGTGTTAGCAATGCCGAGATTTGATTGGAGATGGTTTTGTGAAATTGAAGACAAGGATGTTTTGGTTAAGAAAGGAGCTGTGAGTGAGAGAGACGCCATGGTATTGACTAACTTTACTTCAATATTATGAGTAAGCTAATTAGTTATTTTATCAAAGCAATCTTTTTATAGTGATTAGGAGAGAAGTTCCTTCTCTCACTCGTTTTTTTATTAATTTTTTTCGGTGGTGCAATATGTTTATTAGTTAATGCTGCGCATGTGATAAAATTATGTATATATTTTTATACGAATTTTATAAAATTTGAAACCAAATTACTGTATTGATTTCTTTTTTAATTCATTTAGCACATGCATAGTGGAATTTCTCAATCGGATTCTCTCTCGCGAGCATCGAGATCTGAGCAATTTTCTTTCTTATATATACATCCAATTGAATTTGTTTTATGATTTTAAAAATATTATAATTATGTTATCATATGACTCAATGTAGCATAAGCTCGACTAATCTGATAGATAATTCGGGTGGTAAAGTCCTCTAAATTAAAAGTTGATTCTTAGCATAAAATTTTAATTATTATGTTTCTTTTTATATAAAAGTGTATATTTGTAATTTAGTTGAGTATATTATTTAGATTACTCGAGTTTGTGTGCGGTTTAATTTGTAATTACATAATATTCTTTAAAAAAAAAAAAAGCATAAGCTCGTCTATATATGACATAAAAGTCATAAATTACAATTATTTTGTCACGTTTTACATGTCCCTTAAAAGCAGAAACTACGTTACTCTCTTATCGAAATCAAGCTTAACCGTTCAAATTCCAAATAATTCAAGGAATTCATCACCTAATGTGATAATGATTTAAAACTAATTGTCAAACTATTATAAATTCGTTCATCAAATAACCATTTTATAAACACTTAATTGGTAACCGTTAAAGCAAAGCGTCAATGTTGTAATTACCCATGCACCCGTATTAAGGGATAACAAAGTAAATACATGTTTATCGAAAGGGTGTTTCTATTTACACTTAATTTTGTTCCATATACCTTATAAATAATTTGAAATCATTTAATTATTTTTTCTTTAAACATCCCTAATGTTTTTACGCATAATTTCACTCTCTTATTTTCATAGATATGTTCTTTATTTTTCTGTTTTTTTTTTTACATTTTCATTGATGACCACGTCGATTTTTTTTCACTTGAGTTTTTTTCTATTTGTAATTTTTTTGCCTCATATGTGCACATAAATGTACATAGGCATACGTTTTCTTTTCTCTCTCAAGCAGTGCCTTTTGTTTTGTTTTGTTTTTTTTTTCCCTCCTATATGAAAGAAGAAGTGGAGTGAGTATGTAGACGACACACGAAATAAAAAGAGTGGGCGTAAAAAAATGAAAGGGGTAAAATATAGTAGTAAGTTTTTAGATCAAAAGAAATTTAAGTAATCATTTAAAATTATGAAAAGAAAAATAATTTTAATTTGAAGGTGTAGGGAGAGCAAAATTGGGAACGGTAAACATAATATGTACGAGGGTATGTTAGCCCAAAATGTTGTTAACAAGTATGTATGTCACATATCGATGTTATGCATTTTGCAAACAGTCATTACAATGTCATACAACAGTCATCATCAAGGTTAGCCAGAAAATCATTTAAACTTCTAATAACAAATTATTACTGAAATAATTTTAAATAGCATTAAACCATTCAAATGTTTTACCCAAACAACCCATTATAGATAGCGCTATCAATTTTGTTTGAATTCTTTCATCTTTTATTTTTAATTATAGTTGAAGGGTTTGAGGACCACCTAACTCAAATTTTATTAAAAATAAAAGAAAAAAATTAAAAAGAGAAAAAAGAAAAGATAAACTAGAACTGTAAATCCGTAAACAACCAGATTTCCTAATCAAGTAAGACCATAAAAAATAAAAATTAAAAAAAAACAAAAAAACAGAAAAAAAAATAATAAAAACTAATGTTTCTTATTTTGAATCCCTTTCCACTACGAGACCTAAGCTTATAGGAAGATTTTTCATTCTCAGAAAGCTTGTTTCACTTCTTCCTTAGACTATCAAATTCTTCCAGTTCATCCCAATTATGAGAAGCAAATATTTTAGCCTCTTCATGAGCAAGTAAACGATTGAAATCTAAAATATTACAATTTTGTATGAGTTGGCTAACTTCCTTTTCCTCTACCAATATAGCCCGTGAGTTTGACGAAAGCAAGATATCGGCTCAATCGACAAAATGACCGAATCCTAAATGAGCGGTACTTTGCCCAAATCCACGACGAGATCCTAATTAGAATCAGCGACCTTTGATGTTGCATTTGGAAGTTGCACAAATGCAATGGTAGAGTTATGAGCTAGAGAACCCTTATTCGGATCGACAATTAAGTTTATGCTAGAATCTAAATCCATAGGAAAAAATGTAGCAATGTTCGCAATGTAGCCATTACGTCTCTACTTGACGTAGTTAAAATTTGATGAGTTATGTGCTCGGCAATCACATACTCAATAGATTTCTTTTGTTGATTCTTCTCCTGATACACTTATTTTGAAGGCTTCTCCTTTACCACTCAGATTTGAGATTATAAATAGGATTCTTCATACATTTGGCTAATGAGTGGATGATCATGACATGATTTTTTTTTTTTTTTTGAAATTTTTTTGTACGTGCACATAGACAATTGAGATAAAGAATTACTTGTGTCACCGATGTTCAACCATAAAAGATTCTGATAGTTCCTGAGATAAATGGACATCAATAAGAACCCTTGTGAAGTGTTTGAAATTCCCATCAATAGTAAAATTATCGATCTTCAATGGAACGCCCACACAACGATCGATAGGTATCCTGATGAGAGTTTTGAAATTCCATTATTCTCAAAGCGAATCCATATGGATGTGGACTAGAGACGGATGGAGAAGACCCTCCTAGCGGCGGAGCTACCGTTAGGTGGTCGTGACGGCCAATATGAAGGATTTGGAATTTCGATCCCTAAATCCAACCTTGCCATGTCTGCTTTTATGTTTTCTCTTAAAAAAGATTCGTAACTTCTAACATGTGATTAAAATTCATAATTTATTTTTTTCTCTAAAATTATTCAAATTCTAATCAATTTGCTTGTTTTTATTATTTTTAACTTTGCTTCGGTTTGAATTAATTATTCAGTTTATTCAATCTATTTTAGTTTTTTTTTTTGGTGGTTATACGAATTGATATTAATTAGGTTATTTTAACAATTTTAATTGATTTATTTAGTTTATTTTTGTTGTTGTTTAAAGGTTTAGAAGTCATCTGAAATTCTTAGAAGGGCGTTTAAGTAGTACGATAATTTCAGAATGCCGTATTCGTCCATCACTAGAAAAACATATGTAACAAATCAAAAGAGAAAAATCTTTAAAAAAAAAAAAGAAGAAGAAAGTTATTGTAATGAATCAATACAGAAAATAAAAAATTTTAGAGCTATCAAAAATATGCTAAAATTAAATGTGTCTTTTAAATGATAGCTCATGTTTTAAAAAATTAAAAAAAATGCCATGGTAAAGAATTTTGTAACAAAAAATGTCAAATAAATATTTACACATCTGTAAACATTTGTAAGATATTATTTAGCACTTCAAAAATGATGAATAAAAGTTAAAATATTACAAAATATCTTACAAATTTTTACAGATGTGTAATATTTTGTGTGACACTTTTCTGTTATATAATTCGTAACATGTCTATTTTTTTTATTTTTTAAAACATAGACTATCATTTAAAAACATAAAAAAAAGGCTTATTTGTGTGCATGTGTGTTTATTCGATTGGCTTCCTTCTTATGGTTTTAGTATACACACACTCATTTATTGGAAAGCATTTTTAAAAGGTGTAAAATCAATGTGTTTGAATGCTAAGTAATTTACTAGAGTAATTATGTACTTCATAAAGGTGATAGATATCATATATGTTTTAGGGTCAGTTGGATAAATAACAATCTGGACTGTGTATTTTTAAAAAATAGTCACAATTTCAAAAAATTTAAAAACTAGCCATAATACATGTACGAAATTTCTGATAATAACAAAATTACACATGAAATTAATGTCAGAAATTTCTGATACGTATTAGAAATTTCTGAAAAGTCTAGTTTTTAAATTTTTTGAAACTGTGGTTATTTTTTAAAATTATTTTGTAAATAGTGGCTATTTTCGTAAAATTCCTATGTTTTAACAATAAAAATGCTTTAATTTTTGGATGACAAATAAAAATACAATTTAATTTAGGGTCTGGGATTATACGTACATGTTTCAAGAGAATAATCAACGTTTTTAAAAATTAAGAAATTGCACCATTAGCACATAAAGAATTAAGGGTATAAAGATAAAATTGTAGCATTGTGTAAGCATCACATAGTTAAACAAATGATTATTTTCTTAATTTATTGGTTACAGTTAATATATTTATTTTATGCTCCAAACAAATAATTATAGAGGTAATTGAGTTAATAGTTATTTTTTGAATAATTTTTTAAGAAATATAGCCATTTTTTTTATATAATTAAGAAATTAGTCATTTTCTAATTAGCTACATGATGATGTATTTTTACCTTTATATGTGTCCTTAATTCTTTTGTGTACTAGTGACTAATAATCTAATTTTTAAAAATATAGGTAATTTCTTTGAAATATTGACTAAAAAATGACCAAATACCAAATAGACACGTATTTATATGATTTAATAATGTAACATTGGTAGCCCTTAATTGTTAAGAGATAATTACCAATTACTAATAGCTGTGTATACGAGGCACGTATATAATATAGGGAAAATCTCCAAATAATCCCTGAGTTTTGCAAGAATTCTCGTTTCGTTCTTTTATTTTTAAAATCCTAAATAGTCCTTGTGTTTATTACATTTGACACCAAAATATACCTTGAGGTAAATTTTAATTGATTTATTGTTAAAATACCCTTCATATAATGTTTTAAAGAATTTTTAAATTAGGGTATTATTGAAATTTTGAAAAGTTTAGCCATTTAATTTTGAGTTTTGATGAGTTTTTTAGTTTGTTAGATTGTATATAATTGTGTTATATTTTTTGAATTTTTTTTAAATAAGTTAATATTAAAAATTTAAGTACGTAGATGTAATGAAATAAAAGTTGGAGGGTAATATAGTCTTTTTACACAAAAAAAAGTCAATTGAAATTTACCTCAAGGTATATTTTGGTGTCAAATGTAATAAATACAAGGACTATTTTGAGATTTTCAAAAACACAAGGACGAAACGAAAATTATTACAAAACCTAAGGAATATTTTGAGATTTTCCCTATAACATACTAGTATAAGATAATTTACAAATTACTAATAGCTGTATATACTAGGCTAGTATATAAAACTAGTACAAGAAAAAGAACTCATTTTTGCTACCAAAAAAAATTGTTTTTATTTACTTTCCTTTATTAACTCAGCTTTTTCTCATAATTACCTTTTCACCCGATTTTAATCATCTTAACAGGTAGTGTATATACGCTTTTCCTTTATCATAATTTTCCTAGTATTTATTTAAAGAATCGGTTTGAATATATTCAAAAGACGGATTGAATAATAATAATTTTCTGCTTTCTTTCTTCAAGGTTTCTTCTCTCTTTTGAGCCGTCATAATATTCTCATCGGTAAGACCAAAGTCCAGTACCATAAATATAGTCTTTGGTAGATCGACTATAGTTTTTTGGAGGCAAGGATCTTTGAAACGAATTGGTTATCTTTGGATTGTTGCATTTCGCAACAAATTACAAACGACAATAGCGGGTAAATTCACAAGTTGTCAATTGTAAGCTTTCTTGATTTTCTCCGAGATGAAGGGTCTTGTGCCTCCGATGATTGTTACGGTTCTTTTTTGATTGATTCTTTATTTCGCTTTCATTTGTTTTTCCAAATAAAAACGTTGATTTTTCAACGGTCTAGATTGGTTTTTATTAATTTGTTAGTGTTTATTTTTTGAAATAATGGAAATAGTCTCTCCAATCTCCAGTCTAGTTTATGTGTTATTCCCTCTACAAGTCTACAACTATTATTTTTATGTGGCGTAAAATACTATAGGGCTTTTTCATCTCGAACGATCGAATATTTCCATTGGTCATCGTAGTGGTCGTTTTAAAAAAGTCATATGTGTGCTCAATTATTATCACACCTAATTGTCTTCTTATTTTCTGAGCATTCATTTTCAAGACTTACCCTTTTATTCGAATTTATCAGTGTACTCAACTTATATACGATCAGGATTAATTATCTTTTTGCTTGTCTTATTCAAAAATAAAAAATAATAAAGGACAGGGGAGTTGGTAGAAATTATTATGGAATATCAACGCATTATAATTAAGCCGTCCACGTGATTCCCATGTTCTTTTAATCAGTATTCTTTCATTGGTAAAAAAGTAAAATAAAAAAATAAAATAATATTTTTTTGTCTCATTGTCATCATTTAAATAAACAAATGGGTTAAATCTTCCAAGTTGACGAGTTGGCAAGAACTGAACAAAAGCAAACGCACATTACTGTAAGAAATTTAAAAAATGTTAAAAATAGAGGAACAAAAGATTAGAAAGCTGTGCCAGCATTACATTGCGTTGGCTTGATACAAATATTACGTCGGTAATTAGAACTGGGGAAATGTAAAAAAATAAAATAAAATCTCGGTGTCCTTTAATAGTTTATATTATAAGTGGTATGTTTATTTCATTTTTACTAATATGTTTATTGCATAAAAGTAAGCATAAAAATTATAAGTGCAACACAAAAATGAGTTAGATTAATAATTTGTTAAAAGAAGGGCATTTGGCAGAATCTCCCGATCAGAATTCAATAAAACGCGTGATCCATAATTATTGACTAGCGCGCGTTGGTGTTATAATATATTACATTTGTTATAATTTGGGGAAGTAAATTTTTTTTTTTTAGCAACGGTAATAGATATGATCAGATTTATAGTTTTAAGACGTGGAATTTATTAAAAAAAGTAAATTTTACAATCTAATTTTATTTTATTTTTTAAAACCCACTATAAAATTGCTCCCTTTTCTTAAGTGAGATGGAATCCCTTTTCAGCATACTAATCATGCAATTATTATTACTGTGATTATTTTAAAGCAAGAAAAGTAGAAAACCAACAACACCGGAGTTATGATGCCCCTAGTCCAGTTGTTTACTATTAGTGAAAGAATAATATTTTTTAATGTTATTAATCACTTAGTGTACATATTAAATAAGCTTTATCTGGCCAATAGCTAGATAATCTTTTGATTTTGTAACCCTAGATCATAGGATGCCCGTGTATGCCTCACTATATTATGCCAATTAGTAACCTCCTCGGCCAGGCTGGATACTAGTCAACACCAATGAGGTCACCGATTAGTGCTCCAACTAATGAAGTGATCATTCAATATCATTTAGCTTCGTGACCATATTAGTCGAGTAGGGCCGGCAATTTGGGTCCAGACACGAGACACAATACGAACACGACACGAAGTTAGTGAGTCTGGGTCCTCTTTTAATGGGTTTGGGTCTTAACGGATCGGACACAATTAACACGATTAAATAATGGGTAAACACGACACGAACACAATAACACGATAAGACCCGCTAAGACACGATTATTAAATTAATTATAAATAAATATATATTTTTAACACCTATTTACATGTACTTAAAATTTATTTATTTATTATTTAATAACTTTTAGTTGCATGACATATGAATTGCTATCATAATTAAATACATTATCAAGATTAGGTCTTTATTCAACAAAACTTACTTTAGATTTACAAAAAATAATTAAAAATTTGTTGGTTTAAACTCAATTATAGCTAATTGGGTCAATAGACACGAGAGTGGCACGACCCATTTAGGCCCAATTAGACATGACATATAGCTAATTGGGTCAATAGACACGAGAGTGACACGATCCATTTAGACCCAATTAGACATGACTTATAGCTAATTGGGTCAATAGATACGAGAGTGACACGACCTAATGGGTCGTAATTAGGTGACACGATTAACACGATATTTAAATGGGTCGTGTCTAGGTCTTCTCTTCAGACACGATTAATAAATGGGTCGTGTCTGGGTCTGTTCAAAATTACTTGTACACGAATAGGACATGACGCGAACACGACCCTGACACGAATTGCTACCCCTACAGTCGAGTCAAATAGAAGGTTGATAATTGTCAAAGAAGTTGTTAGGCCCAAATTTAACTCAAAGCCCGAGGCCCAAAATTTTACGCAAAAAGTCGACGACGACCCAACCGGAACGACCCAATGAAGAACTAATGGCAAGATGGCGGTGGGCAACTGCCCAAGGCCCCAGGTAGGGGCGGAGGGACATGAGGCCGAGGGGGGGCATATGCCTTTCCTGAACTTTTTACATTTTATTATATTATAAGTAAATTTTGTGATTAAGAAAAAAATTATATGTAGCTTTTCCTCCCCCCCCCCCCCTCAACACAAATTATTTGAGCCAGCTAATGATTTTTCAAAGACCATATGCTGCCCCCCCCCCCCCCCCCCCCCCCCCCCCCCTGAAAAATCTTAGCTTCGCCCCCCCTAGGGCTGGCATCAGCGGCAAACGACTACCCAAGGCTTTCTCATATTTTCCGAGTATGTATACATTGTCAAAGAAAATTTAATCGCTCCAAAGAACACGAGACATGGATGATGGCAAAGAGAAGTCGAAGGAAGAGAAGAGATCCGTGATGAGGGTTAAAAGAAATTTACTCACCAGAACGCCTATTTGCCCAAACACCAATGTAATGCCCCTAAATAGCGGATAAAAGAAATGGAAATAATAAAATAAAATGTAAATCAAGTTCTTAGATTTATGTAAAATATAACAATAAGAAAAATTAAAAATTTAATTTGCGCCCATGGGTCTCAAATCATCGATCTGCAATTTAAAAACCACAATTAATACAACATCACGATTAATTTAATAATAAATAAAAATTTAACATTTTTAAGTCTTCACCATTAGCTAAATCCTAGTCCGCAATTTGGGATTTTAGTCATCATCGAAGTTAGTAACCACTAACTTACTATTAACGACGTACGACCAAATTAATTATTATAATAAATAACTACTAACTATTAATATGAAAGACTATATTCAATGCTTCTAATCATTTAATGACTAATTATCGGATTAATTGCTTCTAATCCTTCAAATGACTAGTAGAGACGTTAAACCAAGTCTTGGGCTAAAGAAAAACATGACTTTGGGCAATGGTGATTTCTTAGACGTTAGACCGCTAAACTGAGATGGACTTGCAAATCATCATTCGAATCGTAGGGCTCAGGCAGTTCATCAACGGAATTAGACCGGGATGATTAGGAAGGTTCAGGGGTCTTACGAGAGGTACCAACATGAAGGAGTTGCTTTGGCGACGACATATGGCGGTGTAAACCTATTCGCCTTTGGTTGTGGCGTGAAGTTGATGTATGACAACTGAGACCTAGGGTGGCAAGGAGGGAGAATGGAAGAAGAAAAAGTCCCTAAATTTTTTATAAAAAAAATTCTTTCTTATTATTTTTAATAATATTAAATTATTAAACTTATGTTTGGGTAATATACTTTCCTTTTGTGATAAGAATAAGCCTACATGACAACTCTTAACAAGGATTAGCCTATGTGACAAAAAGGATATTTAAGTAATTTTAGACTAAATTAGAGTAGTTAGTGAAAGGATGATATTATTATAGTACGAATTAAAAAACTTGATAGTATTTTTTGTATTTCAACAAGCCCAGAAATTTGTGGAAATTTTGCAAAAATTCAGGTGATAAACGTGGTATTTTTTCCATTTGTAACTCCTTTATGAATGTTTCTTTTTATAACAATGTGTTTTTATCAATAAACAAGGGTTTAGCATTGTGACATGATCGACCTTATTAGGAAGCTTCTAATAGTTTCGGCATCAATTTTGTTGAGCTACATATAAACTTTAAGTTAGGTCTAACTTTAAACGTGCAACAACCAGAATAATTTTATAAAATTAAACAATTGATGTTGGACTTGCACAAAAAGCTTAAAGAAAAAGTGTAAAAACAATATTCTCTCTCTTTTTTTTTTTTTTTAAAGTTCTTAATTCACCTTTTTTTATTAGAAAGACTGTGTGGTCTATGATTGTTTTGTTATAATAATTGTCTGGCTTTAACTAATTAATGGCGGTAGTGCCATTTAAAAAAGTCACTGTCACTAATAATGGATTTGGAATTCAGGATGCCATACAGGTTTACAGACAAATGGAACTATATTAACATTAGCGTGTAAAAGTATGCCGGGAATACCCTGTTTTCCGGGTAATTTCCTGGGAACAATTTTTTCGGGTATTCTCCGAAATAAATATATAGAATATTGAGAAATCATAGTGAATACTCAATTTTTAAAACTTAATGTAAGTTATTACCTAATTTTTTGAAAAATATAACCAACTATCCGAATGATTTAATTACTTACACAGTGGTAAGTGGTGGTAATTCAGTTAGTTACCAAAAACATGTGCAAGTAATTCATAAATTGACTAGAAATTCAATTACTTCAAAAGTTTGAGTATTTATTTTTATTGTTATATAAATTCTGGGTATTTACCTACTTGGGTAATTCCAGATAAATTTGGGTAATTATTCAAATTTTGAGTTAAAAAAAAAAAGACTGAAGAATACATGTGATGTTGGGTTTTTCTTTTTTTTTTTTTTTTTGGCTAAAATACCATGTAGAAGTCGGAATTTTTTTTTATACAGATGCCGGGTAATTTTTTATGATACCCGAATTTTCCTACCGGGTAAAATCAGATATTACCCGAAAATTTCCCGGAATCATGTCCCAGGCAAGCCCTGGGGAAATGCCAGGTAATGGAATTGTATTCCACTATTGTACGCCTAAAATTAACCCTTATTTTCAAGGAACTTAAACTTTGGAGTATATCAACTACCTATGATATGTTAGAAGTCATCCTAATCCTAAAATATAAAATTTGAACAAAAATAAACTCTACTACAAATGCTAAATTTAACATAAATAATATAAAAAATTATTCCATGGGATTAAAAAATATTTTATATTGTTGTAACCAATATCATGTTCTTTTAAATATCTCCAAAACTTAAAAAATTCCGTACATGTTAACAATGTTTAAAATTTTGTCACTAAAGTGATGTATGACGTTCATTAATTATTAATACTCTCTATGACTGCTTTTAGTGATTATTAATTGAAAACTGACAGAAATAATATATAATTTTGAAAAGGGAAATGATATTTGACAAAACTTAAAATAGCATTTAATTTAGTAGTGAGAATTAGTGAAAATGATGAGTGTGTAATCTCTACTAATTGAATAGTGAAAATAATCTATTCACAGTGAACGTATGCAATTTATCGAACCACTTATATTTTTTGTGCTCTTTTTTATTACTTTGTGTTTTTTCTCTGTGTGTGTGTGTTTTTTTATGTTTGTGAGTGTGAAGATTTTTTTCCAACAATTGTATACATAGACTCTCAAATTTTGTTTAGCAGGGGAACAATCGATAATAATAGCAAATTGTGTGATGCAGGGCTCCTTTGCCTCGTAGGTGACTTGTCGTTTGGAATCCATTGTTGGTTTTCTATTTCTGTCGTTTGGGTTATTAGTATTTGTCTATCGATTATATTTTCTCCAAGGCTGTTAAGAGTATTTGAAACGTTATCGTTTTAGTTCTTTAGCAGCCAGCCCCATATATCGTTAATACGGTGGTTTTGTTAAGAATATGCTCTTAAAATCAGATATAATAAATATTGTCTGAAAATAAATAAAAAGGTAGTTATTTGTGAATTTTGTTTATTTTATTTTATTATAAAAATTTAATGTTTATTAAGATCAATCCATAGTATGCTAACATGAATTTTAAATTAATTTTAGTATGTAAAGAGTTTTACGTATAATAATATTAAAATTATAGGTTAATGTATTGCAACTAGTATGTGTAGTAGGTCAAGAAGTAAAGATCTCCTTAATCGGTGTTCACTACTATCGTCCACAACATTTTGAACGTGATTATCTAATATGGATTGCCAGTGTACGTAACACGAGAATAAAGAATATATAGGATGTGAAAAGTCCTTATTCTATAATCTTTATTTAAGTACCGTTATAAAGATTCGAATCAAGGTCAAGAGATGATCAAATGAAAGTTAATCTAAATCCTCGATAGTTAAACGACTCCTCGTTTGTATTGATGGGCCTTTTTATATGCTCGTCAAGGCGCAAAAAGTAATCGAGCCAAATATTTGCACTTTGGAAGTCCGCAACTCAATGGTACTGAGAATGCGAATGACAAATTTAGAATTAACAATTGTATAGTTAAAATAGTTTTCTTAAGTGTTGACTTATGAAACAAAGCGATTTAAGCGCTCTAATTCGTAAGTAACTACGAGTCAACCGTTTACTAATGAACTCAATAGTACTTAAGAAACAACAAATAATCGAGTAGTAAAATGGTAATTTCACTCGGCTCTAATTATGAACCATTAATAAAGGATTGTTGGTCCAAATTAGGCTAGGATTAGCTTAATTATTTCCTTATTTGAATACAATAGTAATTATATGATAATCAAATTATTTTTTAAAATAATTTTTGGGATATTTCTTATTTTTCAAATTGAAAAATTTTCCTTGAGGATAATTCCTCCTCAATGCCGCCCAACCCTAGCCCTAGCCCTATATATTTATGCTCTTAGAGGACACAAAGTATTCTAAGTAGTTTCAATTTTTGGACTGCAAAAACTCTATCAGATTCTCTCTAGTGTTTTAGGAGATGAAAATTTTTCTTACTTGTTCCTACTCATAGCCACCGGCCCTTATAGCAAGAGAACGTATATTTTTCTTCTCTTGTATTTCGTGAGAAAACTATAAGAAAACTCACACTTGAGTCCTAGCCTCGATCTGAGAATTGGAGAGGAAGACTATAGCGTCAGAGCCTAGATAGGTAAACTCGTTGTGAGCATATGATAAGTGAGCCCAACCCTAGAGGTTTCATAATATACGGTGACAAATAAAATGACTTAAGAATTCAACTCACCTATTCAATGGTAAAATTCTTGATTCACGTCACTCTATTAAATTATGTGATAATTATTTGTTTAAATTTTTGTAGTACAACTTGTGCATGAGATTCACTTTGTTAGTTTCGGGTAAATTATTTAATTGATTTACCATGTTAATCTTTTCGCTGTGCATTTATTGATTTGATCAAACTTTGCCTATTTAGTTAATTTTTAAAATCAATAACCAACATGTTTGGTATAACAGCTAGTATTTGGAGATGCGATTATGCTAGCTTAGTTCATTCCCCTCAAAGGGGCTGGTAGACAACTCGTCACGGACATGATCGGGGTGTTGTCGACGTACACACACCATTGCCTTGAAACCTCACACCAACGAACCCGAGCAGCAAAATTGTCGTCCACTTAATTCCTGCTCTGACTTCGCTGGTTCTGACGTTGCAGTTGTTGTTCTACGTCTCTCGCGTTGTCCACTGTCAGATTCAGACTTTGATGACGATGTTGACGACTGGGGCCATGACCGACCTTGGTACATAATTAGTACTCAACGATCTCGTTCTCGTGACACCCTTGATTTTTGTATTAAAGTTGATATTTCATGCTTTGATGGTCAACTCCACATTGAGGATTTCCTTGATTAGGTCAAAATTGTGGAGAATTTCTTTGATTACATTAATGTCCCATAAAGAAAAATTAAAAAAAAAAAAACAATGAGTGAAGCTCGTGGCCTACTAACTCAAAGGCAGTGCCTCCACATGGTGGGAGTTGAGAAGGAAAACGTGCTCTTCGCTAGTGGGCTCAGATGCATACTATGTTGAAGTCGTACTTCCTTCCAACTGCTTATGACTAGATTTTGTATGAACAATATCTGTGTAGCCACCAACGTGATTCTACCGTCAATGCATACACGAAAAAGTTTTATTGGCTAAGTGCGAGACACAACCTCAATTAGACAGAACGTTAACAAGTCGTGTGCTATATCGAAGGACTCCGCGAGTCTATTCAAGACCAACTCACTCTTCACTTTGCTTGGATTCCCACCGACGCTGTCAATTTGGATTATAAAGTCGAAGGACAAAAGTCCTAGCCAGCTACCTAAGCTTCGTATCCTCGTCACCCCTCAACGAACTTGCCATCAATCATGTCAAGTACGCAACGATTTTTCTTTTAATCGGCTCACCTCTTCCATCTTCCTATTCATCCTCGTAGCCCTAGAGCAACTCTGAGTTAGGTCACCTCAATGCACCCTTCCCTCGACATGCCCTGCCCATAGCCCGTCCAAATCCATATGCTCACCTAAGGCTGAACAATTGCTACTGTTGAAACAGACGAACCACTTTAGCATCATCATATCTTTTGCACCCTCTGCAACGTGAACAACAAAGTATGCAATGTTATCATCGATAATGGGAGTAGTGAAAACATTGTTTCCAAGGCAGTAGTGAGGGCTCTCGGCTTGCTTTTACCAAGCATCCTCGACCATACAATATCAATGGATTAAGAAGAAAGTTGAGTCTTCTATTCAAGATCAATGTCGAATGTTGTTTTCAATTTGCAAGTTCTATTGTGATGTGGTAGACATGGACTCGTGCCACCTCTTGCTTGGCCACCCTTGGCAATTCGACGTCAATGCAATTCACTGGGGTCGTGATAACAGTTACATTTTCGAGTGGCACGATAAGCGCAATTCCTCATGCCGCCTATCGATGCCACACCATTGTGCACTACCTGCCTTCACATTTTTGGGCCACAATTAAGTAAATCCTTGACGTGATCATTAAACACGCTCCATTTAGCCTCACAATTCCCTAATAATAAGGACTAGTATAGCAAAGAGTAAGGGTTGATTCCTTGGAGACACGATGATTGACTATAATAGTTATTGAGGATAGTAACTAAAAATATTAAGAATTAAGAAATACATTCCCAATTTAAGTCCTTGTGAGAAAAATTGTCATCGCTATTGATATGGTTTCAGAGAAAATTATAATATTTTAGATATTAATCGTTTACTTTTTTTAAATGATAAAGGATTCAGTATAAGAAAGCATTAGTTCTTTTATTTATTGTTATTTAACTACTCGTTTGGATAGCTCATTTTGAGCATTCTATTCCATTCTTAGAATGAAAAAAAATGGTTTGGAATGATTTGAAAATGGTTTGGAAAAATAATGTAGAATGGTTTGACTTTGCGAATTTCGAGATGGTATAAATGGTTAAGATTTAAAGATACTTTATAGGGATTTGGAAAGTTGAGAAAATGGTTAAAAAAAATAAGATGGATTGCAGGATTAAGAAAGTTGAAAAAAATAGAAAAATAGAATGGAATAGAATGGGTAAAATATGGTAAACAAACAAGAGGTTAAAATAGAGAATTTGCTAGATCCTTTGTAGTTTCAATCTCTTCTTTTCGTTTTTTTTTTTTATAAAATTTTTTACTTTTATTTTTTATAAAAATTTGAGTGAAGTGGTATCCAAACCTTCAAATCTGATTTAACACAAAAAAAAAAAAAAAAAAAAAACCACCCTTTTCACTAATACTAGTGCAATATTTTAACCAATGAATCTAGTACGGCAATGTTATAAGCAAGTGCCAATTTTATTATAATCATTCGTGAATGGGTAATGGAAGGCCACATCATGACTCTACTAAAGAGCACTAAATTATTATTTTTGACACTCCTTTTTGCCTCGTAACGAGAGAGTTAATCTCGATTTTATATCCTCTGTTATTGAAGGAAGTCCACATTTAGTGAAAAAGACACTCGAAAAGATTTCAATGCGAATATTATGCACAATAGTTTAAAATATAATTAAATAAACAACTATTTTCTAAAAAAAATTATAGTTAAAATACTTAATTTTTAACACCTAATTTAAATTAATACCTGATATTTTAAAAAATATAACAAAATACCCAAGTAATTCAATTACTTACATAATAATATGTAGTGGTAATTAATTTAATTATCAAAAACATGTCCAAGTAATTAATTAATTAACTAGTACTACTCAATTATTTTAAAAATTTGAGTATTTATTTTTATTGCTGTATAAATTTGGATGTTTCTCTTCTTCACTCCTTTCTAAATAACATTTAAAAAAATAATTAATATTTTTATTAATTATTAATCATTATCTTAATTATATGATAATGTATATACTAGAAGTATTATATTTTTAATTATTATATATACTCGTAATGAATAATTTAATTTTTGAAATGTTGATTATTTCTTTTTAAAAAATCCATTAAAAAAATATCAAATACCAAATACACCGTACTTTAATTGGTTTCGGTGAAGTTCGTATCCACAAAATGATCACCTTGAAGATATTCTGGTACTTGAGGTAATAGTGTGTGTATATATATATATATTAAAAAATATCACCCACGTTGCATTAGAATCTTGGCACAGATCATGGTAGTTTTATATTTTTATTTGACAACCTGTGTATATACCAGCATTGGCTTGCGTTGATTCAAGGCGTAATACTTGAGATCGTTGACTGCAATTAATCTTAAGTTTCTAACTAAAAGTCAAATTATTCATGTTTGCGTGTCTAGTACCGTAAAACATTACCCAACCATGGCAACATCGCATGAAAATTAGTTGCAAGATTAAAAATATTAGCCAGGACTCTTATCAGAGGTATCTAATTACTTGATATATTCTAATTAAGTTTGTCCTGATGTCAGATCTGCTAGCTAAACTGGATCAAAGAGCCGTAGTTGCTTGAAAGCCTACAAGTTTATGGTCCAAATTAATCAGTTCTAAATTATTTATTTCTAATAAATAAAATGATTGGTGAATGAATTACTGTAGGTGATGAGCGTGTAATCAACACGCTCATCGTATGCATTTTGTTTTAGCTTAAATCAGTGTGCTATTTTCAAGTCTTGAGTGAATTTGATGTGGTTTTATGAAGACTTGTTTGACAGGTTTATAAAGGAAAAATAAAATAACATTGGTCAATTTTAATGATGGAATAACCAAGAGACGTAAAGGGAAGAATTTCAAGCTAATGATATGTATTTGGAGACGTACCAGCAAAACGGCGCTAAAACAGGAGCTCAAAACTGAGGCATCATTACTTGTGGGATGATCCTATCTTACCGAGGAGATGCGCCGACCAAGCGCTTCGACGATGTGTCCCCGAGGAGAAATTTGAGAGCATCTTGTATCGTTGTCACTCGTCACTTTGGTGCCACTCAAAACTGCAAAAATGGTGCAACAATCCGCTTTTTATTGGCCCACTCTATTTCAGGATTTTCATGCTTATGTCCAAAGGTGTGATCGCTGCTAACGGGTGGTAAATATTTTGAGAAGACATGAGATGTCCTTAACAAACATTTTGGAGGTGGAGATCTTTGATTTATGGGACATTGATTTCATGAGACCATTCCCGCCTTAGTTTGGTAATGTTTACATCTTGCTCGACGTAGATTATGTCTCCAAATGAGTAGAAGCAATTGCTACCCCGACTAATGATGCAAAGGTGGTGGTTAAATTTGTGCATAAGAACATCCTCACGAGGTTTTGCAACCATGTGTTTGATGTTCCAATGACAAAGTATGAGGTAAAGCATAAGAAGGCCCTATCATACCATCCTCTAGGGCTGTACATAGAGACCGAAAAATTCGGTTTAAACCGTTTTTAAAACCGCATTGTACCGAAATTCGGTGCCACGTCAGCGAAACCGAATTTTCGAAGCGGCCACCGCACTGAATTTGGCAAATCGGTGCGGTTTTCGGTTTTAGAAAATAGCAATCGGTTTAAACCGAAACCGCACCGAATTAATATATATATATAATTTTTTTATAATATTTTACAAATAATATAAGGTAATTCAGTGGTTGTTAAGGTTGCCTTGAGTCCTTTCCTTGCTCTAGTCTCAGGTTCGAGCTCTAACAAACGCAGGTTTTAGCCCAATATTTTTTTCAACCTGGAAAAGCAAAAATAATGCACAAAATCTGCACTCAAGAGGAATTGAAACGTGGTCTGCAAGGGGAAGACCTTAAATCACACCATGTTGCCACTAAGCTGCACGCTTCTTTTAGAAATAAAATAAGCTATTTTATATATAACATAACAATTCGGTCCACCGAATTAAAAACCGCACCGAAACCGAATAATTCGGTTAACCGAAATTCGGTTTTCAACCTATTCGGTGCGGTTTTCGGTTTTGAATTTTTGAAAACCGAAAATTCAGAGACCGAATTATTCGGTGCGGTTTAAAACCGCACCGCTTTTTGTACAGCCCTACCATCCTCAATCCAATATGGGAAATCCGATGTCTCTAAACTTGAAGTCAAACTCATCTTA
Source organism: Boehmeria nivea var. tenacissima (assembly GCA_018132145.1). NCBI lineage: Eukaryota > Viridiplantae > Streptophyta > Magnoliopsida > Rosales > Urticaceae > Boehmeria > Boehmeria nivea. Next base: position 6,776,449 of record CM030877.1, on the reverse strand, counting down.
GAGAAGATGGTGCAAAGTAATAAAACAGATGGGCCGCAAAGCTCGATGATTACTTATAGGCGTATAGAACGGCATACAAAACAACGATCGACATGTTACCGTATCAATTAATATTCAAAAAAGACTCCTCTAACTAAGTGAGCTCGAGGAAATGAGGAATTAAGCCTACGAGAGTGCCCGAATTCACAAGAAAAAATAAAGCAATGGCACAACAACAATTTTATCTAGGAGTTAAAACTAGGCGAGAAAGTTCTAGTCTATAACTCAAGATTAAAGTTATTTCCGAGAAAGTTGAAGTAGCGATGGTCAAGACCATACACTATGGTCCCCTCACGGTGCTATTGAAGTTTCAAACAATATTTCATGAAGAGAGAAATAGAGAAAGAGAGTTGTAATAAGGGAGGGAAAGTTGAAAAGAAAATTTTCAAGAAGAGAAGTGATATTTATGGTAAATTCATTTAAACATACTCTAGGTTAGTTTCTGACAACGAATTTATATGACATCAAAAAATGTCGCTTTGGGGTTGAAAATGTCAAATTTGTAGGGAGACGACACTAAAGTTAGAAAAACGACAGTATCATATGGAAAACGACAGAAATTTTGTGAAACGACATTTAATTGAGAAAACGACAAGTAACTTAAAAACGACAATAAATTGATAAACGATCTTTTGTTTGTGACTGCAGTTAAGTGCAAAAAATGACATTAAACTGCAAAACAACATAATTGTCATTATTTGACTTAACTAGGTTAATTTGACTTATAGGTAATGTATAATGTCATTGATAAGTGAATGAAATCAACCTTTGGTTCCACTTTTATTTATTATTTTTTCATCAATTTAATTTACTGTCTAATTAATGTTAATTTTAGTCTAGGTTAACTACTCTGCATTTGATCATTTCGTTAGTCGAGATAGGAAGTAGAACGAACAAGGTAATTCTCAATTCCTATTGCCAACTTAATCAATCCCTGTTAAGACGATATACAAACTCAAAATCCACTATCTATTACTTGTGCGATCTGTATACTTGCGGAAAATTGCCATCAATGATACTTGTGCAGGTTGGGGCGTTGTTTTGGTTTTTGTAGTTTTAATTGATAACAATGTTAACTTTGTTATAAATAATAACTTTATTGCATTCAAGTAGTTTTAGTGGAGTTCAAACTTAATTGCTAGCTTTCTCCCTTTCGAAGTTGCTTGTAGCAAACTGCACATTTTAGGTTTTATCTCTTTCGAATTATGAAAGAATAATGGTTTTAACATATATTCCACGCTAAAGGTATAAATGAGAAGGATGGGATGATTGTTGTAAATAGAAATACGTATGCCCGTCTTAATATATGTATTTATTTGTTAAATTGTTTGATAGTTTTCCCATATATAGAATCCAGTCACACACCGAGACTCGGTGCTGGTAGTTGATGTAAGCTCTAAATTCATTATTGATATTTTTTTAATAAAATAATTTCTTCTAGTGGCTTAAATTTTGTTAAAAGCTTAATGATCAAATTAATTTCGGTGTTAGGGCTGTTTTTAGAAGACTTTGGCCAGAATGAGAATGTCTTCAAAATAAGAGAAACTTTGCCATAGTTTTGGTACGAAAAATAAGCACAAAATTAAAAACCGATGAGGATAATTTTCTTGAAAGATGCCAAAAAAATGTTTTTATTTTTTATTTTATTTTTGCATTGAAAGACGTATTTATGCTAAGAAAAGGCTTGTTTACGACTTTACGTGTAGAAATTGTCTGTCGAGGATATCATAAATCAAATTGAGATGGTATTCAAGGTATCTTCATTATTCAACAAACACTTATAAGAGTTTTGAACTTGCGAGATATAAAATTCTAAATCTGACCATTCCAAGGTCTTTCCTTGTCCTCGACAAAATCGCCGGATCATTTAACTCTCTTGTTTTGAAAAGCTTGAAAAGAATGATATTCGGCTGTCTGAGGACCGTTTCCAAAATTGTCACAAATTATATCATTTTTTGTTTTTTTATTCAATAATATTTTCATCTACCATTGAATATAATTTTGATTAATTTAAGAATTTAATCGATAATACAAAAATAAAAAAGGTATTATACTAGTGTGAAAAAAAAAATTATAATTTCAAGTACTTTTTAAAGTTATTGTTAGTCGTGCTTTGTCCTTCGTAAAGAAAAATATTTAAGAAGCGTGATTCTTCAAAATGTGATTGACAACTTTGGGATAGCATATTGCTTTTTTTTTTCTTTTTTTTTTTTCGAATAACAAGAGACATGACACTAAGATAAATGAATTTAAAAAAAGAAAAAAATACTGCAAGTAATTAATATAGTTTATTGAGAGATTTTGACTAATTCTCTTTGTTTGACACGTTATTAAAATATGCCTATTTTTTATTGAACTTATAGTTTTAAGATTATTAAAGAAATAATTATTTTTTAATGATGTTTTAAAACAAAGAATTTTAAGAAAATTACAATTTTTTAAAAAATAATTTTAAAAAATAGCCACGGTTTCAAAAATTTTTAAAAATAGTCATTTCAGAAATTTTTGTACACATGTAAGAAAATTTTTACAATAAATTTTATGTCTAATTTTAGGGCACATTAGCAAAATGATCTGTTACAATAACATCTTTAAAGAAAATGACCTAATTATTCAAAAATTAAGTTATTAGCCCCAAGCCCATGTAGACTGTCTAAAATACCCTTATTCACCCAAATTTTGTTACAATCTGTAACAAATATTGTTACGGATTGTAACAAATATTGTTACGACATGTAACAAATGTTGATACAAATCGTAACTGTCACGACCCGCCTGCGCAGGCCGCGACCTAATCATTTACTTACTTATACACTATAGTTAAAACATTAAGTCTCAAAATATAATTATACCAAATTAAGAGTGTGGCCACAGTACTTCAAAAGAAATATACGTAATATTTTTACCAAAAGTATGATAAAATTTAAACTTTTACTATTAGGGAAAATGCATTCTCAAAAGTGCCGGTTAGCCTTCACAGGTCGGGCCCATATGTACGTCTCTTCGGCCTGTCAGTCCAATTTCCGTTCTTTACTCGATCTTTGTCTTACCTTTATCTACAACACCAGAAACTCCTAGTGAGATTTACTCTGTAAGTGGAAGACTAGAAACAATAGACGTGATGTAGTGTACAACAAAATGCAACATAGAAGACATCACAAAAGAGTTTAATTACCAAAGATATAAATCTTTAACTTTATCCAATATAAAAATCATTGTATTTTTATTTATCTCTTAGCGGTAGAATTATACAATAACTACCACATATCTATTTCATAACTCTATTAATCAAATATATTTCTAAGCAACTCTATCGCATCGTCTGGGATTCACTGATGGTTATCGCAATATATCTTTGACTGCGGCGCCGAGTCGGAAGTGGGCCAGCTCTCAAGAGCATCTCCCGACGATTTAACTCCAAATCATAAGAATTTTTGCCCGGGACGTACCACCGTCGGCTTATGGGAGTATGTGGCGATACCATCGACGTGTCTAAGAGTTTTATACAATTTTATGAATTTGCTTTATGTTCGAGTTACTTTATGCTTATTTTTCATCGGGAGTTCAAAACTCCACCTCACTTTATGACCAAGAGGCCCAATATCTAAAATATATTTGCTACTTAAGATTTGGCATTCTTTTCTTCATTTACTTGAAAGACTAAAAGATTCGTTCCTAAGATCAAGAACGGGATCACAAGCATAAAAACGTGGCTCGGGAATTTTTAACGATTTCATTATATCCAAACTAAAGTTTTCCCTAGCCTTTTAGTCATAAGGGCGTTGGACCCTCATTATCTTCCATTTTTAGTCTTCCAGATTATTTCGGGTTACGGCTTACGTCTATTAGCCCTTCGGGAGCGATTGATACAACTTCAAAGCAAGAAAAGCATAAATAAAATTATTACAGGCCATTTGAATAAATACAAATAAATCAATCATCCTCGCTCCGGTGTTGTAGGTGCCGTTCCAACTTACTGAGTGCTCGAACGAGGTTCGGTTGTCTTGATCTTGCCGTCGAAGCTTCCGAGCTCGTAACGGTTACTTTTCCTTGAAAATAAACCTATTTAGTTAGATAATAACTTTGTGTTGTAGCAAGATTTCCTTGAAAAACCTTTACACTAGATCCTTAGAACTTAGGAGCTTTCTTGATTAAGAAAATCATACAACATCTCTAACTAAACAATACCTTATCTTTCTTAATTTGACTATGAAACTCTGTATTTTCCAGTTTCGTCGACCGTCATGAGAATATTCATAAAATATTTATCAAGCATTCAAAAATTACAAAACTAATTGCATTTGAAAGTAAATTCAAAGATATTTCAATACAGTAGTTGCTTGCATGGTTTTCACTCTTATGTATTTTCCAAAAAGAACCCGAAATATAGGGTCTCCTGATTATTTCCCCTAAACAAGGCAGATTCTTGACCTAAGTTTGAAAAATTATAGTTAATTCTAAAAACATCCTTTTTATGTGCTTCTTTTTTCTGTAAAACAGTACAAGAATCTAATTTAAGGATAAAATATGGTTTATATCATTATCCAGCTATAACATACTCGAAAATACGATTAAATAAATTATATCCAGTTTCTAAGACAGATTCTAAGTCTAACTTTGAGAAATTCTAAATAATTCCAAAAAAATCTTTTTGACGTGATTCTTGTTTGTGTAGAAAGCTAAAAGAGTCTAGTTTTAGGTAAAAATAGAAAATATAACAATGCATGTTGTTACCTATTCCGAATTTAACGTGTTTAGAAACTGGTCGAGTTTTTTTACACTCAGAATTGTTTAAACACCATTCTTTCTCAACTTTCTTTAAAAATCTCAAGCATGCAACCATACAACAAAGGTCTAAAAATTTGTCATCTATTTCATTCTACATCAACCATAAACACAAACTAAAATATTACACATGAAGCTAATCTAAGTTCTTGATCAAACAATTAAAAACATGTACTTAAAACAAGAAACTCTATCCTATAACAACATCTCAAAATCTCCTAGCATTGAGCTAAGTAGATAACTAAAAGAGAGGAAAGAATATTTTATTACCAATAATGAGCTTGTTCTTCAAGCTCCTTCTCTATGAACTTCAATAATAATTCTTCTACCTTCTTCCTCTCTCTTGCTTCTCTCTTTTTTTTTTTCTTTCTTCGTTTCCTCTTCTTTCTTTTTCTTTCTTCCTTTTTCTTTCTCTCTTTTCCTTTATTTCTTCTTTTCTCTCTCGTCCTTTCTCTCTTTCTTTGGTCGGCAGCCTTGGCTGAGTAAAATGAGAGTTTTATCTCATTTAATATATTAAGGAGTTATTATTACTATAACTATTATTTTCTTTTTTTTTACACAATAACCCTAGTCTAATCCACATGACAATTGTCATGTTATTCCATCAACCTTTGACTACAAGGAAGCAGCTGTAAAGGGGGCTGAGTAACTCTTTTTTACTCTGAAAATAAACTGCCAGCACAATATGCCATGCATCCTATTTGCATAAATTATAAATTGGCCCCAAAAATGACTTTTTCTTGCATTTTAGTCCTTTGAATAAAGCAACTAAGGTATAAAAGGGCTTTCAACGAGATTTATATTTATTTTCTAACCCTATATGATATTATAAGATATCTAGTAAATTTTTACAAATTTACGACATCATTTGCTATTTTTCTCCGAATTTACGATTCGGCCCTCCGTCGAAATTTGATCGTAACGGCTTCGTTCTATACCGGAATAATCCCAAATTTTATTCATAGGCCTAATATCATAATTAGAGCCCTTCACAAAGTCAGTTTTGGTTTTTACCACTAATTTTCTTGGTTTCAAACTTTTGGGCCAAAACTGTAATTTTGAAAAGTTCGGGGATCGTTTTTAAAAATTTATTGTGTCGGAGATTTTAGCCTTTCAAAATATACTAAGCTAACAATTCTTAATATCGGGATGATTTATGAAGCCCTTTGGTCATCTCGGTGTAAGAAAGGGCAAAAGTATAATTTTACCACTTATCATAAAGATGACTCGGAAACCTTGCCGAAAAATTCATATTTTTCGATAGAGGGAATAAGAAAATGCTAGGATAAAATTTGCACAATAACCCTTTTTTTTATTTAAATTATGCTAGACGTAATCCCGGGGCTTATAGTAACAAACAAATGTGTGATAAAAATGAGATATTTTACCTAAATTTTGTTATAATCTGTAACAAATATTGTTACGGATTGTAATAATATTTGTTACAACAAGTAACAAATGTTGATACAAATTGTTACAGGCAAATGTGTGATAAAAATTAGATATTTTGTTATATATGTGTATCAAAAGTTGTTGCCTATTGTAACAAAAAATGTTACAGTTTGTAACAATATTTGTTACAGATTGTAACAAAATTTGGATGAACATAGGTATTTTGGGCAGCTTGGATGTATGTGAATGGACTTGGAGGCTAATAACTTAATTATGACAAACTCAGGTCAATTCCTTAAAACTAAAGCTAAAAACAGTCCATTTAGCTAAAAATCTCCTCATTTTATTATTGTAATAAATTTCTTACATGTGTAAGAAATTTATTATGGTTAGTTTTTAAATTTTTTAAAAACTGTAGCTATTTTTTAAAAATACATCATCCAAAATAGCTATTACTTAATTGAACCTAAAAAAAAAAACGGATGTTTCCATTAACCAATAAAATAGTCACTTTCTTAACTATATAATGCTATTATTTACTTTTATGTCTTTAATTCTTTAATTTTTAAAAGTATTTGTCATTTCTTTCGAGGAAGAGTCTCAAGTGGGGAATTCTCCACCACATAAAATAATTCTGAATCGTTAGATCTGTCTTTTTAGTGGGTCCCATTGTTTAAAAAGATAAATCTGACGATCCGTTCCCTGTGATGGGAAATTCTCCACCTGAGAATTTTCCTACTTTCGAACATAAATTAAAAAAAAACCTCTGCTTTGTACTACCTAGACTAGAAATTAATGGGACATATATAACTTAGACATAAATTATTAAAGTGAGTCACCAATTATAATTTCACGATTCTAGCAAAAAAAAAAAAAAAATTATAATTTCACGATTATCCCTAATCTCTTCTTTCTTTTTTTTTTTTTTTTCTGCTGCATAAGTTAAAGCAAAAAGACACCGTGCCGTTCGAGTCAGTTCGAGTTGGTAAGGCCAAAAACCTCTCTCTAATCACCTTGCGTAAATACGGTCTATTTGTACTGCTAAGCTCTCTTCGTTCAGACCAGGAAAATTCTCCATCTGGGTTTTGCTTGAGACCCTGCTTTTGAGGCGATTTCGTTTTGTCTTAAATTAAAAAAAAGAGAGAGAGAGAGAGAGAGAGAGAGAGAGAGAAGAGTATATTGCTTGAAGAAAAGAAGATGGCTTCGACGGTGGTGTTGGTTGTGGTGTTTGTGTTTGATCTGATTGCTTTTGCGCTCGCTGTCGCTGCCGAGCAGAGAAGGACCACTGTGAGTTTTCTCTTTGCCTCTTTCTGAACTTTTATTCTTCTTTTACTTCCATTGATTGAACACATTAATTTTTTTACAACAAGGAAAGAGCTTGTTGTACCCTTTTCTTTTTTTTTTTTTTTTGGTAGGTAAAGAGTTTCGTGTTTTTTTTTTTTTTTTCCGAAACTTGGATTTCTAGCTTTAATATCTACTAAAGCCAAGTCTTCTATTTGTCTTCATGGCTGCGATAAATCTGTGCTCTAATTGAAAATTTTCCAAATGGACCCTTTTTTTTTTTCTTTTGCTGAACCAGTTGCTTCGAAAATTTGTTTCTGTAGCTGACTTTAATGAAGGGGAAAAAAAGTCTATCATACTAATATTTGCAATACTTACCTATTTGGTTGGTCAAATTTTTAGTGAAGACTACTTGGAAAAGTTCCAAGTGAATAAACATTACCGCTACAAACTACAAGTTTCAATGCGAGTTCTCATTTTTGTTGATGCGGTTTTTCACTAGAAGATGTAGAATTTTGAGATTAACAGAACTGCCAATGGCAAAAAACTTGAAAGAAACATGCTTTTGAGATGTGGGTTTATAGTTTTTAGTGGGTTCATTTAGAGTTCAGTGTAAGTTTGTATAGCTTTTGCTTGGAACAATACCGAAAAGTTCGACAAAAATGACCAAAATTGTAACTCTGCTACCAAAAGTTCTTCACTGATGCTGAATTTTTGGTTTTACGAGTTCGTGGCCGGTACCATGCTGCAGCAATGTTTGAGCTAGACTCGTCGATATGTTCATGACTTTATAGAAATGAAATTCTATTTGTGGTCTATTTATGATTTTTTACATTTTCCTCTCTGTTCTTTTAATTGATAAGGTAAAAACATTTTTGTTTTAGTTTGTTTATGTTGCAGTTAAAATTTGCTGTGAACTTGAATATCTACATGTGTAGTACCCAAGCTTTCTATGCAAATAAAATCGGCTTGACTAATACACGAAAATAGGAACTTGTATTTCGACCAAAGTTTTATCAGTTAAATTGAAGAGGTTCTTGAACAAGTATCGCATATGTGCACTCAAATTCAGGGATACAAGAATACAAGGCATTTCATATTCTTATGCAAAAATTTGTCAAGATTTCAGTTGTACCTTTTCCATACTACGATTTTATAAGTCTCGTTCTCTTTTCTCGACAAATTTATTAGTCCATGGCACATTATCCACACACTCGCTTTCAGACATATCACTAGTTTCCTAGACAAGCCCCTATACCACACTTAATTTAGACTTTAGAAGTGTGACCTCAATGTCAACCCAGGATTTTTTTTTTTCTTTAGAAAAATGACGAGAAGAAAAATGACATCAAGTATGTGACCGCTATTTTGGCACCCATTAGCTACTCATCCACACCAAATCCCCTTCTCAAATGTCTAGTGTAGTGGACAACCTTGAAATGAGATCTTCATAATAACTTGAAAGAAAATCCTGTTTAACTAGCTCTTATTATACTTTTGAGCATTCTAACAGCTCACTCCTAATTCATCAATTTCTTCCCTTGCAGGCAAGGATAGAAACCAATGCAAATACCAGCTATTGCGTGTATGATAAAGATATCGCAACTGGATTAGGCGTGGGAGCATTTCTCATCTTGATGGCTAGTCAAGTGCTTATTATGGTGGTGACTCGATGCTTGTGCTTGGGGAAACCTTTGAGACCGAGCGGTTCTAGATCGTGTGCCATAGCCCTTTTTATCACATCTTGGTATGTTTGTTGCCCCAACTTATAATAGAATTTTTCTTTTCGATTCTCATGGACATATAGTAAACTTGTTTTGGAAATTGGGAAAAATTCAGGATTTTCTTCATTATTGCGGTGTCATGTTTGCTCGGTGCGTCAGTGAGAAACGCGTACCACACCAAGTACAGGAGGGGCTTATCCTGTAAGACAGTGAGGAAAGGGATCTTTGCGGCCGGAGCTTCCTTTGTTGTGTTTACGGGTATAGTCTCGGAGCTCTATTACATCAGCCACTCCAAGGCAAACGACAGTCAGACGAGTTACAATAGGGACACGGGCGTGCGGATGGGTAATCTCTAGTCGTCACGTTGTTGAACGGTTGTCAAACCTTGGTCATTGCATTCATGGAGGTGTACACAACTATTGTATGATATGTTGTTTGTGTATATGTGATCATGTATACTTAACATAGGAGTATTAACTGGTTGGAGATTTTACTTGCCTCTCTGTTACAACTTTCCATAAACCTTGCTTAAACTAGGCTTCTAAAAATGGAAAAGTAGGCGTTTGAGAGGATCCAAGTGTTTTTTGCTTGTTTTTCTTCTCTATTAATAATGTGGAAGCGTGATTAACATTTGTTGATAATGATAATAGCATTTATTTAGTGCCAAATTAAGCTATCACTCCTTTGCTTGTGAAATTCCTATACCAAACCTTCTTTATCCCTTTTTTTTTTTTTTCGACTACGTAATTATTATTTTTATTTATTTATTTTTTATCCAATTGCACTTGAGATCATTAAACCAAATATGCTAGCAAAGACAAGCTGAATTAGTGCAACAATCAAAGTTCATAAGTACTATCAAGGTTGATCTTCATGATCTCTAAATTTGTAGAAAGGATCTTGAAGAGACATACGTACATCACAGTCTTGTTGGCCAATATCCCTTGTCGCCAAAACAATAATTTATTGCTGAACTGAATCTTTGTCCCTCAAGGACATTCTAGCAAATGGTGTCCTTTGGAGTATTATTAGTTCAAATGAAAAGGAATCTAATTAATTAATTAAGTTTTAGGACTCAAAAATCCCATATAAAAATTCAATCCTCACTAAATAGCTAGTTCACAACACCGCAACAATCATCTCTTCTAATGGGAAATATATTCTGTAGGTCCTTTTTCCAAAGATAACACACACACACACACACACATATATATGCATATAATTATGTGGCGTTGTGTTTTGATGTTAAACAATAAAGAAACATGGCTTGCAATTGTGGCCCCCAAATGCACATGTTAGGTAGCCAATATATGTATATAGTAACTTGTAAGGGAATGAAAGGATGAGAAAAGAGAACCACTAAAAATTTAATGCAGATTCTATTTATTCCAAAAGTACGAGCACTATAATGAACAATCAAGTGTACAACGTGATCACACAAATTTAACAAATGTCCCAAGCCTTGTGATAAAAATAATAATGAAAATAATAATTTTTCTTATTCATAGGCTGTTACCCTACAACCGAAATGTTGTCCATATGATAGATGTAGAGCATAGAAAAAAGCATATATGGATATAATGGTATAGGAATAAGTGGTCATGAAACCATATGTATACACACATAATTATATATGTGTATATAGATATATTATATCCATTAATACAATAATCTTCCATCATATTCTGTCAGTGAGCCCTGCTGGAGGAGACCCCATTAGGTCATGCCATATGATCGTTGTGACATTTGGGCAACATCGTTTGGACACCAGACGCTGAAACACAACCATCTGACGTGGCATTGCCATAGATTAGCACGCAAACAAAAAATAATAATATAAAAATAATACACTGCAACTAATTGAGTGGAGTTCACAAAAATTTTCATGGCAGGGATTATTGGGAACGTGGGGGCAAAAAAAAAAAAAAAAACCAAGATTATTGATATAATTGATCGACTCTGAAACTGAAATTCAGAATAACAAACTAGCAAGAGTATATATGCTCTCATAAACTCTCTGATTTGTTTTAAGAAATCAATGAAAATCACTGCAACATTGAATCCTATGCTTCATAATGGATATAATTTATAGCTGTTTCACATGCACATAAAAAATAAAAATAAAAAGAGAGAGTGAGAGAGAGAGAGAGTTAAAGAAAATGCAAGAGATATACATAGCAAAAGCTACATATATATATGAAAATTGATAAGACAGAGATCTTAGGCAGCCATGAAGCTGAAAAGAAAAACCACAGCTTCAAACATTTTAATTACATACCCCAAATATAAAAAAACAAAACAAAATCTTATATACTTATATGATCATCACGAAATTGATACCCAAAATAAAAATAAAAACAAAAATAACCAAAAAAAAAAAAAACAACACATGCCCAACATTGAAACAGCACTCTACTATAGACAATAAGAGGACGAAAAATTAGTACTGTCAAGTAGCCTAAATTTCACGGCTTGATATTGTCAAGAGACTCGTCCCATATTGGCAGACTGATATGATCATCAGGGACAAGAGTGTCAATGTCCTCAAAGTTCCAATGGTAGCTTGGCATGTCCACGCCATTAATCCCCACCAACTGCTGCCCCCATGGCGGCTGATGACCAATCGCCGCCGCCGAGCTGCTGCTCGAACGGTCTCCGCCGGCCGCCACCTTTCCCTGATCCTCGCCGCCGCAATTATCGCGAAACGAGTTCGAGATCGACGAGAGGCTCGACTCGAACGGGCTCGAAGTGCCCGAGATCAGCCCGGCCGCCGAGAACTGTAGGGTTTGAGGGAAAGCAGTGCTGAATAAGGAACCACATGTGTTGTCCAATTCGGGGCCGAGATTTAGCCCGTTCTGCATCGAAGACGGCGCAGGCCGAACCATCATCGCCTGGTAGAGGATTTCCGACATGGTTCTCTCGTCATGGTCGCCGCCGAAAGCGACCTTCGGGGCGGTGTTGCCGACACTGCTGGCCTGCAAAGCCGCGCGGGAGCTGTCGAGGCTCGCGGTGGTTGCGGCGGCTGCGGTGGCGGGTTTCTTGGAGCGCTTGTTCTTGCGGCCGCCGCCGACGGGGACGTTGCGGAGTGTCCCGCCTTTGGTCCAGTGGCGCTTGCAGGCCCTGCAGAAGTGCCTGGGCTGAGACTTGTTGTAGTTGTTGTAGTAACAGAACTTGGTGTTGGGCGAGTCACATCTCGGGCAATTCAACGGCTCCGATTGAGCCTGATTCTGGCTCTGCTGTTGCCGTCTCATCGCTGCGATTTGCGGGTTCTTTTTGGGCAGCAAAGCCTGATGATGAGCGCTGGTCCAATCAAGGCCGTCCCTGTTGATTATTACCTGCTTAGAACTCAGTCCCATCAAACCCTTGGAGACCCAAATTGAGAAAACTGATGAGCTGTGTGGTGATTAGGGTTTTAGGAGGGGGGAGAGAGAGAGAGGGATGGGTTTGGAGAAGAGCAAGAGGAAGAGATCGTTGCTTAGAGAGCAAGTGGTGTTTTTGGGGTTGTTTTTATCAAATAACGCAAGGAAATGCCAAGGAAGAAGGTGATGAGAGATGGCAATTAGCATGTCTTTTCTGAGAGTTGGCTGTCTTTCTTTACCCTATTTATCTATGGTATATAAGTCTCTCTCTCTCTCTCTCTCTCTCTATATATATATATATATATATATATTGATATATCTATAAGGAATGACAATAAATAATAATAGGATGGTTAAGGTGGACAAAAATTAAGCAGCCACCAAAATGGTCCAAAGAGGGAAGGGGTTTTTTTAATTAAAAACAAATAAAATAGAATTGAAATAATTGTTGTGAGGTGTAGAAACGGAAGAGCCAGCGAAACCCCAGTAGAAAATTATATACATATATATGTATAACGCAGTGTTGCTTGAAGGAGAGATCTTAGTTAGAATCTTAGTAATACTATAAAATTTTCTGTTTCATTGTCCACAATTTTATAGAAAGAGTGACTCAAAAGTGAAATTAGTAGAATGAGAGAGAGAGAGAGAGAGAGAGAATTACTTAGCAACGAAGGTGAACATGGTGGATTGGTGCCACGTGGAAGAGGGATAGCCGTCGATAGTGCTGTGTTACATGGACTAACGTGGAGTTGTAAAACGAACGTATACATGTATAGTTGTAGATGTGTGTATGTGCATGCTGAGTTATTGATTAATAATTGAAGAAAACCCTTATAAGGCAATGACCAGCCAGCTATGTTACCATTAGTAGGACTACAAAAGCTGGTCGGCGCACATATGAATGATAGTTACATTACGGTCGACGAGCTCATCTCGTTTGCCATGAATATCTTGCGGCTCTCACCAAATAGAACTTTGAAAAAAAAAAATATGTGTCTTGTGTTTTCTTTTGCTACGAAAATGTGTCATGTGTTTAAGGCAATATTTATGTGCTAAGAGGGAATGAATGGCAGAAAGGAAGATACTAGGGATCAACAATTTTTCGGACTCACCATATTTTATTTTCACTTGTGCAAGAAAAGTGATATTATTAACTATTTTCCACATAAAATTACAATTTTAGTCCGTAAGACATTTTAAACGAATTTTTTACAATGAACATAATTTGACTTTATAAATAAAATTATGGCCTATTTAGTTTTTAGTCATTTTTGGGCTCATGTTTATAGTAAATAGCCCCAAAACAAGGGTTTAAATTATCGTGTTTCTTTTTTAAGTCTCACATGCATTGCACGGGTCCACGTTTTTTGAATCCAACGTAGTCGATAGAAAATGTAACATGTGGCTAGTCCTAGTGCTTCTTCTGGTCGAGGCTCTTCTCAAGTTAGAGAAAACCAAGATCAATGATGGTGATGGATCTTTAAATCTAGATGGTTCCTTCTATTAGCGGTTCAGTCAAAAACTCCATTCAGCAGAGGAGCAAATCAACCAAGAAATATCAAAACATGAACTTCTTCCCATAAAGTTTAGTTACTGCCCTCTTGATCAAGGTTGGAATAATGTATGGGTGCCAGATTTTCAGAAACTCAAAGGGGGTCGAGTTTTTTGCTCTAATATGACCCACCAAGATGAAGCTACAAATGTAATCATGAATTCGCTTAATACTCCTGTCAATATTCATAAGCAGCTGAATTTATCTATTAGTTTCATTCTTTCTAGATCTAATCTTTCTGCTATGTGATACAATTACTATCATGGTGCTACACTTCGCTAGCTTGAATCTCTTGTGAATGAACAAGATCGCCTTTAAAGGCTAAACAAGGCCCTTGATGAAGAACTAACATTCACAGTTCATAGTGGATTGCAAAGTTTTGGCTTTAGCTTCCGATCAACCTTCTGTTCATGAAGCACTTCGCCTAACTCAAGCTGACGGAGCCAAACCAAAAGAGCAAATTGAAAGGTTAAAGAAATCATATTTTGATTTTGTCCCAATGAACGAGAAGATATCTTTGGAATCCCAGATCAATAGTTAGAAGTGGAGAAGAACACTCTTGCTCTAGAGAATAAGTGACTTCGATCTGGGGAACGGAATAAACATCTTCTGGAAGAAATAGAGGCTTTGAAGAGTGAGCTTAGCTTTGCTTATGCTTCACAAGGGAAGGAAACTTCTACGTACATAGAAAGATCCACGAGATCCCTGAATTTTATAAAAAGCCTTTCAAAAAATCTATCGACCAACCAAAAAAAAAGGTTAATGACATGGTTGCTTTCTATCATCATCAGAGGAATGAGTGGAAATGCCTTAGCTTTCGCCTGGATTGGGAAGTGGCTAGTATGCTACCCGCTGTGAGGCCTCTTCACCATCTGAATACTATGAACACTTCAAGATCGACGCAACTCAATATATAGAGCATGCCACTCCCTTGGTTGAAGAAGAAGATACTAATGAACCTGATGAAGAAGATGGAGATGATGTTGGAGAGAAAGATAAGAGTGTTATAAACTTAGCTAGTGATTCTAGAAAGAACATTTAGCTTTTTTTTTGTAGGTATTTTCGTTATGGATTTCAACTTTCAATTTGTAAAATCCAAAATTATAATGTACTTTCTTTTTATCAATAAAATAAAGTATATTTACTTATGTTATTTTTATCTACTAATTTATGTCATTTTGCATTCTATTATGTCTACAAAACTAGAATAAACAATTTAAATGACTTATCTTTCCCCTTTGCATTGTAATGCATGTCGCTTTTGAGTTCTTGAATAGACCATTGGGTTTTCCAAACTTAACCGTCTCTTTTTCATATCAATTATCTCTAGAAACAATCAATCTTGTTAGGTCAACCTGCTCTCAGATCAGCTTGGTTCAACAATCGAACACACCATGCGCTCTTCGACTTCTTCTCTTTCTCCTACTCTCATTCTCCCTCCTACACTACATACTCAAGTAACTGATTGTTTTGAGTTAGAGCATGGATATGAGCTTTCAAAGCCATACATTCATCAATTATTTGTCTGTGATCTTGATGGAATTGACAGATCTTCGATCTATCTCTACGGTCTAGATCGGCCAAAATCAGTTTTGATGTCCTCAAATGTTTGATCTTCTAAACATTTCACTCAATGGAGCATTCAACTTAAGTTCATTGAGTTCATAAATTTTTTCCTCTTCCTTTCTTTCTTGTCCTCTAGAATCTGGCTTACTCTGAAATTCCTTAGAGGGAGGTATGGCCTCTCGAATGAATTTCAGTTGTTCGAGCCTAAGCGTTCTTCTTAAGGTTTCCTTAGCGGGATTCTCGATCTGCTATTAACTCTCACATCTTCTATTCCTTCAATCCTCATCATTTTGTGCCTTCTGAGTCATGCTTCCTCCACTTGAATACAACTTTTTGCTTTAGTAATAATTTTTAACATGCACATTGTCAGTCTTCTTGAAAATCTCAAAGAGCTCTTGCTCTCTGAGCAATCCATCCCGAATTATCTTTGAAGCTATCAAATTGTATAATTTTTTAATCCGGTTGGTTCAAAAGTAAACCTTTCCAGATAATGCCTCAAGCTCTCTATTGGTTTTTGTTTCGTATCCATTAAATCTATGGTATTTTTGCATTCTCCCTACTATAGATGAATTTTGAGATCAATCCTTTGCTTAATTGATCAAAGTTGGCGATGGATGTTAGGCGCAGGTGGTTATACCATGTCGCTGCCACTCGTGCGAGCACTCTTGAAAATACATTACAGAGAAGTGTGTCGTTATTAGTCTCTCCAACATCATAACTTGTCTGTATTGATGCAGAATAGCAACTGGATATGTTCTTTCATTTTAGGCCTTCATCTGCGGTGGCTAAAACCTATCGGGTTTGGGTTCTCGTTGAAGCTCATCTACAAACAGAGAATGAATCATGTTCCTAGCCTCTTGGATCGTGATTTTAGCCGTTAATCAAGTTTCCATCTCCTTCATTGGCGCTTTTACTTGATTTTGAACTTCATGCCAAAGATCTTGTTTCAATGTTCTCGTAGTTTGTATTTCCTTTCTCTCTTGTATCTCTTCTCGCCTCATTTTCGCATTCCTAGCTCTCGTTCTATTCAAGTCCAGTTCTGGCAATTTTCTAAATCATTATTACATGTCTTTGAACTGGCGGATCTTCTGAATCAAAATCTTTAGGCAATTATACTTCTTCCATCAGTTCTTCCTGTCTTCTATGTTCTTCTTATTCTACCTTTTATATTTTCAGCTCTTTTTCAGTTGTTCTCTATGTCTCAATCATCTTCATCATCAGCATGTCCATAGCTTGTTGCTTCTAGAACACCATGGCTATCATTTGCTCTACCGTCATCTCCTGCTGGCTTTGCTCGCCACCTTGATTCTCTTGTTGATCTTCTATAGCTTTGGCGTTCTTTCTTATCATTTTCTTGATTTTTGAATTATCTGTGCTTAAAAAAAAATTCTTGTTTCGAGAAACTCAAATCGTAGATTCTATTTCGCACATACGGCGCCATTTTGTTTGTGCCATAACATGACTTGAAATAGTTAAATGTATTCCACTTCATTCGCTCAAAAGATTTTTACAACAAATCTTAGACTTTGGACAAGACAAGAGATTTTTTCTAAATTCTATCTCTTGAACTAAGCTTAGGATTTCTTAAAGCAAAAAGTTCTATTTATCATCTAATTTACTTTATTTATAGATTTACTAAGACTTTGAATTAGATTGTGGGTCTGAATTCTCGCGTTTTTTCTTTAAGTCTCACGTGCATCACACGGATCCACGTTCTGTAAGTCCCACGTAGCTTGCATAGGTTCATGTTCTGACCTATCTTGCTAGAACAACATGAGGTCACTTTCTTGATTGGCTTTGCCAGAATAGTTCGAGGCACGCGCTTTAAACATGCCTGGGTTTTGCTAGTATTTGCCAATTCCATTCACACGATCTTTCCGTACATATGCAAAACATGCCAAATCTCTTGATATGAATGAAAATTATTGAAATACCTTAATTTGGAGATTAAAACGATTGAGTTTTAGTTTCCAAATTCATATCTCACACAATTATATATACCTTCTACAACCAATTTGAATTTAAAATTAAAAAGAAATTTGGTATTTATATAAAACAAAATAGGTAGTTAATATTTATCATAATAGGATAGTAAAATATAACTTGGGAAAAAATTGAAGATTATAATAATTAAATGAATAAAATTTGAGTAATATTGAATATATACATGAATATATAGCATTCCAATTAGCATGTATACACAGAAAAAAAAAAAACAAAAAAACAAAACCATAACAATAATTTTTAAATTTAGGACCAGTTAAGCAATTAGTCATTTTGAATGTAAAATTCAAAGGATTTAGCCATAGTTTCATAAAATTAAAGATTTAATCCTAACATGTTACATGTAACATATATACGTGTAAAAAGTGTAACATTAAATGTAACGTTACATGTAACATAAAATGTAACACATATAACATTACATGATGTTACACTTTTACACGTATATATGTTACATGTAACATAAAATATTACATGATATGGCTAAATCCTTAATTTTGATATTTTATGGCTAAATCCTTAATTTTGACATTTTAGGGCTAAATCCTAAAAAGTTATCCAAAAGTTTGTTTAAATGCCTAAAAAACTCTTAAATTTAACATTTTTAACATTCTATAGCATGTTAAATATAATAATAGCTCGTCGTAATAATATTACATGGGAGATGATCAAACATATGACACTATTAATTTTTATACTTTATTCTCTATATAATTTCTAATTGGTAGGGTTAAGAAACAGTTGGCATCATGTGATTATTTGTGGGGTATGATTGTATTAGCGATCGATGCCTATCCCTCAATAGGGCTTCGATTACCTCTTGCCCAATCTACATCAGATCTTCAGGCTTGCCCTGCAATATCAAAAGCATTGCTACTATTTATATACACATATATATATATATATAATGTGTATATGTGGGGTATTAATATATACATGATGTGATATGTCTATCTAGTATTTGTTCGTTACTTTAGTTTATTTCACACTAGCGTGTCCATATATACAGTAGTATATAATGAAAGTTTCGTCTATGTGTATACCTTGTAGCTTCCCACGGACCTAAAACAAGTCTATTATTGAGACTTATAGAAATTGTGACCTTTGGGAAGAATTTGTTAGAGGTGTACTATATATATATATATATATATATATAATGAGATTTACTGTTTGAGAAACGATGTCGTTTGAAGCTATTACTGAAGTCTGACTTCGAAGAGTAGTGAAAATTCAAAGAAGATATAGAATGCCATGATCTTGAGCAAGAGTTATTAAATGTAAATCTAGGTCTATGGATCTACACGCACAGCAAAAATTCATGTCTATAGCCGCTTGTGAGAATTGAAGGCCTGATGGATCAGTACAATGTTGTGTCAACCCTAATATTATTGTGAAACGACGTCAATGGATTGGTGTTGCTATATATATATATATATATATATATATATAAAAGAATACTTTATCTTCTCTTTCTCCTACTATGCTACTCTCCTAAACTCTATATTAAGAACCATGTTCGATCAATTGACTTTGTGACTTTGGATTTATGGTGGTGAGAGTGGAATTGGACCTATTGTTTGAGTAAAATTGGATTTAGTCCTTTCAGTTCCACTAGTGAGTCCTGAGATTCCTAAAATGACGATAGAGATAGAAATAGAGGGCTTAATGTAGTAAACCCTAGGGTGAGTTGCAAAAATAGGCCAAAATTAAATGTTTGTTTTAAATGATAGCCTATGTTTCAAAAAATTAAAAAAATAGCCATGTTACGAATTGTATAACAGAAAAGTGTCACACAAAATATAACAGATTTATAAATATTTGTAAGATATTATTTAACACTTCAAAAAATAATGAGTAAAACTTGAAATGTTACAAAATATCCTACAAATATTTATAGATGTGTTATATTTTGAATAATATTTTTTTGTTATATAATTCGTAACATGGCTATTTTTTTAATTTTTTGAAACATGGGTTGGACTTTAAAAACAAAATTTTTTTTTTGCTATTTCCTACTATTTCCCTAAACGCTATTCAAGCAAAAAAGAAAACCGTCTTATTGTGACAGTACTCTATGTTGAAATATTCAATTCTCACATGAAAATGTATTTTACCTAGTGAAAAATCATGCGGAACAATGTTTAAAGTTTTTTAAATTACATTCGAATCGTCTTAAGTGTTATTACGTCGTAAGTGTTATTAATTAATTTATTTAGTTGAATTTATACCTTATATAGTACTAATTCGGATTATGAATAGGGTTGTAAATTAAATCTTTGTGCACAATCAGCAATTACTAAAAGAACCTTTCTCATTGTCACCAATTTAACATCAGGTATATGCGTACGTAGTCACGTAAGATTATAGCTAGGTTAATTTTGAGACCACAAAGATATGATCTCATGTAATACATAGAAAACTAAGGCTCTCTCTCTTGAAAAATTCTTTGTTTGTCTTAAGTAGCATGAAAGAGCTTCAAACTATTGTGTTGAAAGAAAAAGATAGAAATACTAGCAAGTAGTCTTTTTTTTTGGTCTGTGTGTGTGTGTAACTGGCGGTTTAGATAAAATTCGAATGCATGGAAATTACTGTCAACCAATGTTGCAATGCACCATCATTAATTGAATATTATAGGGTAAAGTAGGGAAATACCTAGAATTTATATAACAATAAAAATAAATACATATATTTCTGAAGTAATTGAGTTTCTAGTCAATTTGTTAATTACTTGCATATGCTTTTGATAATTAAGTTAATTACTACCATTCATCACTGTGTAAATAATTGAATCACTTTGGTAGTTGTTATGTTTTTCAAAAAATTGGGTAATAATTTAAATTATGTGTTAAAAATTAGATATTCACTATAATTTCTTAATATTATTATTATTATTATTGTTATTATTACTTTCTTTTGATTTGTGAGTGTGCATGCATTGGCCGTCACAGAATTAGAACCAGGATATCCACGTGCAGATAATATAATTAAGGCACGACGGAGGCATATTTGTTTATAGCTATTCAAAAATAATAAAAATAAAATAAACAAAGTCTTTTGATTAATCTATGGAATTCAAAATGAAATCAAACTAGGCCGGTTGGTTAGGTAAAGTTTCTTTGTATGGCCTCAGTCCAATATTTTCAAAAGGACAAAACGGAATATCTGTCGTCGCACAACTTGGAACCCTTAATTAGCACATTACAGTTAATTAAATTTAAGCAATAATTAGGGTATAGTCCAATGTGTCCACTGAAGACCCAAACTGCCATCATTCTACTTTGATTCTTTATTTATTTCTCGGAGCTTGGTGTGGAAGTCTTTTTCAAGACATGTTAGGTACCGTATCAAATAAGACCAACAATTTGGATCTAGATGCGACACATAAAATTAGTGGGTCTGTGTTCTCTTTTAATGAGTTTGTGTTTAACTGGGTCGAACAAGATTAATACCATTAAATAATATGTGGACACGACACGAATAAGCTAACATGATTAAGATCCGATAAGACACAACTATTAAATATAGATGTTATATAAGCTATACACGTACATGTATTTAATTGAAATTTATTTATATATTATCTTATTTTCATGATCACATGGGATATGAATTATCATTCCTATTATATATATATATATATATATATTATCAAAAGTAGGTTTTTATTTTATTTTTTTTTAAATTGAGATTTACATAAGATATTTTATTTTAAGCGATTATAAGTCTTGGACCATTTACACACAAGTCTTTCTTTTCCTTATTTGTAGTTTTCATGTAACTATACCGACTTAAAATAAAGCATATTAATTATATTACTGCATTAGGTGAAAATTCTTTGATGATGACTTTAAAATGGTTATAGACACCTTCCTCAGTATTTGAAAATGTCTTCATTCGCATTAAATTTTCCTCTCTTTTTTATCTTTTATTTTTCATTGCTTTTATTATTATTATTATTATTTTTTATTATTTTTTTAATAATGCATGGTTTACAGTGATGAAGGATAGTATAATCATCAAATTTATTTTTTTAAAGAATCACCTTATTGAAAAGGTAAATTTTGAAGATCCAGAATTAATTGTAAAGCATCATCCATTGAAGAGTTATTCATTATAAGCATGCTACCATACTGTTTATTTTTTTTAATCAAACGTGTCATGCCATTATGAGGTCATACTCATGGGGCCAGAATAATGTACGACTTGGGTGGGTAATGGATATGCTTCCGGGTAGGTTTGTAATTGCACAATGTTTTAGCACATTGCGATTTAAGTAATAGAGTTATATATATATATATATATATATATATATATATATATATTGAGTCGTCGAGATATTAGGCATGAAATCGCATCACGATTCTGCGGTCAGCGACCATAGTCATCATTCCTATCGAAGTCTAGTAGAAGAATCCAATTATTTAACTACTCGTTTTCACATTTAAAATGAATACAACGTAGAGGTGATTTGCAATTTTTTCAAGATTTCTAATTTATGATGAGAAATTGAATGAATTTCTAAGTTTTAACATCTAATTTAAAAAAAAATACTCAATTTTTTAAAAGTTATAACAACATATTTAATTAATTTAATTACTACATATTGATAAACTTGTTATTATTCAGTGAGCGGTCAAAATCACCTGCAAGTAATTAATGAATTGACTAATGAGTATTATTTTAAGTATTTTAAAATTGAGTATTATTTTAAATACTTTAAGTACTTTAAAACAGAGTATTATTTATTTGGGCCAATTAGGCAATTAGTTATTTTAAAGATAAAGTTTGAAATATTTAGCCATAGTTTAACAAAATTAGGGATTTAGCTAGCCATAACATGTAACATTTTTTGTAACATGTAACATATATACATGTAAAAAAAATATAACATTAAATGTAACGTTACATTTAATGTTATATTTTTTACACGTATATATGTTACATGTTACAAAAAATGTTACATGTTATGGCTAAATCCTTAATTTTGTGAAACTAGGGCTAAATCCTAAAAATATTACCAAAAAATTTGGTTAAATACCTAAAAAACTCTATTTATTTTTATTATCGTGTATATTTTAAGTATTTTAACAAAAGTCAGTTTTTAATCCTATTAACTATTTTATTTCCGTCATGATATTTAACTAAAAAAAAAAGCTAAATATCACTATTGATGATACAATCGCTATGCTTGGCGCTCTATTAAAATTAGAATATATAATTGACGGATCAGTCAATAACTTTTAATACCATGCCACAAGACCCTCTCTATGCAATATATATGATAATGGCCTAACAGTTATATATATATATATATATATATATTTTTTTTTTTTTTTTTTTTTGAGCCACTTGAGTCTTACATATTTTGATCAAAACACAATTTTGGGTTGCATTATTGTCAAAAAAAACAAAAAATCAAGGGGCGATTAATTCATTCCAATTTTAAATTTTTTTTAATGTATTTTCCAAAATTTAGGGTTGACACAATGCAAGAAGCATTATTATCTATTTTTGTTTTCTCTTTCTTCCTCCTCTCCACATTTTTATTTTATCATTTATATTTTGTATTTGTTTTTCTCTCCTTCTCTTTTCTCTTTCTTTTTAAAAATTTTTTTTTTACAATTTTAATGTCAAAAATACATTCCTTGTGACAATTAATTTTGAATTTTTTTTTCTCAATATTCAAACACCCACTTAAACTTTGAGTATTTTTCAATTTAAATTATTTTTATAATTTATTTTTAGTTTTTTTTAATAAAATTAGCTTAACACAATTTTTATTTGGCTTTCTGTCCTGGTAAATTAATTTCTCTTTTTTCTTTTTTCTATCTATGGATGAAGTAGTAGAATACTCAGAATTTACACTATAATAAAAATAAATACTCAAATTTCTAAAATAATTAAGTAATTAATCAATTCATTAATTATTTGCACATATTTTTAACGATTTATTCAATTACCACCATGTAAGTAATTGAATAACTTGGATGTTTTGTTATACCTTTCAAAAGATTGGACATTTATTAAAATTAGGTGTTAAAAATTAAAAATATATAATATTATTTCTCTAAATATATTTAAAATAAATTATGCAAAATAAATCCACATGAGCTCTTTACGCGTGTTTTTAGTATCTGTGTGTGTGGGTATATTTCTTTTGTACGCAACTTAAATAAAAATGAAGATGAAATACACCTACAATTTTCTAAAAGGGTTTTGATGGGTTATAGACTAACATATATGTTGTATCTCCATTCTTCAGCGGTGCAAATTACTCGAAGCTATCTACAAGTCTACCAATATTGTAAATCAATAACTCAATCATATGATTTTTGACAGCGGTCATGTCATAGTACATGAGAAATGGGTATGACAAAGATGTTGTACCAACAAGGAAATGACCCTTATTGATCCCTAATCCCTATACTACACTAAAGGACGTACAAATTAGTTTTAGGCTCAGTATTAGAAGGCATAAGAAAGTGGGACAATGCAGACATGGGCCCACTAATTGTGTGTACTGACTGTGCAAGATAGTGCAAGGAAAATTCAGGACATTCGCAAGAACATTTTGATCATGACCCACAATCAATTTTTCCATGCATTAGCTTTTGGTGATAATGAATGAAAATGAATTACTTAACGGTGGAGTCAAAGTAGGCTTTCGCATAATGCTTTCTAAAAAAAAGTGGACGATGCTGTAAATTGCTTTTTTATCCAATTATGTAATATCATAAGGGTGAGTCTGACGTAAACTCAATAAAATTAAAAAATTAAAAATTAAAGTAAATTTTCTAAAATTTAAGATAAATGCATAATAAAAAAAAGAGAAATTATAGTGAATACTCAATTTTCAAAACTTAATGTAAGTTATTACCCAATTTTTTGAAAAATATAACCAATTACCCAAAACATGCAATTACTTACACAGTGATAAGTGGTGGTAATTCACTTTGTTACCAAAAGCATGTGCAAGTAATTCACAAATTGACTAGAACTCAATTACTTCAAAAGTTTGAATATTTATTTTTATTGTTATATAAATTCTGAGTATTTGCCTACTTCACCCATAAAAAAAAAAAAAAAAAGCTTAGGCACCAAAAAAAGGAACATGGAATATAGGCTTTGATTTGAAAAGATTGGCAGTATCATTATTAACCCTTTGAAGTAATGACTATAGAAGACGATGAGAAATTAATGAGAAGTTTGACAGGAAATTTCTGTATACTAGAGGAAAAAAATTGGTAGATTAAAGTGTTGCTGATATGGGATAAGGACGCAACTTTACAAAGGCAAGGCATAACAAAGAAGAGAGCACAAACAAGTTCCTTTGCAGCGAAGAAAATACTAAATCAAAGTGATGACAAATCCCTATATTCCACTTTATAATCTTTGAATATACTTTTTTTCCTTTTTGCATGAAATACTTTTCTCCTTTTAGTGCTAGTGGAATCAAAGACCCAACAAAATACGAAACCATTCTCGAAACGATCATTACCAACTCTCGTAAGTTTCCCTATTGGCTGTATCCCCTATAAAGGATACCAAAAAACTTGATTATTTGTCCCTTTTAGCTATGAAAATACAATATGGAATAAAAACGTTTTTACGTCGCATAAATTGAGTCAAACATTAATAATTTTCACAAATTGTCCAATCAAAAACTGAAAGCAAATATCCACTAACTAAGATGAAACATTGTTTGCTGAGGTGCCCAAAATTGTTTAAACTAATGAAAGTCTTAACAGTGAAGTATATTTAATTAACAGAAATTTCACGCCCGAAGTGCGAGCGTTACGGTTACACTGCAAGGATTAAGTAAAAAAAAAACCAGAGACAGCTTTTGCAGTTCACTTGGCAAAACATATTTCTACATAGGCAATGAATCCACTTAGCATTGCAAGTCTTTCACTTCTACTAAGATGAAGGATATGCAATACAATAGATTTGTATGAATCACTGGTTTGAGGTACTAAAGATACTAATTACTACCAGGTGTTTGATCTCACAAAACAACTCTTAGAAGCATTCTGCTCTCGGAGCCTCCAACGAAAATCAGCTGTCCACTAAAAACGATGGGCTCCGCTGACTCAATCTCGGAACACCCTAGAACTTGAAATCCTTTTTCTTGGACTTGCCATCCTTCTCCTGCATTTTCCGCTTCCTCTTCTTCTCATTCTGCATCGTCAACATTTCCCGAGTTGATTAAAAAGCAACTAATCAAAACATGCACAACACTTTCGTTTTCCACAAGGTTTGTGTAAACTAGTTATAGTAATAGATGGGAGACAAACCTCTGCGACCATGTCACTGAAATCTTCACGCTGACTTCGCAGCTTCTCCTCTTCCCTTGCTTCCTCGTATCTGCAAAACGTACCGAAGTCAGACTAACTGTAACCACAGCAAATACCAAAGATATATACAATTAAAATTGAGCTTTACTTACTTTGCAGGCAAAACATTTTCCAGAGCGTCCAATTCTTCAGGTAGTAGAGTAACATCCACTTTATCTGATTTCTGACCCTTAAGCAGATCAACCTGCAGGAAATATCCAGCAAATCATACGGTACACAAAACTCCATTAAGGCTAAAAATAAAAATATAGGAGATGAAATATTCACTTCGGCAAATTCTTTTAAGATGGATGCCAGGTTCAGCCAGGAAAAAACAATTAACAAAATGGCAAACATCAGTTGCGGACATAGACAATGGTGCAAGTAGTTGGAACTTAAACACAAACACTAGCAACATTCAAAGACCCTATATATATAAATTCTTGCCAAATATAACCTAACCAAAAATTAACTCAAACCAAACCATTGTATATAATTTGGTTCCTATAGTTTGGGCTTCTCAATTTGTAGCCTTCTCCTAAGACCATTTCATAGTGTAAATTTCCCATAATATATAAAAAGAAATCAAAGTGATGGAGCTCAATAACAACGGTCAAAGTGATGGGCTTCAAGCTAGAGGAGATGAGTGGACATGGCGAAGTGTAACTAGAGAATGGCCGATCGAGAAAGAGTAGTAACCCTAGAATTCTAATATGTCAAGCAGTATATGGATGATCTGGGAAATACTATAGTGCATTGGGAAATAATATTACTACCCTAATTTTTTTAAATAAAATAAAAATTATGTAGTATATATTTGGTTTTTTATATAGGTGTTTTAAAATAATATATAAGTTCACGAATAGGTTCCTTTTGGTTTGGTTGTAACAATTGATAAATTTATAAACAGCGAACCAAACCAAAATCACAGATTGTGAAAAGATCTCAAAGCAAACCAAACTAAACCATACAAATCGGTTTGACTTAGTGTGGTTGGTTTGGCCAGTTTGGCGGATTTAAGACCCTAGATGCCCCTTCAACACAAGTCTTTGTAGATTAAATGTGGCAATAATATTTTACAAAGGAAGTAGAGGGGATAAAAAATTCATGTGCAGATGCATCAACATGCGCAGCAACACAAAACAAAAAGAATCATTGCTTACCCTCTTAGCAGCTGATTTATCTTGTGTCCCACTACCAACCACATATCTGCAGGAAAAATGAACATGCATATAAGAATGCGGCTCATACATTTAAAGATGGTAGATTGAACAGTTTAACAAACAAATTGTATTGCTTACGTGTGGGTGGTTCCAAGCAACGTCCCTGGAGCAATTCTCTCTTCTTTTTCCTCAAGTACCTTGAACACAAGTTAGAGCCAAGACCAGTGTCATCAACAATTCAGTTTGTGTTAAACATAAGAAACAAGTAATAAAACACCAAGTTTTTCACAATCTGTTAACTCACTTGATAAAGAGGCCTATCAGGTTCTTTTCTCTGCTGCTTACGCAGGTCAATAACATCAGGAGTTTCAACACCAGTAGGAGTGCTGAGGAAAGAAATGGGAGCGTTAGTGAAGATGGTCAGAACAACTACAACTCGCACAAAAAGATGGTCATAGTTGCTGACAAGTTTTACTAGCACTCAAAGCTAAGACTACGATAATACACAAAAAATGAACCCTCAAACAACAAACATGGCAAGAGAAACTTGATATGCACAGTGAAACTGAAGTCAACCATACAGATCATATAACAATCCCGATACCTTGAGAGGCTATCCACAGATTGAATACCATCCTCCAATTCCTCTTCCTCCATTTGTTCTTCTTCCTCCTCCTCCTCTTCTTCTTCTTCCTCCTCTTCTTCCTCCAAATCTCCCCAATGCTTTGTCTTATCAACAGGCTCTTCCTAAATATATAAGGAAAACTGTGAGATAAGCGAACATACATGCTACATATAATATTGGGAATAAAAAATCAATTGCTAGTATGTTAATAGAAACAACTCTCTCGTTATTTAAGTTTCAAATTTCAATGAAATATTATTGGGTCTACTATTAATCGATCCAGAAATTCTGCACAAAACGTTATCCTTCTTTCTTGCAATTGATAGCACCGTTACTTAGAGGCAAGTTCCCTAACTATTGTCAATGTAAGTTAACAGTCTTTGTCAGTTGAACAACATTCCTAAGGACCAGCTTCTAAACAACGGAATACATTATGATGTTAACCATGACAAGACTCGCGCAAGGAAATACCTCATAATTCGGTTGTTCTTGCTGCTGAACACCAAAAACATCTCCATACAGCGGATGCCCATACTAATCCAGAAAACATAAAACTTAGGCACTTGCATTATAGAGAAATTATGGAACATGTGAAACAAGTTAATCGGAAATATCGGAGCAGAAACAAAATTACTTAGCAATGGTAAACTCACTTCATCAACAGGAGGCTTGCCCCAACCACCAGGGTGGTAGCCAAAGCTAGCTCCAGGAGGAATAGGGGCATTTAGCCCTGGAATCTTTAGATGTGGATACGAGGGTGGAGGGCCATATCTCTATGGAAAAACAAGAAAAATATAAGAACAAAAAACCATCTAGAAATGACCAAAATAAACTAAATTTAAGCACCAAAAGAAAAGACTCATGATATCACCTGCATATTGATAAGCCATGGGGGAGGAGCACCATCTGGCATACCGAGTGCTTCTTTTAATTCTTGTGACAGAATACCTGGCTTCATCTCCCTCAATTTTACCTACACACCCCAAACTTAAGATATACATAAATAAGGAAGAGTACTAATTCCTAGCTAGAATTCTATGAATATTCAAGAGGAAAACAGAAAGGATAATAAGAACCCTGGTCAAGCTTGACATATGTTTTGTGACAAGTACCAAACTCATTCAATGCAAAAACCAATTAAAGTTACAATCTCATAAGATAATATGCGACCTGTGTGCTACAGATTTAGACCAATAAGGAAATCATTCCATAAACCTAGATGTCCCAACAAATTGAAGATGCATTTGAACATCAAACTAAGCTCAAAAGTATCATACCTCAAATTCCTTTCCTTCATGATACAAATCACCAAGAGCAGTCAACTTTGGCTTAGTCTGGTATTTGAAAAATGCATCATGGAGAACCTAACAAACAGAACCAACAGTCTAATCAATAACAAGATTACGAAACTAACATAGTTCCACCACCAGTCAAATATATATGATAGATATAAGATATTATCCTACAAACCTGATAATCAATATCCATCTTTCCCATCTTTGGCTGCATGCGCTCTCGCTGCTTTTGCTTTAATTTTTTACTATCTTCTTTTTCAATGTAAGCCTGCATAAGAAGTCACAGAGGTGAAGCATGCTGTGAGTGACTAATGAATTTGCAAACCAACATACTGAAATATGAGTCAAACAACATCAGAGGAGAGAGAAAAATGGAAAATATAGCACTACAAATATTATTAAACAAGAAAATAGACGTGGTGTAGAACTCCTGTTGTATTTTTGGATTGTAATACATTTCACAGGGTACTATTTTCAAAATAATGATATTGTTAAAAGGTGTTAATGGCCTCTACCAAATCTATTAAATGATTTTCATTGCTGATCTTTCAATCCCACAACTGTAATATTAAAAGGAATCCTGAAGTTTAAAACTTCTAGAAGATCTTAATAAAGAAAAACAATTCTTCTTTTTAAGAGACAATAAACAAATAAAAAGAATGAAAGTACGGACTTCAAATTACTTGTCTTAATACAACTTAAAGCCTGTTCCAAAAGTTATAACAGAACCACTCTAGCGACCATTTGAAGATGGATATGAGTACCAAAAGAAAAAGAAGAATCATTTTAAGATAGCTAGCTTTCTCACACGAATAGAAAGTAGCTATATAATTTGGCAGTATGGTAAATACAATGTAGATGGCAATAAAATCCTCTCCATCTTCTAGTCCAATAACTAGTGAGCATAGATGAATTTATTAACTTGTTAATACACATACCTGTCTAATTTTCTCAATACCAGTTGCAGCAATGAAATCAGGTAGCTGAAAAGGCTGTTTCTCAATACCACGCTTCCCCTGAAAAACGAATTCAACACTGGATGAGATACATGATACTTTTAAGTGAACTATGAGTATGATTCTGCATTAAAATCATGCCATTTGTAATAGTATCAAAGTTAGAGAGAATTCAGCCCGAGCACTAGGCAGAATAGAAAGGCATCTGAAAATTCAAAGCAGATAGATAAATTAGGACCTTAAAGTGAAAAATCCCAAATCCATATTGCAAAATTATTAATCCATTAGAAACCCCCCATTATAAGCATCAGTAAGATTTCTAGATCACCGTGCATGCTAGGATATATTTTAAAAGCAAAACATAATCAAGTGCCTTTAGCCAAACACCTACTAGTCCAGGCTCCAATATTGTCACAGCAGCACCCCTGCAAGAACCACATACATACATATAAGAGAAACCTTATTCAATGTTATCTTACCTTAACCTAATTCCCTGTACCCATCCCATTAATCATGCATGCACATCTCATACAATAGCATATTTGAAGGAATTGCTAACCTGCAAAAATTTCCTCTTTTGACACCAATGCCTTGGCACAGGGACAGTATTTCGATAAGATTTCAAAAAGACCAGCAACTTAGGGTCTGAAGCTGTCGCATCCCACACCTAAAAACAAAGGGAAAATGCAACAACAGGACAAGATTAAATAAAACAAAAACAATAGTCAGAAGTAGAAACCTAAAGCATACGTGAAACCAAGAAAGAAGCTAGAAGAAAGAGGTTAAAAAATTCAACAAAATAAATCCATACTTCGACAACATCTGGCCTCGAGCAGATCTGTTTAAGTTCAGCAATCTTCATCCGCCGCTGAAGCTGAAAAATGTTTAAAGTACTATCATTAATATTAGCATCACAAAGAAATATGCCAACATTGTACCAAATGATTAGAACATTAAAGACCAACAGAAATTGTTTGCCAAACCTTTTTCTTTTTATTTGAAACACCTTTCTCTTTTTGCTGGTTGTCCTGTTCTTCCTCTTCCGAGTCTGAGTCAGATTTCTTACTCACAGTTGCATCCGGAGCCAACTCATCCTTCTTATCCTCCTAAATGAAAGAATAAATGCCTCATCAACATTAATCGCAAAGAAAAAATCGAAAGAAACTAATTCTATAAAGATTATAACATAATAATATATACCTCAGCACCAGCAGAATCCTGGAAGCTGAATTTTTCAAAAATTTTTCTAAATTCGTCATCCATACCATCTTCTAGTTCTGCCGTCTCCGGGACATACTCTACTTCAACTTTTACAACCTGAAAATTGTCTGTAATCCATTAGCAAGTCTAGAGAGAACTATCATATTTAGTGACTAACAGAGCATCATAATTACAAAACAAATCTATTAAAAAAAAAAAACAAAGCATCATCTAAACTTAAAACCTTCAAAACTACATTTAAAAAGAATTCAAACGATGCTATTACTGAAATAAAACTCAAGGTCATCTTACTCAACATTATCTGAATTCATTCTCCAACCAAGTACATAAGTGTAAGCTCACCACAAACTAGTTCACCCACACCCAAAAGCATCCCTAGCTTGAAGTGATCATTTTGGTCTGCTCTATATAATATTCCAGTGATTTTGTGCTTGGCAGAGCCATATGTGAACATAACAGTGACAAGAAATGTAGCCATAAACTTATTCTCTATTGACACTGTTCCTATTCCCTACCAAGTAACAATAATACCACATAACAATACTCTAGAGATACAAAGCAATTTTTCCTTTTCTTTCTTCTTTACTTCTTCTTTTTCGCACTCCTGTTATTGTAATGACGGAAACTTGAACCGTCCAATACTTATTCTCGACCTTTTTTTCCTTCTGAACCACTAAATAACAAGCGAAAGAAAACTCCCACCACTAAAAAGATCGCCATGGAAAAAACTTTTGAAGTAATTTTCATGCTCCCTATTTTACTAGTTCGTTATTTCTAGAGAAGATACAAAAATATTCAAAAACAAAAAAACAAAAACCCGAAAGAGCTAGACTCAGTACTGTAAGCCAAAAGTTCCAAAACCCTAATTTCGCCAATCTAGTGCAAAAATGAACCACCAATGGACTCTGATTCCAACTCTCACCCAATCACCGCAGTGACGGACCAAATCAAACACAAACAACCGAAACAAAAAAAACCCTAGACACCAAATTCGAGCCATGATTGAAGCACAAAGTCGCAAAACAGCAAGGAAAAGAAAAGAACAACCAGAGATGGTGGGAACGAGAAAACCTGTTGCGGATCGTCGTTCTCCTTGGCGTCATCGTCGGCGGCGGCGTCGCTATCGTCGTCGTCGGCGGCCTTGGAAGCGGACTTGTTCTTCTTCTGCTTCCGCCTGCGGCGACGGCGCTCGCTCTCCCGCGCCTTCCGGGCGGCGTTGGAGCTAGGCTTCGCGTCGGCGCCGTGGCTCGAAGCGACGCCGTTTGGCTGCGAGAGCGTCTCGGCCGTCATGGCTGGGAACAGAGAGAAGCTTCGGCTCTGAGTGAGTGGGGACGAACTGCTATCGGAGTCGGTGTGAGAGAGAGGGAACGATTATTTTCGGTGGATTTACGGAATTGGTTTATATATTTTCTGAGGTCATGGCGCGTGCAGAGATCTTGGCGCGTGGTGCCAATTAGGGATGGGAATTTTACCCGTCACGAGCTAACTCGTACCGTCACAAATGGGCGGGTTATTACCCGTCATAAACGGGTAAATGAGTATTGGCGGGTGACGGTTTTAGTGTACCGGTCCTTATTTACCCGATACCCGCTTCGCCTAATTTTTTTAATAATTTAAAATATAAAACTATATTGATGCATAATTACTTCATTAAAAAAACTATGGTAAGTATGTCATATTTATGATATGTAAGAATATATTTTTTTGGAATTATAAGATTATTTTTCTAATATATTTAATTTGTAAATTTTGATACATTTTTATCGCATTTTGAACTTTTTATAATTTAAATTAGCAAACTCAACTCCTTGTTCTTCCCTCCGCTTCAATTATAGTTTTTCACGAAAAGCAAATCTGAGATAACAAATCTAGTCTCCCACTGAGATTTCGAATGGTTATGCCAAATTCTAGTTGCATATGTTTTGCTCCTTCTCAGAGAAGCGGGGCATTCTGTCAGTGTCGCAAGAACTTTATTATGGATTGCCTCACGAATTGCAATAGAACTTTTTTGAACATTTGTAATTAGTGATTTAATTAGACAATATTTTGCTTTGAAAATAAGAGTTGCTAAGATTAAAATTTGAGAAAAAGAGTCGATTGAATAGGTCATACTTTAAGAAGTTATGCAAGGGCATCTTGTATTCCTTAATAGAGCCCATCTGCGAGTGTAGCCATCACATTGATGGATATACATGTTACCCGCCTCATTTACTTCAATTAGGTGCGTATGGGGGCATGTTTCTTAACGGTTAGTGGAATTGGCCGCCCCACCCTTTACCACTTTCGGAATTAGTTTTGATACTTGACTCATGGATTTTTATTTTAGAAAATATTAGAAGCATCTTTTTAATCAAATTTCACGTTTTTACCCCGAATTTTAGTAATACAAATTTTATCGTTCAAATTTTTAAGTTGAAGAAAAAATATTTACATTAACTCTGTATCACAAACTCATATAAAACTTTCACATTGCATCTACATTCTCTTGTTACTTTGTTGAAAAGTTTACGGATCATGAAAATATATAGACATTTTAAAGAAAAAAAATATAAGAAAGTTTGATCGGATTTCACCTCAAAGCTAAAGTTTATAATCATATGTATCTATTTTATTTTAGGTTAATAGTTCATTTGGTCCCTAAACTTTTACTCGGGTGACAGTTTAGTCCCTATTCTTTTTTTTATTAGCAATAGTAATCCTTGAACTTTTTATTTATTACTCCACTGATAAAACTCACAGACTCTGTTTTAGTTCAAACGGATTTAGCACGTGACTTGCATATGACAAGTTAGTTTTTGGCATTTAAAGTTAGGAACCGAGCCACGTGCAAGTCATGTGCTAAACACGTTTGAATTTAAACGGAGTTTGTGAATTTTACCAGCACAGCAACAGATAAAAAGTTCATGGACTACTATTGCTAATAAAAAAAAAATAGGCACAAAAATGTCACCCGAGTAAAAGTTCAGGGACCAAATGAGCTATTAATCCTTTTATTTTTTAGTGTACTTGCTTGCCAAATTTTTTGTGTGTGGTTTTTTGTGCATAATTTAATATTTATCTGAGGAGCTTTTTTGCATTTTCATTTATAATTTTTATCACCGTTGGTTTTAATATTTTGTTTCTGCAGAGAACGAGTTCTATTGCAATTAGTTGTCCTCTCCATTGTACTATTTCAAAGTGATGAGATGCTTTGATGTTTCCATAGGTTTTCTCCCTTTTTAAGTCATTATGTTTTCCATAATTTTTTTGGTCAATTTATTATTGTTAGGCATGTATGTTGGGTGAATTGAAACAAGAGTCTTTATAAGTAAGATTATTATCTGCCGTTTAAATCTTGTGCTATCTTTATCAAATTTTTATCTTAGATTGATTTTTACTTAGATGCTAATATTATATTCCCCCGTAATTATCATATTTCGTTTCATGTTCAACTTATATTTGTTTTCCGTTATCTAATCCTTTATAATATTGTAGTCTCTTTTTTTTTCAAGGAAAATATCATTGGTTCTGATTGTTGTTTTGTATGGTGAAGTATGGTCAGCATCGCATAACTATGTTGGCTATATTTGGCTACTTTGGTTATAAAGGAAGACAAAGTCTTTTAGGATTTGATAAAATGTCAAAGAGACTTCTTACTTCCAAAACAAAACGGTTATTGATGATATTTTTTTTTATTTATTTTACTTTTGACGGCTGTTTTTTAATTAAGACACTTCTACAACTCTGTAATGGAATTGAAGAATGATAAAGATATATTATGGTTTTTGAACATGGGCTGTAGGGTGACAGATACAAGCTGTCAATTGATAAAATTTTGCCCGGCGAAGGAAGTTCATCAATTGATGTGAAAAAAAAATATTATTTCAAATGATTATTCTGTAGACGATAGCCCCACAACGATCTCAATATATGGGACGATTGCCTCCTGATTCTGATGTTCACGTGCATTATTTATATGAAAAAAAGTCTAATCTACAAAAGTTATTTATCCTTCTCCCTTAATCTATTTGGGAGAGAGAGATGGATAAATCATCAATGATCCATCTATTTGGGACATTCTTATAATTATCCTTCTCCCTCTCTTTTATCCAACTAATAATATTGAAAAATTTTGATATCATACTACATTTGACATTTTAGTTTACAACCTATGCCACTATTATATATCATGCTATTTTTTTCATAAGCAAATTACAATGTTGTTCCCCTTTCTCTTCTTGTCTTTCTCATTTAAAAAAAAAATGACAATTCCATCAAATATATTAATAAAAAGTAATAGGGACCATAAATCTTCTTTAAGGTAGTAATTTTTGTAAATAAGTTATTCGAAAAGTGCACTTTTAAAAATTTCTCAACAATATTCAAGCTCTTGGATACATTAACATGGTAAAGCCCAATGGACTTCTCGTGGTCCTTGAGGGGGAGAGTACGGCATTGTCAGCCTCTGTATCTTTCTTTGCACTGGATTCGATACCTCATCTTCTTCCGCCTCCTCTCTTTCATATCCCGCCTGCTCTCCCTCCTCTCTTTCATATTCTGCCTCTCCTTCTTCATCTGTACATCCATATGCTATGTTAACACGTAAAATATTCAAAGATATGGCTATGGCTAATAGCACCTGCGCTATATGGCTAATAGCACCTGCACCGCTATATGCTAAGTATATACCAAACATAAAAGTGCATGTGCTATAAGAGCCCGAGGCAAGCCACTAGATAAAAGCTTTGTGCTTGTGCTATATAACCAGCGCATGACCAGAGAAATTGAGCACATAAAGATCATTTTTCATTAACTATGATTGATGCGGGGCATATATAAATAAAAAAAATATCATGTAATTTTTGCATTCTTATGTTGTTTGAATGATTATTTGTTATTAACATCTTGAAATTGTTATTGTATTTGAATTACTGAGACCATTCTATAAATTTTTTACTAATACTCTACATCAGATGCACCTTAATAGGCTACGATATACTTTTCAAAAGTTTCTTTTGCCCCTTTTATTTTCCATATATATGTTGTCCTAGAAATGTGCCTTCTGTTTCACTGGAGATTAAATTCAACATAACCTTCAGTCATGAAATTCCAAGTGAGCAAACAGAAGATGCCTAGCCCAAAATCATGCTTAATCACACCATGGAATTAAACCTTCTCATGATACCGACAAATATCATGAGAAATTCATGCTTTCATAGCTTATAAGAAATTCGTGCACATCATCCCAAAATAATTTCAAAATAAACAGTAGCGAGGAAGAGAAATTTGAAAGAGGAAATTAGATTTGATCTAAAGTCAGCGAAAGAAAACATCGAGAGAAACCAACACAATCATGATAACACCGAAAAGACAAAGACATACCCACTGTACAGAGATGAGGACCACTGAATGAGAGCAAAATTAGAATTTTAGCAAAAATGTCAAACGCTGTCATTTATATCATTTATACACCCAGGAGAAAGAATGTGGGTATTTTTTAATATTAACTGTAAAATGAACAGTAATTTACCAGTCTTGCTTAGTAATATATAATAATATCCCAAACTCCGAACTCAAAGCTAGCTAATAGCGCATAAAGATAATCTAACCAATACTATCCGACCAGTACATAAAGATAATCGAACCGATAGTTTGATGAAAATCCTTACCGCTCTTGCTTAGTAATATATAATAATATCTCAAACCCCGAACCTAAAGCTAGCTAATAGCGCATAAAAATAATCTAACCAATACTATCTGACCAATACATAAGTATAATCAAACCGATGTGTGAACTTATTTTCTAACAATAATTTGATAAAAATTCACTCAAAACTATTATATTACTACGCATGTTTCTTAAAGAAAAAGAAAGGAACCTTCTGTTCTAGGAAGTTGACCAGCTGCAGCTTGGTCAAGCAATTCACGAAATGAAAATTGACCTGAAAAACATGAAATGAAAAGCTTGATCAGCACTAGTTTGAACTTATTTCTAACTATAGTTTGGTCAAAATCCAATCATAAAACTACTACCGTACAGATACAAAGAAATCCATCGCATACTCTATAAGACCATCGAAAAATACCTGATGCGAGCGCCAAATCAAGCAGATCAGTGATGGTGATACGGGCTGGTGTGAGCTCTAAATTGGGCAGATCAGTGCTCTCACAAACACCAACTTCACTGTTTTCATCACCTCTAATGCTGTCATTTTCATTTTGTGAACCTAAAAACAGAAATTAATGTTCTTACAATTTGCAGCATCATTGAGTTTTTTTATCAAGCAGTAGTTTTCCATCATTGATCAGCACTAGTTTGAACTTATTTCTAACTACAGTTTGGTCAAAATCCAATCATAAAACTACTACCGTGAAGATACAAAGAAATCCATCGCATACTCTATAAGACCATCGAAAAATAATGATGCAAGCGCCAAGTTGGGTAGATCAGTGCTGGTGATACGGGTTGATGTGAGCTCCAAATTAGGCAGATCAATGCTCTAACCAGCACCAACTTCAATGATTTCATCACCTCCAATGCTACCATTTTCATTTTGTGAACCTAAAAACATAAATTGATATTAAAATTTGTCATTGTGTCTATTTACTGAACTTAATAGGAAAGATTGAACAAAATGTATTGAAATTAATACGATATGATGTCAAATGCTCCAAATTGGACAGAGTAGTACTCTCACCAGTACCTTCACCGTCTCCAGTGCTTATATTTTCAGGTTGCACCTCAACTATTATTAAAAATATATATATATGAATATTAATAGTAATACAAAACAAGTCAAATTAAAACAAATTGATGGATAACTTTTCCGGCCATGCAAACTTCTTTCTTTTGTACAGTCTAAGAAATGAAGGTCATCTAGATTCCTAATATACAGTTCCTTCACAAACTGTCCCACAGTTTGGTCGGCTTGGTGGCGTGCAACCTATTAAAACAATGACACAAGTTCTAGAGAAGCGGAGGGGCAATTGCGCCCTATCCCCCTATGGGATAAAAAGTTTTGGCAGCACTGTATAAGGTTGTCAAACAACCTAAAACTACAATATTTACAAAGAATTATTAGACATTCTTAAAGAACAAATAAAACAAAACAAAATTACAAGTATAGCAAAAACTCAATAATCTTCTTAAGAGATTAAGCAAATTAGAATAGAAAATAAACTGCAAAAACAAAGTATTAGTGGAACTATATTTGAAAGTACAAGGTTTACGTATCGAGTGAGAAGAATATTATCAAAAATTGTTTGTTCTTATAATTTGCAGCATCATTGAGTTTTCCATCAAGCAACTCAATGATGCTAAACACAAGAGGGAACTCGAAGTTGGCTCTCATTTCAAGAAGAGTTGTTCCCTCGACGTTGTTTTTCAAAAAATAATTCGGCAAATAAAGCAGGCGAATAAAAAAATGCCTGCAAAAATAATAATAATAATTAAAATGATATTTAAAATAACTAATTCTAAAAAAGTTAAAATTTAAACAAAAGTTGAAATTTAAGTAAGAACACAAATACTTACAAAAGTGCTAACGTAAATCCGGATAACATGGTACTCTTCAGTTTTTTATTAAATTTGACATGAGAGTTCATGAGTACATGGCCGAACCCCAAGTATACTATTTGATGGTTTCAACGTCCTTCAAAAGCTTTAAATACATTAAATTGCATAAAGTCTCAGACTTGTCACCATCAATGGTCATTGATATGACCATTAAGATATAGGCTCTTACATAAGGCAAAACGTCGTCGTCCTCTTCTATATTGTCCAGGACGACTTGAAAATTATCGAGTACACAACTCACTTTGATCCGTGTGCCGTCGAGATCAAAAGCAAAAGGTGTTTTGTCGAGCCATTCCTCACATGTCTTTATTGCATCATCCAGTGATCGGATATCCTTTACCAGTTACAGGCTTGTCATCAATTCGCAAGCCTGTAATGTACATCACGTCCTCCAGTGTGTACACCAATCTCAGCCCTTGATCGTTACTGATCTTGAAGCTAAAAGTTGTTGGGTCAAATACCGATGCGATGGCCGTCATGCCTGGCATAAGTTGCTTGAATTCTTTATCAAACTTAAGCTTTAAGAAATACTTAAATCATGTTTGATCTACAATACGTGCAACCTTGGGTCCATAATCCAGCTTAA
The DNA here is from genome assembly GCA_018132145.1 of Boehmeria nivea var. tenacissima. Taxonomy (NCBI): domain Eukaryota; kingdom Viridiplantae; phylum Streptophyta; class Magnoliopsida; order Rosales; family Urticaceae; genus Boehmeria; species Boehmeria nivea. Next base: position 6,737,013 of record CM030877.1, on the reverse strand, counting down.
GAGCACATTATTGCGTTGTGTTGTTCTTTTTTGGAAATAAAAGAAGAATAAAAAATATTAAATAAGAATAAGGCCAAACAGAAGAAGCGAAAAAAAAATACTTACCAAGTACTTGGCCCTCTTTTGTTATGTGATTTACCTATATTACAAAATAAAATATATAGTAATTAACCAATAGTATTACCACACATTAAAAATAAACAATCTATTTACTCACTCATACAATACTCTAAAGAGGATCATGAGTTTAAATATATTAATTATATTTTCTATAAAGTACTCTGTTTTATACTTGTCTTCAATATTATCCTTTTTTCTATACATCTAAAGGAAATCCCCCTAAAACAATATTATCATTTATCTAAATTTGATGTTGATGCTTTCTATTTGCTCAGATTAAATCTTAAGCATGTAGGATCATAATTAATTTTTGTAGAATTAAATGCATTTGTTTAATGTCTTAGTTTTTTGTTTTTACTGGTTGTATGATCTAATCATCAAAATCTTTTTTATCTTGGTCTTGATCTAAATTTGTTAATGTTCTTCTTTCTATCATGGTGAATTTTAAGGATACATGCTCTTAGTTGTTTTTTAGGACTAAAAAACAAGATTTTTTTTTTTTTTTTGCTCTTAATGTGATTGATAATCTTTGCTATCTTTTATTACAGTGCAAACACAATCTTTTAGCTTGATTACCTTAACTCTATTCCTTTTTGTTGCATACTTGACGCATTACCTTAACTCTATTCCTTTATGTTGCATACTTGACGCATATATACATACATATTAAAACAAATTATGCCTCTTTTTGGTTAAATAGTTATTGTCTTTTATATTTTTCTAACAATTATGCAAATTCCACAGCAACGCGCGTGTTCTCTCGCTCGTTCAATATAAATACAATTATACAAAGACGTGAAGAAGAGAACAAATCAGAGAACAACTACGCAAACTTAATATGAGTACCATTTGATGACAACCAAATCAGATAACAAAATATGAAAAAGCCACAGACCTGATTGCGTAGGGCAATGTACCTACATAAAGCCTCAAGATGCCATAAAATGAAGATGATCGAAGCAAGGTCCATGTGGGTCATCAATTGGTACAAACTATTGTACAGAGCGCAGGTTAGGATTTGACCAATACGTCAACTTTATTCGGTTTAACAGAAGGAGAATTAAAACAAAAACAAAAAAGCTGCCCTTTATTTAGCGCATAACACTTTTAATTAGGAAAATTTTGAGGAATGCCTCAAAAGATGCATAATGATAATCTATGCCCTATGTGTGTTGTATTTTTAATTTATACCCCAAAATTTACACTACAAACATATAATGAAAACAAAAGGAGCACACTACTTGGGGCATAGATTATTAAGTGGCAATAAAAATGGCTTTGTTTTGCAATTCCCCATTTTATAATTTCTACCTTCATTATTTGTAAATGGCACTTTTTATTTCTATCTTTATAATCATGCTTATTAAGGTTATGTTTGGTAACATTTTTATTTTTTATTTTATAAACAAAAATTTATTTCATTTTTTTCAAAATTTTTTAAACAGAAATGTTTGGTAATTGCTTTTATGTTTTTTTTTTAAATAAAAAACACAAATGATATTTGATAACTAATAAAAAGAGAGTAAAACGAGATAAAATATACAAATAAAGTATATAAATAGTGTAAGAATATTAAAAAAAAATTATAAGATTTGACATTTTTGTTTAAAAAAATTTTGAAAAGAAGAATTTTTTATTTTCTCTATTTTAGAAAATATGTTTCTAATTAAAAAAAAAAAGCTGAAAACGAAAATAGATTTATCAAACGCGTTTTAAAAATTTTGATCAAACTTTTGTTTATAAAAACAAAATACAGAAAATAAAAGTGTTACCAAACAGGATCTAAGTTATTAGTCCTAATTAGCTCTATTTGGGTTGGAATTAACATATTTTAAATAATATTTTATAAATATAAATTTTTTTTTAATAAAGACCTAGTCTTGAGAAGGTACATAATTAATATTGTAATTCTTGTGTCACATGAATGAAAATTATGAGATAATAAGAAAATAAATTTTAAGTACATGTATATAGGCGTTAAACCTGTCTTAATCGTATAAACTTATTCAAAATTATTCAAAAATCATATCTTAGAAGGTTCCAATTATAATATCATATTTGTGTCGTGTTCAATCATTATTTAATTGTATTAATCGTGTCCGTGTCCGACCAAATTAGATATATGCCTATTAAAAAGGTACTCAGACCAATTAACTTTGTGTCATGTATCGTGTCTCAACCGAAATCGCCGTCCCTAAAATGAATATATATACAAGTACTCTCATATTTTTCTTCAATGCAATAGTAGTCATTGTACCATGATATAGTACAAATCAATTTCTAGAAAAAGACTAATCGTAATTACCATAATTTCCTATAAATGAACTATTTGTCATGTATATTTACTAAAAATAAAGTATAAAATTTGACTAATTGGCTAAATTCCCCTTTAATAAATATATCCTTCAATTAAATGCAAGTAAACGATGACCACCATCATGGCATGGCATTAAATTAGGTGAGAGGCATTTATCATATCAACAATTGCTTATCCAATGAGAAGTCTCATGCTTTGAATAAGATGAGGAAATTTGTATTTTTTAACTACCTAATCCTACAAGTGAATGCACAACAAAAGTTACTTGTGCTAAACTTCAGGAAAACCCATCATTTTCACATGAAACTCAAGAGTGTAATCTTAAACCATCCAAATTAAGAATAGTACGTTATGAATAGCGAACTAAACAACTCTTAATAGTACTGAAAAGAAAAATAAAAATACAGTTTTCTACCGTTTATGAAATAATATTCATGATATCAAATTGGATAGACCTTTCTTGAGCATCAAATCCGCTATTAACAACAACCACTCGAGTCTAATCAGATCGACACGACTGAACTTCAAAGGATCCATCTAACTTGATCTCACACGTCCTGCCGGAGCGCAGACCCCAATCGATTTATGTAACTCCATGGCAGTCCCGCGATAAATCACGGCCGTCCAAGGGTCCGTGACACCGAGCCACTATGACATCATGCCGTAGTGGCATTGTAGAGTCGGCAGAATAAAAGAGAAGACGATGACGTCACAATATACTTGTTTGATTTTTTCAGATTCAGTACGTAAAAACAACCAATAGTTAAGAATTCCGTTATCCAATCATAAAGATGCTATGATCCTAAGGGTCTGCACATGGTGGCCTATTGCAACCCCAGAAAGTCATTGATTAAAGTTGCATATCACTTTCACAAATTTACACATTCCATGTGCCTCTAATTTCTTTGGCCTTTTTCTTTGTCATTTTATTTCTCTCCCAAGAATCAAATTCTACTTTCATATCTTTAGCAACATGTACGATTTCCTATTCGTAGAGAATAATCATGCATTCTAATTCATAGTTCTCATTTACCTTCCCAAAAAGAAAAAAGACAAAAAACCAAATTGAATAAAATAAAACCCATTAACTCAAAATAAAATTCCTATATATAATTGCACTACTATAACTATGTCATGATTTTTCAGTGGTCCTGAAAAACATAGCATAGAATGAAAAATTATGAGACCAATTAATGTACACTTTTTGTCATTGGTCTAACTTAAATGTCCCCTAAATTCATAAACTAGACACTAAAGAAGAATTATTTACCGAATTGCAAAAAACGCAAAGATCCTTTTTCATAGTATCAATAACGCTTCCACTCTCAACTTTCAATCTCTTACTCTGTCTGTTCCAAAGATGAATTGCATAACTGTTGGACTGAATTTGACTCATCTTCACAAGCCTCCACTTCCTGTGCTGATCGTCCTCGCCGTCGGGGCTCCGGAAAAGTCCCCGGATTCTGCGCCAATCGACGGGGTAGAACGCGGTCGGGGGCAGGATCGAGAGCCTAAAACCCGGGTTTTCGCCCAATCTCGACACCACTCTGGACACCAAGTACGGGCCGTTGTGCCCCCACTTGTTGCCGTCGAAAGTCAACGCGAATTCTTCGATGAACTTGAGGAGCAACGGGTGGTTCTTGTCGAAGACAAGGACCGCATTGTTCAGCCTGCTCCAGGCCCGGGTGTCGGGGTGGATCGACTGAGCCCCGATCGTGTTTCGCAGCCTCGAGAAGCTCTTCAGGAAGATCACGTCGGTGTCCGCATAGACACCGCCGAATTTGTACAGAAGACACAGCCTCAGCAGGTTGGAGAGGTTCTGCCCCAAGGCGATCTCCCCGGGTTTGACGTGGCCTCTACGCAGCCCGTTGAACCACGCCTCCGCCGGGGTGTTCCTGAAGGCGAAATCGTAGTCCGGCGACACCGCGATCACCTTGAAACCCGACTCCCGAAAAGGCCTCAAAATCTCTCTCCCCTTCTCCGAATCCATTGTCCGGGAGACGATGGCCAGGCACGAGTTCGGGTGCGTTTTGAATAGGCTTTCGACCGCGAAAAGCTCTCTCTCGCCGAACGAGTCCAGCGACGATATCCACGTCATGAAGAACCGAGGCCTCGTGCAGTTTCCGGACCCGAAAAACTCCTTAATTCTCGACGAGAATCGGCGGTCGCTCAGCTCTTCGGCCTCGAAACCTCGAAGCTGCTTGTGCTTCACCTTCCCAACTCGCCGCGGCCTTCGGGCCGAGGAAGCGATTTCGTCGAGACTCTTCGATAGCTTGAGAGAGTTTTCCTGTTTGCGAAGATTCGGGAACTGGGTTTTCAAGAACATGGCCGAGTTTTGCTCTCTCACTACGTACATGGCCGAGCCAGAGCCAGAGCCAGACCCAGACCCGAGGCTCTTCGGAGAAGACAGAGACGATAAACTATTATCGGTCTGGTTTTGGCGCGAGAAATTGGCGGGCTCAGGGGCGAGGAGAGGGACGTGGACGTAGTACACAGAGACGCCATTGTAGGCCAAGAGGACGAGAAGAAGGAGAGCGAGAAGAGAGGTTGGGACACAGAAGAGAAACGAGAAGAGACTTCTTTTGAGGTCTCTCGATCGTTTGACCGACATAACTAGAAGACCAGGGATTAGTTCATCGAACATCATTATTGTTTGGATTTGAATATATATATATTTTTTTTTTTGGGTCTCTCTTCTATTTGTTGGGATTATGTGGAAGCATTGTGATGGCAGAGATGGCAAAGAGAAACTATGTTTGTTTTGTGTGTTTTGGAGATTTTGAGAATCAAGTTGTGTTTGAGAGACTTTGAGAGCTTAAACAAAACTGGCAAAGAGAGTTGGAGTGGCGGGTTTGTCAGCTAATAAATAAATAAAGAAAAAGATATTTATCTGTTTAGGAAATAATATAAATAAATAAATTGATAAAAGAAAGAGAGAGTGACCTAGAGTTTTTTTGTTTGTTTGTTTGTTTTATTTTTATTTATTTATGTGTGTTGAAGATGAAGAGTTATAGTGCGAAACTTGGCTGGCTCAACTACTGACCACTTTGATTCTGTTACAGTTGAAACTTTCGTGAGGATGATTTTCTTTTTTTTTTTTTTTAAATTCGGTAAATAAATCATCTATATTTTGTAATTGGGAATTGCTAGGGTTTCAAACAAATTAGGAAGGAGTTGATATCGATAAAAAGATATGTTGCTGGATTACTATGATTATCTTTTTTAATATTTTAAAATACCGATTATTTGAAAAAAAAAACTATTTATTATAATTTCTTGTTTAGGGATTATTTTGGTTCGGTGAAGAAAATTATAGTGAAATACTATCGGTGAGAAATAGAGGGAAAAGAAAATAATGATAATGATGATTTTAAATAATAATCATACAATTTAATCGGTCAATAATCTTGTTTGTATAATACTGGCTGTTTATAGATAAATACCATCACAGTTTAAGAGTTTCAATTAGGATAAACTCTCTTTTGCAAAAAATAAAAAATAAAAAAATAAACTTACTAAATAGATACCCTAACTTATATAGGAGCACATTGTATTATTATACAAATAAAATAAGTGCTCGGAAAGAAAAAGCAAAAAGAAGAAATTGGATCTTTGCAAAAAATAACAATAAATTGGAGTCAACATCACATTTTTAGTTGTAGGCTTTATTTTATTTTATTTTTTTCCTTTTTTTGGGTCTCTTCTAATCTTCTAATTTACTTCTTTTGCTACCTAATACTAATATACGACTTTTCTTAGCGTATTTTGTGGCAAGAAAAATACCTCATGTGTTGCACTGTTGATATTGAAAATTTCGGGATTAAATAAGTTAAGATTTTTGACATTATGTCTTACTTAAATAACACTTTCACTCATGTGATCTGATAAATGTGAAAATATACTTTTATTTTCTAAACAACGGCTTGAATCTGAATAATTTTTCAAGAGAAATTATAGTGAATACCCAATTTTTAAAACTTAATGTAAGTTATTACTCAATCTTTTAAAAAATATAACCAACTACCCAAATGATTCAATTACTTACATAGTGGTAAATTGTGATAATTCACTTAGTTATAAACATGTACAAGTAATTCACAAATTGATTAGAAACTCAATTATTTCAAAAATTTAGGTATTTATAATTATTGTTATATAAATTCTAGGTATTTACCTACTTTACCTTAATTTCAACAAAAAACTACATATCTCTTGACATTCGGTGCATCACATATTGTATTGTGTATAGGGTATTATACAATTTACGTGTTCTGTCTAAAGATATAATTTAAAATAATGAAAAAAAATGATCTTGTACAATATAGTAGATAATAAGATCTAGTAGGGATATCTTTTCCTATGCTAGATCATGTTCTATATTGTTTGAAGTGATCATATGTTTTTTTTTTCCAAAAAAAAAAAAAACGTCACATGTATTTGTTATTATACAATAAGTTAGTTTAAACATATGTATATATATATAGTTAGTTTAAATATATATATATATATATATATATATATATATACTAAATATCAAAAATCAATAAGATGAGCTTGTTAATAATAATTTCGAAAATTATGAAGATTGGCGGGGATTGATCAAATCAAATAAAGTACAGCGGAAAGATTAACGTGAATTAAACAATTTAATCAAAACTAACAAAGTAAGATATCATACACATGTTGTATTACCAAAATTTCATAATCATAAATTATCGTATAATTTAAGGATTATCTATACAACTATTAAAAGAATCTAGGGGGCTTGCACGTTTCGTCTAAGCATGGCCGAAACGTTTCGGCCTTCGTTTTTTTAGCGTTTTTTTCGGTCGAAATGCCAAAAAACGTGTTTTTTTAAGGGGGTAAAATGAATTTTTTTTTTCAAAAATTAGGTCATTATATAATTTAATAAAATAATATGGAATGAAATGAAATTAAATAAGACTAAAATATAAATAAAAAATAAAAAAGGGAATTTCGTGCAAAAAAAAACAGCCACTGACGCGGGCCCATGTGCGTGGTGCCCGCGTGTCAGGGGAGTCCCACCCCTTTTTCTGGCGCGTGAATTCCACGCGCCAGGCTTTTTTTTCAGTTTTTTTTCTTTTTTCTTTTTTTTTGGTTTTTTTTGTTTTTTCTCTTCTTTTTTTTTCTTTTTGTTTCTTTCTTTTATTCAATTATTTTTTCAAGCTTTCTTTTTAATTTTTTTCCCTCTTTTATTTTTATTTTAATCTTATATTTTCTTCTTCATCTTTTTATCTCTCAAATTTTTTTTATAATAACACAATATTTTTATTTTTTTTATTATTATCTTGTTTAATAATATTTAATTTTGTCTTACAATTTAAAATTTTATTCTTTACTATATTTTTTAAGTGATTAAATTTTTATAATATTTTTTCTTTAATTTTCATTTATTTCATAATTTAGTATTAAAAAAAAAACCTTACACGTGCGGAGCACGAGCCTAAAACTAGTATTATAAAAAGACTAGAAGAAGATTTGATTTGACTAAATTAATTCTGGGCCCACTACTTTTATACCATGTTCATAGGATAAATAATCTCATAGAGAATAGTAGGGTAACTTATCCCATGATATAATATGATGGGAGCCACATTGAAAAATTGTATTTTTATTTGTTTTAAAATTAAATTTAAATGAAAAAAATAATAAATATTAATTGTTGGCTAATTATGTAGTATATTTACCATTGATAGTTTAATTTACCCTTGTTGGATAATGTTGTAGTGTATTTATCATTGATTCTGTAGGCCTTTGATTGTTTAATATTTTTTAATGTACTTACCATTTATTTAAAATAGTTTAAAATATAATTACAATTCAATCTAATACTTTATCAAACACGTCATAACAATACATACAATCCAGTCTAATCATATCTTATACAATCTCATAGAATAAATCATATCCAATCCAATTCTATCCGGTGCACCAAACGCACCATGAAGGGACTAGTGAGGATTATTTTTTCCACTCAACTTTTTTAGAATTCAAATGTATCTTATATGTTATAAATATTTTTAAATTTATTTTTAATTTCCAGATTTCTTTCTTTCAACTGCTGGCGTCACTCAATGTTTTATGACTTTTGTTTTCTTCATATATCTATTCCCTCTATTGAATTCTTATTATTCTTTAAAGGGAAAATTCCTAACTAATTCTCGAGTTATCACGAAATTCTAGTTTTGTCCCTACGTTTTTATAAATTCCTAAATAATCCTCCGGTTATTAAATATGGTCCAAAACTATACCTTATGTCAAATTTCTGTTGACTAAAATACTTGAATTTTATAAAAATGGCCAAAATACCCTTAAGAAAAAACCAAAAACAAATCAACAAAGAAAATAGAAAACTAAAAACTCCCTTGTTTGGGCAAAATATTTTGCTCATTTTTTACTATTTTGGATGGTTTGGAAAATGATTTGAAAAATTATTAGAAAAAATGATTAGAATGGTTTGCCTTTTCGAATTTCGAGGTGGTATAAATGGTTGAGATTTAAAGAAACTGTATAGGGATTTGGAAAGTTGAAAAAAATAGTTGAAAAAAAATGGAATGGAATGGAATGGTTTGGAGGATTAGGAAAGTTGAAAAAAATGAAAAAATGGAACGGCTGGGATGGGGGGGCAAACAAGGTAACAAAACACAACTTCACAAACCTATTCAAAAAATAAAAAACAAAAATCATTGGAGGTCGTCGGAGGGGTTGCAAAGTCGCCAGAGGGGTTGCAAAGTCGCCGGAGGGGTTGAGGGTCGCAGAGGGTCGTAGAGGGGCTGAGCTGAGGGTCGGAGGGGCAGGAGGGTCGGAGGAGCGCAGAGGAGCCGAAGGGTCGCATATGGTCGGAGGGGCTGAAGGGTCGCGGATGGGCCGAAGGGTCGCGGAGTCGCGGGAGGACCATAGGGGCTGGAGGGTCAGTAGCTTGGAGGGGCCAGTGGGTCGCGAAGGGCGGCGGTGTGGGACCTTGGGGCTTCACGCGGAGGCAAGGCGTGACGGATCAGGACCAGAGATGCGCAGAGGGGCATGGGGTTAAGCAGATGGAAGAGTGATGGCGGCGTGCGAGTCTCGGCTTGAGTGACTCAGGTTCAGGCATCGCAGAGGTCACCGGAAGCAGCACGGCTCAGGGTTAGCCGCTGGTTGCTGGCGAGGAGGCGGGCAGCACTGTCGAGCAGGATTGCGTGGCACACGCGGGGCGGCTCGGCTTTGCTGACCCAGGCTGGCGGCGAGCTCGGCACCAAGAGTGGAAAGAGAGAGAGAGCGGGGGAGAGTCGGGGGTGAGAAAGAGTTGAGGCTTGCAAGTTATTTTGTCTTTTCTATGGGTATAAATGTCATTTTACATGTTAAGTTTGACCAAATTTGAGATAAGGGATAATTTTAGATCAAATTTAACAACATGAAACTAGAATTTTGTGATAACTCGGGAATTAATTAGGGATTTTCCCTTCTTTAAAAAAAGTGTTTAAATTTGTCTTCACTAAACTCCGTAGTCCGTACCAGGCATTTAAAGACTCAAAATCTTATAATTAGAGACACTATTGATTTTTTGGGAAATTTTAAAAAATGCACTACAAATTGTTTGAAATTATCACTTAAAAAGAGTATGCATTATATGTCATCTTTTAGAGTGAGTTTAACTAAATTGTCTTTTTTTATTTATTTTTTATTTTACGTATGTGCTCGCTTTATTTCTATCATATGTTTATAGTATAAATTTTGAGACATAAATTAAAGGTGCAATATAAATAAAATATAAATTATTATTGTGCCTAAAAATAGACACTCCTCAAAATCCTCCTTTTTCAAAAGTTAGTACCAAATTACTAGCAATTAATTATATGCCCGCAATATGAAAGTGGATTCCATGCAATAAAAATGAATCAAATATTCCCCTCTAATTAGTTTCAGAATTAGTTTAAGTTCTAGGCTTTCAAAACTCATCTCTTAACTAATCCTTAATTTACAAAAAAGAAAAATTGCAAAATAAGGCAACATTATATTTATAGTGTAAATTTTGGGACAAAGTGCAACACACATAGGTATAAATTATCATTGTGATAAAAGAAGAGCATTCCTCAAAACCCTTCCCTTACAAAATTGTATAATTTTAGTTTTTATCTCTCCACCGACCAAATGGTAATCTTGGAAAAAAAAAAAACATTATCACATAAGTGAGACACTTATATATGATATACTCAATGAAAAATTAATGTATATCTGTACCGCTTATTTAATTACGTGTTAATTTTAAAGTTATCTATTAAAATATTTAAGGGTAAAGTATGCAAATATCCAGAATTTATATAACAATAAAAATAAATACCTAAGTTTTTGAAGTAATTGAGTTTCTAGTCAATTGTGAATTACTTGCACATGCTTTTGGTAACAAAGTGAATTATCACCACTTACCACTGTGTAAGTAATTGCATCTTTTGGGTAATTGGTTACATTTTTCAAAAGATTGAGTAATAACTTACATTAAGTTTAAAAAATTGGGTATTCACTATAATTTCTCAATATTATATTATTGAAAAACTGTAAAATTAAGTAAACAGTTTTGAAAAATTAATGACTAGTTTAAGGATGTTTAAAAAATATAGTAAAATTTTTATATGAGTTTCAACATATATATAATTTGGGGAGGAAAATGTGACCACTCGTGATTTACAAAGTTAATTTTTGAAAATTACTTAAACTTGTAGAAGGAAAAAATAAATAAAAGAAAAAAGAAAGAGTTAAAATTCATATTTAGAGATTTACCAAAACAAAAACGTAGACTCTCATGCACGTTATTCTAATTTTACTAACTTTCTTATTTAACAAATTGATTTTTCAAAAGACTTGCTAGTAAACACGGATGTAATAACTTACCCCTTGTTTGGTTTGGCCATTTTGGCCATTCCATCCCATTTATTGGGATGGAAATGAGATGGAAAAAATGGTTTGGAATAGTTTGAAAATGGTTTGTAAAAATGATGTAAGAATGGTTTGACTTTGCTAATTTCGAGGTGATATGAATGGTTGAGATTTAAAGATATTGTATAGGGATTTGGAAAGTTGAAAAAAATGGTTGAAAAAAAATGGAATGGAATGGAATAGTTTGAATGATTTGAAAAGTTGAAAAAAATGAAAAATGGGAATGGAATGGGATGGGAGAAATGGGTTACCCAAACACATGGTTAGAGAAACTTCCATGCTCGCTGGCCGAGATATTTAATATATGAATATAATCATTACAACACTACAATCTATATAATAATTGACAAGAGGACCCAATCAATGGACGCACATTTTGGATGTAAAATCTTCTTTAAATTCAATATTTGATTTGCATGGAGACAAGATAAATATATAGTTCTTCAATAAATATAGAAAACAAAAACAAAAACGACAAAAATCTTGGTGTTGTTACGACGTGTTTGTCCGGTAAGCTAATCTCTAAATTATTAAAAATGTCGCATGGTATTGGTTACGTGTTGATATTATAATAAGCGAGATTCGCTTATGGTATATGTATTTTGTATTAATTAGGTTGCACGACGTATAATAATTTAAAAATAAATATAAAAATATAATTTTGTTTATATTTTAGTATTTAAATCTTCTATATTTATAAAAAAAAATTAGAAAATTGAGTAAATGGTCATTTTTTTAGTGTTGTTTAAAAATAGCCAATGTTTTATTAATTAAGAAATTAATCATTTTTTAACTAAATGATAATGTACTCTTACATTTATATTCTTAATTTTTTATATGTATTAGAGGCTAATAACTTAATTTTTGAAACCGTTGTCTATTTCTTTAAAATATTGACAAAAAAGAGTCAAATATCAAATAATTTTATTTTTGTCTTTGCTTAAATATAATTTTATAAATATAACACTAAAATTATATTCAAATAAATTATTTTTTATTTGTTTTTTTTTCTTTTTCTTTATCTCCCACCAAATATATATAACTTTGCATTAAATTTGATAAATGAATTAATAATTTAAAATAATCATATGTGTTTTTTTATTATTATTGTTGTTGTACGTCGTAGAATGGTGCACAAAATGTGTATGGAAGAATCTTCTCATATTAAACTAAAGAAATACAAAGTTGAAAAAAAAAAAAAGCTTCTTGTTATTATATTTAAAATGAAAATTGAACTTAAAACCAGATTTAAAAATATTAATATTGAACAAATTGAGTTATTATAATGCACAGCTACCTAATATTCTTGAAATTCATCAGGCTGATTCCTCGATCTGAAAACTTTAATTAAATCTTTCAGCATGGAAATGTACGAAACCGAAAATATCAAATTAAATTAAATTTCTCGAAGCATTGCTGCAGGAATTATCACTTGTCATTTGTCAATTGTCAATTATTTATTTTTTATTTTTTTGAATAAATCACTTGTCAATTAACAATAAATATAACTATGTAGAAGTTGTAAAAGGACAAAAAAAAAAAAAAAAAGAGAGAGAGAGAAAGAAAAAAAGAAATAAGTTGAACTTTCAGTTTGATGGGCATGTGATGGTGACTAGAAACTTGGAATTAAAAAGAACACATCAATAAATAAGATTCTATCTTGAAGAATTAATAATTAGAGCATATAGCTCGTGAATTGTAAACAAATTAAAGTATAGTATAGACGAAAAAAAAAAAAAAAAAGCTCAAGAAAATAGTATATTTTATAGGCTCTAACAACTAGGAAAGATCTGGTGAATACACAGCGAACCAATCCGTGTTGAAATTAACATTTGTTTTCCAAGCTAACAGTGTACTCTCCGGATCGCCCTATCAGAGTTTCTTTTTTTCTTTCTTTTTGTGTTGAATTTCTAACACTCCTACTAATAAAAAATGACAAAAGAATGAAGACAGAATGTTTAAAAGTACGTTTATGATTGCAGGTTTGATCTAGCGGTAATTACATATCCGATTTCAACAAAAGGTGTGAAATTCGATTCCTCCAAGCTTCAACTAAAAAAAAACAAATTTCCATGATGAAATCAATGAAGAAAACACACTTTTTATTTGAGGTCAATTTTTTTTTTTTTCCATTCTTTCTTCATTTATTTTATTTTCCTCTAAAGTCTCCATTATTTGGCTTCAGTAATACTGATAAGATTATTTCAAGTTCCCAAATAAACAAATATATCACTTCTCACTTCTCAGCACAATGGATATATGGTTACAAATATATAACCATAAATGTCAGCTACAATAGATGAGGTTACTTTGTTCAAAAAGGTCAAGATGTATTGTAAGTTACCATGATGATACAAATTTAAATAATTGAGAGATATAATAACATAATAATCGTACAAAAAAGTAACAGGATATATTTAATCATTAAGTACAATTTAAATAATATCTTAAGAAATGATTAGCCGAAATGATAATATAAATGACTTTATTAAGTAAACTAATTATGCAAAAAGAGATTAGTCTAATAATAATGTTAAAGTGATTGGAAAAATCACAAATCTAAGCAATTATGCAGAGATGACTAAGCAAATTGTCAGTCTGAATAAAAAATAAAAATTACTAAGCAAGTTATGTCAGTCTGAACTGTAAAGTAAAAATGATTAAAAAACTGCAAAAGAATGTCATTCTTAATGCAATTTAATAATCTGCCTCAAGTGTTGTGCTTTATTTGTTTCAATTCTATATTTGTAGTGTAAATTTTGAGGCATAAATTAAAAGTGTAACACACATAAAGGTATAGATTATCATTGAGCATTCCTCAAAATCCCTTTTTTATTTTTCAGTTTTTGCTTCTAATAATCCCCTAATTTTTTAAATTTTTATGCTATAACAATTCTTATAAAAAAAATTACCATAAGCCCTTTGGAGCTAATTTCTGACTCTGTCTTCGCTCTTGACATTTTAATATTAGGAAAAATTATAAAACAATGTCATTTTTAGTGTTATTAATAATTTATGCCACAAGTAGTATGTTTTTTTTATTTTCACTCTATATTTGTAATGTAAAATTTAAAATATAAATAAAAAGTGCAATACACATGAATATAAATTGTCATTGTGACAAAAAAAGAATATTACTCGATGTCCTGCTTTTTATTATGGGCTAGTTAAGGATTTAGCCATTTTGCAATCTAGGTATTCGAAATATAGCCAACGTTTTGAAATATTAGCAAAATAGCCATCAGGTCAACATCTAAAAATTTATGACCAAAGAAATGAAATTTATGACTAAATATTGTCTGTAATAAATAATAAAAACTGAAGTAAAAAAACTAATAACTACAGTCTCAAAAATCCAGACACGAATGTATGGCTATTTGACTAATAAAAACAAACGTAGGCTAGATTTTTAAAACTAACATAAATTGATGGTTATTTCATACAAAAACCGTTTTATTATTCATTACACAGTCAAGTTATTTTATTTTTAGCAGGTTTTTATTTATTTTTATTTTTTCATTCTTTTTTTTTTTCCCTTCACTCTCCGTCATTATTAGTGTCAAATAAACTGCCCAAATCAATCTCTTTTTTTTTTTTTTTTTTGCCCCTTTCCCCCTCATCTATTCATTACTCATAATTATTTGATTCAATTATTTTTAATTATTTTATAAAAAATTAATTGTAATATCATCAATGTGTACTTAACCCACAACGATAATACCCACAACGATAATACAAGGAAAAATTCTAATTTAGTCCCTGTATTTTACAAAAAATCAAATTTTATCCCTTTATTTTTTGTGATTATAAAACGGTCTATTTGTTTGTTAAAATGTATCTATTATATACCACCTTATTGAATTAATACCTGAACTACCAAGTTTACCTTCATCTAAAACGGCTGCATTTCATTTAATCGTTGTTTTAATTGAGGGTATTTCTATAATATTGTAAAATTTCGTAAAATATTTTCGTCAAAAATCGAGCTCGGAGTATAGAATAGACACATTTTGACAAAGAGAGGGACTGTTTTGTAATTACTAAAAACAAAGGAACAAAATTAGATTTTTGGTAAAACACAAGAACTAAATTAGAATTTTCTCGATAAGTGATGTTTATTATTGGGAAATCGTAAGAAATAGCCAAAAATAAATTTTGTTTTTAAAGTCCAGCCCGTGTTTCAAAAAATTAAAACAATAACCATGTTACGAATTGTATAACAGAAAAGGGTCACACAAAATATAACACATTTGTAAATATTTGTAAAATATTTTGTAACACTTCCAGTTTTACTCATTATTTTTTGAAGTGTTAAATAATATTTTACAAATATTTGTAGATCTGTTATATTTTGTGTGACACTTTTCTGTTATATAATTCGTAACATGGCTATTTTTTTAATTTTTTGAAACACAGGCTATCATTTAAAACAAACATTTAATTTTGGCTTATTTTTCCAACTCACCCTTTACTATTCACTCTTTCACATTTCTAGTATTCATTAGTCAAAGTTATTTTGTCTTTAATTATTTGATTTAGTTATTTTTAATTATTTTATAAAATATTGATTGTAATCATAAATGTAGTTCTTAACCAACACATGTTATTAAGATATGTTTTCTTTTAATATAATTAAACTTTATCAAAAATAAATTAAAGACTGCAATACATATACACACACAAATAAATAAATATATATATATATATCATATCCTACAAGTAGTATATTTTTCAATTTTTCCAACTGTCGCCGAAAGTCTTCAAATAATTTATAGGAGGCCAGTTCCATTTCCTGAGAAAACATAACTATATGTATTCATTTCGCTGTTAAAAGTTGAAATATTAGAATATGTTGCGAATAATAGAAATTGTACCAATCAAACGAACCAGCTATCAAGGTTCTACATCATGCCATATTAGTACATGATTAAAGTCACAAATACTGGAAAATTGTTCTTATTAACTTTTTAAACATCAAATTCGATAATCTTAAATTATTGTTCTCTCTCAACGAAAAATAGTACATTTGCTCTATGATACAAATCTGGTTTGTATGAAGGGCTAGGCAAAATAATAGTACACAGCTTGACCAAACTTTATTTCAGCTCCAGAAATTCGATCCGATTCGGTAACGACCTGTGATCATTTCTGAGACTCCTGAAAAGTGTAGCCAAAGTTGCGGGACTCTTTCTCACAGAAGCCCCCGTCTTCTCTTGTAGTCGCTAACCGACAAAGTCAGAGCGTGCCGCCTCCCGTCGTTCTCCGGGACTCGACATCCAACTGTTGCTTCTATTCTTTGTTTCCTAGCCATGAATCCCGCCTGAGCTCCTAGAGGCCCACCGAACTTCTGAAGCGGGATCAAGGAGATTGGCAGCTCAAAATTATGCAGCACGTTTGACACAGTCCCTTGATCCACGGGCGCACTAGTATCGACCAACTTCCCGGCATCTGCTGCAGCCTCCAAGGCCGCTGCAGTAGCTTCCAGTCCGGCCTCTGCTGCCACTGAGCCGCTTCGGCCGCTACTTATTGCATCTACAGAGGCGCCATTATTACCAGCAATTACCCCTTCATCCACTTTTGACTCGCCGGGCTTTGATACATAATAATTTCTCGATCTAGTCCATCTCCTGGAGAACGGATCATAACCAGCCTCTCCGGCTTTCAAACCTGTATTAACAGGTTTTAGTTCAGATGCGTTTTTGAAATTCTCGACCCTGTTCTTTCTATTCATCTCAGCCAGCCTAATAGCCTTGGCATCAGTGCTCTTTAATTTCCGGGATGCTTCTAATTCCTGCAGTCTTGTCTTGATTCTCTCCATCTGCGCCTCGTCATTCTTGCTCTGTGCAACTTCCAATTCCCTTCTCAGGCGGTCCTTCTCGAGCGCAATGTTCAATGGCCTTGCCGAAGCAGATTTTTTCTCCTGCAACATTTGCTTCACAGTAGCTGCTGAGTACACGTAGTTGTTGATTTTCTTTATTGCTTCCTTCTTTTCGATTATGTCCTGTTTGGTTGGCAACCGACCGCCACTTCGCTCCACCTCCCTAACCCACTGCTTGAACTCCTCCTCGATTGGTCCAGAATCGGAAACCATTGCCATCTGCCACCTGGCAGCAGAATTTTCGTTTCCCCAAACAACATTTAGATACTTGTGAGTGATTTTGTTCTCTAGCTTGTACTGCCGATCAGGTTCTGTAGCATCAACATTCCGAACCATGCAAAGCCTGTAGATAGGCCCAGATTTGGACCGACCAATACCAACCCTCACAAAGCAACCCACAATTAGTTCTTCAAAGAATGGCTCCATAAGCCATTTTGCAAGCTTGGATCTCCGAATTGTGACTTCCTTCATATCCTCAAATGTTAACCCCTCCGACCCTGGAACCCCCCTCTCATCATCACTATCGATCATCCCTCCATCTCCAGTAGATCCTTCATCTTCACTATGAGATTGACTATCACTGTCACTCTGACTTGAGCTACTATAAGATTTCCTCTTGCTATGCAAGAAATTCCGACCCAAACTTCCTCTCGATGCGTCTCTTAATTTACGGTGGGCCTCTGGATCTTGCTGCTTCAGACGCTTTGCCCGCAACTCGTTCAGCGCATCATCCTTGGCAGCTGCCCTATCGGCGGATCTAGCAGACGAGCGCACTCGAGACGATTGTAGAGGAGGAGTCTCCTTTCTAGACTGTACGTTCTTCCCTTTGTTGTTGTCCCACTTTGGCCTCAACTTCTCCTTCAAATTCTTATCCTCTTTCTTCGACGCTCGGTCCAACAAAATCATCTCCCTCTGAAGCTCAGTCATCTCTGCAAGCTTTCTCCTATCATCCTCATCCTTGTAGAGATCACTACCAACATCAGATTCATCACTATCGCCCTCACGATCGGAACCCCGACCATCATCACCTTCCTCCTCGCTGCCCTGATCATCGTCCATTTCAGTAGGGTCCAACCTCTTCTTTAAAGGAACTTGAGACCCAGAGGGCTTCCTATTTGCATAACCACGTTCATCGTCCGAGTCATCGTCTCTAGAGTCACTTCCCCCATCGGAATAAGAACCCTCACGTCGCCTCCTAGAGGAAGGAATAGAGTGCCGGTTTCGTCCCGCCGAATTGGTTCTTCCCGCCGCCTCCAACAGCAAATTTTCCAGGTCTGTCATTACTGCTGACTTTCTTATTCGAGATTTACACTCTCTGCTCAAAACCCACAAAAAAAAGGTCAATGCACACAAGCTCAAAGATTTGACATAACACAACAGAATCAATTAGTACAATCACAGAGCATATGGGAATAAAGATCAAATCTTTAACACAAATAAAAATTCTCAATACCCATGAGATATAGCAATTTGCCAGTCAAATCCCATTAACACTAGTAAATTCTTCAAGCGAATTTATTCAATTACTCTGTTCTTGTTTGTTTGATATTCTTACTCTACCGAGCTTAGGCAATAATTTCTTGAATCAAGAACTTAAAAACAATAAAGAAATCAACTTCCCAGCGCAAAACAACCCAAAAATACTGAAAATAAATAATGTCAATAATAAATTCAAACAAACTCTCCCAGAAGCCCAAGCAAATGACCTAGATAAAAATCACTAATCAACAGATTTCAAAACACATAAAAAATAAAATTAAAAAAATAAAAAAAAAAACCAAGAGCTTACAAAATCGACCTACTGAGTTAAAAATAAAAATCGCAGAAGATCCGAAGAAAAGCAATACAAAACGACTCGACGAGCTCGAAATGGGAAAACCCTAGATTTGAATCCAGAGAGAAGAAAATTGAGGGACTCACAAAGATAGATAGGGTTTCTGAGGATTTACCTTTTTTTTTTTGGGTTTCGCGGAATCGGTGAGTCAACTCGGATTCGTGCGAAAGTAGTAGTCTGGAGTGGAGAGAGCAGACAGACAGAGGTTCTTCGTCTTAGGAGATAATTTCTCTTTGTTTTTTTTTTTTAATTAATGAATGAATTAAGGAAAGAAAGATTGATAGAATAGAAGACTGAAGACTTTTGAAAGGACAGTACACTATTATGTACTTCGAATAGAAGAGGAAACTAAACTCTGCTTGGATTCTGGTGCCCATTCGAAACGGGAAACTTAACTCTCTCTCTCTCTCTCTTTATTTGTTTTTTTTTTTTTTTACTTTCTTTCTTACTTGGGAGGCTATTTTGGTTATTTCATCTCATTTTTCGGGTTGAAAAAAATAGTTTGAAAATAATTTGAAATTGTTTGAAAATAGTTTATAAAAATAATGTAAGAATAATTTGACTTTACTAATTTTGAGGTGGTATAAATAGTTGAGATTTAAAAATATTGTATAGGGATTTGGAAAGTTAAAAAAAATGGTTGAAAATAAATGGAATGGTTTAGAAGATTAGGAAAGTTGAAAAAATTGAAAAAATAGAATGGAATGAAATGAGTGAAATGAGTTATCCAAACAAGTGGTTAGCTGTAAAGATATAGATAGG
Organism: Boehmeria nivea var. tenacissima; assembly: GCA_018132145.1. Lineage (NCBI taxonomy): Eukaryota > Viridiplantae > Streptophyta > Magnoliopsida > Rosales > Urticaceae > Boehmeria > Boehmeria nivea. Next base: position 6,717,171 of record CM030877.1, on the reverse strand, counting down.
AAAATTTCAAAATAAAATCATTTTTGATGTTATTTAATAATTTTTACTTCAAGTGGTGTATTTTTTTTATTTTTACTTTATATTTATAATATAAATTTTGTGATATAAATTAAAAGTATAATACACATAGAATATAAATCATCATTACGTTAAGAATAAGGCATTTTTCAAAACCGTCGAAGATAGATGTAGGAAACTTGCACAGACGGCGGACTTTAGGTCAACTCATTTGTATTATATGTTTAGCCAAAAAAAAAAAAAAACTCATTTGTATTATATTCTTCATTTGTATCTCAATTTTTGCATTACAAATACAAAATAGAAATCAAGATGGCATATTATTGAGGTATAAATTATCATTTATTTTTTGCAATTTCTCCTTCTCTCTTTCTCCTCTACATGAGGGCAAGCTAACGGCCCAACATAATTGGGGCTTGAACCTAGACTTCTATGGGCTTGAACCTTAAATAATATGCTCAGTTTATTCTTAATCTATATTTATAGTATAAAAATAAGAGAATAAATTAAAAGTACAATATAGGTGAGGAATAAATTATCAATTTGTTAAAAATGGACATTCATCAAAATCGCTCGAAGAAGAAAGAGAGAGAGAACGAAGAGAAGAAAAAGAGATAACTCCAAAATTGACCTTATTGGTCTGCCACTTAATAAATTATGTTTTAAGTTATATGCTCTCTTGAGTTCCACCTAATATTTATAATATAAATTAAAATTATAACATAAAAAGGGACATACAAATTAATAACGTGTAAAAAAAATATTTATGAAAATCTCCCTTTAAAAATATCACTCTATACAACTTGTTTTAAAAGTTGTTAGTCTAGGAACAAAACATTACAATCTTGGCCATCCTTTAGCGAGCAAATATGATAAAATCACTCTTTTTTTTTTTTTTTTTGGTTTACAACTGAGAAAGATAAGAGAAAAATACAAATATTAATTTACCAATAACAAATTATGTAATTTGCAGTTGGTCCATTTAGTTGTATGAATGATAAATTTGAGCTTGAAAGATGGCATTAGACCAAATTTTCTCCTTTTTAATTGTTTAATTAGCCATAAGGAATTTACAAGTGCTAATTTGAAAATGCTACTTTAAGGCAACGTGTTGAAGATTACCATTTTAAGAAAAATATTACAGTCCACGCTATTTTTTTTACAATAAATTGGACTAACTTGCCCAGTTGTTTATAACTTAATTTGGTTGTCTGAATAAGGTTTCAACAGCTTGATTTGTACAGATATCATGGGTTTTTAATTTGTACAAACAATGTTTTATTTCTTCCTATAACGAAAATTAAAAAAAAAAAAATTGATTCCCAATTTGTTCTTTTTGTTTCGACCGAGGGCAAATATAAGTACTTTAAAAAAAAATTGTACAACCTGGCCAATCAAATATACTCTTAAAGACTTAAACTGATCAAAATAAACGAAAGATTAAATTTAAAATTATGGAAAACCAAATTTTTATTAACCACGCATTTTTTAGAGATTTACCCAATACAAAAAAATTATAAGATTTTTCCTTACATTTCTGATTTTTTATATTGAGTTATAAAATAAGGAAAAATAAAATCAAAAAAATACCTATAAAAACTCTTTTTTTTTTTTTTTTAGATCTGTCCTATTCCCAATTTCCCATACACTCACTCACTCACTATCGCATCATGGCTCTAAAAGTCAACACTCCAATTTCAGCCTTATAATAATTAATAAGACCAAAAAAAAAAAAAAAAAAAGTGAAGACAAAATGGAAAAAATCCAGCACAAGCTCGTGGAAGTGCAAGGACTGAAGCTTCACGTAGCCGAGATCGGAACCGGTAATAAATCCATTTTCCATTATTTTTTTTAGTCTAAAATCGGATCAGATCATGAAAAACAATTCCAGGCCCAAACGTCGTCGTACTGGTCCACGGATTTCCGGAGATATGGTACTCGTGGCGGCACCAGATGATAGCTCTGGCGGAGGCCGGGTTTCGGGCCATTGCGCCCGATTACAGAGGATACGGACTCTCCGACCCGCCGGCCCGACCCGATAAGGCCTCTCTGCTTGATTTCGTCAACGACATCCTCGGAATCATCGACTCCTTTGGAATTCCTAAGGTATTGTTAGTGTTAAACTGTCAATTCGTACTCAAACCTTACAAGCCAACAAAGAATAAAAACCGAAAGTTTCGGATTTTTTTTTGTTTTAATTTTTTATAACTTCATGGTAAATAACATGAATGTTTGAAGAAATATTTTATAACATAGATTCATATGGTTAAAAGTGGATTGTGTTTGGTGTTTGTTGAGGCTAGAGCTATCTGTGTTTGTATAAAAACCTTATATTTACATATGTGTGTGTGTGTATATATATATGTGAACTTGTTTGTCACAGTTACAGTATGCACAAACCATTTGATCTCAAAGACGTTTTCTAGTGTGTACTATGGCCTTTAAAATGGTTTCTTTTCACTCTCGGGACAAATTGAGACTAATGTGCATATATATATATAAGGTATTTGTCATAGGAAAAGACTTTGGATCGGCCGTAGCGTATTTTTTAGGGCTGCTACACCCGAACCGAGTTTTAGGGATCGTAACAATGGGAGTGCCTTACATTCCTCGAGGCGTCCCTATACTCCACAAGACTCTCCCCGAAGGTTTCTACATCTCGAGATGGCGGGTGAGGTGCTACACGTGTTTTATTATCCACTTCGTTGTTCGTAGCTAGAACTTACTGACCACGTGCTCTGATACCATGTTAGTTTAAGTAGATTCTGCTTTTATTATATCTAGGAACCCGGTCGGGCGGAAGCTGATTTTGGGCGCCTAGATGCAAAAACGGTGTTTAGGAACATCTATATCCTCTTTTCGGGGAGCGAGATACCAATAGCTGCGGAGAATCAAGAGATCATGGACCTCGTCGAACCGTCCACTCCTCTTCCACCTTGGTTCACCGAGGAGGATCTTGCAAACTACGGGGCTGCGTATGAGAAATCCGGGTTCCAAACTGCGTTACAAGTTCCATATAGGTAAATTTCCTCGCCTCTTTTTATAAGGTAAAATAAAAATAAAGGGAAATTATAAAATATAACATTCGATTTAGGTGATTTAAAAGTGTAGTTAATATTTTAAATTATTAAAAAAATAGTCATCAAGTAGTTATAAGATGAAGTTCATCCATACATCTTACCAGTAAATTACGACTATTTTTTTAATTTTTTGAACATGAGCTACAATTTTAAATTGCATTTTAGAAAATGAGCCTAAAATAAACCACAAGAGCTCATAGTTCGTTAATTTTTCATGATTTTTGCACGTGATAGATCGTGTGGTGAGGACATAAAGATAACAGATCCGGTGGTGAAACTTCCGGCATTGTTCATAATGGGAAGCAAAGATTATGTCTACAAGGTTCCGGGAATGGCGGAGTATTTAAATAGCGGAAGGGTTAAGGAGTTTGTTCCCAAATTGGAGATAGTTTTTTTGGATGAAGGAAGCCATTTTGTGCAGGAGCAATTGCCTGGTGAGGTCAACAAGCTGATCCTCAACTTTCTTGCCAAGCACATTTGATTGGTCAATGTATTATATATATTTATTTATCTATATATTTGGTAGCTCAAAAGTGTGTGTAGTTCGAAGAAGTTGGTATAGAAATAGAAGGATTCAAAATGTCTTTTGGTTTTTGGTGTGTGTGTGTTTGGCTGTCATGTATTGTAAGTGAAATAGTTTTTTTTTTTTTTTTTTTTTCAAATGTTGTACTAAAGGATATGAATTAGAAGCCAAATTTGAAGTGTGATTGTGAGAGTACAAAGGGATGAGTCATTTCCAATTTCATTTGCCATCTTGATCATTATAAGTTATGTGTTGTATTCTATATTGCGCTTAGTATAATGCAGAGTCATTTACTCATGGGGCTCTTTCAGAAAGAAAGACATCAAATTTGAAGTGCATTTGAGAAATTTCAGTTTTTGAATAGCGACATGGCCCAAACCAAAGCATCACGCATCGTCATTTTCCTTCCTTCTTCTTTTTTGTATCAAAAGCAAATGACATAGCATTTTGATTTCTCAAAAAAAAATTTTTTGTCTATATAGGGATTTGTTATTGAATCAATTTTTTTTTTCTTTTTGCAAACTTCTCAACTTTACTTTGCTTTTAGTAATTTTTGAAAGGCAATACTATATTTATTTTGCAAATATTTGTTTGCGTAAAAACAAAGGAACATAAAAAGGCCCGCTTGTATTTTCTCCTCATGATAGAATAAATACAATAAGTATCTCTTATGTTTTATCAAAATTTTACATTTATCCTGTAAGTTTTTAGTTATAAAAATTTTTTCGTTCAATTTATTTAAATTAAACAAAATTATACCTTATTTCGACTTTTAGTCCAAAAACTCGTAAATTTTCTTATTGCGACTAAACTTTCTTGTTATTCTTTTCGAATAATTTATGGTACTCTAAACTATATAGTTTAGAGATATGATATACTTTTTAGCTAAACTAAAAGAAATGGAAATCTGTTGGTTGACGGTCCCTTTTGTTATCCCTACCAATCAAATTTTAACAACTCATCTATTTTTATTTAAAATCTCACATAATAATTGAAAGTAGATGAGTTGTCAAATTGTGATTTAAGAATTTTTTAGGTACAACCAACGAGGAGAACATATTTTCTTTCCAACTAAAAAAGATAAAGAAATATATGTCAATATATTAATTCTAAACTAAGAAGCTTCTTTTATTACGGGATAAGAATTGCCTTTTTTAAGTAAGGATTAGCAATCTCATATTTAGTCATTCATGTATAGGATAGTAATCACGTACTTTGATGATGGGATAAGATTTTACCTTTATTGTAATGAGATTACTTATCACATTCATATGAGATTATATTACTGGATCTGAAGTAATTACTCATCATAAATAAACAACTATGAGATTAAGGCTAATCCAATCCAATCCACTACCATTTCTCCTCCAGTCCCTTCCCATTGATACATGGTTCATCATTGAAGGATAACTTGGTAACTTCATATATGCAAACTAATGCTCACCTAAACCATCAGAATTTTTAATCTAAAACTCCTATATAAAACACTAGTTGTGACTCAACTCTCACTCACTCTCTCTCTCTCTCTCTCTCTCTCCCCTCTATAGACACAATGGATCAGATACAACACAGGTACATTGAAGCAAGAGGAGTGAAGCTTCACATTGCTGAGATTGGGGCTGGTAAGAATGATCCTTTTTTTCTTTCTTTCTTTCTTTCTTTATAGTTTGATCCAACAAAATTTCTTTCTTCAAATTTGGCTCTCTCTCTCTCTCTCTCTCTCTGTGACTGTGTCTTTCAGGCTCAAGTAGTGCAGTGGTATTTCTGCACGGATTCCCAGAGATATGGTACTCATGGAGACACCAAATGATCGGTTTGGCCAAAGCTGGATTCCATGCCATTGCACCAGATTTGAGGGGTTATGGGCTATCTCAGCCTCACCCAAACCTTGAAAAAGCCTCATTCATTGACTTTGTGGACGACACAATTGCCCTCCTTGACTTTTTCAACATTCAGAAGGTGCATACATGTAATCCCAAACATAACATAGTAGTTGCAATATTATATCTTTTTTCTATACTTGATTTGCCTTTTTTTTTTTTTTTTTTTTTTTTCCAATTTAGCCATTTTGCAGTCCATGTTTTAAAGATATAGCCCACGTTTTGAAAAATTAGCAAAATAGTCATCAGATCAACATCTAAAAATTTATGATTAAAGAAATAAAATTTGTGACTAAATAAATAAAATACAGAGTCATAAAATTTATGACTATAGTCACAAAATTTCAGAAAATTTAAAATAAACACAATAAAAAATTTAAACATTCATTAACAAAATAATCAACTCACAAATAAAACTTTGCCTATACAACCAATTTCATAAAATTTATTACTAAATAAAAAATATCATATAAATAGCAAAAAAATATGCAGCCAAAGAAGTCACAAATTTCATGACTAGAGACACAAAATTTTAGACAATATTGTCTGCAACAAACAACAAAAACAGAATTCAAAAAATTAATGACTGCAGTCTCAAAAATCTAGACACGAATGTATGGCTATTTTGCTAATAAAAACAAACATAGGCTAATTGTTAAAAACATACATAAAAATATGGCTATTTATTTAAAAAATCGTTTTTTTTTTTTCCTTCTAATATGATTTTTCACTAGAGTTAATTAAATTTATACACTAATTAATACTGGAGGAAGCAAAGTATGACTTTGTGAAAGTTTAATTGCTTATGATATGTTTACTAAAAAACTCAACGCCAATATTCTTTCGCCAAAGACTGTACAGAGTCACGAGGCTATCGCCATTAGTTACAATTTATAGACCTATAAATATAACCACTGAGCTTATGATTGAATTAAGAAGCACCTTTTTCTTGCACACACACACAAAAATAAAAAAATAAAAAAAATCATGCAACTGTCAAGTACAGAATTAAATCTTTTGAATGAATATCAACGACAGAATTAGATCTTTTGAATGATACTAATACCAGCAACTACTAATTAATTGAGTAAAACAGGCTTTCCTAGTGGGAAAAGATTTTGGATCATGGCCAGCTTATTTGCTCTCTCTCATTCATCCCACAAGGGTTTGTGGAGTGATATCATTAGGCGTGCCGTTCTTCGTTCCCGATCCTCAACGCTACAAGCTCTTGCCGGAAGGCTTCTACATTTCCAGATGGAAGGTAATTATTTCATCATTTGAAAATTGTGCGGGGCAACGACATCGAGTAGACAAGCGATTTGCTCAAAATAATTTACTAGCGATCTCTTTATGAACTCTTGAGCTTGTGCATTGTTTTATATGTACTGTTAGGAACCCGGACGAGCTGAGGCAGATTTTGGTAGGTTCGACGTGAAAACCGTCATTCGCAACATCTACATCCTCTTCTCTAGAAGTGAAATTCCCGTTGCGGACAAGGACAAGGAGATTATGGATTTAGTGGACTCTAGTACTCCTCTACCTCCTTGGTTCACCGAAGATGATCTCGAAACCTACTCAACGTTGTACCAACATTCTGGCTTCGACTCCCCGATGCAAGTCCCTTACAAGTATGGCTAACAACTTAAATTGCAAAAACAATTCTTTTATTTTCCACTTAAATCTAGTTTCCTTTCTGTTTAATCAAACTCACCTTTTTTTTTTTTTTTAACGGCGAAAAGGGGACTGCATCAAAAATTCACAATAGCTAACCCCAGAGTTGAAGTTCCTGTGTTACTAGTAATGGGAGAGAAGGACTATTTCATGAAATTCCCAGGGATTGAGGACTACGTGAAGAGTGGGAAAGTGAAGGATTATGTACCTGATTTAGACCTCAAGTTCTTGCCTGATGGGACCCATTTCATGCAAGAGCAATTCCCTGATCAAGTGAATCAGCTCCTCATCAAGTTTCTCAGTACACATGTCTCATCACTGTGATCTTAGTATGTTCAAGATTGCTCTGAAGGGTTTGAGGAAATAATGTTTTTGTTTTTTGAAATCTAATAATGTCATATATTATATGATTGTATGGCAGTTTTCAGACCTTACCAGACTCTTTATTTCCTCCTAGTGAGGTGTCAAAAGTACTTTTTACCATTTTTCTTTTTTTTTTCTCTGTCAGCAGAAATAAATAATAATAACAAAATAATTATAAAAAAAAACTTATCGTGTTGAACAAAGGATTAACAGTTGTTTTCTGTTGAGAGGATGGATAAACAGTTACAAATACTAATTAAAAATTATACTTTTTTAGCCACAAAAAAAAAAGGTCAGACATTGCGCAAGATGTGAAAGTATTTTCATTTTTCTATGTTGTTCGTATACAATCATCTCTCTGCACCAGAATGGTTAAAGCACCTACAAAAGAATGACACGTAAAAGGAACAAAAGAAAAAAGGAGACTCAAAATTATAAAAAAAATGAACAGACCAAAGTCAACCAGACTGTTGTAAATAACACAGGACGATGGTCAACCAAGACCTCCCAAATCTCTGGTCATGTCGTGCAACAACAAAGAGTTGTATCTGGAAATTCAAGGCTGAGTGTGCAAACTGTACAGTAAAGGATCTCCTGGCGGTCTCGTCCAAGTCTCTCGCTATCTCCGACACGATTCGATCACTTCACTCACAGTTTGATGAGTCTCCGGCGATATCATGTTTAATGACAAATGAAACGCCTGAACATAAAAAAATTATTCAATTCTCTCTCTCCGAGTAGCTCAACAACAGAAAAATAAGTTTTAAAAGCGAGGGAAAGAAGCAGTTACCACAAATCTTTCCAACACAGGTACAAGTACTGCCAAGTTGCTATCAGGGAGACAGTCGGTAATTGCTTCGCGTATGCTCTTACTGTCAACACAGAGCGAAAACATAGCTTTCGGAGTTAGAGCAGAAAAGATGGAAGAAGAAGGCATTGCTAAACATCCCGAACTGGATGGACCCCATGCCCTGACAGAGGGAGGGTGGTCCCATCCGACCGGTACATGTCATGTGGGGCCCACACCTCTATGGGGACGGTAGAGAGATTAATGTGATCATTTATAAGATTAAAAGACAAACCTTTCCGTTGAAAGGAACGCAAGAAGCAATGCTGCGTAAGCTTCGAGTATCATCTTCTCGGCTTCTTTTTCTCCTTGTAACACGGCGTCTTCGTCATCCTGGATGTTAACAATGTTCGTATAAAAATTGTTCATCTTTTATTATTTTCTTCATTTTCACTGATATGCCAAGTACAACTAGCAAAAGGAAATGTGTAGAGCAAACAGAGGATTTGCGACAAACAAAAGATGTTACTCACCCCGGGCAAATCTTTGCCATCATGAACTGCCTCGCCCGCTCCTTGGTTGGCCAAAAAGATGGAACAGAGTAGCGGAATTACATCCTTGCTACTCATATCGTCATATGCCTGAGATTTATGTAACTGAACACTGGCTGATGCAAGCCTTGATCTGAAATAATACGACAATATGAATTAAGTCAGCAAAAACATTAGTTCGACAAAGCAGCTTATTTCTATGGCCCCAATTCAAACAAAATTGTGGTCCAATGAAGCAACATAAGAGATCTATGGAATCTTACAGCGACTTCATATATTTACCCAAGTACAAAACATACATAAATATGGATAGATAAGAACAAACAAAAGGCAAAAAGAAAACCAAGTCTACAAGTTTTTATGGAAAAAAAACCAAGTCTACAAGTTTTTATGGAAAAAAAACCAAGTCTACAAGTTAATGCCAGCAGAATCAGCCAAATATAATGGCTAAACGCACAACAGCATCAAGATCAAAAGGCACAAGAAGCAAAGTGAAAAAGAGCATGTCAAATTAACCTGTTTTGACTGTCCTTCTCGACCAAGTTCACCAAGAGGCCCAAAATAGCAACAAGAAAATCTAGCTCATGATCGGATAGGGGTCTATCATCTGGACTGTCAAGATCAACAAACAAACTATTCCTTCGTGTGGCATTGAAGGACGACGAAGATGAGCTGAATGAAGGAAAGTGACAAGCAATCAAGGAAGACATGGTCTCTAGTCCTCCAAAGGAAGCAATTTGCCGGCAGCCAACTGGATTGTCATTCGTTACATTCATAAGAGCCTGCACCAAGATGTCGCATAAGCATTTCTCATCCATTATAAATTAATGTGTCGGAAGCTAAATGTAGCTTGTATCAAAATGGATTATATAGACGAAGTGTACTCTTATTGGCTAATCAATTGAATATAGCTAAAAACCAACCAGTGACAAGCACTAGTTATGAGGTTAAATTGGTAGAAAGAAACCAGCAAAAGAAAAAACAAAAGTATCTGCTGAGACCTAACTCCTTAACACCTACAGCAGGCAAGTTTAATACTAGCTATAAATTCTAAGCGTGTAAAATATTGATTATAGTACTAATAATGATACATTGTGATTATTTAATATAAAAGTTCTCAATTGTCGATTATCTAATAATGCTTCAATAGAAGACCACAGTACCTCCAGTTGGTGGCCGTTAATAAATGCACACCAAAAACAAAAAAAAAAAAACTTTGGTAATTTTGGGTCAGAGGCTTACTTTGACAGCTGTAAGTAGGCAGTCAGCCAAAAGGCTGGAAGTCTCTTCATCAACAGCAGTTGAACAGGACGCTTCATTCGAATGATCATTTTCTCCATTACTCGTTTCTTCTTGGCTCATTATCAGCTGAGACTGAAAACCATAGTCAAATTCTGTATCCATCAGTCCATTTCTTTTAGTCCTAGAAACGGTTTTCTTTCCAGATAGAATTTCCCACTTAGAGGGTTCCATATCATCTTCGTCAAATGCAAAAGGATCTTGGTTCGCCTCTAAGAGGTCAAGAGTATTATCGAACTTCTGAACAATATCATTCTTCCTTGGGACGTCTTTTCTTGCTCGCATACTGCTAGATAAACTCCTTGATGTTCCACTGCATGAGCTAGATGCAGAAGACCTGAGTCTTATCTTTAACGAATAGTTCTCCGACATTGAAGTGCTGGTAGTCTCTGAACTAGGATACTCAAATTGCGAGGCAGCCACAAATTGATCATTTTTCCATATAGTAAAGTCGTTCTCAGAGTAAATTTTTTCCAAATTGCTTTTAGAGGAATCATCGAATAAATTCTCATCAACATCCCCTGAAAATTTTAAGAAAAAGAGAATCAGCTTAACGTACGAAATTGCATATTAAGAAATCAATAAGCAGAAACAAAATTACTTGCTTTCTGGCCATTCAATTAATGTTGCTGCCTACTCCTTTAGCAGAACAGTAAATGTTTACATAAAATAAAAAACCACGCATGTGTGAATCTGTATGACTTCGTTGAAGCACATAAGAAGATGGAAATCAAAGTACCTTTGGTGTCAGAAATTAAAGCCAACCGAATCGCACGATCAGTCTCATCAGATTGTGTCGAAGACTTTTTGTTCATGGAAGCAGCAGCAGAAGCTTTGAGTAAAGCGAGATCTGAAAACCAATGCAGTATATTACAAGACTGTAAACAGATAAAAATAAGTAGCTCTGGCAATCCTGCACTACCTGAGAGAATCTTAATGACACTTATGATAAGTTGTGTGAAAGATATGGGCACTGCTGTTGACTCTGGCCTACGCTTCATGCTGAGCAAATGGTCCTGTCACAAGAGAGAAGGAAAAACGTGATATATCTAGTGAGTGCTTTAAGATTTTACCAATTTCAGAAAGCAACATTTGTCCATTCAATATTTTGGGGAACCAAAAGTCAAATCATAAACATGAAAGGGATACTAGAGAGCCTTCATATACAACATACCTGATTATCTTTACTTAGGAATGTGGCATTTTCCATAATCTTCAAGCACTTCAAAAGAAGAGATAGACACTGCATGTCAATGTCCACTTTTGCATCCCGGCTAAAAGGAAACCAAGCTTCCATCCAACTCTGCAGATAAATTGACATTTAAGAAAACACTTCTATAAATAACAACGAATGTCAAAATTTTCGGAGAGAGGAGATAAAACAATTGGGTGTTCTTTAATTCCAATGCAAATTGGTTCCGTTGCGCGGACAAGACAATGCCATTAATGAAAGTGGGTTTCTGATGCATGTTCACTTAAGTTGACTAGAAAACATAAACTTTCAAACTAGTTCCCCAGCGTTAACATACAATGAAGTTAAATGCTGAACGATAAAGACATAGCACTTGGCCAGAATCTCTACATAACCAAAAAATCGTATCTCGTAATCATTTGCAATGGAAATGATATATTATGCAACATAGCATAGAAGATAACAGGGATACAAAATCAACAGGACTGGCTATAGAAAAACATAACTACATCCATAACCACAAGCATCTTTCATTCCCAACATGTGATTGAAACACAAAAAACACTTGTTCAATAAGAGAACAACTAGCTAACAACTAGCTAAAGCATTATGACCTATTGATTTCCATTAAAAACAAGATCAAACAAACATACAGGCTCACACCTCCATATCAGAATGACAATTCATGGCAACCTCAAAGACAGCATCCAGACCTCCAAGCTCTCGCAGTTTCTCCTTAAAGTTTCCTCCACTTTTCCTAACTGTCCCAGACGACTCTGGTTGGATATATTCAGGGCCGAAATTAAAGAGCAATCAGCAAAACATGAAAGGGACCAAAGGAGAAGAAATAAAAGTAAAATTGTTTGTTCATAAAATGGCTAATCTACTTACGGGAACGCAAACATACAAGGGCACCTACTAAAGAAAAATTCATCTTGTGGGAAAACTATTTACTTATACCACAGTTCTGGCTTTCATAGGAAATATACAGACTACAGTGATACACAATAGAAATTATTGGAAGCCATCAGTTTCAACACAGAAAAATACCTTCAAGAGAAATAGTAGATAAGCATGCTCTTTCCATGGTCAGCAAAGCTATCCATTTTGGGCATAGCTCTGGTCTTTCAGTTCCACTATTCCCTTGAATCGACTTTATCTCTTTGCAACTCACAAGAACTTCATGAACTTTGGAGAAGATTGCAGCAGAGCTGGAGTCTAATCTTTTATTGCTATTATGTAAACTGTCGGCACCTGTACGTAATGCCAGAAGCTTAGACCCTATTTTTGGTAACTTTTCTTCTATAGAGGCCGAGGCAATTGGTTTCAACAGCCTGATTAGAAACCGGATGCAGCTAGGTGATTCCAAAAGGTGATCATCTTGACCCTGACCAAGGAAATACAGACAACATCAGGATAACTGCAGTTGAACAATAATGAAAGTAAAAACACTATGAAAGCAGTCAATCTTTATCTGGTGTATTATACTCGAACAACAGCTTATTATGTATTTTTTAACATTTTGCTTATAAGATGCCGAGTTTGCTATTATAACTATACCAAAACAACATTTTGCTTATCTTAGAAGTTCTGCTTGGATAACAAAACGTTTTTTTGGGTACAATTCACAAGGGAAACCTAACATATTAAGATCCAAATTGGAAGAAATTCAATCTAATTCCGGTCAAGGGGTGGTTAGTTTCAACATTTCTAAATAGCGGTGCTTAATTAATTTCAACATTTCTAAAAGGGGCATCTTTTGCATCTAAGTAAAAAACAAGGAAAAATTACCTATTGTTCCCCTTGTATAGTAAGTTACTTCTAGACTCTCACAAGATTACAAGACGCTCTTGATAGGGCAAGACGTAAAGATAAGGAATCGAGCATTTTAATACTTAAGAAATTGAACATTAATGAAATCCACAGAAATAAAAGAAAAGACTCCGCAACTTACATCGCTAGTCAAGACGTATAGAAGAGCAGCAGCAGCCAAATTGCTCGGCGAATCATCAAAGCTAAGACCCAAGACGGCATCGATAATCGTTTTTGCCATTCTGAAAATGGATACTCCAAGTATTAAAAAACAACACCACCACTACGAACCAGCACAACTGACAATCTTACAGAGCGAAGACACGCATAAATTCATAAAAAGAACCGAAAAAAAATAAGCGTAAAGTGAACATTATTAACAATTCAACCGCTAACGATAACTATGAGACACAAAATCTTGAGAAAAAAAAAAAAAAAACCCACCTTCCAAAATTGCTCAAGAAATCATTTCACATACAAAAACCATCTATCCAAGTTTCCAAAGCAAACAACAACCTCACAACACACCCAAGGAATTAGATCAAAAAACCCACATTCCACGCCCAAATTTCGAAAACCATCACCAAATCACCAGGAAAATCCAGAACCAAATCAAGATCGAATCTTAAATTCGAAAAAAGCTCTTCCTTACCCCTGAGTCCTGAGGAGCCGCCTCTGCTGGTGGGTCCCACAAATGGCGAGCAGCGACAAGAGGCTGGCCCGCCTGATCCGGACGGGCTGGTCCTTCCTCAGGCCGTCGAGGGCGAAATTGACCTCGTCCACGTGCTCCATCATCTCCCCGAACTCCTGCGCCTCCATCAGCGTCGACGTCGCGGCGATCGACGGGCCCGAGCCACTCGGCGGCGCCGCCGCCGGCAGCGAGAAGCCCCTCGCCCTCTTCGCCGAAACCCTAGCCTTCTTCGCCGGAGGCGGCCGAGGCCTCGGAACGACGTCGTCGAACGAGGCCGAGGCCGAGGCCTGAGGCTGAGACGAATCGAGGCCGTACGGATCGAACTCGAAGGCGGGCCAGTGAGAGGACTCCTCTTGGGACGACGAGAATGGGTGTCCGTACAACTGGGTGTCGTTTTCCTGCGAGAGGGGGTCGTGAACGGCGTCGTTTAGCGCGTCGGAGGAGTAATTCGACGGGATTCCTCGGTTCCGGCGTCCGTACGTCCTGACCATCATCGTCGTTTCGTTTCGTTTCGTTTCGTTTCGTTGCTTTGTTTGTTCCTTTCTTTCTTCTCTAGCTTCGTCTTCTCCGGAGAAGGGGCATTTGAGAGATTGTGGGAGAAAGGGAGGGGCTTTTTGGGGAGACAGTGGTGGAATTCGGGGGTAGAATTGGAATTTTGACAGGGCCTGTGAATCCCCTCTCTCTCTCTCTGTCGCTTCTGAGCGAACGACGATTTGAAGGAAAAGCAGAAGAACGAGGGTTTTTAGGACAAATATGGATTTCGAATGAAGGCGAAGAAGGAGGAGAAGAAGAATGAGGAGAGAGGTTGGGTTTGTTTTTATTTTTTTTTATTTTTAGATTTTCTCTTTTTATTTTTCGGGTTTGGGTTCAATATTTTTTGTGTGCGTTCTGTTTTGAAAAATACGATCCGGTTTTGCTTCGTGGAATTCCGTGCGGTTCGTCCAATCAGCATCTTTCTCTCTCTTTATATTTTGGAGGAGTGAAATTACGAAAAGTACCCTAACGATTTTGATAAATCATAAAATGACAAATCAGCCTTGAAGACTGAAGAGACTATTATCCTGATTTTTCAACGTCTAGTCTTTAAACGGGGAAAGCTATGCTTATATATATAGCCAAATATATAGATATATATATATATATATGTATATGTATATTTTTGAGATTTTCAAGGATTTAGCCAGCTAATTTTTTAGAGATTAGTTATAATATTAGAAACTTAAAAAATTATTATTTTTTATTTTATCACAGTCGATAAAAATTTTAATAATAGTAGGTTTAGTTTGTTTTTTTAAGTTGAAATATCCAAATTTTTGAAGATTTTTTTTATTTAGTTTGAGCGATTTTTTAAAGTAATTATTATGAATACTATGTCTATTAAGGTATTTAATTGTTATTTCCTTAATTTTGACATTCTAGGACTAAACCCTTCGAATTTTACTTTTAAAATGACAATTTCTTAGTAAATATCCTATTTTAACACACAATTTAAATAAATATTTAATTTTTAAAAAATATAACAAAATATCATGTTATTCAATCACTTACATAGTAGTAGCTTGTGGTATTTAATTTAATAACAAAAAATATGTGCAAGTAATTAATAAATTGACTAGATATTTAATTACTTAAAAATTTTGAATATTTATTTTTATTGTTATATAAATTTTGGATATTTTTATACTTCATCTAATTTTTTTAATACAGTGAGAATTGAGAAATGCATGATACATATTCGTATTTCTTCGTAGAGCTAAATCATAGTCAATAACATTAAAGTTCAAATTCGTCCATGTTTTGTAATAACAAAAAGAAAGAACTCTATAACGATAAAACTAAGAGAGATTATGTGAAGAACAAATTCGGAGCAAAAAAATTGGAGAACAAATTTAAATAACAAACAACTGAACTGAAATTTTCAACCTCTATAATTACATTGACCCTGAAAATTAATGGAACGACCAGATTTACAACAAAACGATATGTTATTAAGAATGAAATGGCTACATATTGGGTGCTAGCGACCATTATGATTTTGTTGGACATTGGCGATGATTGAAATGCTGTTGATCAATCTATTACTCAAGGTTATAATCACGTCGACGAGCATCAAAACCTTCACAAAGTCCCTTGGTGACAGCGTTTCTCACAAATGCACTTGGGGCATACTTCTTATTGTAAAAAGGAGGATGAGCTATGAAGGAGAGGAGATCAGAACAACTGTTGAGAAAAAGTCAATAAATCTCGACTCGAAAAAATCACACAGCAGAGTAAACAAATTCTTTTTCCCTCTTTGTGTAATCAAATATGCAATGCAAGCTAAGCAGATAAATCGATAAAAATAAATAGCGTAATCAACGAAAAATTACGACACCTAATTTTATCGTGGATTTCCCTCAAAATAGAGAGTAAAAAATCACGGGACTCATAAGTCACTTAAAATCTCTACTAATTAAATAATAGGTAGACCAAGTTCTTCTCTTGAAAAAACCACAAGTACAACAATCAAGCATCACCAATTTGATGGTAATCAACAATAATCATGAAACACCAAGTTTGCTAAATCTCACTAAAATAAGTGACTGAAGAGAGGAATCTACAATTCGAACCACTAGCCTCGGTAGCCCGAAACGCCACCGATGAGATACTATAATCTCGCAAAGATTAGACGAAGATTAGCCAGCAATCTTGTGTTCTTCAATGTATAAAACACCACAAAACACACTAATTTGTTTCCCTTATTCTTCTCTCTTTCTTTCTCTTTTTCTCCCTTACATTTTTTTGGTCTTCACAAACTGCTCCAGTCTTCACACGGCTGCGCAATTGTAATTTCACTTCCTTCACAAAATCGCACAACACACACTGATTTTTGAACTTTTTACATTATCGTTCAATATCAAACCACTTATCACACAAATATACCAACATTGCTTTTAATATTACATCTATTCATTTTGCCCACGTGGCATAATTGTTACTTTTAAAAATATCCCTTGAGAAGTGGTTCCGACCCTTATTCTTCTTTTTGTATTTGTTTTCATCATTCTTCATAAATGACTGCAATCTCACTTATTCTTTGTCGGCGCAGTAGAGGACGAAGGTGTGACATGGGTGCTGCTGGGAGGTGGTGGAGTTTTGGAGGGCCCAGGGGTATCTAGTAGTGTCCGATTGGGCTTTGGAGCTTTGGAAGAAGAAGAATAGGGGTTGGATTTTGCTTCTTTTTTTTTTTTTTTTTTGGTTTTGGTTTGAGATGAAGAAAAGATTGAGAGAGAGGGTGTTATTTTTTTATAAAAATAAAATGATTTAGGTATTAGTACATAAATTAAGGTCAAAACTTTTTTTTGTCACGTCATCGTTTGACTGATGGACTTTGACAGAGGGTGCAAAATGATCTACGTTAAATAGTTCAGGGTGCAAATATGTCAAAATTAAAGAATTTGGTGCATTCGGTAAATATAGCACAAATATGAGGTGCAAAAAGGTCATTTTTCCAAATTAAGATTTTTACCTCACTTTCACCTCACCAATTTTCCCTCTCATTCCATACTACAAAACCACTTTCTCTCTCATTCTCATCACACACACTCTTTTTCTCAATTTTTTTTATGAAAAAAAAAACTTCATAAACTTCTCTCCCCCATATCTTTATTGTTCGGAGTCCGATCAACACACTTGAGGTGTCATTGAAAAGCTTGTGACAAGAGTAATACTTTGACAAGCAGATTCTAGCTAAATTCCACTAGGTTTGGTCAGAAAATTGCTCAAAAATTTGGATTTTTGAGTGTCTCGATTTGAGCGTTTTCAGGCCGAATATGGATTTTTCAGTGTCTCGACAGAGAGAGATTTCAAACTATTTCTAGGACAATGTGCTCACATGAATGTTCTTCAAGGCCTAGCTCAAGACTTTCATGGCTATGTGCTCTGTGTGTGAGAGATTAAAGCAAGTTAAACAATTCCTAAACCTAGTTGACATCACAAAGACACAATAATTTCACACATAATTTAACATGACCAATAGAGAGAAAAGAAGAGAGTATACGAGAAATATGACATTTTCATCCAGTTCACCTAACAAAATTCACTGAACTTAATGAAATAAAAATTACATTCTCCTAAATACAATGCATGAATGCAATATGCCAAATGTATGCAAAAACAATTTCAGATAGTAAAATGCATGAGAACAAACCTAAACTACTTTTTTTTTTTACTTCTACCCCCACACTTAAGACTTTGCAATGAAAATAAGTAAGGATAGAAATACTCCCTGGATGGGTATCGCCCATCAAGTGATTGCAGTGGGACGCCGCCCATTTGGACGACGCCCTTTGGTTGTTGTTGTTGAGACGCCTTTGTTATTGCGCCTCCTCTCTTTCAGCTTCTTGGTCACCTCGGTGACCATCTCCTTGAATTTCTTCACTACATGCTTGAACTTTCCCTTCTTTTTATGCTTCCTCTGAGTGGTAGAATGGGTAGGGTCTGATGGAGCTACCTCTATATAGAACACCTCATCTACATCAGGGTGTTTGGTGGCTTTAAAGACCTTAAAGGTCTCTTGCTCTCCTTGAATTCGCAGCTTCAGCTCTCCCTTTTGGACATCTATGAGCGCCCGTCCAGTGGCCAAGAAAGGTCTTCCAAGGTGATAGGGACGTTGACATCTTCTTGCATGTCGAGGACTACGAAATCGATAGGGAATATAAACTTTCCTACTTTCATAAGCACATCTTCAACCACGCTCCTTGGGTGCTTGATCGTCCTATCCGCCATTTGGAGTGTAATTGTTGTAGGTTTTACCTCTCCCAACTTCAGCCTCTTGTATATTGAGAGAGGCAGCAGATTTATGCTTGCTCCTAAATCGCAAAACGCCTTCTCGAACATCGTGTCGCCAAAAGCACACGGCACTGTGAAGGACCCTCGGGTCCTTGAGCTTTGATGGGAGCTTATTCTGTATCATCAGTAACACCGTTGAACTTAAACGTCTCGCAGAGCTCCACAAAGTTTGAAATGTGCTTCTTCGGATCCTTTGTAGCTAACCCGCCAAACTGGGACGATTTGATGATCTGAAGCGTCCCGGACTTGATCTCAAAATTATTGGCGGCAATCACTGGCTTGCGGATAGCCGAGTGAATTCTGCCAACGGAGGGCTGCATGTAGTCCATAAGAGTTTTGCTCTCCTCTTGTGCGGCTAGGGCCGCGTTTGCCTCATCCGCCATAGGGTTGTCGTAGGTGGTGAAAGTGGAGGTGTCGATGAGATGTTCAAGTGCAGGCTTGGGAGGCCTTGCGGCTGCCTCACGAGCTTCTTTGTGAAGTCGCCTGGCTGTCTTTTCGATCTCACTGTCAAATGGGAATAGATCAGCCGTTCCCTACTTACGCATTTACCTGAAATAGTAAATAAAAATAAAAAATAATTAAAAATAGAAAGATTCAAATTAGTGACTCGACTGTTCGTTCAATATCAACGCCAAGTCCCCGGCAACGGCGCCAAAAACTTGATGGGCTAAATGCGACGCAAGTGCACGTGCCGTTCAAGTAATAAAGTATAACGAGTATGGGAAATGTCGTTCCCACGAGGACTTAATTGATTATCAAACTAATAAATCAAAATCACTATTTGAACGAATTAAAAGTGAAGATATTGCAAAAACAAATTAAAATGCAGTGAATCAAATGTTGAATTAAATCAATAAGAATGAAGTCTAAGGCATCCGATTTCACCTCACCAAATTATGAATGTTCACTAATCCTAATCCATTGAATATTTATTACTCTTGAAGATGACAATTCGCAAATGTGACAATTTATTTCTCTCGAACATAAACTATTCTAAGTTCAATAAATAAATCTCGTCTCTCGAATCTCCGATTATATTTATCAAACCAGCTATAAACATAAGAATTCACATACCACATAAAAAAATTGCTATCTCTAGTCAATCACACAATTATGTCGTTTAATTATGTAGTCAGAATCTCATTCTCCTCTCTCGAATATTGAACAAAATTCAGAAAATCAATCACAAGGTGCGCAAGCTCATGATAGCATTAAGAACTAAATTGAATGATCATGAAGATTGCAATAAACATCAATTGATTATATAGGAAAAAGAAAACAATTCACATCATGGTTTGGCTACATCGTAGCCTTAGAAAAAGAAAATTAGTTCATGATAAAAATAAAAGAAACAGCCATTAACAATTGGTTCATGATTAATAAGAGAGAAAAGAGAAGAAAGAACGAATTGTGACGATGAAGAACGACTCCGTCTCCGGCAAACGTCCTTCGTGTCTCTCCTTCGCTTCAACGCCTCTTTCTCTGCTCAAAAGTCTCTAATTTTGGTGTGAATAACGAATCCCTCCGACTATGGGTGAATTTAGGTTTTAAAACCCTTTTTCACACTTGATTTGGGCCTCAAAAGAGGGCTCGGGCCCAGCCTTGTTGCGTCGGGAGTTGCAGCGCAGTGTAACGGGCGCTGCGGCGCTTTGTTTTTCTTCATGTAGCACTGCAGCACCTAATTTTTCTCCCAGATGGCGCTGCAGCACCATTTAGCCTATGCTACAGCGACCAGAGGCCGTGCAGCCTCGCCTGTGATGGCACTGCAGCGAATTGTTCCCGACGCTGCAGCACTACTTCGTCCGATCGTCGCCCAAACATCTAGTTGTTCTAAAAAATATTTCAAATGAACCTAACACAATCCAAAAGTCATTCTTAGCTAAAAATAATCAATTATTATGTACAAATCATCACTTCAATGACATTTTATTATTTTAAACAAATCAAACAATAGAAAATAAACTAAATACTATGCAAAATAAATCTAAAATTCAATTAACATTTGGATTTTATTATCAAAAAATGCACCTAAAAACGTGATACTCTCATTCCACACTACAAAACCACTTTCTCTTTTCCTTTCTCTCAGAACATCACTCTGCCTCTCTCGTTTTCTCATTTTTTTTTAAACTTCATAAACTTCTCTTCATCACATCTCTATTGTTCGAAGTCCAATTAACAGACTTGAGGTGTCATTGAAAGCTTCTGACAAGAGAAATGCTTTGACGGGCGGATTCCAGCCAAAATCCACTGTGTTGGTCTGAAAATGGCACGAAAATTTAGATTTTGAGGCTCTCGATTTGAGCATTTTCAGGCCGAATTTGGAGAAATGGACACCGCTATTGAGCTCGGAGGGTCTAATTTGTCGGACCAGAAGAATTAAAATCGGGCCATCCTCAGTGTAAGCCCCACGCGCCGCTTCGGCAGCCGACCTCGAGCGCACACGTCGGCGCTTTCGGACCAAAGCAAGCCGACGACCCCGGCCCTGCCGTTCACATACCCTGCTGTCGTCATTTTTCATAAAAAAAAACTGCGCCATCTACCATCATCGTTCTTCCCTCCGTAGTCGCTTGCTGGTACCGACCGCTAGGGTCAAAATTGATTGTTGGGTTTTGTAGAGCACCTCCAAGGCAGCAAAACCCCTCAAGATTCGTCTCGATCCAACTTTCGGTGAGTCGTTAATTTCAATTTAAAGTTTAGAAAATTTATCAATCAAATTGGATATGTTCTGGGCTTTATTTGCTGAAATTGACCTCACCAATAGATTTAGAAGGGTCGAATTAGGTTTGTTAAACTATTTGCAAGTCTAAATGATGCTCCGTTAACCGCTTCATTTTGCGAGTTGAAAACCAAATATGTCTTATACGGTTTAGACGTGACCGTCTTACTTGTTGGCATAATTACGATGATTGAGATCTCAAGCTGCGGACTAAAATTAATTTAATAGTGATGACTTTAAAACTATTGAGTTTTATTTATTACTAAATTTATTTTGGTGTTGTATTAATTGGATTTCGAACGATAGTTGTGTGATATAAGTCTCATGGTCGCAACTTGAATTATCGATTTTATTTCATCTTCGTTTAAATTTAAGAAAATTCTTTATATTTTATTTTAATATTATTCATTTTATATAACTTTCCATTAGGAGCGTTAATAATGAGAATTAAGAATACAATACCATCCTAAACACGTCACGTAAAGCAAACCAACGCTTTTTATGTACAAACCAAAAATCTCATCCCTTGTTTGGAGGAGTCATTAAAACCATTTCATCCCACTTTTGGGATGGAAAAAATGGTTTGAAAATGATTTAGAATGGTTTGAAAATGGTTTATAAAAATAATGTAAGAATGGTTTGACTTTGCTGATTTTGAGGTAGTGTGAATGGTTGAGATTTAAAGATATTGTATAGGAATTTGAAAAATTAAAAAAAATAGTTAAAAAAAATAAAATGGAATGAAATAGTTTAAAGGATTTGAAAAGTTGAAAAAAATGAGAAAATGGAATGGAATGGAATAGAATGGGAGAAATGGGTTTACCAAACAAATGGTCAATCTCGTCGAAATAGCTGAAACAAAAATCTAGCCAAGAAAAATAACCCCTTCTTAATTACCCCCAAATTTCTCTCATAATTTCGATACTACCACTTTAGTAAAGTCAAAACTCATCCAACCTATTTTCATCATCTTCGAAGCTTCACTCACGGCCTAACGCTTTCGTAGAGAGATATATATATATATATATATATATATTATTATTTTTTTTGAAATAAACACTTTTGTAATTACATTCACATTAACAATTAACAATAATACCAATATTATTATTATTATTATTATTTTAACTTTTTGTGGGTTGTACTATTTTTGACCTTTCGCTATCTGGATCTAGGGTTTCTCTCATCTCCACGACTCGTTTTTTTTTCCTTCTTCATCTTCTTCATCATCACCACCACCACCACCATAACCAAACCCTAGAGCTCCACAGAAACAAACAATCAGCTGATACACACAGAGACACACGAATCAAAATCCAAAACTCGATCTCCCGATTCGTTCGATCAGATTCACTCGCGCATCTAAAAACAAGCAAAAAACAAAGAAGAAAAACCCTAACTCTCGTGTTTTTTTTTTTGTTCGCAAATTTTTGGTTTTTTTGGTGGGTACTTCTGGATCAGTGACCTAAGCGCGAAAATTGGACCATTTTTTTACTTATTTATTTAAACTGTAATGAAGAGAACGATGATGGTGTTTGGCTGGTGAGAAAAGAAAGAAAAGGAAAAGAAAATGTATAAATCGGCGGTGTATAAAGGGAAAGAGTTACTGGGAGAGGTAGAGATATACTGTGGCGGAGACGAGAACGACGACAACAAGAAGAGGATTGTGGATGACCTGAAGGAAATCAGAATAAGCCATTTTTCGCAACCGAGCGAGCGATGTCCGCCATTGGCAGTGCTTCACACGGTTGCTTGCGGTGGTTTTTGCTTCAAAATGGAGTCAAAGACCTCGCTGTCACACGACTCCAAGCTCTTTCTTTTGCACTCTTCGTGTGTCATGGAAAACAAGGTATTGGCAAAAAAAAAAAAAAAAAGATTGAACCCCTTAAAAGTAATTCTTAACCTAATGAGGTCTAAATATAGTAAAGGGAAAGAGAAGAAGGGAAAAAAAAAGGGACTTAAGGAAAGCCCAGGTCTTTGAATCTATAAGATAAAAAGCGACCCAGTTTTGATGAAATTGCCTTGTTGTTAGTCTGGACAGTGTTTGCAGAGAGCAGGGCTTTTGCCCCAAATTTTTGCTGATTTGTTGTTTGGGAGTGATGGTGGAACTTGATGAGCTCTGTGAAGTGAAGTTGAATCTTGCTTTTGTTAGTTGTGTGGATGAAACTGAACCTTGTTTCTGAACTTTCTATTATTGGTATAATGGTAGAATGTTTCTGATACCAGAATATATGCCATTTGGGTTGGTTCTTTCTGTGTGGTGTGTTATATGTTGCTGGGTTTGTTATGTTTAAATTTGTTGATAGAACTGGAACTTTTTATTCCAAGTTGTAGATATACGAAGCAAAATTGGGGGGAAAAGTTGCAGATGAGTACTCTGGCCATATTGGTGATAATTTATTCTCTGTCTGGGCTAATATTGTGGCCTTAGTTTAAGATAATTTATCTGTGTTGTCGTCATGAATAATATGGGAAAAGATTGTTTCTTTGCTATTTTTGACAAACATGGTACAAATTTCCGCATGATGGCGAGTAGATTTTTGCTGCTTTATTGTGGCAAATGTATATATGTCCCGTCTTTGTATTGTACATGATAGTGCTATTTAGATGCAGATTTAATTGCTATTTACTGTCAACTCTATGACGAGGATTCTAATCTTTAAGTGTACAGACTGCAGTTATGTCACTAGGTGCTGGAGAGGAGCTCCATTTGGTTGCCATGTATTCTAGGAATAATGATAGACAATATCCATGCTTCTGGGGATTCAATGTGGCATCAGGACTTTACCATTCTTGTCTCGTCATGCTGAACCTCAGATGTCTTGGTATTGTATTCGATCTTGACGAAACTCTCATAGTTGCTAACACAATGCGCTCATTCGAGGATAGAATTGAGGCTCTGCAGCGGAAAATAAACAGCGAGCTAGACCCACTGCGCATTTCTGGAATGTTGGCGGAAGTCAAGCGGTATCAGGATGACAAGGCTATATTGAAGCAGTACGTTGAAAATGATCAGGTTGTCGATAACGGAAGGGTTATCAAGGTTCAATCCGAGGTTGTTCCTGCTTTGTCTGACAACCATCAACCCATTGTTCGTCCGCTTATAAGGTTACATGAGAAGAACATTATTCTGACTCGCATTAATCCTCAGGTTTGTAGCACTTTGGGTTTTGCTTGTTGGAGGATACTTGAGAGTCCAAGAAACACATAGTTTAAGTATTTCAAACGTTGCTGCCTTGTTATAATTTGCAATCTTCTTGCTGATATGGCGCTTCCTTGTTAGCACAGATTCGTGATACCAGTGTTCTTGTGAGGTTGCGACCCGCATGGGAAGATCTTAGGAGTTATTTGACTGCAAGAGGACGCAAGCGTTTTGAGGTCTATGTTTGCACAATGGCGGAAAGGGATTATGCATTAGAAATGTGGAGGCTTCTCGATCCAGAATCAAATTTGATAAACTCAAAAGCGTTACTTGAGCGTATAGTCTGTGTTAAATCTGGTGGGTGCCATTATTTATTTTGCTCTTGCTTCTCTCTCTGTTATCAAATTGTGCGTCACTTTTATTTTTTGACAAATTGGTACTTATGGTATTCGCTATATATTGAAAGGTTTAAAGAAGTCATTGTTCAATGTCTTTCAAGATGGTTTGTGCCATCCAAAGATGGCATTGGTGATTGATGATCGCTTGAAAGTGTGGGATGAGAAAGATCAACCTAGGGTGCATGTTGTGCCTGCTTTTGCCCCGTACTATGCTCCTCAAGCTGAAGTAATACCTGTCTATGCCAGTCGAGTTTTTTATGTTGTAATTATATTTCTTGTGTTATTCATATATTTAGAATGCATGCAAATGTACTTACATAATGAATTCTAATATTGAAGGCAAATAATGCTGTTCCTGTCTTGTGTGTTGCGAGAAACGTTGCTTGCAATGTTAGAGGTGGTTTTTTCAAGTAAGATATGCAACTCTAATATAGTCTTCGATTATAGTAAAGCATATAAACTTAATGTTCGTGCATGGAATTTTAATTGAGGATTCAAATTCTGGATCTTTATTATAACTCATAGAATTTGTTCGAAATTGACAACAGAGAATTCGATGACTGTCTTCTACAAAAGATATATGAAATCACATATGAAGATGATATGAAACATATTCCCTCTCCTCCTGATGTGAGCACTTATCTTGTTTCTGAGGTTAGTCACGACATCATTTTCTCTGTGGATGAATATCGAGTACGAGTACGAGTACGACACATGATCGATTTTCTCTGGTAGCCCCTGTTATTTATGCAAAAAGCATATTTGACATACTTATTGTGCATTATTCAGGATGATAATTCCATTCCAAATGGAAATAGAGATCTACCTGCTTTTGATGGGATGGCAGATGCCGAGGTTGAAAGAAGACTCAAGGTTGTTTATCAGGATCTACTCTTTGCTCAGGCTTTTGGGATCATCAACACTAACCTGTTAAATTATCTTGTTGTTCAACTCATGTGAATTCTATATCTCTATGTAATTTTATCTAAACTGAATTTCACTGACTAATACAATTATTTCTAAATTATTTTTTTCAGGAAGCAATATCTGCTGCTTCATCAGCCATTAACCTTGATCCTAGACTCATTCCTCCTCAATATCAGACACCATCTTCTTCCAGTGTTATTCCTCCGTCGATAAATCAAGTATCAGTAATGCCATTCCCCACTGTCCAGTTTCCTCCGTCTGCTTCAGTTGCTAAACCTTATGCTGGCTCTGTGGAATCAAGTTTGCAAAGCTCTCCCGCTAGAGAAGAAGGTGAGGTACCAGAATCAGAACTAGATCCTGATACCAGACGAAGGCTCCTCATTTTGCAACATGGACAAGATACTAGAGAGAACGCACCACCTGAACCTCCATTTCCTGCAAGACCTCCAGTGCAAGTCTCTGGGCCACGGGTGCAACCGCATGGAGGCTGGCTTCCAGCAGAAGAGATGAGCCCGCCACGGCCAAACCTTGCAGTAACCAAAGAATTTCCATTTGATTCACAACCAATGCAGATTGATACGCATCGACCTCAACATCCATCTTATTTCTCCAAGGTCGAGAGTTCAGTTCCACCTGACAGAATTATGCAGGAAAATCAAAGATTTCCAAAAGAGGTAATTGGTGCTTCTTGTTTCTAAGTGCTTGATATTACGTTTTAACTTTTAACTGCTAAAGCTTCACTTACAATATTGTATATGCAGGCCTTACATAGAGATGATCGGATGAGACCAAACCATTCCTTGCCCGGTTACACTTCTTTCTCAGGTAAGCTATGAGTTCAATAGCATGAATAGTTTCTTTTGCCATGGATTTCTGGATTGCTATAGTTAGTGTGCCTTTTGCTTCATGTGCTTTGATCTTCACTTTTGGCATTGTAAATATGTTGGTAGGGGATAACAATGGAGGTATTCACCACCCTGTTTTGTTTTGAAGTTAATGAATTTGTGGATATCGTAGTTTTTATGTTTCTATGGAAATGAGATTACCTTAGATGATTAATTAGCTTCTAAAAAGTTTGAAATACATATGTCAGAGTTTATGCTTTTTTCTTTTCTTTATTTGTGAATCTTAGCCGTCCTGTTATGCAATTCTTGGTCTTAGCATTTCCTGTGGGGACACTCATGTTTGTAGGCGAGGAGTTTCCTTTGAGTCGTTTATCTTCGAGCAACAGGGAACCTGAGTTTGATTCTGGGCCAATAGTATCAAATGCGGAAACTCCAGCTGGAGTTCTACAGGAAATTGGAATGAAGTGTGGAACCAAGGTTGCACTTAAACGACACCTTTTTTGGCTGAAGTTATAGAAGTTTGTTATAATTTTATCATTCATCACATTAGTGCTATATAGTTTTACATTTTTATCATAATATTACTGATACAAAAAAATTTTATAGGTGGAGTTCCGTGCAGCTTTAGTTGCATGCACTGACTTGCAGTTTTCTGTTGAGGTACTTTTAACTCTCAACTTGTTAACTTTTTGCATCAGTCTCAGTGATATCGACTCGAGTTTTGTTCTTATCCTATGATCGATGCTATGAGTTGAATAATTGACAAAAAAATTTTTGCACAATTTCCCATTAGTTGGTCTTTCGAATTGATTATATGATTTATGTGCATTTTAATTTTCATAATTCCAAAAGGTTGAATCTTGAAAGAATTTAAACTTCATGGTTGGAATCAAGACTCCTTTTTGTTTGATAAGCTATTGTGCCGCACCAAACAACAATTGGCATTTGTAAAATTAAGTTGATGGTGATAGAGATGGTATATAGTATAATTACGAGAATGGACAAAGTAGCAGGATTTACTCGTATTTGGTCTTACGCTCAAACAAGAGACCTTTTTGTGTTACCTTTTATTTATCTTGTAATGATGGATTGTAGAACCACCTTCTGTTTGAAGTATTATATAATACTTTTTTTTGTTTTGTTTTCAAAGTAATTGCATAATACTGTTGATAGGAATTCTGATGTTCTTGGAACTGGATTTCTAAAACCTATAAATCCTTTAATTTTGGGTAAAAAAATGTTAATAATATTTCCTTGCTTGTACTCCCACACCTCTGTGTTTGTATTTCCATGTGATCTTGTTTGTATTGAACATTTTATTCTTCAGAAATAAATCCATTGATCAGCTCCTCGTGTTCTGCCTTGCAGGCTTGGTTTGCTGGGGAAAGAATTGGTGAAGGAACTGGTAGAACAAGAAGGGAAGCTCAACTCCAGGCTGCAGAATTGTCTCTTAAGAACTTGGCTGGTAAATTTTTTTTTTTTTTTGCTACCAAAATTATTATTATCTGATTCTTAATAACCATAGTTAGAAATTATTGATATAATGTGATTTACCGACTCGCGAAATCTTACCTTTTGTTTGCCTTACCCATTTCTCCCATTCCATTCCATTCCCATTTTTTATTTTTTTCAACTTTTTAAATCCTTCAAACTATTCCATTCCATTCCATTTTTTTTCAACCATTTTTTTCAACTTTCCAAATCCCTATACAATATCTTTAAATCTCAACCATTCATATCACCTCGAAATTAGCAAAGTCAAACCATTCTTACATCATTTTTACAAATCATTTTCAAACTATTACAAACCACTTTTTCCATCCCCATAAATGGTCAAAGATGGCCAAAATGGCCAAACCAAACAAAAGGTTAAATGTACTGTTACGGGTCTGTGCTAGGAGACAAAAGTAATAATTCCTTTTTCATCAACAATAGCAGGAAGTTGTATGGTGATTATAAAATTGCAATAAAGGGGTTTATATTGAATTGATCTAATTGTAGAACTTACTTAAGAGAAAATCCAAGGCTTTTGTTTTTTTAGTTAAAAGGCTTATTTTTAGTATATTGTTTATATGCCACGGTAAGTCGGTAGCTATATACCAAAAGCAGGCCTTTCACCTAATAAAGAAAAGATTGTGTTTGTGTGTGTGTGTGTGTGTGTGTATATATATATGGTCTAAAAAATGGACTGAGTAGAGCAATTTTCCAAAGAAAAAAGTACGGATATTCTCAAAGAAAAATAAAACTTCAGTTTAGCTCCTCAATCCAATGAAAGCACCAAACGAAGATACCTATACTCCTTATTTAATGTTTTTCTACCCGTGATATTTCTTTGTTTTAGGAACTTCTTGCTGTAGTTGCCTTCATAACTTTTAGAGCTCTTCTTTTAGTCATGTTTTGAAGGATTTTCTTGTTGTAACCACGACAATCTTGTACAATGTTTTGCAGATATATATATTTCACGTTCTAAGACAGATTCTGGATCTTTGCTTGTTGACATGGTTAAGTTTCCTGATGTTAATGACAATGGTTTTGTGGGCAATGTCAATTCATTTGGTAGCCAATCATTGTCGAAGGAGGACTCACTGTCATTTTCAACTGCATCAGATTCATCTAGGTTCTTGGGATCTAGACTGGAAGGCTCCAGGAAATCTATGAATGCAGTATCTGCACTTGAAGAATATGTAAGATCTGAATGTTTGATTATTTCTCCTCTTTTCTTTTCCCTTTTTCTGTTTCTTCTTTTGGTCAACTAAATATGCAGTGTTTGGATGTTGATGATCTGCGTGATTGTCTATTCATCTTCTTCAGTGTATGATGGAGGGTCTTCGTTTAGATTTTCATCATCAGCCTCTACCCGCTGGTGCGATCCAAAAAGATGAATTGCATGTACAGGTATCTACTTGACTTGATTGTTTGTTTCATTAATTTGCTCAATGTTTAAGATGTACTTGTTTCTTTTAATATAATGCAGCCATATACACTTGATAATTGATGAATGATTTTGGCAAGCCCATTTCATATAACGTTTTTTTTTTCTTTTTCTTTTTCTTTTTCTTTTTCTTTTTAAATTTATTAAGTATAGCCAGTTCAATGATGAGAGACTAAATTAATCAATTATAGACTTCTAAATTATAATCACTTAAAGATACATTATGATACTGGGTTCAATGCTTGTTAACTCATGCCACTCCAGTGATTAGCCAAATTTTGGGATCCATTGCACAGAACTCATGCCATTTAAATTGTTGATGTTTAATGCGAGAAATGAATGAACATTTAGGGATTGGTTTTTGATGCCTGGGCTCTTACGATTATCTTCTACTTTCTACATTTCAGCTCCTTATTGAAACAAGAAGTTTTTCTCTTACCTGAGCCCTTTGAAGTTGATAGTTTTGTCGGTTCTCATGATATTAGAAAGCCTGATAATTATCTTGATGTATCAACCCATTTTGTCCCTTCTAACAAACTCTCTGTTTGCCTCTTTTTTTTTTTTTCGTTCTAGGTAGAGATAGATGGCCAGGTCTTAGCAAAAGGGTTTGGGATGTCATGGGATGAGGCTAAGTTGCGGGTATATGGCTAAATTTATAAGTTTTTTTTTTTCCCTTTTTTTTTTTTTTTGGTTTTCTGATGACTGCAGTATGTCATTTTCTTAGGCTGCTGAAAAGGCCCTCGGAAATTTAAGACCAACGTATAATCAGAAACGTCAGGTTTCTCCAAGGTGCGTGATTTATCGAATGTCACTGTTAGGTGAATCGTGGGGCCCACAGAACTTTCAAATTTACTAGTTTTGTGGTATTAAGTCCCAACTTTCTTTAATTACTGTTTGCGGCGTCTTGAGCAAGACCTCATGTATAAGAAATCTGGTTATACTTCAACTGGTACTCTGTAGGGTAGGGTTTTGATCCACAGTCCCAAAGTAGTTTAGAGATATTTATGTTTTTCCAATTGGATTAGGATTGGATTAGGATTGGATTAGAGATATTCCGGATTGGATTAGGAAAACAACCTAACTACTCACAAGTGTCTGTCTCACCACACTGGCGTGTCCTCTTCCCTTCTTTTTTTTTTTTTTTTAATATTCTCTTTCGGTTCGCATGCGAATCATTGCTATCATGCTTCGATGATGTTGCTAAAGAAAAGGCTAATAACAAAAAACCCAATACCAAAAGAAAAAGTTTCACTGTTTATGGCATGAGAAATCCAGTTTTTATTTTCTGGTATTTGGGTTTATCACTTATCAGCAGCTTTCACATTCCCTTCTTATCTTTCCTCTTTCAACAATCCCAATCTGGTGTTTCTGATATTAGGTCACTGCAAGGATTCTCGGGCAAGCGTCCAAAGCATCAGCAGGAGTTCCCACGAGCTCTACAGCGGGTTCCCTCGTCTGCTAGATACCCTAAAAATGCCGCTCCTGTTCCCTGAAAGCCGTTGGTACCCTTACCATCCCAGAGTTTCTAGTATGGCTATTGTTGGGACATTTGCACAATTCATGTTGTAGAGACAAGCCATAGCTGCAAATATCCGGAACTGCCAAAGGACTATAATCCATGGAGTCTTCTTACAACATTTACTCGACAGCAAGTGGACCAGATTGTTTCCAGTGCTTATTGCAAATTTTTCATGGAAGTGGGGGTGAAACACCTGCCCGCGGTTTTCATATCTCATGGAAATAACTTCAGCCTGCGGATGTCTATATATCTCCGCTATCTGTTCCCTGTTGTAGAAGCGTCGTAACAAGATTAGCGTAGATGGCAGTTCTCTCTAGCTCCAGTTTTTCTTTTTCATCGTTGATATCATCGGTGCCAAAGATCTTCAAAAAGCTGATCGGGGTTTGATTTGTTTACCCCCTCGAGGGGCACTTTGGGTTTCCGGACAATGCTGAGTGTTCCTCACAGTAATGCCACTGACCCTTTGCCATTCGACCCTTTAGTCGGAGGTACGGAGTGTGTTAATATTCTGAGCCCCAGATTGGGGGGTCTGCAAAATGATGTAAGTTGGGATGTTGTAATACAATTTTTCTTCCCAGTTATTCAATGCGAGTGGAAATTTCTTTACTATTTTAGAGGTGATTGAATCAATTTGTTGGTAAATGCTATTTAACGACCATAAGGTATGGTCTTCAAAGTGCTTATTCGTGCCATGTTCCTAATATCTTTTGGGTCATTTACATATATAGTCATATTAGGATTCAATATTACACATATATTCACCATTTACAAGATATATTAAATCTATTCAACTATCCTTTTAATAATACCATTATACCCTTTCTAATATATACCAGGTTATAGACCCAGTTTCACAAATGGGTAAGATAATAACTTGGAGAAAAAAAAAAAAGGAAACTGAATGCGTAATCAATGGGCATTAATGCCAAAATAAAATAAAAAATAAAAATAAGATAATTTCATCTTGTTTTCATGTCTTGAATTTTCTAGAGATAAAATAGGAACTCAATTTACTGCTCTCTACGTCTATTACTTTTCACCAATACCAGCAAAAAAATTCGTCCAAAATCATTGCTGAAACTCACCATCTAATGGTAAAAATTTCTCCCAAAATATTTGTTGAAATTGTTAAATACTCGTTAAAGCCCGATTGCGACACACCTCCGCCGATCACACCAACTAGGCCGAGAACCCAAAGATGATGGCACGATTCAAGTTCAGTTCGTGATCATAGTTTTCGCGTGCGACGAGGAAATGTTTGAGGGATGATCACTCAACTGGTGGCAAAGACGGCGATGATAGAAATGATACGATATCCTCAAATCGAAGACGGACGAGATCAACATCGGCGATTAACAAAAATATGATTGCAATAAACACATATGTAAGTACGGGTTTACAATTTTATATGAAATTTATAAAACCTTTAACTATGAAATTTTACTTGATTAAGAAGCGTTTAATGTAATTTTTTATTCTTATTTGAATACCCTTGATGCTTTTGAATATCATATTACAAAAATAGAGACGTAAGTATGATATATGATATTTAAAATATGATTATTTGAACACCTCTTACGCTTTGAATATGTTTTCTGAAATATGATATTCAGATTTGAGTATCATATTCATCTGCAAAATTTGAAAATATGCATATTAGTGTATGCATAAATTGTTCAATATGATATTATAAATTCAATATTTTAAAACTGGTATTTCATGTTTTTGTGTTTGTGGTATTTCATTGGTTCATGTTTTTATCCCTTTGAATTTTGAATATCAATTAACGTTCATTCATGTTTCGCGGAAAAAATTAATAATTGATTTCTTAAATTAATATAATATTTATATTGTGAGATTAACTTTTTTTATATACGGTATTCTTGTTTTGCAGAAAAATTTGAAAGATTTGAATTCAAAAGAAAAATGAGAAGGCAATGGAGAAATAAATGGGATTGTAGTCAATTAAGTCCTTAATTTATGGAGAATGATGAAAAAAAAAACCCCGAAAAAAGAAGAAAGAAGAAAAAGAGTCGGATCCACCTCTTGAGGATATTATTGGAAGTAAAAATTATGCCACGTAGGCAAAATGAATAGATATAATATTAAAAGTAATGTTGATATATTTGTGTAATAAGTGGTTTTATATTGAATGATAATGTAAATAGTTCTATCTGGGTCTGGTCCTCATGGAAAGAGGGTTATCTGATGTGTGAAGTCGGTTACAATTCAATTCTTATAAGTCATAAAGAAAACGACAGAAGACAAAAATTAAAAATAAACAAACCTAGAACACATACCAATTTTTATAATACAAACTTATGTGTCTTATTATCATTGGTGAGTTTTTATCATTTTGGTAGAAGAATTTGATATTTAGCCAAACAAAACAAGACACATCAACTATCAATTGTCGCATAAGTTGATATTAAAAATTTGGTAAAAGAGTTGGTATGTGCAGCATTGTTCTTTTATAAAAAGGATAAATAATACAAGTTAAAATAAATCAACAACTCTTATCGCGATGGAGAAAAAACTTAAAAGGGAAATCAGACATGAATTTGATTTTTCCTAATAGTCAAAAAGAAATCACAATGTAGTTATGTGTTTTTTTTTTAGAGAGAACTTTTTAATTTTTTTCCTTTTTTGCTTTTTTGCTCCTTTTTTTTTTCTCTTTCGATTTTCGATTTTTTTTTTTTTTTTTTTGCAAATAATATATTAATGATTACAGCTGTATAAGAAGTAGTATTTCTAATTGACCAAACATCATCCATTTGGCATACGCCCAACAAACTACAAACTACGTAATGACATTCCAAGTAAGATTTTGCCAACTCTAAAGTCAAATGCATATTCTAAAGTCGATTTCTCCGATTAGAGGTCTGATGTTGCGGGGGTCTGGTTTCACGAAGACTATGGGAAGGGGCTCTAATTGGGTGGCATCGGAGCTGACACGAGTGGCGAGGAGGCTGTGGTCGACAGGCGGAGAGGGGTTGGCAATGTCGTTAGTTTTTTTTTTTTTTTTTTGATTTAGGGTTAAATCTGAATTTTCAAATCTAAGTTTCACGGTTTTAGTTTTTCTTGAGTATTCTTAAAATTCAGATCTCTGTTTGTTTGTGTGGTGAGAGATTTGAATTGTTTAGTTTTCTAATTGAGTTTCTTATTCATATTTTAGATTAGGATTCTTTTAAAATTTTGATTGGGTATATTTGTTGAGAGTTTATTAGACTGAGGTGTAATTGAAAATTTAAAAAGTTCACTCCAAATAGTTATTAATTTATATATAATGATTCAAAAACTCAAGGGTAGTTATGTCTTTTTGTCTGTTAAGTCAACAAAAATTTAAAACCAATAATTTTGGAATCAATTTTAAAAACATAAAAATTATTTAAAAATATCAAAAATAAAAAAGACATTTATAAGATTTAGTTTAAACATAAGGATTTATAAGAAATTTACCCCAAAAAGTGTATTAATAATTGCAAAAACTATACAGGTTAATACGCCAAATTTTTGTGTATTAGTATAACACACTTATTTTCTTAAGGGAAATCGTAGGACATAACCAAAAAAAAAAATTTTGTTTTTAAAATACAGTTTATGTTTCAAAAAATTAAAAAAATAGTCATGTTACGAATTATATAATAGAAAAATGTCACACAAAATATTACATATCTACAAATATTTATGAGATATTTTGTAACACTTCAAATTTTACTCATTATTTTTTAAAGTATTAAATAATATCTTATAAATATTTATAAATGTATAAATATTTATTTGACAATTTTTATTACAAAATTATTTACAATGACTATTTTTTTAATTTTTTAAAACATAAACTATCATTTAAAAATATATTTAATTTTGACCTATTTTTACAACTCACCCTTTTCTTAACCTATCACAAACACATATTGAGAGAAAATTTATACACACGGAAGAATCTTCCAATATATATATATATATATAATATTTGCCTTTGTCGGAGCCAATTTGCTTGCCTTTCCTTTTCCGTTCCGTTGCTTCACCGTTAAGTATATAAAACGACTCCAACCAAAAAAACCTCTCTCTCTCTCTCTCTCTCTCTAAGCCAATTGATCTCTCACAGAGACGCATAAAACGCTGTCGTTTCAGCCAGACCAACACAGAGCTCCGAAAATGGCTGCCTTCGGCGACTATGGCATCGACGGCGACGAGCTCAACCCTCCGAGCCGCCACTTCGACGACAACGATGTCGTCGTCGTCGAGAGCTTCTCCGGCTACGACTCCTTCTCTTCCGGCTTCCCCTCCGACCACCCTCAGCCCGACGAGTACGTCGCCGTCGACCACTCTTCCTCTCCCGGAGTCTTCGGCTTCGAAGATCCGAACCCTAGCTACGCCGATTCCTCTCCTTTCGGCTCGATCCACGCCGAGAACGGCAACGGCAACGGTTACGGCTACGGCGCCGGAGAGAGCGACGGAGTTTTCGCCGCCGACGGTCCCGTCCTTCCGCCGCCGGCCGATATGGCGGCGGAGGAAGGCTTCGCTCTCCGCGAGTGGCGGCGGTGAGATTCCGATCTGGCTTGTTCTTTTCTCTTTTCTCTCTCGAAATTGCGTAGATCTGTGGATATTTGTGCACTGAATTGTGGAATATGCTTAGATCTATGACGATGATTTGGCTTTTTTTCTGTTACGGTGTTGATTGAACTTTGAGTTTTGGCTTTTGAGGTTTGTGCATCGATTTGAGTTTGTTATAGATTTCTTTCCAGTGGAATTCAAAGGGATCAAATAGGAAATTATACTCTGAATCATAGAACTAATCGATGCGTTTAGTTGTATGGAAGATCTTAGATCCATCAAAATTTTTTTTTTTCTTTTTTCACTTTTGGCTGTCATAATGATAACTGGAGGTATGTGAAAATGAGTGCCAAACTGATATCACATTGGTTTTTTTCTTTTGGAGGTTGTTTATCTAGATAGGCTATAGGGTGTGTAGTTATTGTTAGGGAACTAGAGCTGCTTTAGATTGGTAAGTGCTTCTGTGTCTTGAAACTTTGTCTGATTCCGATTTCTGGACTGAACTAGTTTTAGCAGTGTTGATGTAGAGTGAATTTCATGTATCAGGATCTCGGAAATGTATTGATCTAGTCGTAGGCGAACCCGTATGTGCAGGTCATAAAGTGATCTCTCTTGAGTGGAATCGAAGTAACTCAAGAATCACATCATATCAGTTTTACCTAATATATAAAACTGAATTGAGTCTTGAGTATTGGTTAACAGTGATCCAGATGTTGTTACTTGCAAGAATTAAATCATATTAGGTTCTCTGAGTTTGGTGCTTCAGTTGGTCATCTCATAGTAATTTAATTGTTATTTATGAGCGCAAAGTGCCCTTTTTTTTTTTGGCTAGAGATTTTAGAATGGTTCATAGCTAGGAATCTAGAAAAATAAACTCTATAAACTAAGGGTCTTCAATGTAGTGAAAATAATTTGTCATTAGTTTAGCTGTTATGGTTGTTGAGTGCTTTCTTTAAGTTTTGAGGATTGGGTGTGGGCGTGTTAACTCTTGGCTAGGAATTTAATGAAATCCTTATTGCCGAATGGTTATAACATAAGAGTATTGGCATGTTTAATTTGTTAAGCCACTTTTTGTTCTTTTATTTTAGTAAGGTTTGGGGGGTTTAAGTGGATTGTTACTTTGTTCCTATACTGCAATTGGTGTTCCAGAGTGAATGTGTTGGATATTTAGGCTCCTTGTAATCCCAATTTTATAGGAATGTGGTCCGGATCTTCAGTTTTAGAACAATGAACAAAATGAGGTGGTGTTCCTCTAGATTTGGAACTTTATTTTGTTTAAATGCACAGCTTTTTTTTTTTAATATTTGCATGTCAAGAATTCTGATATTCAATTTATCTACCCTTGATGGACCTAATTGATATTTACGTACTTTTGCTTGTGCAGTCAAAATGCTATTCAGCTCGAGGAGAAGGAGAAGAGGGAAAAGGAAATGAGGAACAAGATTATTGAGGAAGCTGAGGAGTATATACTTGCTTTCTATGAGAAAAGAAAGCTTAATGTTGAGACCAACAAGACTAACAACAGAGAAAAGGAGAAGGTAAATATTGAACTGCTTTATTCAACTGGCTGGTTTTACATTGATTCTGGTCTACTTACTATTAGAAAATTGGTTTCGTCTCTATTAGTTATACTTGGCCAATCAAGAGAAGTTCCATAAAGAGGCCGACAAGCAATATTGGAAAGCAATCGCAGAGCTAATTCCTCACGAGGTTCCAAATATTGAAAAGAAGAGGGGTAAGAAAGACCAGGAGAAGAAACCAGGGATCACAGTCATCCAAGGCCCAAAGCCCGGAAAACCGACTGATCTTTCACGAATGAGGCAAATACTTGTGAAGGTGAAGCATACACCCCCACCTCACATGATTCCGCCCCCACCTCCTCCTGCTAAGGATGCTAAAGACGGGAAAGACGGGAAGGATGGGAAGGATGCCAAAGAGGGAAAAGGAGCGGCAACTGATAAACCCGGATCCGCTGCCGGCGCAGCTCCGGCATCACCTGCCAAAGATGTTGCCTCTAAGCAAGACGCACCTGCTTCAACCAGCGATCAGCCTGCTATATAACAACAGTGCAAGCACCAACTTGATTTGATACAAATAGTTCCTCTCTCTTGTTTTTAAGTCATGTATGATTATTTGTTGGTAATTACTATCTTGTCAACTTTGGCTTCAATTGTTTTCAGGTTTAAACTTTGGAAGCCCTATATACACATTGGTTTGGGATATGTTTTTGTTTGGTTTGGGTATTTGTTGTCATTTTAAAACCTTTATGG
Source organism: Boehmeria nivea var. tenacissima (assembly GCA_018132145.1). Taxonomy (NCBI): domain Eukaryota; kingdom Viridiplantae; phylum Streptophyta; class Magnoliopsida; order Rosales; family Urticaceae; genus Boehmeria; species Boehmeria nivea. The sequence continues at coordinate 6,679,162 of CM030877.1, read as the reverse complement.
AGTCAATTTTTTGGACCATCTGTGAGGATTTTGAAGATCTTTCTGTCTCGGTTTTTCTTTTTTATTTTTGCAGCGAAAGGGGTCGAGTTTTGTAGAGCGCTTATGATCAACAAGAGAAAAGTGTAATTTGTGTTGTATTATGCTATTGAAAAATAACAGAGCACTTTTGTTTGGGAAATTTTGAAGAATGCTAATTATGGAAAACTAAAAAAATGTTTGCAGCCGCGTCACTTTTATGCAGTGAATTTGACCAAATTTATTTATTTATTTTTACAAATAAAGAAGACAAAGATGGAGAAAGGGGGCACCACAGTAATTTGCTTTAAAAAAAAGGGTTTTTTGCACCTATGGCCCCTCAACTTATCGGCTTTCTACACTTTGGCACCCCATCTTTTTTTTTTGGCATTGACCCTCCTGAATTTAAAAATTGTTGCATTTAGCCTCAAATTGAAAACGTCCGTCCAAAGTTTAACGAAATTTGGCACGTGCGAAGCACGTGATAGCTTATTTGGGGGCATATTCCGTCCAATTTTGGACGGAAGTTTTCAATTTGAGGCTAAATGCAACGATTTTTAAATTCAAGGGGGTTAATGCCAAAAAAAAAAGAAGGGGTACCAAATTGTCAAACACGCCAAGTTGAGGGGCCATAGCTGCAAAAAACCCTTAAAAAAAAGATGATATGTCATGCAATAATGACATATATTGTAAACTTGAATGTCAAATCACAAATGTGGCATGAGATCAAATCTAACATTCTCTTTATAAAACAAAATCACCTATAAACTCAACATAGAGATTCATTTAGTTGCTGTTGCATCAGTTTACCATTTGAATCTCGTTAAGAACGCAATGAAAAATAATTTTACCATCATATAAAGAACATTACAAATTTTGCTGTCTTGAAACTTGATTTCTTCTTCTGCACAAAACTACTTTCCTCTCTAAACTAGCTATGTATATAATTCAAAATATTAGCTAGCAATTTGAATATGCACTCTTTCTTGAGTTGACGTAGAAATGAAGCAAACACAGAAAATTCCTTTAATCGAGAAACGAAATTAGTAAACTCTGTCTGTCGTTCCATCATCGAGGAGTCACCTGAGTGATAGTGACGGGGACAGAGCTCATGTCGTTGGTGGTCAAGCCTGTTTTCTTCGAGGAAGACCCGCTGAGCCTTGAATCTTGGAAGGAACCGGGGGCCGTTAGTTCTTTCTCATTGAGCCGGATGTTTCTCGAGAGCATGTCGACAACTTGGCTCATCATGGGCCTCCTGTTGGCGGCTGCCTGGGTGCAGAAAAATGCCACCTTCATGAACCTAATCACTTCTTCCTTTGGAAATTCTCCAAGCTCTGGATCCACCAACTCCAAGAGCCGCCCTTCTTCATGGAGCTGCCACGCCTTCACATAAAACATTGGAGGAAAATGAAAAAGTTATCCCCAATTATTCATAACCCATTGCGTTACTAGAATAACTAATCACTAGCTTCTCTAATTTCAAAGGGCTGGTCTAATTATATATATATATTTTTAAATATCCACATCTCTCGTTTTTTAAGTTAAAAGAATAGTTTTTGGTATATAACCACAGCATATGTGTTAGTCGGGCTAGTATATTCAGTATGTGTGTCATATACCAGAAACGGCCATTTTACCTTATAAAAAAAAAAAGGCTGTGACATTTTTTTCAAATAGAATCTGAAAAATAGACTCTCACACTTTCCCTAATTTCTACATAGATCTTCTATCTCGGCACTTAAACATAGTTCAGAGTTATTGATATATCGTTATCGCAGGATAAAAATGGCAACAAAATTAAAGGAGAAAAATAGCTGTAAAAATTGAATTGTCATTACTGCATACCCATTCCACAAGAAGCTGCTGCGTTCCTCCCCAGTTCTCCTTGGAACTGCTTCTTCCGCTAACAATTTCAAGTACGAGAATGCCAAAACTGTATACGTCGGCCCTCGGGGTTAATTGTCCACCCAAGGCGTACTCTGGTGCCAAATAACCGCTGCGATGGACATAATACGAAAGCATTAGATGGTAATTAGATATTTTCTTCATTCATTTAGTACATAAAATATAATCTGTTCATTTGAAACGCCTTAGCAATCTCTTCACACGATTGTCTACAAGCTATTGACAACATTTATTCTTGTCACATGAGATTAGACTCTGATTTTCTATCATCCTGCTTCACACATTTGCATATACATCCAAAAAAAAAAAAGAAAAAGAATGAGTTTTGCCCAAATTGGCAGTTAAAGACAATAAAAGCACGCGCAGTAAATTTTAACATTAAAACACTAGTTCCAACTACTAATTTAAATAATAAAAAAGATAATAATAAATTGCCAGAACAAAGACCTTCCTCGTGTTGAACAAAAGCAATGTAGATGCAATGTCAAACAGCAAATAGCAGCCAATGGGAAAGAATAACATACGTTGTTCCAGCAATTTTTGTGCTGATATGAGTAATGTTATCTGGGAAGAGTTTAGCCAAACCAAAGTCTCCAATCTTCGCATTAAAGTCTTTGTCGAGGAGTATGTTACTAGCTTTGATGTCTCTATGCACGATATGTGGCTCAAGTTCTTCATGAAGATATGCGAGACCCCGAGCAATTCCCACACAAATTGCAGATCTCTTACCCCAATCTAGTCTAGGACTTGTACTCCTTGAACCTGCATGTGCAGAGCAAAAATTGTTGATTTACTGGTCCTATTGAATTTAAATTGTCCAAATTCAGTTTCTCTGGGAAAGATTGTTGAACTTACTTAACAATGCGCGGTCGAGGCTGTTATTTTCCACATACTCGTAAACCAAGATTCGATTACCTCCATCAACACAGCAACCAATCAATTCGACAAGATTGGGATGCTTGACGTTTGATATTGTGTTAATTTCAGTCAAAAATTCACGCACTCCCTGCTTTGACTGAGCTGCGAGTGTCTTCACTGCAACTTCTAGCCCCCTTTTAAGGGTTCCCTAGCAACATTTTGATGCATTTGGCGAGTTTATATTTAGAAATGATACGAACAAACCAAAAAACAACATTGAGAATATTACAAAATGTCCTTCATCCAAGAACTTTTTGGAGAAAAAAATTATCATCAACACCGAACAACAGTGCAAATGGAGGATAAATGGGCAAGGTATCCTCAAAAATGAAAAATGTAAAGAATGCATAGGGATTGACCTTCGTCCAAACATCACTGTGAGAATTTGAAACCCGATGACTAGGCTTTATATTTGGAGCAATGCTTGTCCTTTATTAGATTTTTCTTAAGGTGATAAATCATAAATCCTAGCTTCAACACATGAAGCAAATAGACAACTGACTGGCAGCAAAAAACACAGTTAAAGCAAGATAAGATAAAGGGTTAATCACATGTTTTGTCCCTGAAATACAGCCATATTTTTTGTTTGAATCCCTAATTTTCAAAACGTCCCTAAATTGGTCCCTGGTCTATGAAACTGACCAATTTAGTCACTCTTTTTTTCAACATGCTTTTAAAATTTTGACAGAAAACTATTAAAAAAGGAAGAAGAAAAAAATGAAAAAAAAAAAATGGATAGAGGGACATAATCAATGATGGAAAAGTAATGGATACCAACTACGCATCATCTGCAGATATCGTAATAGATCGTTGACAGATGGACTAAAACTGGACACTTTCATGAATCATGGACCAATTCAAGGATGTTTAAAAGTCAGGGACCAAAATGAGGTTCAGGCATTAATTCAGGTACCAAAAATGTGATGAGGATTTTAATTCTGTTTCTAAACCAATGTGTGCCTAATATAAACACGAGAACAAGTCAAAAAATGAAAGTTCTTAAAATCAGGGACTTTCTGATATAAACAAATGTGATTCTATTTCTAAACCAATTGTTCGTGACCAACAAGACTTTCAACTTTGTGGTGTAACTATGGAGTCACCATATACAGACCCGAGACCGGGTTATCGTTGAAGGATCAGGGACTGAGAAGAATGATATCCATTCAAATATATACACCAATATTTTCAAAAAAAAAAAAAAAAACACTCCTGCTTATTCTCAATACCTTGTAAACCGCTCCAAAGCCTCCCCGTCCTAGTTTATTGCTTGAATGAAAGTTATCTGTAGCTGCTCTTAATTCGTTGTAGGAGTAGTGTTTTATGTTCTCCAGATGAACTCCTAAGCAAGTTTAAAACATCAATATAAGGAAACAAAGAGAAACAAAAAGATATGATTGCCAAAACAAGAGGATAAAACTCGCTCACATTATACCTTCGAAGTCGAGCTTGTCAGAGCAAGTAGTAACTTATAACAGAGAGAATGACTAGTATGTGTATTGACCTAAAATTAAACGGAAACAGTCGGTGCAAAACAATTCCAGAATACTGAAAAAAGTCCATAAAAAATCTTGATATTCATATACCTTTCTAAGAACGTAAAATCTGTGGTGGACCTTTTTTTTTTTTCCAGTTTAGAATAAAACTAACTAAATAAGTTAAAGTTATCAAATTGCAAAAATAAAATAAAAGTAAAAACAAAAGGAAAAAATCACAAGCAGGCATGAATATGTGCCAAAAATACAAAACTAGAGAGAGAAACAAAAGTTGCAATGGAGCAGAAAGTATTCCCACTAAAATATATTATCAAGATTCAAGATCAAATGTCCCATAAACGAGAAAGGAAAATTCAAATTCATACCATCTATTACAAGCTGAGATTGAGCAGAACTCTTTTTCTCCTTGGCAGCTGAAGAGCCAAAGCAGCTACAACTCATAATTTTCTCCAACTCCTTTCACCCAAAAAAAGAAAAGAACAAAAAAAAAAAAAAAAAAAAGACAGAGAGAATATTATATATGATGACAGATACAAAACATGCACATCTCTAACACCTAAAAGAAACCAAATGAATCCCACTCTCTCTCATAATCAATGTTTTTTTTTTTTTTTTTTTCCCTGAAGTTGGTATCAAAGGGAAGGCTTTTGAGGTTCAGAATTTGATGGTCTTAAATGGGAAGGCTTTTTCTAAAGGTTGAATCCAACCACACATTCATAATTCAGATTTCTAAAATATCAATGAAAACCTCAATTTCTCTACCAAGTTGAATTTAGCTTGTGCCTAACAAATTGAAAAATTCAAAAAGAATTATACCCAAAAAAAAAAAAAAAAAGCTTCACTTGATCAGCCAGAAAGTACGATAATTAAAAAACAAAATCCAGCTTTACATGTGTTCACAACCTAACCTTAAACAAAAGAAAAAGACCCAGCTGGGGGAAATAAAAATAAAAAAAATATATATATATACTTTAAAATAAAGAGAGAACAATAGATAAACAAAAATTCAAGAACAAGGCCATGTAGAAGTAGAATAAAAGAGTTGTGAATAAAAATACCTGGTTTATATTACTGATTAAGCATAAGACCAAGACTTGGAACCGTCCAAGTTCTCTAGGAATGAATTCAAGGAAGACCATCAAATATCTCTCAAATCTCTCTGTTCCTTTTCTTTCTTCTGTTTCTAGTACGACCTTTTCCGAGGAAAACAAACTTTCCAAAAGAAATTAAACTTAATTATTTCCTTTGTCCCTTGTGTATTTACAAATTATATTTTTGCGTAATAAATGGTTTAAGTCTCTCTTTTTTTCTTTTTCGTTTCCTTACAGTTTTTTTTTTTTTTCTAGAAAATGGCTGGTTGGTGGGCACAGATAATTGTTGTTGAATTGTTGAGCCAAAGTTCGGCTATTGTTTGAATGGGTCGGATTTTACCCATAATGGGAACACAAATGTGAATGTTTTTTTTTTTTTCCTTACCTTTTGAAATTAGACTAAAACATAATTTAATTAACTTTTCAGTAGGGTATAGCAGATAGTGACAATCCATAGTTATTGCAAAGTACCGTCCCTACATTATTGCAATAAATGAACATAAAAAATTGGTAGCAAAAAAAGAAAAATGAGCATAGTAATAGTAAAAGACTATAATAATTGTTAACCAAATGCTCTAATGGTGTGGGACATTTTTAGTTTAGGACATGTGTCTCATTTTTATGTTCAATTACTGTTCTATTGAATTGGACTGGTTTATATTTATTGATTTTTTTTTTTTGCTACGGTTATATTTATTGATTGTACTATGACTATCTCTTTTCGTTCTGTATTTGGCCATTGAAAAAGCCATCAGAGTATAATGTTTACCTCCTGTTTGTCCCACTCATTTTAATCATTTTATTTCATTTTATTTTTTCACTTTTTTCAATTCTTCAAATCATTCAATTCGATTTCAATTTTTTAATTATTTTTTTTAACTTTTCAAATTTCTATATAATATCTTAAAATCTCAATCATTTATATCATCTCGAAATTCGTAAAATCAAACCATTTTAATTATTTTTCTAATCATTTTTCAAATCATTTCTAAATAATTTTCAAACTATCTAAGAATGATAAAAAATAATTAGAATAATTTCTCCAAACGGAAGCTAATTATATATAGATTTAAAAAGGAAAAAAAAAAAGAAAAAAAAAAAGCCATCGGATATTATTATTTCTCTGCTTTCTGGGAAAGAGCGAGTACTAGCAGCTAACTGTAATCTGCACATATAAAACCAACCAGAAAAACAAAAAAAAAAAAACAAAAAAAAAAAAAGTGACGTGTTTGGCTTACGTAAATGGCATACATGCATTGCATTCTTGCATTTAATGGTTATGGAAGTGAAAAGAGAAACTATAACAAAAATCACCAATTATTTGAAGGATGAAAAACCTTTATATCAATGAAAACAGGTCATAAATTATAAATATACTTTTTGAGAAAAATATTTGCGTATAAAATACTTTAAATACTGCGAATTTAAATAGCTTCCATTGATAGTATGTCAATTTATCGATGTTGTGTCTTGTGTACAATGAAAAATAAATGAAAATTTTGGTTTTTCTTTTTTTGCAATTTTTTTCTTTTTGCTAAAGTGAATAATTAATAATTAATAATTAGTATTAATAATTAATAATAATAATAATAATAATAATAATAATAATAAAATAAATATATAATTATAATAATGTCAATTTATAGATGTTTTGTATTTATTTCTTTTTCTTTTTCAAAATTTTAAGGGGTCTTTTAAACATAAGAATTTTGATAATTTTGATTTAAGTTGAAATAGTCAAAATTTTGTATTTAATTTATTGCTTGAATTGTTATTTAGTTCCACCATCTGGATTGAGATTGAAATTTTTTTTAAAAAAAAATTATTTTGAAAATTTGAAAAAATATATGTAAATATGATTTTAAGTTATGTCTAAAACTGATTATCAATACTAATTTTCACTGTAACAGATAGATTGAATTCTAATAATTTAAATCCATTACCAATCAGCCTCTAAATATGAATCATTGTGTGGTTTTGATATGTAGGAGCTCAGCAGTACTACTCACTACGGTACCTACAGTCAAAATTATTTACATTGGTGACGTCTGATACACGTAACATATTACGTCAAATTAAATATCCCATATATAGGTCCATTATTTATTTATTTATTTATTTTGTAAATACGGCAGTCACGCAAGTGTATTGTAATCGCTAAATTGGAAATCAAGACAGCTAATTCGACCAGCAATTGTAATCGAAACCACCACATATTTTGTCAAAAAAAAAAAAAAAAAGATAGAAGATAATTGGTAGTTTAGTACCCTTTTTGAAAAAAAAATAATATAGAACAAAGTAAGATTTTGTCAATTAAAAAAATGCGCAAAGTTTTTCTAATTTCCGCGTTGACTTTTTCTGTTAATTAAAAAAAGGGTTTTTTGCAGCTATGGCCCCTTAACTTGGCGTGTTTGACAATTTGGTACCCCTTCTTTTTTTTTTTGGCATTAACCCCCTTCAATTTAAAAATCGTTGCATTTAGCCTTAAATTGAAAACTTCCGTCCAAAATTGGACGGAATATGCCCCCAAATAAGCTATCACGTGCGAAGCACGTGCCAAATCTCGTTAAACTTTGGACGGACGTTTTTAATTTGAGGTTAAATGCAACAATTTTTAAATTCAGGGGGGTTAATGACAAAAATAAAAGAAGGGGTGCCAAAGTGTAGAAAGCCGATAAGTTGAGGGGCCATAGGTGCAAAAAACCCTTAAAAAAAATAAAAAAGACAAGCCACAAATTAACCTAATGCCACTTTAAGGTGACATTTGGCTGTCTAAAGTCTCAACATAAGCGTTCTCTTGAACGTAATTACAAGCTAAATTTGCAGTCACATAAAGTTTTCTTTTCTATTTGGCAGTTTTGAGAAAATAACAAAAGAAAAAAAAAAGGAAAAGCCAAAAATTGAAGTAAAAAATATGGAATATTTCGACCATATGGACTCTCAAAAAGTCAAGCGAGAATATTTCAAGGAAAGATGATTATCTACAGTCAAAAAACTCTGAGAGAGTTTTGAAGTAGTAAAAAAAAAAACACTCAGAGATTAGTGCAACTTAAGTCAAGTTATTAGATAAACTAAACATGGTTGGCTTGATTAAATAGTATCAAAAGCAGGGGTTAATAATTAAGCTGACGTCAGATTGCTCAAACTATATATTGAAATATCGATTAATTCGTTGACGCTAACCATGTTATTGGATACGTATATATATATATATATATATACCAATAAGAATATTCTTTTTCATTACTTCATTAAGTCATAAAAATGTTTAAAATGTCTACTGATTATTTATCAAACTAGGACAAGGTGTTGTCAATTGATTACCACTTGTCGTGTAAGATTAGGCACAATTACTTGTTAGAACTAACTTTTAAAATTATAAAATAATTGAATGGTTATCTGATGATCATTATCTCTTAACTTTAATTTGTATTCTGTACAAGTTTTTGAATGTGCTTAAGGCACATGATGATCTTGTAGTTTGTAAAATTTTTTCAATTAATAATTCAAATGTACCCTATAATAAAATTACAGAAATAATTTAATAATTTTTTTTTAAAAAAAATAATTTAATAATTACGTAATAGTGTTTAACAATAATATAATGTAATAAACATATTTTAAAATTATTAATATATATTTATTTAATAGTTATATATATATATATACAATGTTTTTAGCATATTGCAAATCATATTATTAAGTAATATATATTTTGGTATTCAAAGAAATATAGATTAATGAAATATTAATTAAGTTCTAACACACAAAAAACAAAAAATGTATACAAGTATAATATATATCTATATTCAAGTTTCGCTGCTTGGCTCTTTTGCAAAGCGTGTATAGGTCTTAATAGGAATATGCCAAATGGATGAATAGTTCTCCTATACACTACCAAAAAAGGGCAAAGAGAAATGGCATCTAAAAATTGTTCACTCAATTATATTAGTTACTATAGTAGATATATAACATACTTAATTAGTTAACTAAATAAATGCAACCAATATATATTATATACGCAAATATATATACACATACAATATTACAACAAATGAACGAAAAAATTATATTCGAAATCTGAATTTAAACACCCAAAGTTACAAGTATAAATTATCAACTTAAAATAGTAGACGAAACACGTGGTTTGGAAAGAACCTAGACTAGTATACCGCGTGATATTTTTAAGGATAAATTTTATTTTTACTCCATTTATTTAAGGGTTGTTTCATTTTTAAGACTAGTATTTGAACGAAAATTGGACAGAGGGGGCAAAGTGACTCAGCTTCGTAGTTAAAATGACTGCAATGACTTTAAAATATCTTAAGTATTTTCTAAACTTTATCCTATTTTCAAAACATATCCGCGCCTTCGTGATTGATAATGCTAGAGGTCAAACGAAAATCTATCTTCTAGAAAATAACAATTGTGCTCCATGAATTTGTTTTGGTGAATTATGTGAGAGTTCTAACACACTAAAATATGAAACCCTAACACTCTAAGAGTTAATACATAGAAAAGAAATTTTGTAATCAGAGAGAAGCTAGATATGTACAAGCTTAATTTAGTGTGTTTGAAATGGGAAATATCAATTTATAGAGTTCATTGTGGGACAAAACAATATGAAACTAATTCAAAACTCTTTAAAAAAAAAGTGTACAACAAGAGACGTTTCTAATGTTAAAACATTTAAATCTAAAATATAACATGAAAAAGGGAAACTCGCAGATACTATTCATATCCTGATCAGGTCGATTTACCCACTAAAATTTGGCAATTCTACATTAACACTTTCAAAATTGATATTTTTTTTCCATATTTTCATAGAGATTTTTAAGTATTTAACCAAACTTTAGATTACTTTTTTAGGAATTAGTCATAATTTTGAAATTTAAGAAATTAGCCATTTTTATTTTTAATTTATGACATTCGATGAAAAATTTGGTAATAATAGGTTTGGTTTTTTTGTTTTTTTTTTAAGTTTAATGAGCCAAATTTCCGAGATTTTTTATTTGATTTGGGCGATTTTTTGAAATAATTATCATAGATACTTTATGTGTATTAAGGTATTTAATGGCTATTTTCCTAATTTTGACATTCTATAGCTAAATTCTTCAAATTGTACTTTTAAAATGGCTAATTTCTTAATTGGCATATTTTCATATTCTAAAAATAAATTATCTTCTTAAGGTTTTCTCGTGACTTCAAGAGTGGTACTTCGCTCCAGCATCATTATGAATTCATGAATATGTTCATCACGATTTGTTATTAATACAACTCAAATCACACTCAAACTAACTATTCAAAAGACAATTTTTCCAACATTAATATCTGTAAAATATTTGCACGTGCATGATTTAAGTGTTAGGATTTTCGCATGAGCTAAAAGAAAAATTGGAGGAGAAAGAAGTCTGATACATACATATGACCATTGATTTACTTTTCTGATTTGTTGCCAACATGTTTAAGTGTTTTCAACAAAAACATGCGTCGACATTTCTTCTCCACTATATAGTGGTTCGGTTGCAAACCCAATTCATTTATTTTTCCTAACACACACACACACCCACTAATAGACTTATTTATTAGATATATGCTAGGTAAAGGGATGAAAAATATCATATTTATGTCATATATGTATGCTTACTATAAAGAATATTATATGGTACGTACAAATGTGAAAAAAGAAATCTAATTTGAGAAAAGTTGGAAGGAAAAAAAAAAAATTCGTGAAAAGCACGGCGAATCTTTCCACTACAATAGTCGAAATTAAAGAAAAGTATATCACTTCAAGCGCAGAAATAATGGACTCTTAATTTGAACTACAAGTGATCACACTGAGTGGAAATGGATCGGATCTTTCTGTCCATGTAATGTTATTGGTTGAAAGTAAGCATGCGAATTCAGCGGAATTACCCGACCGAAATTTACCCGGCCGGGTAATTCCAGGTAATTACTCAGAATTTACCCGGATAGCCTTTTCTTTTTTTTTTTTTCTTTTTTTTTTTTAAACTGTAACTTTTTTTAATACTTCCGTTCCTTCCCCAACATCACCTCCAACCTCACCGCGACGTCCCCGCCTCACCCCCGACCTCACCGTGACGTCCCCCACCTCACCTCGACCTCACTGTGACATCCCCCACCTTCCCCAACGTCACTGCGACCTCCCCCGCCTCACGCCTTACCCCCGACCTCACGGCAACGTCCCTCGCTTCACCCTGACCTCCCCCGCCTCACCCCCGACCTCACCGCGACATCCCCCGCCTCATCCCGACCGCACCGCAACCTTCCTCGACCTCACCACGACCTCCCCCACCTCACCACGACCTCCCCGGAGAACTCTTCTCTTTCGGGCATTCTCCGGGTAATTCCGGGGGAACAACGGTGTCGAAATTTCCGAGAAAAAATCGGGTAATACCAGTATTACCCGCCGGATAATGACCAGGTATTACCCGATTTTTCCTCGGAAATTTCGTCCGAGAGATTACCCGGACCGTTTTTGCATGCTTAGTTGAAAGTGATGAACAATATTACTTTTTTTTCGAGAAAAAAAAAAAAGTCATAATTCGTGACAAGTTAATAAAAAATAAAATAAATTATTTTAATGTCTAATTTAGAAATAATTTGTATGCTACTTATTAAATAATAAAGATAACTCCCACAACTGCAAGTCGTATGAATTGGTACTATAATACTCATTAAATATTAGAAAATAGATATTTGAAACAAAAGGCAAGCAGGTATTTTTTTAATGCCGTCCTAGCTATAATAATGTTGTTCATTCATATCTATACTAGTGTGATGCATGTGCTTTTGTTAGTCTTTGATAGAGCCAATTTTAGTTTAGTTGTTTTGGACAAAAATAATATAATAAACAAAAACATTTACCGGAGCAAAATGTGAACCCATAAGAGAAAATATATCTTAATACGACTTATATATAATTATATGTATGTATAGACATAAATATAAACAACTATAAGTCCTAGATATGTAAATATTTCGTTTTCACAAACAAAAGTCCTAGGTAACTATTTAGTTTTTACAACCAAAATGTCCTAACTAATTATTTAGTGTCGACAGATCATTTGAGAAGCCTCCTCTAGGACAACACAGAGAACTTGTGCTGGACTCCTTTTCTTCCAAGATTGCTTGTAATCATTTTTGAGTGGATAATGTGCTGTTTTTTGTCATAATTGGCATCTAAGTTTTTCACATGTTGAATTTTTTCCTACAATGTATAAAAATATGGTCAGTAGAAAATAAGATTAAATATAATTTAGACAACAGATAGAGATGGTACATCTGATGACATTTCCATTAGTTTCGTGGCTGGACATGATATTAATTTTTAAGCATCCTTGTCAAATATTGTTGCTATAATTGAGCCTGATTTGTCCTTTAATTGGATCTCTAGTCGGCACTTAAAAAAGCAATAACAAGTATATAAAAGTTAGTACAAGAATTATAGAGCCAACACAATATAAATAGTTATAATGATATTAGTGTTTGTATTTTTCATACCTTGGCAATGTAATGGCTTCCTTTTTATAACAGTATTGGCATCGGAAAGTTTGACTTAGTGATGTCTCTGTAGTTTTCTACAGTAGCTACAAGCCATACACCAAAAAGTCTTGATGATGATTTGATATTCTGACACGCTTTGATCCAATAAGTACTTTGTTGTAGAAAAATAAAATTTATGAAAACATGTAAATTATGAGGATATGATAGTGTAATGAAAATACTACCTTTTTATCTAGATCTTGTATTTCTCCAATTTGTATTATGTTTTTGTTTGATGGAATCTGACAGCTTGTGTGTTTTGATTTCAATAGGCTTGTAAAATGTTGCTTATTTTTTTTGTAGCTAAACCCAAATAAATAAAATAATCAGGGTTCAAAATGTGATGAGAAATTAACATTAATTGATAAAGATTTTTTGCGTACCATGATTTCATTGAAGCTGTCTCAGGAACATTGGTTGGGTTTATAATAAAAGAGCTAGAGGCTTTGGTTTGAACTGAGAGTCCTGAAGGAGAAAAAAAATAAAAAGAAACTAATTAATGATGTCAAAGTATGATGTTTAATATAAAGATTTAGATTTGGTCTTTTATATGTTATGGTACCATTAAAAGGAACAACTTTAATCTAGTTGCGATAATAATTGGTTTTTTAGCAATCACTTTCTCAATCGCAGCTCCTTCATTGTCTATGAAGTGATTCCACATTACTAACATAACTTCTTTTTTCTTTTTGCATAAGCTCCTCAATAGAATATATACTTTTAGGATTGATTGAATGCGTATTTTGATCAACTTGTGATTTGCATTTATTATTTTTTAATATTACTTCATGCCAACTATTATCTCCGCAAGGAAATAACAATGGATAGTGTAATGATCATAACAACCATAATAATAATGAATATTATGTTTTGAACCACTATGAGAGTGTACAATTATGTCTCGAATTTCGTGTTTTTCGAAATTATTATTTAACTATATCACAGCTACTTGTGAAATTGAGGGAGCATAATATAATCTTTGATCTAACCGAGAAATTGATTTGATCCATATTTTTTTATCTTTCAGATCAGGTCTGTCTTTTAGATGACAAAATAAAAAGAGCAATAAGGATGAACTTGTAAGATGTTTAGAAGCATATACAAAATATGTTGATCAAGTTTTGGACAATTTTTTAATCTATTTTCTATTTCATGGTGAGTATCATAAAAATACAATTGTAAATATGATAGCTGATTATTTGATGGTATAATTTCATTTATATAATGATAAACTTGTCCTTGTACTCTAAATGTATAAATACCTTTATTTCTTTTACAAAGATCTTTATTATATTTAACACCCATTGATGTAAAGGCTAAACTGTTATTGTAACTTCGTATAAGATTTCCAAATTGTAAGGATTCACTTGTTTGTGATGTGTACAAATTATACGATTCTCGAGGAACATTATTTGTAACTAAAGTTATTTCTCCTTTTGAACAACAAAAATTTATAGTTTCATGAGAGAATAGTTTAGCAAAACAATACTCGCAAACTGTGGGTGCTTTTAGTTTTTTAGGTGCTTGTACAATATTTGTTAATATGCTACTTTCCGTTTTTTCTTTAGAAACTCTATCACCTGCAATAAAAACAAATAAAAGAAATAAGTATATTACATATATAAACAAATAATAGAAATAAGTATATTAGATATACTTATATAAAAGAAATCATACGTGCAACTTGAGATGAGATCAAATGAACTAATAAATTGTTTAACCTGGATGATGTGGAGTTGTAGTTTTTTTTTTTTTTACCATTTCCTTGTTTAGAGCTTTCACCTACATGTAAAATCATCATTAGATATAATTATTTATTTCCATTAAAAAGTCACAAAGAGTTCAATAATTTTGTCTTACCAATTTCAAAATTTAAGTGGTTCGTGCTTATTCATCTCCATTAGTCTATTTCGTTTCTCAACAATCCGTGCATTTCTTTTTGCAGAATTTCTTCTCCATCGAGCCCGTAACTTTTCATTATCCTCATCACTCATATGTTGTTTTTTTTTTTTTTTTTTGCAAGCGTTGTAGTTGACGAATTTTTTGTTGACTGCTTTCTCCTTATTTAATATTTTTTTCTTACTATTCTCTTCTATGGTCATAATTGCAGAGAAGGAAACAACTCTGGAAAGATTTTTGTAAACCACGAAATATAAATTTTTATCATATGTTATCCCTTTGAATATACATCAACGAAAACATGTAAAACAGTGTATGATCAGTCAGTGTATAATAATTTGCAAAGAATTTCAGCAAACTCCAAAGGTTTTTTTTTCCCTTCTTTTCTGGCTGGAGCAACTCCGAAGCCTTGAAATACAAAGTATATTGCATGTATTCAATTAATCTTTACATAATTAAGAATATAAATTCAAACTCTACAATGTCAAAATTACTAATGATATAATATATAGTTACCCAATGACACAAAAGAATAAAAAAAAAAATCCAACAGAATTTAACGACAATTTAAAAGTTCATAAATGCCAAATACTCTGCAAATTGCGAAATTTCCTACCAATAGTCAAAACACCTTCCTTTCCAATAATAATAATAAAACTTAACGATGATCTCACTGTAACCCATTGTTTGTTTACCCCATTTTATTCATTTCAATCTATTCCATTTTTTTTTCAATTTTTCTAATCTTACAATCTATCTCATTCAATCACATTTTTTTTTCAATTATTTTTTTAACTTTTTAAATCCCTATACAATATCTTTAAATCTTAACTATTTATACCACTTCAAAATTCGTAAAGTCAAACTATTCTATATCATTTTTTAAAATCATTTCAAATTATTTTTCAAATAATTTTTTTTCATTCCAAGAATGAAATGGAATGCTCAAAATGAGTTATCTAAATAAGTGGAAGTTCACAAATACGGTTTGCTCTATCACTACTTGAACATATTTTAACATTCAAGAAATAATATATTTAAAAAAAATGAAGATTGAAAATACCATGTATGTACAATTCAATCAAGGTATGCGTTCTAGCTAATGGTCCTTTAAACCAAGCAAACCTTTGAACCAAGCATGTGATAGCATATAGCAGTAAAAGGGAAGAAAAAGATGTTAATTCTATATCTCTTTATTGCATGTGTACTCTTTTTATATAATGTTACTATATATACTAATAGAGAATAAATTTTATACACTTAGTCAAAAGAAACGCCTAGGATGATAGGTGATCTCTTAAATTTTTTTTACTTAATCAAAAGAAACGCCTCAAGAGAACGATACGTGGCATCATCTGTTAACAACATGTGGCGTCTTTTATTATTATTTTTATCTTATTATTTTTTTTCTTAAAAAATTACATTCAATGGCCTCTTTTAGGGGTTTTTAAGAAAATTTAGGGGATTTTTACACAAATTTAGATATATTTTTTTACAATTTCTCTCTCTTTTCTCTTCTTTTTCACTTTTTTTTTTTTGTTTTAATCGTTAGTGTAAACTATTTTGTGAAAATATGATAAAATTGACACACTAATGATAATATAACACATGAGTTTATATTAAAAAAATTAATAAAAAAATTGATATGTTATGTCCCAGAATTCCTAAATTTCCAGGTACACCCACCACTGGTTCCAAAAAGCTCACCAAGACCTTTCTCTCCCCACTCCAAACCCCACCTCATATTCACCCCAATCTCCAAAACCTTAGCTCTCAGATTCTTCACAGCCACCATAACCTCTCACTCAAACCCCCTCAAAACCATCATCCAAAAATCCTCAATCTGATGCCTCTTCACCAGAATGGACGAGGCAATGGGAAAAGTGAAGCGAGCATGGTGGCGTCGAGGTCCGTACGCCGCGGCGATTAAGTAGAGGAGGAGCGTCGGGAGCGAGGGCTCGTGGAGGCTTTTTGCCTCGATCGCGATTACCACGCCGTTGTGAGCAGTGGCGGCCGTTTGACGACGCCGTTATGGGGTTGTTTCTCCGTGTCGTATCGCCATTTCTCTCTCTTTTCTCTCTGATTTTGTGAATATATTTATCCATGCTTGAAAGCCCCAAATCTTTGAGAGTGATGCCATTGCACGATATGGTGAGGACTGAGGCCGGTTTTCAACTTCTTTATTGTTTGTTCGAATTTGAGTATATGAGTTTCATAGTTTGCAATTTCTTGCTGCGGTTACTAACTTGAAGGCCGATAATCCTCTTATTGGGTATCTTTGATGGACATCAGGGCTGTCTAGTCTTGCATTATTATGAAGAATTGAAGATTGAGAAAAATTAATGGCATATGGTTTTTTAGTTCGCATCTTATATATAAAAAAAAAAAAAAAAGTAAGAAAATAAATAAATAAAATAAATAGAAATTAAATTTTAACTTTAACTTATTTTATTTTTAAAAATTTGGATTATTTTTTGAAATTTTTGGAGTTTATCCAAAAAATATATCTTAAAAAATAATAAAAATAAGTGTCACGTCAATTTTTCCGTTCATTTATCCTAATGGAAGGGCCAATATGATTGGCGACTCAAACTTCATGGGCTTATTTGACACGTTTTATACGTTAAGGTGTAACTTGAGATAAATGTCAAACTACGGAGACTATTTATAAAAATTTTCCTATAATATAACATGTAAGACTTCATATTTCGAGGTTTCAATTTTATTAGGATAAATTTGTATATTGTTCGAATATTTAAAACAATATATAAGAAAATAAAAAAATAGCCATTCTATTTAATATTTATAGTAAGTACCACATTTATACTACTTATTTTTTGAGCCTCAGGGGCGTAACTCAGATGATAAATAGCTAATATTTACAGTTGAACATTTTTTAGTTTGATTTTTTTTAGAAGTAGGAGGAAAAATAAAAATTGATTTGGGTCTCTACCTTCTTATCTTGTTAGACAAAAAATACTACTTTTTTTTTTAATACAAGAAGTACATGTATTCTTAAAAACATACCAAAATTATACCTCATTTTTACCGACAGTTGAACAAAAAGTGTGTTTTTGTTTGACACGCTCAAAGAATAATATTGTGTTTGTGTCATAAATTGAATTGAAACATTTAAGTGTACTCACTTAATTCATTCAAATGATCTTTATAATAAATCTTAGACTTTGAACTAGACGAGAGATTTTCTTTAGATTCTCTCTCTAGAACTATGCTTAAGATTTTTTTTTAGGTAAAAAGTTATATTTCTCTTCTAAGCTCCTATATTTATGTGATAACCTGATCCCGCGTGTTCATGACAATTTTCTCATTAAAAAAATATCTCTTTTATTTATTAGAAAATTTCCTTTGTTATTTGAATTTATCTTTATAGTGTATAATTATTATATTTTGTACCTATAATGATTAAAATAAATATGGATATTCTTAAGTGATTTTGCATGTTGTAGTTTACATAATTAACTACAACAATTTTGGTGTTGCTTGATAGAGAAACTACAACAAAATTATTGTAGTATTTTATGTAAACTACACCAAATTTTTTGTAGTTTGCATGAAAAACTACCACAATTTTGGTCTAGTTTGGTAGACAAACTACAACAAAATTATTATATATGATAGTTGTTTAAAGCACATATAATATTACGAAAAATAGCAAAACTACATATAGCTTCATGAGACATCACACGATGCTAAAAATGACAAAATAACATGTAGTTTTATTTGACATCACATGGCGTTAAATGAGAACAACCACTTTTAGGTTATGGATTTTATGAGAATGATACGTGTTTTAATAAGTAAAGATCTTAAACCTTTTAAGTGTTAAATCTGGTTGCAAAAGTTACAGGGACTTTATTGTGAGATTTACAGTCTTGGCTTTATTCTTAATTTTTATTTAGGTTACACAAAAGTTTATGATCGATCGTAGTTTTACCAATTTTTAAGCATACATTTACCCTGAAAATTATCTCAAATCACTTTTATTTAATTATCTGTATTAGTAATTTCTTTAATATATAAGTTAATCAAGAGCAATAGGAGCAAATAGAACAAAAACGAGGAAATTCGGAGCAATTGAGTTAAGGTAAAAGAAATATTAATTTGTAGCAAAATTACACGAAGATTTATCAAATTTTTATAGATAAAATTCTATAATAGTCCCTTTTTTTTTATCGAAAATCTAATTTCATCCATCCATTTTTAGTAATGAAATGGTCCTTCAGTTTTTTAAATCAGTCTAAAACTATCATTTTGCGTTGACTAAAACTTAAAATTTTTCTAAATGACAAAACTGCCATTTATCCTTTTGCGTGCATTGATTTTCAAAATGGTATGTTACTTGTCAGAATCGCGCATATGATACGCTGTTTGAAAGCTCTTTCAAATGTCCTTAATGTGATATATAATAGCTATAAAAAAAAGTTGAAAAAATTCTACAATAGTCTCTGATTTTTACCAAAAATCCGGTTTCATCTATCTGTTTCTAGTAATTCCGAAATGGTCCTTTAGTTTTTCAAATCGGTCTAAAAATATCCTTTTACGTTGACTAAATCTTAATTTTTTTCAAAAGACAAAACTACTCTTTATAAAAATCATTAATCCAACCTCTAATATTTTTAAAAATTACACTTATACCCAATATTTTACTTTTATTTTCTGAATATTTTTTAAAATTACATTTATACCCAATATTGGGGTATAAATGAACTTTTTAAAAATTTTAGAGGGTGAATTAATGGTTTTTATAAAGGGTAATTTTGTTAATTTGAAAAAAAAAAAGATTTAGCAAATGTAAAAGCATATTTTTAGATCGATTTTAAAAAATAAAGGACCATTGCGAAAATACTAAAAACAGAGGGATGAAATCAAATTTTTGGTAAAAATCAGCGACTAATATAGAATTTTTTCAACATTTATATCATTAATCTTTGTTAATTTGTTAATGCATTTTCTCCCCCCGTTTCGTCCGTTTCTAGCCAAGCAGTTTCGTCCGCATTTTTTGGTAAAAAAAAAAAACAGGTTTTTTTGGGGGTTAAAGTGAATTTTTTAAAAAAAATTTGGGCTATTACATAATTTTAAAAATATTTAAGGACTAAAATGCAAATAAAATAGGACGAAAACGTAAAAAAGAGGGGCACGATAGCAGTAGCAAAAAAAGTACCCTGACACGGGCCCACTAGCTTTGCACCCCCCTCCTCTCCCCCCCCCCCCCCCCCCCCCCCCCCCCCTCCCTTTTTTTTTCCTTTCTTTTTTGTTTTTTTTTTCCCTCCATTTTTTTCTTTTGGTTTTTTATTTTATTTTTTATCTTTTAGTGTATGATTTTTTTTCTCCTTCAAAATTATATTAGAAAAAATTATGTCAAATAAAATTTTAAATCTTTTTATGCTTTTTTATTTTCAAATTTCATGTTTAAAATAAAATTTTATTCATAAACTTAAATGATTTCTTTTAAAAGAATTATTATATTATTATTTGATTCATTTTGAAAGCCTTTTGGGTTTTTTCTTTTATTGGATTATTTTCTTCCCCTTCTAAATAATAATACAAAAAATGTATGCCAAATATTTTTTAAAATCTATTTATACTTTCTTGTTTTAAATTTTTTTAAAAAAATAATTTTATTCATAAACTTAAATGATTGTTTCCAAAAAATTTATATTTGAAATGTACAAATAAATAATTTTAAAAAAAATATTATTTATGCTTGATTAATGGTAATTTGAATACAATGACTTAAATAATTTATCATACAAAACATTAATAAAAAAATAAATTGCTCACGCATCACACGCCATAAAGGACATGCGCCAAGATTTTTTTTTTGTTTTCTTCTTTTTTATTTATTCCTTTTTTCCCCTTTTTTGTTTTTATTTTATTTTCTTTTGATTCTTTCTTTAAATTTAATTTTTATGTCTTTCAAATTTTAATATTTTTTTTCTCTCTTTGTTAAATTTTAAGTCATTTTTTATTCTAAAAAATATGGAATCATAATAAATTTAAAATATATTTATGCATTTGAGTTTTGAATTATAAATCAACAAGTTTATAAAATAGAATTAAATTATGCTTAACGCGCAAAGCGCGCTAATTAAACTAGTAGCTATTATATATCACATTAAAAGTAGAGTTTTTAGCACTGGTACCCCCTGATCTTTGCGGAGTATGGCAACTTGCCCCCTAACCTTTTATTTTTAGCATTTTGCACCCTAACTTCATAAATCTTTACAAACTACTACAAATTGATAACTTCTGTCAAAATTGTGGACGGAAGTTGACACGTGCAACTCATGTGATTCATTAATAAGGGTATTAACGTCACAATTTTGACGGAAGTTATCAATTTGTAATGATTTGTCAAAATTTATGAAATTAGGGTGCAAAATGCCAAAAATAAAAGGTTAGGGGGCAAGTTGCCATACCTCGCAAAGGGGGGCACCAGTGCTAAAAACTCTTAAGGATATTTGACAGAGCTTTCAAATAATGTATCATATACGCTAGTCTGACAAGTAACATGCCATTTTGAAAATCAATGCGCGCAAAATACCACAATTGGGCCACCACAACGCTACTTCCGACTTCTACCAAGAGAATTGTAGCGCCGTGACGCTACTTCGAGAAGATGGGCCGTACAGTTGGGAAAAAGACTGAAAAACCCTAATTTGGATTGTATTAACTCTAAACTTTATGATTCCTTTACCGGATTATTTTTTGAGATGGGAAATATGATATTTCTTAAGGATGTTGGCCCTTTTATATGCGTAGACATTGTGTAATTTTTATTTTTTTGATGGGTCAAAATAAAAATAAATGACAAGACAAATTATTTATTATAGAGTAATTGGCAATTATGGCCCCAAAAATTATCTCGTTGCAAAACTTTGGCACTCTAGCTTTTTTTTTTTTTTTGCCATTAACCTTCTTGAATTTAAAAATCGTTGCACTTTGTCCTAAATTGAAAACGTCCGTCCAAAATTAGAAGAAATTTGGCATGTGCTTCCACTGCTAGAATCACGGGCATCAGCGAGTGCAGAATCCGCGACAGATATTATCGGCCACGGAAAATGAGCATTCGCGACTAAATTTTAACAAAATCAGTCGCGAAAAGGTGAAAATATTCAGGATTTTCTTTTAACTTTCTGCGACTGAAAAATCCATATTTCAGTCGCGAATACTCAAAAAATAAAAAGTGCCAAAATGGCCTGTAAAATGATGGGTACATACGTTCGTGACTGAAATCTCAATCTCGGAAAATAAAATATTTTTATGCAGGTGCATTCCCAATTTTTTTTTTAATTCCAACTTTTTTTTTTTCGTAACTAAAAATGAGTCATGGAAGTTTATTTGGTTTCCTATCAAAACTATGCGCGTTTATACTAAAACTTTTCGCAACTGAATATTCACTCGCAAAAGGTGTTATTCGCTAGTGATATGTCTGCGGGATGTGGGCCAGTCCTGAAGCTCAAGGATCGCATCGCGTTGGCGATGGCACAGGTGTCGCAGTTCGGACCATCATAGTCCGACATTCTGCGCGAGCAGCCCGTCGAGTTGAACCAACGACTAGCAGCACAGACACTGAGCATCGTCTTAAGGAGACAGAGCATGCAACAGTAGTCTGAGAGCGGGCATCAGCAGAACTTCAAGGAGTTGACGGAGTTATTACGTGACACGTTTCCATACACCCTTCACCTTCGGCACACTAGCTAACTATCTACTAGTGTCGCGAGCGCTAGCGGCACTCGATGTCCTCATCAACCAAACTCCAGCACCCCTGATTTACATGATGATTAGCTGTTTTTTGGACTAATTATTTTAGTTGTTAACACATTTATATTTTTATGATACTCGGAGTACATTAGTGTATTTATTTTACATTTTGGTACTGCTTATATATATATATATATATGTATTAGGGCTTTTTATTATTTATATTGTTAAACTTTTATTACTAATATAAAATTTTATACCTAATAACGTTAAAAATTAATAAACAAATATAAAGGAAATTAAAAAAATTAATAGCAAATTTTCAAATTAAAACAAAAATGTATTCGCGATTGAATATTCAGTCACGGATACACTTTCCGTGAGTAACGTCTCACTCGCGAATACATTATTTGTGCGAAAAGTGTCGCCAATAAAATTAGCCGATACCGGATCCACTTATCTGCAACTGATATCTCAGTCGCAGATAGTCACTCATTATCACCGAATGAATTTTTCAGCCGTAGATATTTATCTGTGACAAACCATCTGCAACTGAATAGTGACTGATATTTTTAGTCGCTAATACCTTTTACGCGATTGATTATAGATTCTGCGACTGATAAATTAGTTTCGAAAACCCTTTTTTCTAGTAGTCTCATATGGACATTTATTTAAAGGTAGTTTTGTCATTCAATAACAAAAATATAAGGTAAAGAAAAGAAAAAAATAAATTAATTAATTAATGTTTAAGAACCCCAAAATGAAGTCTAGATGGGTTTCTCGTCGGATTGTGACTCCAGCGACCGAGGACTCTAATGAGATTATGTGAGGAGAACGACAGAGGAGCATGGCTCATCTTGATGGATGAGGCAAAGCGTGATGAACGACAGTGCGTAGGTGTTGCTATCAATTTTCATCAGTGTTTAGAACAATTTCGTTTTGATTTTGGGGTTTTGGTGGATTAGGTTTTGGAACTTTGTTGGAATTCTTAAGAGACGACAAGAAAAATCATTTACATGAGTGTTTGTTTATATATATACATGGGTCTCTTTCACAATTGTACCTAGGGGTGAAAATTTTAACCGAAAAAATCGAAAATCGATTTATAACCGACCGAAACCGATTTACGGAAACCGAAATTTCGATTTTTTAGCATCAACCGAAATTTTCAGTTTTAAAATCGAAATCGAACCGCTTATCGGTTTCGATTTTCGGTTCTTGAGTTTTCAAATAATCGGTTTATTCGGTTAACGGAAATCGAATTTTTAAGTACATATAAATATTTTTTTTATATTTACTATTTTATATTATTCGAAAAATATCCTATTAGGTTATGTAATGTCTATCATTCAATCATTGTATTTGTAATTTGTAAATTTTGTATTGTGAGTTTGTGACTTTGTGATACAAATATGTATTTGACTATTGTATTGTAGTATGTGAGTTTGTGTTTGTGATATCAAATATCTAGTTGATATTACAATTGAATTTACAGGTGAGACAAATAAATAACACTATAATAGGTTTAGACGTTTAGTATCAATTTTTCAAAGTTTTTTTTTAAAATTCGGTTAAATCGATTTTCACCATAACCGAGTTTTCGGTTAAAACCGAAACCGGACCGATTATTCAGTTTCGGTTTGGTTCGATTTTTTCAACGTCAAAATCGACTTTCGGTCCCACTTTTACAAAACCGATTCAATTCGGTTCGGCGCAAAATTTTACATAAAATCGAACCGAACCGATTTCACCCTTAATTGCACCTACTGGCAGTGAGTCTTATGTATGTTTAAAGACATGGTTGTGACAAATCTTGAATAGAGTTTATGTGTATTAAAATTGATTGATTGAATCCGATTTATTGCTGATAGATAAGTGCTTATGAATTCCTCTCATTTTGATTTGTGTGGGAAAGATTAACAAGTTAGAGGGCCATAACTGCGAAAAACTCGGGTATATATGTAATAAATCAGTGCTTTTGTGTGTTTGCTTTTCATTTTTCTTCATTTGAAAATTCCTTGTATGTTACTGTTATTTAAGAAAAAAGAAGAGAAAGAAATTTGATTTTTCTTTTATTTTACTTTTGTTATTAATTGACAAAATACCCTTATATAAAAGCCCATTTGAGAAGAAAGTGCACGATTCCGTTTGTAATTGGATGGTCATTTTCAATTTAGCCCAAAATGCTACGATTTTTAAATTCATGGGGTTAATGTAAAAAAAAAAAAAAAAGAAGATAAAGTGTCAAAGTATTACAATGCAATAAATTGGAGGGCCACAAGTGTCAATTACTCTTTATTTTAATAAATCATACGTAGGTTCATTTTTCTAAGACACTCATTCACTTAGAAAGAAGAGAAAAATTAAGCTTCTACTTTTGTGCACTACATTCCAAATCATTTTGTGCAATTGATTTATGTATGCTTCCACTTTTGTGATTTTGATTGTAACGGTATAAACCCTATGCTTGCATCTCCGGTGCCCCCTGCTTGCCTACGATGCTGCGACCCCCAACACAAAAACCTAGAATCCATGATTTCAACCCTGGCAACACAAAAATGTCGAAGGCCCCGAGCCATCTCTGAAACAAAAAAAAACAAAAAAAAAAAAACACGGAGAGGCATGTGGAGCAAGGGCCGTGAGGCGACGAAGAGGAGAAGCGGTGAGGAGGAGGAGGCGGCAGCGGCAGAGAAGTCGAGCTTGCCCAACCCAGTCATAGGCAGAATGAGAGAATTAGAGTTTGTTTTTTTTTTTTATAAAAAATAAATTTGAAGAAAATATAAAAAGAAAAGTTCATTTCAATAAAGGATATTATTGTCTTTTTACATTAATGTTGATAAAATAGAATTCAAAGATATATTTAGATGAACTGAAAAATTAAGGGATCGTTTTATAAATAAAAAAAACACAAAGATAAAACTAGATTATTAATAAAACTCGAGAATAATTTTAGAATTGGATCTATTTGGTATTTGACCATTTTTTAGCCTATATTTTAAGAATTTAGTCATGATTTCATAAAATTAAGGACTATTTTTATATTTGATATACGTGTATAAAAAATATGATACATGTATCTTAAATATAAAAATTATTAATTTCTTAATTTTATAAAAGTAGAATTAATTATTTAAAAAATTAGCAAAAATTTGTCCGAATCCTTAAAAATCTCTTTAGAACCTTCCCTTCTAAAAATCCCAAAACTCAACACACCCGTGAAAAACCCAAGGCATTTCTCCAGCCAAAGACGACCATAGTAACCAGCAGAAGAGAAACGTGAGGGACACTCCGACCCCACCTTCGCATCAGCACCTTTGAATTCCAAGCACGCAGACAAAGCCAAAACCAGCCAAAGCCACAATTAGAAATCTGACAAAACAAACGCCCTCTCGCCCACCTCCACTCCACTCGATTCGATTCGTGGGAACAAAAACCACCTCCGTCCCCTGTTTTTTTTTTGTTTTGTTTTTTTACCTCTCCCAATTTCAAACCCTAAAAAAAAAACAAACAAACCCCAAAAAAAAAAAAAAAACAAACAAACAAACACGAAAATCGTCACTGGTCACCCACTCACTCTCTCACCTGCCCTTTTTTCCTTGACCCACTCTCTCTCTCTCTCTCTCTCTCTCTCTCTCTCTCTAACAGGATATCTGTCGCACTCAATCGCGACTTTCTCACCACTCTCTCTCTCTCTCTCTCTTCGCTCGTTGTTGTGCGTATATATATAAATTCTAGGGTTTCTTTTGAGGGGATGAGTCAGGGTCAGAGTCAGAGTCAGGGGACTGTGGCCAAGGAAGCGGAGGACGAGTCCGTGGCTCAGTCCGTCTCCGTCGAGAGCTCCGACAAGGCCGAGGCCGTCGCCGCCGGCGGTGCTGTTGACGACGAAGCCGTGGAGAATTCCGGCGACCCCATGGACGAGGACGCGGTCGGTCCGGCGACCGTGTTCTGCATCAGGCTCAAGCAGCCCAGGTCGAATTTGCTCCACAAGATGATCGTCCCTGAGCTCTGTCGCAATTTCAGGTGTGTTCCGTCGGGTTCGAGCTCGGAAATGTTTGGGATTTTTGGTTGTTTGAGGTTTTCGATTTTGTTTCGTTTAGGTGAGTGGGGGGTTTTTGGACTATGTTCGACAACAATTTTGTTTGGGCCAACCTTGAATTTCAACGGAAACGGAAAAATCAGAGTTTTATAGGCTATTTTGTAGGCTATGAAAGTGGTGTCTTTCGAACTGACCAAAGCGAAAGAGGAGTTATGATTGATCGGTTTTGGTTCATACATGAATTTTCAAGGTCGTATCCTTTTTTTTTTGTCTGGGTGAGTGATGGGTATGGCTTTTCTTGTGACAATTGGGAGTGTTTGAATTTGGTGAAAGTTAAAGGAAGTGGGGAGAGAGTGAGATCAAATTTTCTAGTGTTTGTTGTCACTTTCCTATGTGGATAATCTTTTGATTTAGTATTTCCTATGAATGACGATTCCAAAGTTTTAGCAGTCTATGAAATGAAGTGGACAAAAAATTTAACCATTGTGGAGCCATCTGGGTCTCCTCATTAATGAATTAATAAAAAGCATAAGAAGTACTGGAAGATGATAAGAAATGATGCAACAAACTTTTAGCTACAATTTATACAGAAACAGCGTATGATTACTTGAACTAGTTTTATGTTCCCCTAAGAACTTTTTGGAAAGACAAAGTCACTATATTGCCTTTCTTTTCTTGTTATTTTTTTCTTCTGACTACTATGCATTTAACTTGTATATTTTGGGTTGAAAGATTAAAATTTCGCAAACGTTATTAACACTAAGTTTTCTTTTTTCAGTGCCGTAGCTTGGTGTGGGAAGTTGAATGCTATTGCTTGTGCATCAGAAACTTGTGCCAGAATTCCCAGGTTGGCATAGATTGCTCCTTTAGTTGCACTTTTTAAGGTCATTCATTAAGACGATATCATTGGGTGCATCATTTAACGTGTTTTCAGGGTTCTTTTTTTTTTTTTTTGTTAGGAGAATAGTAAATGGTGTCATTTCCTATGATTGCAGCATTTCTAACTTTCCAATTTCATTACTATTAATATCTTAAAACATGTGAATTTCCTTCCTCCTTTTTTACATTTCGGGTGAAAAAGAAAGCGATTTCTTACAGCAGCTACACTACTATATGTTTTATGGTAGATTTACGTTGCTGTCTAATAGTTCTCTGTTGATTTTGCAAAATAATTTTGGTTTTGAATAATGAATGTACAAAGGAGTAAACAATGGATGATAAAAACTAAGATAAACTCAGCATTTGTTAGACTGTTATGAAATGTGTTGGCTGTTGAAAAGAGCTATCTGCTGTAATATTATTCAATGACATGGTAACTCAAGTTCTTGCTTTATTATTTTTGTAATATACACGGACTACGAGTTCCATGTTATTGATGTGGAAGGCATGATTTATATTTTATCTGATAAAAAATCAAATAATGAAGAATTCGAAGAATTCGTATACGAGTAGATTGAACGAAATATGTATTTGTGTTACTCATTGTTGTTGGTGTTTCTTTGGAGGGTTTGTCTAACATATATTATTTGTGTTTCTGCTTTGGTAGTTCCATTTCAAATTCACCATTTTGGATCCCCATTCATATTGTGATCCCAGAGCGTCCTACTGAATGTGCAGTGTTTAATGTTGTAGCAGGTATTCGGGTGCACCTTTCTTAATGAAGCTTTTATTTTACATTTTATTATGCTTCGCTTGTTGCATGATGCTTTGGCCTGTTGAATTTCATACTATTTATCTGTTGTTTCCACTCGATGAGACGCACGAGTTGAGAAACAGGGAATCTGGATTTTTATTAGTAGTCTACCATATATACCTAATATGAAGAAAAATATGCTCACATACGAGTTTTTCTAATATTCTTTGATGTGAGAGTAGTTACTTGCTTGTAATCTGTTAAGGGTCTTTCAATTCTTTGTTGTGGCACATTATGTGTAAAATTTTGTACTCAAATTATTAGTCTGATAGAGTAGAATATTTCATCTGCCATGGTAAAGTAGCCAAGCTCGTTTCCATGTTAAGAGGCTACAAAGCACATCGTTTGGGCATATTTAACTGATTACAGGCAAGTTTGTATCGCAGAAGTGATTAAGTTTAGCTCTTTGATTGTTATTTCTTATCTTTCCCCCATTGAGCCGTTTCCTTAGGAGGAATACACTTGGTATAGTTCCAATAAAAAGGGCTGCTTATATATAATGCAAATAAATGATGGTTGTCTGTTATGCCTATTTGTTTTTCTTTACTCACTGTGGCCGACACTCGTGATTGATTTTCTAGTTATCTTGAATATATTTTGCAGATTCTCCTCGTGATTCTGTTCAGTTTATTGAATGGTCCCCTACTTCTTGTCCTCGTGCCTTACTAATTGCTAATTTCCATGGAAGGATAACGATATGGACTCAGCCTTCTCAAGTAAGACGTACTGCTACAATGCTTTCATTAAAAAAGTGGATAGGAGAAGTTCCTCCTAAAAGATCTGAAAAGAGAGTTTTTTCCTTTGATTCTTTGCCTTTGTACTGTGCTTTTCGTGTTCTTGAATCCGATTTTCTTTGTATGTTATTATGTTTTTTTATTTAATTTCTTTTGGTCCTTCATATTAGGGTTCGGCTAATCTAGTCCGTGATGCTACAAGCTGGCAACGTGAGCATGAGTGGCGGCAGGACATTGCAGTTGTTACAAAGTGGCTATCAGGGGTGTCTCCGGTAGGCAGTAATTTTACGCAGTTTTCATTTTGGATTATCTTTGCATGGATTATTTATTTTTTTTATAAAAAACTTATGAAGGCGCATTTTCCTCTTTCAAGCAATGTTATGCAATTAAGCCTGTTTCTCTCTGATGAACCAGTACAGGTGGCTTTCTTCAAAATCCAGTTCTGCCTCAACTGCAAAGTCAACTTTTGAGGAAAAATTTCTTTCACAGCAGTCTCAAAATTCAGGTTTGTCACTTGATGAACTTCTGATTAGGGTTCATGCCACGTGTTAACCCATTCCTATAATTTATGATGATCTACTTTCACTTTGTATACCTTTTCTTTTGTTTCTTATCAAAGACAAAAAAAAACAAGAAATTGTACTTTTAATTAGGATTGTTATCTTTATTATTGGGATATTTAGAATAATTAGTGTTAATGCATGTTTTTGTTAAGTTAGGTTCTAGTTTCTTAGTTGGCTTAGGATTTTCCTAAAATCTTTAAATTGGCCTAAAACTTGTCTCTTCTTAAAAAAAACAAAAAAAAAAAAAACAAAAAAGGGTCTGATTGTGCTATGTTCAAAATTTGATTGATGATCAAAGAAGAAATTATCCCTCTCCTGTTTGTATCTACCCTTAACGCTTCTATTATCTTCTCTTCCCTCCCGTCTTTTGACCCCCTTTCCCTCATCTTACTATTCATCTATCATCGTTTTGAATCATCTTATGGTACAAATAAATGACTGAGAATTTGTGTTTTGGGGGAAAATTTCATGAATGCTTTTTTAAAAGAATAAATTTCAATAGTTTATTTTTACTTAGAATGTAAATGATCTTATTTAAACTTATATATTTGCATGTTATAAAATGCTTCATACTGATGATAATGATTTTTGTCAGTATGCAAGTACCCTAGTTCTGTTCATTCTTGTCTTTAACCTCCGCGGCGCAGATATCTGATTTAACTTTTTGGTTTTGATTCAGCTAGGTGGCCTAATTTCCTTTGTGTATGTTCTGTTTTCTCTTCGGGCTCTGTTCAACTGCATTGGTCTCAATGGCCTCCTAATCAAAGTAGTGCTCCTGCAAAGTGGTTTTGTACAAGTAAAGGACTGCTGGGTGCGGGGCCTAGTGGAATCATGGCTGCCGATGCTATCATAACAGATAGTGGAGCCATGCATGTTGCAGGTGTTCCAATAGTAAACCCATCGACTGTTGTTGTTTGGGAGGTAACTCCTGGCCCTGGAAATGGATTTCAGATAACCCCAAAGACAAGCACAAGCAATGGAGTTCCACCTTCTCTTAATCCACCTGTTTGGGCAGGATTTTCACCTTTGGCTGCATATTTGTTTAGCTGGCAAGAGTATCTCATATCGGAAGCAATCAACGGGAAAAAACAGACAAATCCAGGTCTCAATGACGCAGTACAACTTCATTGCTCTCCAGTGTCAAATTTTTCTGCATACGTGAGCCCTGAGGCCGCAGCTCAGTCTGCAACTACTACAACATGGGGCTCTGGGGTTACTGCTGTTGCCTTTGATCCAACACGTGGTGGTTCCGTGATAGCTGTTGTCATAGTTGAGGGTATTGACTTGTATTCTTTATTCAATGGATCTTTTGGATTTGTTTCTATGATTAGTCGTTTCCATAGGTTAATTTGCATAATCTTCATGTGCTCTATCAAAGCACTGGTTTGGCCGATATCTCTTTTCTGGCTGTTTTCTTGCAAGTTCCAAGATTCTAATGATATTTTTTGAGTTGACAACATCATCTAATTTGATCTATTTAGCTTTTTTTTTTAAGCTTTTGTCCATTTGTTGAATTCAGAAATTTTGCGATAATCCATACTTCTTGTTGATAAAGAAACATACTGCATTTATAATAGAGGATGACGTGTACCTTCATTGACATCTTTACTACCGATCTTTATTCTAACTTTGTTGGTCATATTTACTGGAATGATTTTAGTTTTGCTTAATCTTGTGATGATGGACATGCCATCGTTGATCAAAACTTTGTCCTATCTGGTTTTTCTCATAACATTATAATTAAAAGGGTAATGTTATATACAATATTGTATGTATGCTAAACCATGTTTCTAGCTAGTTGCGCACTTTGTTGCTTGCTCCAGATATGGAACCTTTTTCTCTGTCGGTATGTAATTGGTGCTAGGACGCTAATTAATTTTAGTCACATTGGTGGAACTGAAACATGAGCTAGTCTTACATGATAAGCTTGAATATGAGTTATTTTGAGATTTCCTTTCATTTTCCACTATGCAGGACAATACATGTCCCCTTACGACCCAGATGAGGGCCCTTCAATTACAGGATGGAGAGTGCAACGCTGGGAATCAACTGTTCAGCCGGTTGTTCTCCATCAAATATTTGGAAATCCAACTTCCAGTTTTGGTGGGCAGGTTCCTATGCAAACAGTTTGGGTGTCCAAAGTTGACACGAGTATACAACCAACTACTGATTTCAAGTGTCATCAAGCGTCAGCAGTTGGACCTACTTCTGATGCAAGAAAGACAACTGATTCTATTGTTGAGAAGACAAAGAGGGTTACGTTTGATCCTTTCGATCTGCCAAGTGATGTCAGAACACTTGCTAGAATTGTATATTCTGCTCATGGTGGTGAGATTGCTGTTGCTTTTCTCCGGGGTGGTGTACATATTTTTTCTGGTCCAAACTTTGCACCTGTTGACAACTACCAGATTAATGTTGGATCTGCAATTGCTTCTCCTGCATTCTCATCAACGAGCTGCTGTTCTGCTTCTGTTTGGCATGACACTTGCAAGGATCGCACCATCTTAAAAATTATCCGTGTTCTTCCTCCTGCTGTTCCAAGTAGCCAAGAGAAGGCCAACTCATCAACCTGGGAGCGAGCAATTGCTGAGAGGTACTTTATTTGAGGGGAAAAGAAAAATATTATTTAGCTTTGATCTGAATTTATGAGGTCAAGTTGACTGATGAATTGCTGATCTCTGTTTTCTTGGAGCAGATTTTGGTGGAGTCTTATGGTTGGAGTTGATTGGTGGGATGCTGTTGGTTGTACACAAAGTGCTGCTGAGGATGGCATCGGTAAGAAGTTACATTGCTAGTACCTTGTCATGGCAAATAAGGACTGATAAAAAAATGGGGCTTTTAAAGTTGCAATCATATATAAGCAATATCCCTTATTCTTCCTAATTAAAATGTGCAGTGTTGAGGCTGACCTCGATTATTGTTTGCTACAGTTTCACTTAACAGTGTCATTGCGGTCTTGGATGCGGACTTTCATTCTCTTCCTTCAACTCAGCATAGGCAACAGTATGGTCCTGTAAGTTATAGATTCAGTGTGTAGTTTTTCATTTTTTCATTTTCTACTTGTCAAGAGTCTGACTTGCTATGATGCTTTCTTTGATGTTGTTTCTCACTGGCTTGAATTGTGATTAGTCCAGTAGCACTAATCTACTTATTCTGAAGTTCTCAAATCCTTTTTGGGGGGTGGGTTATTTCCTTATTTTGCTTGGCTAATACAATGCTCATTTATCTATCCTGTTTTTTTGTTGTATCAAGTTGGGACATATTTTATGGGTCCCAGGATTCTAAATTGACTAATAAGTTATTGCCCTCAGTAATTAATAATACTGAATAAAAGATTGGACATTTCCATCTCTGCTAATCTACTCCCAAATACTTCATATAGCTCTGAGCCTTACTAAAGATAATCGCAGCCTGTGGACCGAATTTAATTTGTTTCCTCTGGTTCGTATCAAAGGATCAGAAGCTGAACTTTTGGCAAGGTTTACTTTCCGTTTTTAGGGCTAGTTATAGGAGCTTGAGTTTCAATTCTTCATGAATCATTTTCTTCACATTTGGTTTGGTTTCCAAACTTGTTGACTGGTTTTGCTTGTTGATCTGATGACTAGCTTTAAATTCTTAATGCAGAGTCTAGATAGGATAAAATGCAGGCTATTGGAAGGTACAACTGCTCAAGAAGTTAGGGCAATGGTTTTAGATATGCAAGCACGGTTATTATTGGATATGCTGGGAAAAGGAATTGAATCAGCTTTGATAAATCCTTCTGCTCTGGTATCAGAGCCATGGCAAGCATCTGGTGAAACCTTGTCTGGCATTGATCCTGAAGCAATGGCTGTTGATCCGGCACTAGCTATGAGTATTCAGGTTCTCTGTTTATTCACATTTTAAATATTATATTTGTCCAATTTTAAATGTAAATGATGGCACCAATGTTGGTATGTTGCTTTCCTTTCAGCTCTTTTGTCATATGTATGCATACCTGTTTTTTCGTCTTCCCCTCTCCCCTCTCTCCCTCTCCCCCTCATTTATTGTTAATATTCTGGTGAAAAATATTAGAGTTCTATAGTGAACCTCACAACATTCCAACCGACTCACAGCCCTCCCGATTCAACAGTCTGGTTTAAGTAAATTTGAAATTTGGCTCTTGATGCATAAAATTTTTTCAAGTTTGTTTTGTCATACTTAATTTGTATTGCTTCTGATTTCCATCTCACTCCTATTATTTCCATGTCTTGCAGGCTTACGTTGATGCAGTTCTTGATCTAGCTTCCCATTTCATCACACGGCTGAGGCGTTATGCAAGTTTCTGTCGCACATTGGCAAGTCATGCTGTTACTGCTGGTACTGGAAGTAATCGCAATATGGTGGCTAGTCCTACTCAAAATGCTGCATCTCCTGCGACAAATCAGGGTTAGTATCTTTTGCTTTTCAGTCAAAATGTGTACATTATTTCTGTCACGTAGATTGTTCACTAAGACCATCCAGTTCTGGCATTTTTTCTATCAGCTAGGATACCAAAAGGTTAAACTAACATTAGAGGCAGCTATTTTTTAATGCAATATAACAATATTTCTTTTTTATATTTTCTTTTCTTTTCTTTTCTTTTATTTTTTATCGTATGAATCTCAAACCAACTACTTCCTCTTTTTCTGCATGTGGATGTCTGCCAGTTCTTACTGCAGCTGTTTTAAGATTATAGTGCAATGTTTTCTCAGGGAGTCAAAGTGGAACAACAAATTCAACAGGAAGCACCCAGATGCAAGCTTGGGTACAAGGTGCTATAGCAAAGATTAGTAGCACCACGGATGGTGTATCAAATTCGGCTCCAAACCCGATCAGTGGTCCATCATCCTTCATGCCTATTAGCATTAACACAGGAACTTTTCCTGGAACTCCAGCTGTTAGGCTTATAGGGGACTGCCATTTCCTTCATAGGCTCTGCCAACTTTTACTTTTCTGTTTTTTCTTTCGGAGGATACAACTCCCGCGCTTTGCTGGGAGTGCACAAAGAAATACTGAAACAAATATGCAAAAGCTTCAGTCTGGTCCACCTGCAAAGGTAGAAGAAACTGTTTCTGGTCCCGGGAAATCATCATCAGTGGTTAGAGCAGATGAAAATCAAGCCGCCCGAGCTGGTCAGGTCGTGCCAGGAGCAAAAGGAGTTGAAGAAGGAAGTGCTGGAAGGTCAAGACTAGGTACTGGTAATGCTGGTCAAGGGTATACTTTTGACGAGGTAAAACGGTCGCTTTACTTTTTTATTCTTTCATGTTGCAGAATTATACTCCAAGAATTTGACCTTCATGTCTTGATTGTTGAGATTGGGCATTCCTTTTCTTTTTTTTTTTTTTGGTCGAGGATACTTATTAAGCAGAGCCTAGGATAACGAAAAGTATTCCATATGCTGCTTCCATGCAGGTCAAAGTCCTCTTTCTTATTCTGATGGATCTTTGCCGGCGCACGGCAGGCTTAGCACACCCATTGCCAGTATCTCAGGTAGGAAGCAGCAACATCCAGGTGCGGCTGCATTATATTGATGGCAATTATACAGTTCTTCCAGAGGTTGTTGAAGCATCCCTGGGCCCTCATATGCAGGTATATCTGTTTTTTCTGCTCTCTTTTCAGTTTGTCAATTCTACGGTGATTGATTGGAATCTTCTAAATATGTTGTCCTTATGCTATGCAGAATATGCCACGGCCTAGAGGTGCTGATGCTGCCGGTCTGCTACTTCGTGAGTTAGAACTCCATCCGCCGGCTGAAGAGTGGCACAGGCGGAACATGTTTGGTGGGCCCTGGTCCGATCCAGAAGACATGGGCTCTATGGATGATAGTCCAAAGCTAAGTAACTCAGGTGACCTGCTGGACTTTAGTGCAGTGGAAAATTGTGATGTTTACTATGGCACTCAAGGCTTGTGGCCGAGGAAGCGCAGGCTTTCCGAAAGAGATGCGGCTTTTGGCCTTAATACATCTGTGGGACTTGGAGCATATCTTGGTATAATGGGATCTCGAAGAGATGTTGTTACAGCCGTGTGGAAGACTGGACTTGAAGGGGTTTGGTATAAGGTCTGATATTCAACCTTCCATTACTATATACTTATCTTTTGTATTCCTTTTCATTTTCCGTTGGTGTAAGTTGAGAAGTTGTGTTTTAAGTCATTGCATTTTGGTATCATATCCATGTATATCCTTTTCATTTAGTTTGTGATCTCGACTTTTTCACGCAATGCAGTGCATAAGATGTTTGAGGCAGACTTCAGCTTTGGCTTCGCCAGGTCCCACCAGTCCAGCTAATCAAAACGAGCGTGAGGTTTGGTGGATCAGCCGCTGGGCTTATGGCTGTCCGATGTGTGGGGGAACATGGGTCCGAGTTGTATAGGCTATCAAGTGCTTCAATAACCTAAAATAACGTGAGTTGTATCGTCGCAATCTCATAGTCTGGATGTGCTCAAAGCTCTACCTGAACCTTGGAGGATTTGATTCAACTAGTACTAAATGAGGTCCGAAAATTTTAAACAATGCTATAAAAGCTCAAGTAGCACCTGAGAGTCCATTATGAATCACTCGGATTTAGGACCTAAATTTACTACTAATGAGCTCTGTAGACTGTAGCATCTAGAAAACTTACTTTTTTTGTCTCATGATAATGTACATTAAATTTTAGGTGCGGGACGGTGGTTGATGGTTGCTGTTGAAGGTATAGAATGAAGCAAATTGAATAGATTTAATTTTTTGAAATAAAAAGAAAAAGAATAAACAATAATTAGTTAATACGTAATTTAGAATGTGTACATGCCCAATACGAGTTATAAAGAACGAGGTGGTTACTACCATTGGTAAATAAAAATCTGGTTTTTTTTGCCATCTTTTGCTGTGGCTTCTTCTTGGTCTTGTTATTTGGTTTGTTTACTTGTTTTTTTTGGGTTATTAGCTTAAATGGTTCTCGACTTTTTGGTCGGATATCAGTTTGTTCTTCGATCTTATTATAAACAAAAATCTCCTTGAACTTTTATTTTTGTGACAATCAAGTATACATTGCTAAGACGGATTTTCACATGTACAATGAACATGTTTGTTTTTAGAAATACAATCCCCAAAACAACTTTTAGGTGTTTTCTTTGTTTAGAGTTTGATAATTAAAACTAAAAAAATCCAAAATACAATAGGAAGAAACACTCAAAACATTTATCTTCGTGGCCTTCGAGGTCTTCAGGTGCGGTGACTCGATGAACTTACAAGCAAATCGACGTAGATCTCGTCCCACGAAACATCCCTTTGGTCTTTGCCTTTTTCAGGATTTGATTCTTAATGCCCGATGTCCTTTCTGTCGAAGTGGAGTTGAATTTCTTCCCACAGGTATTGTCGTACGCTCGTTAGAGTGTTGTTCTATTATCTCGATCTTCGTAGGTGATGGAAATATATTGCCAAATATTTGACGTGCAACTTCCTCTTCGGACGCGATGAAGATGTTGCCACGGGTTTTGGGCCTTCCAACTCTTGGGGAGTCGTTGAGCTCATCCTCGTGGACGAATGATTGTGAAATAGGTTGCGAACTTGAACTCAAAACTACATGCGCTGCGGCGCGCGCGGGAATGGGGACGCTTAGTGGCGACTCTTCAATCACGTGTTGGAGTTGTGTCATTCGTGATGATTACTCGTTCACCTTGGTATATTCAAACTCGGGGAAGTTGACGAGCAGGCGGTGGAGTGTTGTCATGACTCGATCCATATTTCTTATGTAAGCAAAATGGGAGCTGCTCTGAAATCCCCCACTAATTAGGGGAGACCGGTCTCACTCCATCTAATACCGTCCAATAATTATCTAAAGACCATTCTAAACTGAGTCTTCTATGCATATTATGTATTGTAGTAGAGTCGAATTCACATACTGTGTGTGGGCCCAAGTGTTGCAGCCTTTAACTGATTAAATAGATATTGTGTCCTTGTGGGACCCATTTTAATGGGAAGGTGTGCGTGTGATTGTGGTTTTTTTTTTTTTTGGTTACGAAGGTATGACAAAAGTTTAAAGTATTCTCCACCTTTAATTTTTTTCAAATAAGTAACGATTTCTTAAGATTTTTTTTATTAGTAATTTTTACTTTGTAATAAAGCTTACTACAAAAGAGACAATTAATTTGTCGTAAAGAAAAAAGGCACTTAATTTCAAGATTATAGAACACTTTTTACAGACTGAACATCTATTAGACAAGAAAAATTAACTTAAGATGATTAAAAATGTGAAATTATAATATTTAAAAGTAATTTATTAATCAATAATATATATGATATTTTTGTATCATGTAATTGCTCCATATTGTCATGTAAATTATTAAAATTTTGGCTCAATTTTCAGAACATATTATAAGAGACTTCAAACATATAACTAACTTATTTAATTTTATTTAGGAAGATTTCCCATAAAAACAAAAACCAAAAAAACAAAAACTCATTCAATTTTATTATGACTATGAATATTTGTTAATTATAAAATATAACTCAAGTATCGAGTCACATAAAAAATTCTGGTTAGTTCAACTTAATTAGGTGACACTATTCAATTTTGACATATATAGTTTAGATATTTATTAACTATATGATAATATAGTGTTTTGTTATGTAATTTAGTCAAATGAATTTAATATTTGCTTGATGATAGCTAATTGTGCGAGTTTTATATAACCACGAGTCTAAGAATAACTTATTCGATTTTACTATAAATATAATTTTTGAGGATTTTGAGGAATGCTTCTATTTTGCCACCATGATAATCTATTCTCTATGTGTATTGCTTTAATTTATACCTAGAAATTTACACTACAAATATAAAATGGAAACAAATGGAGAACATTAGTTAGAACATAGATTATTAAGTGCCACTAAAAATAGTCTTATTTTACAATTCCCCTATAATTTTTGGCGAGTGCTACAAAATCCCTCATAAATTTGGAAACACCAGTCTAACACGATCAGAATAGATCTGGTGGCCATTATTATTTTGTCTACGGATACAAGTAAAGTATGATAGAAACTTGAGCAACTTTAGCTATTGTGTGAGGCCCACACTGCAGCTTTTTATGTGATTAGATGGGTATCGTGAGACTCAGTGTTAATTAGACCTGTCAAAACGATAACCGTTACTGTTACTTTTTTTTTTTTAACGATTAACGATTAAACGTTAACCATTTAACCATTTAATTTATTATTATTATTATTTGAATTTTTATATATATATTTTTAATTTATTTTATTATTTTAATATAAAATTTTTAAAAAATAATAATAAAAAAATCTAAAACGGTTTCAGACGGTAATCGTCACGGTTATTTCAAACGGTAACTGTTGCCCCAATTTTCACCTATTTTTTAAAAATAAAATAAATAAATTTAACTTATTTCTCAAATTATATTATATAAAACAAAAATGGTTACCTGCTCTTCTAAGAAGTTTAGCAAATGCATATTCTGTTTCTAGTAGTGACGGCAAAACGAGTCGGGCCCGACGGACCGCCCGAGCTCGGTCCGATTAATTGATGGGTCGAGCGGGGCCGTTTCGGTGTAATAACAAGCTCGACCAACAAACGTTGATTTCTAAAAATGACACGAAAACTCTTACGCCAATTTAAGTTCTTGTCAAATTTAAATAAAAAATATGCGTTCAAAATTAAATAAAACTAGAGAAAGGGAGTTCAATGCGGGATTTGTTCAGTCCTGTTGTTCCATGTCGTCTTGAAAAACTAGCGAATGGATGTCGTTTACAGAATTTTAACGGTCTTAAGCAAACTTAAATACGTTGATTTTGAAAAACGACGAAAAAACGCATACGTCAATTTAAGTACTTGTCGTCTTAAAAAACACACGAATAAACATCGTTTTCAGAATTTTAACATACTTAAGCAAGCATAAGTTAAGACTAAAAATGATAAAAAGTATTAAGACTAAAAACGTTGATAATAATTTTTCGTACATTGATAATAATTCATTACGTTAACTTTTCATAATAAAAAATTTTGAAACTAATTATGACTATTTTAAAAAAGAAAATTCTAAAAAATAGCCATTTTATTTAAGTGATTTAAACATATGAGTAATATTTTTATTTATTAAGAAAATAGCCATCAAGTAGTTATAAATGATGAAATTCATCATGCATTTTATACTTGAATTATTATTATTTTTTTAATTTTTTGAAATATTAACTAAAATTTTAAAAAATATTTTATAAAATAATCTATTTAGCTAATTCGTAAAGGAAAAAAAAAATCGAACTTTGACTATTTCTTAAAAACTCCCTCTATATAAACTAACTTATCCCTTTGTAAGAAATTTTTATTTCACAATTATCTAACGTACAAGATATTATTGTTATTTTATAATCACATCTGATTATTATAATAAATACATGGTCTTTAATATACAATATATATACTTCTTCCACCAACATATATATTTTTGTTAATACCACGTTTTTTTTTTTTTTTTGCTAAAAGTTAATACCACGTTTTTATCTCAACAATTAGCTATCTTTTGTTTCTCACTTTCTATACGATTGCCCTTCATAATATAATTCTCCTTTTACTTTAATTTAGCAGCATTATTGT
Organism: Boehmeria nivea var. tenacissima; assembly: GCA_018132145.1. Lineage (NCBI taxonomy): Eukaryota > Viridiplantae > Streptophyta > Magnoliopsida > Rosales > Urticaceae > Boehmeria > Boehmeria nivea. The sequence goes on along the minus strand of CM030877.1, from coordinate 6,638,932 downwards.
TCTCATTGATTTGCAATTTTCATTTAAATTGTTTGTGCACGTCACTTTGTCAATCGTTTATTTTTTAATATTGTGTTTATTCATCCAAGTCCAAACCATCACAATTGGCAGCTTTACAGGAAACAATGCATTTATTGCGTTGTCAGTGTATACAAAGCTATTGTGCATTCCTTATAATATTTTACAACTATCTAAGGGTTTCAGAAACACTTTTCCTCTCAATCCACCGTCCAATAAAGGAAGACCGGTCTCCCCCTTTTTACAGGGGATTTCACAGCACCTCCCAAATATTAAAAAAAATTTAAAAATTATTTCTTAAAAAATGAATTTAAATTTTGATGAAATGAAAACTAAATTAAAAAAATATTACGCCGTTCCTCAAAGAAAGAAATGGAAATTTCGGACGAAAATTTCACTACAAATCACTAAAAATTTCTTACATTGTTAATAAATTTTTATGATTATTTTTTAAATTTTTTGAAACAATAATTATTTATTAAGAGAGAATTTCAAAAAAATAGTTATTTTTTAAAAAATAATCAGTTTCAAAATTTTAAAAAAATAACTATTTCAAAAATTTATTACCTTGGTAAGAAATTTTTTACAACAAATTTTATGTGTAATTTTGTTATGATAAGAATTTATAACTTGTGTAAAAAAAAAAAAAAATTATGACTAGTTTTTAAATTTTTTAAAACTATGGCTATTTTTTTAAAACACGTCATCAAAAATGGCTATTTACCTAATGACTTTGTGACTATTTACCTAACTTACCTTTAAAATAAATAGCCAATGTTTTGAAATAATTGAAAAAAAATAAAATAAAAGTTAACTGGGGATAGAAATTGAATATTTACTATAATTGGTTTGAGATTTCAAGTCCGGAAAACAATGTCTAAATTTAATAGTCGTTTGAAACACAGGATAGCCAGATGAAAATTTCTCTAATTTGTATTCGCTACCCAAAATGTTGAACCTTCAGATTAACTTCAGTGTAAATATTTGATTGAAGCTTGCTTTTGGTGAGCAGAGATACAAAAAGGCTTGGAAGCAAGACGCTCAATACCAAAAACCAAGGAGGACATGAATCCGAGTAGATGTCGACAAACAGTCATCTGCTAGGCTTGATGAAAAAAACTCATTGATAATATTTACCCGGAAATCTTGTGTTTCATGGATAGATCAGTCATTACTCGCTTAGCCGATGAAGAGTGATTGATATAATAATTAGTTCAAATCCACAAAAATCTGCAACAATTTCAGAAAGCACGTCAGAATTTGACAATGTACATGTACATTCACGCAATAGCTAACTAGTTTGACTATTACAACTTGAAAATTATAGTCCCATCTATCTAAAACAATATATTCTATGACAGTTGAGATAATCAAATTCCAACATTTCTAATTTGGCTTATCAATTTTTCTTGCTCGAGTGATTATTTGCATGATTTCTGGTTGAACGATGCGTTTAAGTTGATCAATGAGATCAAATTAGTTTTTGACAATCCAAACAGCTCAAGTAATTAAATCTGCTCGTGCTCTCATAACCGAGCTGCTCTGTGGAGAGCTCCACGCGTGGTTTCAGTCTAACCAAAGTTGCAGAACAAAGTTTTTCAAAATTAATAGGCAAGGGAATGCAAAATAACCTCCAAGTCTTGTAAAGGCTCATATGACTTCTTTTCTCTTCTATCAAACAATGTAACGCCTGTGATCTTGTGAACTCCAAGCTTAGTAGCAATGAGATTCTGCATATTCAAAGGCAACTCGATTTTGGTATTGGAGGGAGAAAGAAAGATACCGAATACAATAACTTCACTTATAAAGATGAATGATTGCATTCGCAGACGATGGAAAATTTCTATGAAGATGTATGTAGCGAAAGATCCCAATTTATACTTGTTGTCACAAGAAGAAAACAATTAGAAGTTGATAGCGAATCTTTAAGATTCTTTATGTAAAGACAATGCTTCATACCAGGGTGAAAGTTGTGGAACCAGATGCTTCAAGCTCCGGTAAAACCTGTTATAATAAATCATGATGGCCAAAATAAAATAAGAAAAAAAAAGTGAGAAAATAGAAAAACTATGATAAATGTATTACTAAATGATTCTCACTTCCTAGCTACATTAATCAGTCAAACTAGTAATTTTCTTGAACTATTCCTACAGAGAGCTTAAAACATGAATACCACGCACTGGAAGCCAATTCATAAAAGATTTATCTGAGGGAAGCAATTTAGGAAAAATAATGTAGAAGTGAAGATTGCAAAACCATGGGATGGAAATCTTAATTGAGGGTTTTTTTTTTTTTTTTTTGGGGTACATTAACAGCTTTATTGAATAGTGACAACGCCTAAAATGTCAATCCTACAGAAAAGCAGCAGTGGGCTACCAAATAAGTAGCCTTGAGCACAATCTTAACCTACAGATAATGATACAATCAACTGAAAAAAAGGAATTCACTACAAAATTTAAAAACATTACCAATTTTTGTAGACCATTAACCAAGACAACCTTATCCTCAAGTAGACCCTCTTGCGATAGAGAAACGTCGAAGGGGCCTACTTCCCGATCTGTCTGGTTTATTAGGTTCAAAAGTAGCTGCACGAAGTATTTTCTTGCATCAGTCGGAAATTCTTTTGCATGGTTATATGACTTTAGGGATCAGTAATTTCCAATTCATATGAAGACGAGGAAAAATATGGATGAAAAAATGGGTTCCCACAGCTGCAAGATGAAAAGAAATAGAAAGTCAACTTAATTTACCGAAAAGGGTCTTTGCAAGTTGATAACAGACGGAACCTCCACAACATGCAACTCAATTTCCTTTTGTGTTATGGGCTGCAGGAAAATGTGTCAAGAAGATAATTCAAACACCCGATTTTATGCATGTACCATCTCATACGTAGAAGCATAAACACTTTAAAGAAAGCATATATTTGGTATCAGATTTCTGTTGGCACACAATAATTTCTTCATGCCTCAGGAATCTCGTAAAATTCAGCAAGCCCACATCCTTTCCATGCATGTGTGCCATGAGCCCATGCACATTATAATTACACTACTGAACACAAGGACACTAGCAATTTGTATTATCCTCAACCATAGTATGAACCTTTATTAACAAGTTTCACTTGTAATAAAAGTTCAATGAAATTTACATATAGACCTACAGAAGTCTTAATATCAGCAGAACATAACAAAAAAACTATAAACATAATTTGTTATTGCTTTGATTAAAAGGTAAACACGAAACACTAACATTGCCCAGAATTTGCTGGGTCTGCAGACGACCAGGTTCACCCAGATTTGCTCTCCATGTTATCTGTAGTTTACCAAGAACATTACTTCCCTCCACCTTCATTTCTGAAGAACCATGCGGCGAAAATTTAAGCTGATAAAGATAGTTATAAATCCCCCCGCTAGATTTGATGAGAACTGATGGCTTAAATGTCTCTCTGTCATTTAAATTTTGAAAACATAAAACAGAAACAAAAAATAATTATATGGAACAAGAAAGCGGAGTAGATCAAGAAAGACGAATATGTTTTAAGAATGATAGATATTTTGCTACTTCAAAAGATAATAGCACACTCACTTTGTTTGATTATGGCTTTCGCTATGGTGTTCATCTGCATTCAGTAGTGTTGCACTCCAATGATGAGCTGGTTCAAATTCAACTTGATCCATGAAAAGGTTTGATTTTGTGTGATTCTCAATGCAGGCTTCTAAAAATGTAGTTTCCTATTAATGGTATTCAATTATCAAGGAACGCTGAATCAATGAATGTAACTTTAAAAAAAAAAAGATACAACTCAAATAGTTGTAAGAAATAAAGCAGCCTGTTGTTTTAAACCATTGACAAAACGAAACAACTGCAAGAGCTCAGATCCACGGTACCATAGACACAACTTTCTAGTGATACCCGTTTATATCAAATAAGAGAAAATAACATCTTGATTCATTTGATACTCCTGTGCAGATAACTATCTGTCCCCAATTCAATTTAATGAATCATGCATCTATTTTCCATCCACCTAAACCATAAAGCAAAACCACCAAGAAGGTTTCTCATAGATCAAGCACTAGAAAAATTCACAAAATGGAAATGATAGATTCAAGCATCAAAGAAAGATGGACAACAGGGATATATTAGTTTTTGAATAGAGAAATAGTCAGAGTTACACTATATGAGCAATTCAGCAGGCTCTCTCTCACACTAGATCACCCAAAATTCCTCTGTCCCTCTCGCTCCTACGTCACGCTTATTTAGCTAGCAACCCAAAAATCTCTTTTTCTAAAGACAAATGCCTGCACACTTTCATCACTCATGAAAATCAGCTAATGCTCACACGCTGACAACTCTTAGATCCTCTGGCCCCCTCCTAGCAAACTTAAAGGACGTCGCTAAAGACTCTATGGCACCCCTTTTGGCGCTACTACTATAGGTGAAGTGGAAGGGGTTTTATCAGTTTCAAACGTCACAAAGAAACTACACCTCTTTTCAGGTGCCAATGAGGAGAAAAAGTATAAGAGAAATTATGAGAATAAAAGCAAACAGAAAACACAAAGATACTAACCGCAAACAAACCGCAAGATCATATATTTACAGATTTCATACACTCTACACATTCATAAAGTTAGTTCAACCTTGACATACCTTAACAACACGGACCTGCAAAACCGAAATCAATAAAGAAGTCAATTCCGCATTCTCGGAAAAACATTCAGAACTCCAAAAACACAGCTAACTGATTCCGAAAGAACTTGGAATTACCTTTGTCCTAACTGAAAGAGGATTGGCAACAATGAATTTGAAGAACTGCGGAAGATATTTGCGCTCGCCATCACCGTCATTGTACAGCGCAGTGCAAACCAAACTGAATTCCACAACCAAAAAAGGCACCAAAACATACATAAGAAAAAAAAGCCAACTCAATCATCGGCAAAGAAAAAACAGACAATTTTTAAATCTTACGTGTGAGCTCCGAGCTCTTTGACATCGTGCTCGACGATGAAGTCGTAACGCCCACCGGCGCGAATGGACTCGACGGGCGATTTCGAGGTGTCGAGAAGCAGAATCCTCTGCCTCTCCGTCTGAATCTCCGCCTGCGAGGACCAACCAGCACCGCCATGGACCGTCATTCTTCGCTCAAAGGAAACGAAAACTCGGAAAACCTAAAGCAATCGACGCACCTTGATGACAATGTCCCTGACTTCGAAATTGGAGCTGTTGTTGATGCTGATGTAGCTACAGAACGTCTCTCCCAAGTAAATCGCCCTGTAAAGAGACGAGAAACTTCGTCAAACTCAAGCTGACCTAACAGAGGTCATCGCGAGAGAGAGAGAGAAGAGCAATGGACCCGAAGGCTTGGGGGAGGACGAGGAGGCCGGAGAGGCCGATGGAGTCGGTGGAGTCGCGGAGGAGGAATCGGGAGCGGTAGGTGAGATCGGAGTCGGCGGAGGGATCGGCGGGCGAATCGTAGGCGGCGGAGGGGTGGTCTTCGGCGGAGAGGAGATCGGAGAGGTGGAGGCGGAGAGGGGCGGGGTCGGAGTGGAAGGAAGGGCGGCAGAGCCTCATCACCCTGAACGCCAGGGAATGGGGCCCACCTGATCCTCCGCCGCCGCTCATCGTTCGAACTCTCTCTGAACTCTCTGTGTTTCTCTCTCTCTCTCTCTCTCTCTGAAGTCTCAACAAGCAACACTCTGCGACAAATGGAAAAATATGGGAAGTTTGTTCGGTTTGTTGGTTGGGTTGGCCGCTTGGTTAGTTTTCTTGTAGGACTGCACAAAATATTGTCTTCTCAAGGCTCGGGCGGCACCCGCCCGATGGTGCCCTGTAAACAGGCGGGTGGCGGTGCTTTTGTTCGGGCAAAACCCGAACACTAATGTTATTTTATTATCATTTGGCTAAATCATTTGAAGAATTTAATATTGTTCAAAATTATTTTGACCTTTAATACTATTAAATTAATAGTAATCACTTGTTTGGGGTGATTATTTCACTCATTTCATCTCATTCTTTTGGATAGAAAAAATAGTTTGAAAATCGTTTGAAATTATTTGAAAAAATAATGTAGAATGGTTTGACTTTACGAATTTCTAAGTAGTATAAATAGTTGAGATTTAAAGATATTGTATAGGGATTTGGAAAGTTGAAAAAATGGTTGAAAAAAAAAGAATGGAATGAGATGGATTGTAGAATTAAGAAAGTTGAAAAAAATAAAAAAATGGAATAGATAAAATGGGTGAACTAAATAAGGGATATTATTGTTGAAATGATTTTGAATAATGTTAAATCTTCTAACCCCCAGTTTAGTTCCCCTGTTTTACCCATTCTATTTTTTCATTTTTTTCAACTTTCCTCATCCTACAATCCATCTCATTCCATTTCATTTTTTTTCAACTTTCCAAATCCTTACACAATATTTTTAAATCTCATCATTTATACTACTTCGAAATTCGCAAAGTCAAATCATTTTATATCATTTTTCTAAACTATTTTCAAATCATTCCAAGTCATTTTCAAACCATCTTTTCCATCCCAAAGAATGGGATGGAATGGGTGAAATGATCACCCCAAATAAGTAGTAAACGAGCTCGGAAACCCGCGCGTTGCAGCGGATTTTTTATTTTTTATTTTTTATTTTTAAATGAGCTCCAATAGTAAAATCCGTCTAAAAATCTCAAAAAACAAAATCTTTAAAACAAATACCATATCAGATTTATTTAAAAGATCGAAAAGTTAAGGAAAAATAAATTAGGAACATTAAAGTGTATTGCAATCAAACCATATTGGTAAATCAGCATCAAGAAGAACGAAAGAGAGAGAGTTAGATTTTTTAAAATTGATGCGAACCGACCCAAAAAACTATTTATTTTTAGTTTAATTCTATTTTAGGATTGAAATATATGAGATTCGGAGTAAATTACTATGAACAATACAAAGAAAGTTTATACAGTAGTTGGATTTGAGGCAAATGTTTTACATTTTATAAAAAAAAAATCTATTAATATTATATTAATTGATTTTGTACAGTAGACATTTTCTTAGAGACGCTTACACTAAAAAATAAAACCCAATTGTCATATTTTTTTCCTTTTTATTTTTGGTGATATGGATTAAAATAGAAGTTATTATTATGATTATTACTGTTGTTGTTGTTGTTTTACATCCCTCAATTCGTAGGAAAGCATAAATGTTTGTTAAACGCTCTTACTCTTTTTTTTTTTTTTTATCATTAATTCTTTATTACAATTTGTGGGATTAGTATAATTTTTTACGGTATATGTTATACGCTACAAATCTCAATTGAATTTCACTTACTTTTCTCATTTTATAGTATTTGTTATTAGTTTCTCAATATTTATCCAAACAATATTGAAAACTAAAAAATATATATTATTCATATTATGAGAGCTATTTATATCTATATTTATCACATGATTTTTCTTTAAAAAAATTTTTTGAGTTAAATTATTATATCTAATAATTTCATGTCTGATTTTAATGACCGGAAACAATATTCATTGATTCTTCTAATTTTTACAAATAAAAATATTAGCATATCATGAGTTATTTGTTTGTATATTTAATATATATATATATATATATATATATGTTTGTGTATATATGTACATTAAACTCTAAAATAATATGAAATTAAGTATTGAATGACATAATAATATGAAATTAAGTATTGAATGACATAGTAACATGTTTAATATGTAAAAGTGAACGAAGTTTTAGACTTTGAATTTACTTTCTAAGTATAATTATCTATTTTCAACTTTTAAAATAAATATTCCTTTTTTTTCCTATTAATTGATGGATTTTAATTCTTAAATGCCATAAACACATCCAATACATATTATTCTCTATGAAAGTTTTATTTCTTTCTTCGTCATCGTCATCTTATTCGTTCAAATTTAATTCATTTCAAATTCTAATACGTACGTTATTCTATCGTCTTGGCATCTGCCTTTGCTGTTTGATGTAGTTCTCTTGCTCTAGGTACCTATTTTATTCTTATAATTAATACAATATTAGATATTTCAAAAGATATAATATTATATTAATTTTTTAAGTAATTATTTATTTTTCTGATATGATATTTAAAGAATGCACTGGTATGGGTACTAATATCACATTACTTCTTAGTAAAATACGTCATTCTATTTTTTTTTTTTCATTTCAATCTCATTATATCTTAAAAATTATTTTATTATCATATTTTAAAATCATATTTAATTTTTAATATCATATATTTTTAATTTGCATTTGTGTTAATGTACTTGTAGTATCATTTTATAGTCGAACACTAATTTCAATATAAAAAGATTGAGTTTTCTCTTGAGAAAATTGTGTCAACCATTTTGTATTCCAATTTTCAAATCCTCATAATTGAGAACTTTTGATTTTCAAATTGCATTAATGATTTAAAAAAATAGAGAGAATTCGGGTCTTACCCAAAATTTATTGAAATACGAAATCATAATTTTTATTTTATTAATTGAATAAATTAAATATAAAAGATTTTGAGAAATGCTCAACGATAATTTGTATCTCAAATAATGAGTTAATTCAAATTAATTAAAATAATTATATTAAAAAAGGGTATTATTATCTTTAAAAAATGACATGTCAACAAATTCTTTAAATATATAATATTCTACAACTCGTATAATATTTTGCCAAATAAAAACCCAAGAGAAACCTCAAACCACTACCTCAGTTGAAACAACTAAGCCCATACACCACATGGGCCAATTAAAGGCCATGAATCTGCCCCATGCAAGCCATGTTGCCCTGCCTCCTTCCCAGCTCCCAGCAAAATTTTCGGAAAAAATGCGCCATGAGTGCGCGTCTTCTACATCTAATATGCGCAAGTGGCGCGCAAATCCAATTGCCACCTAGCTTGAAGGTGGGCCCCGTGTGTCAGCATGGAATTTTTTTTTTCCAACCAATCATGGGCGAGTTTTGTGCACTTGTAGGACGTATATATTTCCCACTTGATTTAAATTTACAAAAAAAACCCTCAAGCCTTTTTTAAGCCTCATTATATGTGTAAGGGCAATCACGTAGTTTAACAAATTATTACATAAAATGACCAAAAAATCCCTGCTAGTGCTTCTTGAATAAGACATTTTGGGAGGGCATTTTTGGATTGGTGCTAGGCACTGTAGAGTCTACAGTGTTTTTGCACTCCAAATTAAGTATATAAGGATAATGTTTTACCCAAATAATTCAAACATAATAACATTAACACCTAGGGTTCTATCTCTTTCTCATTCAACCTCTAGCTCTACCGAGTCCCGACCCTCACGCATTCAGCCTCATCCTCTTGCCCAAATGGTGATTGCACTCGTGCAATTGCATTATCGGCCCTCTGGCCTCGCGCCCTAACCTAGCATGGCTTTTTATTTTCAACCCAATAATTGTTTTTATGCTTTTATTATAAACTGGTTATGGGTTTCTTTGAAGTGATTCTTTCTCTTGAAGGCAAGTTTTTCAATGATTTTCAATAGGTTCACCGAGCCAATAATTGGGCTCATACCCGCCCGCTCGACCGTGCACCCGTCCGCTCACCCGTACACCTACCTGCCACCCCGTCAATCGAAAATCAGTATAGAAATATCGCCATTCGTCTGACGTCAATAATGATATGCTTTGGTGACCGTCTCCCGCCCGACTGCTTGATGTTCACCCCTAGTTTCTTGTCACGACAATATATTCTAACAAAATTAAATAAGGAAGATATTGGGTTGGTTCACAAAATTAGAGATGTCAGAATTGACTTACGTACTTCGAAGTATGACACGCTTATAAGTGACACAAGACACGATAACTAAATGAGTTTACAGATGATAAGATATTATACAAACATGATGACTGCACAAGAACAATACGAACATACTTAGAGGCATGTCATGACATGAGCATAATACAAACACGATTAAGGCACGATACGAATATGACACGGGCACGACAAAACACAATTTAAATTTATTTAAAATTAATATTTTCTATTGCATAAACGTATGTATTGTTTAATTTTAAACCAATATATTAATCTATTTTTGTTTTAATATATTCAACAAAATTTTAATTATATAATAGTATTATTTTGTCACAATTATTCGTTAACTTTATCTTTAATTTTATATTAGTCTTAAATAATTTATTTCATTTATATCATGACGAATTTTAAAATTCTAATAAACAATAATTCTTCCTATGAACATGAAATAAGTACATAATAAAGATGCATATGCGCGTAATGTATGATGGAAGCACGACTTGAGCATGGCAAAGTACAACAAAAGAACAACACAATTATAAATGGGTAATCGGCCGGACTTGTTGGTCAATTTTGTGCAAAGAGCAAACACAAGCAGAAAAATAATTAATAAATAAGTCGGCATAAAGCATGACAAACTTAAAGCTGAACAGCTAGATCAATATGACACGATTTATGTCTTTACACAAAAATAGGTTATTTTTTAGATTATATTTAAAAAAATATTTATAACTTTTTGTAACGACTCATCTCCTTCAATAGGATTATTACAGTACTTTACTAATACGCGGAAAATATTTGTAACACTTTATTGAATAGAAAACCTCGAGTAAAATTTTTTTTCTTTAGTTTCATAAGTTTTCAAACATAATTTTTAAATTATTGGATCCAGACTCAACAAAATAATAACATTTTTATTTTTGAATAAATGAGCGAGGTTCTAACTTTTTTCATAAAAATACTAAAAACGAGATCGGCTCCGATAACCCATCAACACCACCTTCCACGCTCATCGCCGCCACAAGCCTACACGTCAAGCATGAGCCTTACCCTTCAAATCTGCACATGCGAGAAACTCATAAGCTAAATGCTTAGTAAGACACTTTATCTGTCTCACAAAACTTATCTAAAGCAAAATATGATAATCAATAACAATATCACTCATAATTCAATAAATGTTGATTTTCTCTAAAACTCATTCTCAAAATAACTCAAAACTCATCTCAATTCAAATTTAATCATTTTATCTTTTGGGCCCCGTGGCAATGTACTAATGCGCGCAACCGAGTAGACGCATGGGAGTTAACCGTAACGTCAAACTCGGCAACTCACTCGTGGGGTAGCTAGCCCCGACACTCTACGTATCATCATCCAAAAAGGGACTCACTCCCGGATACACGCCACTATTATTCTCTTTAACCGTTTAGGAAGAAAAGTAAATAACTCAACTAGCTATGACATGTATGTTTTACTCAATAAGCTCATATAAATCAACAATCAATATGATATCCTCTAACTCATCAAATTATAAACATTCTCACAAACACATGATTACAAAACATTACTATCAACTCAATTCATATCTCATTCTCAATCATCACAATAATCACACTCATAGATAAAGTTATACAATTATCTCATCAATGCTCGGTTTTTCTCATTTTGAACTAACATGTGCAGGTGAGAGTGTACTTACCTCGATCCATCTGCAAAGAAAAGTCGTCGAGGTTAGGTGACCGGTGCCAAGATAATCCCGCTATGCTCGCTGCGATTTCGAAACCATAGACTCAAAATTTCAGAACTGACAACGCTGCTTAGAAAATTCATAATTTATTCTACAAGACTCCAAAAATTACAAAACTTACGGCAAATCGAAAAGGACAGAAAAACCTATCTTTTTCACTATTATATGATATATTTTGAAAATATAGAAAGTCCTAAAACAGGCCCAAAATCAGACAGATCAGAATCGTTTTTCGGAAAAACTGGCAGATTATGTGTTCAAATTTAAAAATTCATAACTCACTCTAGAAGTAAGCTTTTCATGTGATTCCAGTTGCTAGACGACCGTTAACAAGTCTATTTTAAGTACTTAAAACAGTTTTGTCAAATTCACTACCAATTATTTCTAGGAATTAAAAAAATACAAATAGGTCGCTGAAAAAAATATAACATTCAACAAATCTTAGTTTAACCTTTAAACAAAACTCAAAACTTGTATAAATCCTTTTTCAACATTATAAAATCATAAAACCATGTTTCTAATCCTCACAACAAGCAAAGCCGTCAATAAATTTGATCAAAATCTATCAAGAACACAAAATTTCCAAATTTTTTACCCAAAATCTCTAATCGAGTTTAACTCTTATCAAACTGCAAATCAAGCTCATAAATCTTAAACATATGTTTACCTAGACTCAAGAGAATGTGTTTGATGACTTAGAGTCGCCGGAGTCTTGTCGGAATCTTGCCGGAGAAGGAAAGTAGAGAGGAAATATCTTGTCTATTTTTTTTTTTTTTTTTTGAAGAAGAAGAAGAAGTGGAATAGGTTGGTGATTGTAACGTAAAATATTTAAAATTTAAAAATAGACTATAGAGGCTTGAATTCTCGGATGGAAAGGGGTTTGGGCTGAAATTGGGCTCGAAACTCATTTTTGGGCCCAAACGAGTATTTAAAAACGCTCTCGGGGTCATAACTTTTGACTCGGAACTCTATTTTTAACGTTCTTTGGCTCGTAAGCTCGTGAAAATATCTACCCAAAAAAATCATAAAAAATCATAGTTAACTATTTTATTCAAAATCTTAGTTATCGAGCATAACCGATTATCGTCGCACCGTCACCTGTCAAAATACTCAAATCAAGCAAATTATATAATTACATACTCATGAAAAATAATATAATCATGTCATATAATAAAGTAACTCAATCATAAATAAACTCATAAAATTGGTAAATTTAGATTACCAAGAAGCGGGCATTACACTTTTATTTGTTTAGTTTAAAAGTTTGTTCTCGAATGATAGCTAAAAATTCAGTAAAATTACTAATATGTTTAGGCTATATTTCTTTTCAATATAAAATGGTAACTAAGCTATTTACCAAGGGTACATTTATGGTATGGGCTCAACACTGGTATAGAAAAAAACCTTAGCGTACAAGTTAGGTGGGCTACCCGTGCTGTGTACAAGACCCACTCTAACGATGTTGATTATTGTTGTTAATTATAAATTGTATCGTATCTAACGATAATAAATTACTCCTTTTGGTTAATTAAATACCTCGTAATCCTAGGCAAACAATCACTTCGAAGCTTGCATAAAATATTTATAAAAAAAAATATTACCGTAAAAGAGAGATAAAAATCAGATGATTGAGAAAACGCTTAGGGTGTGTTTGGTAGGAGGGAGAAAAATGGAAGGGGGGGATTTGGGGGAGGGGGGGGGGGTGTGGGGGGGTGAGGTGGAATACTTATCGTCTAAGTGGAGAAAAATATAGAGGATGTAGGAAGGAGTGTAAAAATCTATCATTGTATTTGGTATGGAGATGGAAGGGGGAGGAAGTAGAAAGATTATGCTAACAAACTAACTACTTCAATGATAATATAATAAATTTATATGATATTTTTGTGGATTAATCTACTCTTTTCCAAAATCACTTTTAATTTTGGAGTGATCCAAAGTTTGTTAGAACTAAGGATTTTGAATCCTCTCACAAATCCACTCCCTCGTAAAATTCATCCTTCCAAACAACTAAACAAGTCGAAATTCATCCTAAATTCCACTCATCTCTCTTCCTCCTTCTACTTTTCCCTCCTACCAAACACATTGTTCAAGGTATCAAGCTAGAGGTTGTTAAAGAGCTAGTATATGACGTACATTGCTTCAATTTATGGTAAAATATTCCCACTATAAATATCCATAAGCGAGGTGTGAAACTAGCAATTGTGAAGAGTTAGTATCTGTCATATATTTGTTTTATTGTGGTTGACGATTGAAGGAGCAAATACCCATGTCTAGGCCCAAATTCAAAAATTAGCTTCAAATCCTCGATTTCGAATTCGAATTGGGTCATTACAACAATAACTCGCAACCACTTGCGAACAATGCCCCTGTGCAACACGCTCGTATTTGGGTTGGGTGGTATAGCTCAATTATACGCTAGCGCACGTGATATTCGAGCAAGAGACTTGTGCTGATTTCTTTTTATTTGAAGGGAGATTTTGAGGAATGCCCTATTTTGGACACATCAATAATTGATATTTCTATTGTATTGTACTTTTAATTTATACCTCACTTTTATACTTAGTGTGTGTTAGGTTAGGCGGATGGAGATGTGAGAGAATGGATGGGATAAGGGAGAGTTCAAACCCACTTGTTTGGTTGGGAGGAGGAGAGGAGGGAGGGGGGAGTGTGGAGAGAGAGCACATCCGCAGGTCTAGTAAATTGCATCCTTCCATAAGTGGAAGGATACAACTTCTCTCTCCTCTTTAATTAGCAAAAAATATATTTTACCCTTTAAAATAAATAATAACAAATAATAAAATGGATAATACAATTACTATCAATCCACTCAAACAACTTGAATGATCATTACAGTCATTTATATCTTTCACACTCTTTATCTACTCAACCAAACACACCATTAGAATGGCCTGTTTTGCAATTTTCCCTTATAAATAAGTGTATGTTTTGGCTCAATTAATCTATTTTAAAATCTAGAACAATAAAACAAGCGTTCATTAATGGACAATTAGAGTTTTAACCTTGTTTTGGCCTAGGTAGCACTGCTCTACACATAATTACACGTAGTGTTCAAATTAAGTTAATGAGGACAGACGAGTAGCCGATTATTCTCTAGAAAGAGGCACATAGTAATGGGCAAAACTAAAGAGGACATAGTTATAGTTTGCTTTAGCTTGTCTTTCTCTTTCTATTGAACTATACAAATTTGTAGGCCATGTTAATAAGAACTCTTCTTATTGTAATCGTATTACTTTCAACTACGTAGACCAGTGCTAGAGCAACAAATCAATGAGTTGTTTAGGTAAATCATTTAAATAATCTAGTACTATTCAAAATTATTTGAGCGTAATTTTGAATAGTACTACACTTGGTTTACCCAAACACATAAAAAACTAGTGAAGTATATCATATAGCAATTGAATAAGAAATACTTGTGACTACTAGCAAGGATTGAAGTTCTTTCTGCAATGTAGTAATATAGTATATTCTTTCGTTAGTTTCATTTCATTCTTACAGCTATAGTTTGGCTCTCTCTTAATAGCTTCTTTTTTTTTTTTTTTTTTTCCTATGCTTATAACGAGAACCAAGTACTAGTAAATGCTTTTGAACAACATATTTTTTCATTTATTTGATAATGAAACATATGAACAAAACTAGAACTAAAGAACATCATGGGGTCCAAGCTTGTGTCCGTTAGCTCACAACCCCTTCCCTTCACTCCAAAAAAAAAGAAAAAGAACCAAAACTCAAACATAATCAAAAGATCAGAGATTTTTTTTTTTTTTTTTGTGTGGTCCTCTGACTGACTATTTATTTACAACTGGGCTGGCTAGGCCTTTGAACCCCAGGTAGCCCAATTAGCTTCACTGCCGACACGTGGCATGGTCTGGATCCTTGATTGGGCATCAACCTTGAAGTTGGCCCCACACATCATCCCTTCACTATCAATCCTAGGCATTGGCTTCACCTTCTTTGTTGGATGCTCAAAGCTCATCAACCCATGTTCACTGTGAAACATACACCCTGCAATGCAATCACATTCACCACCCACCATTATTATCTCTAAATTACCCTTCCACCAAATAATATAATGCTCCAAAAAGAAAATAAACATATTTAATTTTGTAATGCTTCGTATCGATTTGTACTTCATGTAAAGGTTATATAAAGGAAATATAACAATACAATGATTGTTGTAATAGGTTTAAATAACTATTAAAACAACTCAGAAACATGCATTACAGAAAGGCTATTTGTATATACATATATAGTGAGGATTAAAATTTTAAAAATACTCCAATATTTACTTACCATTAGGGAATGGAGCAAATGATTTGGCACAGCTGGATTTGATGAGCTCCAATTCCTCAGAAATCACCACTGACCCATCTGCTGCAATGCCCCAATACATGCTCACTCCATCATCACCACTCTGCTCAAAACAGAACCCAAACAAATTAAATTAAATCAAACCAAACAATACAAATTAATAAAACATTTGTAGCACAGTCTTGTTTAGGAAATGTCATGAATTATTTTAATAAACCAATTAATTAAACTCACCAGTGAAGCAAATACAGACTTAGCCTTGCTATCATAGACCACAAATCCAAATCTTCCTTCAAGTTCTTTTAGGACCTGATGAGCTGGATATGGAGACCTGTCTCGGAGGGTCCTATAGGCCTCAATCACAAGCATTGCCTCATTTGTGCCCTTTGTTAGCCCATATTGCCTTATCATGCCACTTATGTTGTTTAAACTTCCCAAGAAAATGCAATATATTTCGTCCATGCCACAAAACAACCTGCCAATATTAATCCATCCATTATCATATTAAAATTTCATTCTTAAAAAAAAAAAAAAAAAAAAAAAAGCCTAATGGTTGATAAAAACAAATTATACCTTTGATAAGTGGAATTAGAGTTTGGTGGTGGGACATAAGCAAGAGAGGCTGTGTTTCCGAAGCCGATTGAGAAGGCTTTGTTTGGATGAGACGCCATGAAATCGTTGAGAATGTCATTAGCAAGTTTGGGCTTCTTGGCAGAGCTCAAGGCCGGGCTGTTCAGCTCCTGAGGTGGCTGAACCAATTCCTTGTTGAATATTGCCAACATCTTCGACTTAATTTCCCCAAAAAAATAAATAAGAGAGAAAAAAAAATAAACTTTCCCAATGGATCAAAAGACCAAAGTGGAAATTTAGAAACAATAGCTTGAACAAGAAAATAGAAGATAAGATAATGAGACTTGAAAAAGGAAAATGCAATGCATGAATGAGTAATTGGTTGGGGTATTTATATACTTTGGAGGGTAGAGAAAATGAGGGAATGTTAACGTGGCAATATTATCCAAATCCGTTGATTAAGGATAGAAAACGCGGAGCCCAAATAAAGGAGATTTTTAAAAGTAATATTTTTTTAATTTATGCCATGTTACAACTAAATAGTATATCTAATAACACAATCACAGATTCTTCACTTAAAAATAGAATATTTATATATATTATGAAAAAAGGTCTTGCCTTGTTATCTTATGGGTCTAACTTGATTATCAATAGATAACATTTTTTTTTTTTTTGCTAAGAATTATCAATAGATAACTTGTTTGTGTGAAAAAGCGAATCAAGAAGTTGAAGCACAGTTTCTGTGGACCCCATGTTTGGTGACGTGGCAAAATGGTTGGATGGAGTTTTTTCTTGGTATTTGACTTTTGGTGTTTATTGGTGGTAATGGGAAATAATTTGCCATTTTTTGAAAATGTTTTTATTTTTTTATTTTTTTATGGGAAAGAGAGAGATGGAGAATAAAGTTAGTGGGTGGAAGGTGGTGCGTAGGGTGTGAATGACGGTGATCTGAGTCAGCACATTCATTTCGTCAGATTTGTCTCTGTCTTTTTTGACTTTTATATTTTTTTTTCTCTCTCTTATGATGGAATTAAACACGTAATTATTTTGCTACTGTTTGGACTTGGCGCTTGGCATGGATAAGGGTAATTACAACATTACACGTGGAAAAATATCAGCAGAATGGAAGAAGTTTAAAATATATATATATTATTATAAAAAATATAAATAATAAATTATTTGATATTTGGTGAAAATACCGCATACTCGCTGGATCAAATTTCATGGTAGGACTTAGGAGTGGAAAAAAAAAACCTAATTATTTCATGTGGTAAATTTTATCAGATATACGTCTTGTTTTTTTTTAATATATTTCTTGAGTTGACACTAAAACACATGACAAGTGTATTATTTATTGAGAAATTTTGAAAAATGTCATTTTGAATAATAAATTTGAAATATGTTACTTTAAAATGAGGTTTGTACTTTGCAGTCTATGTCATTTTTAATATTGAATTTGACACTTTTTTTTTTCAACAATGAGGTAGATAAGTGTGGAAAATAGGGGGCGATATAATAATTTATAGATAAAAAAAGTGATATGATATGCAATAATAGTATGAGTTGTGGACTTGAATATCAAATGTGACATGAGATCAAATTTTTTCTAATTTTTTTTATTTATTTTTATAATTATTTATGGTTTTATTACTTTTGCTTTATTGCCGATCAAATATAACGGCTATATTGAATAAATACTCTTATTTAAGATACAAAATATTTAATAGATAAAATTTTAAAAAAGGCTTTTCCCCCTTTTTTTGGGGAAACTATTTTGCTCATTTTTTACCATTTTTGGATGGTTTGAAAATGGTTTGGAAAATTATTAGAATGGTTTGACTTTGAGAATTTCAATATAGTATAAATGGTTAAGATTTAAAAATATTGTATAAGGATTTGAAAAATTAAAAAAAAAATAATAGAATGTAATGGTTTAGAGGATTAGAAAAGTTGAAAAATATGAAAAAATTGAATGGTTAGAATGGTTGGGCCAAACATATTAATCTATTTTTCTAGAAAATTGTCAAAGTTTTAAAAAATTAAGAAAATATCCATTAGCCAATACAAAATTAAGGGTATACAAGTAAACTTAATGCACTATATAGTTAAAAAAAATGGTCTATCTGGTATTTATCCATTTTCTAATCCATATTTTAAGGAAATAGCCAACGTTTTCAAAAATTAAGTAACTAGCCATTAGCCTCTTAAAAAACTAAAGGCATAAAAGTAATATCACACCATCAGGTAGTTGAGAAAATGACTATTTGTTTAATTAATGGAGACATTGACTACTTTCTTAAAACATCATCTAAAAAATGATTATTTACTCAGTAATCTCTTAAAAATATTACTATTTTCTTAATTAATTGAAACATTTACTATTTCTTTACAACGTTATCAAAAAATGACTATGTACTTAATATATATTTTTTAAATAAAATAAGGAAAAATAGGCCAAGACTCAGCATGAGATCCAACTCATAGACGTACTTCTGAATTACAGCCCTCGAGCCTCGAGGGAAGAAATACATACTATAGAACGTCCTTTTTTTTTTTTTTTTTTTGCTGAAAATATAACTTCCTTGTTAATTAGCAAAAAAAAAAAAAAAAACAAATACTGCTACGCTAGATAATTCTAATCTCCATCCTTAAAAATGTCTTTACTATTAGTCTCTTTTTAACAATTTCACTTAACTACATATGTAAATCCTTTGTTGTGAGTCAAACCATAAACTTTTTATTTTCATTTAGGAGAACGAATAACTTAGGAAGTAGTTTGAACTATTAAGTACCCTAAACTCTAACTATACCATATTTTTTCATATAGAAGGAAATGTACATATTAAAATTAGAACTTGGACATCAACCTCTCTAGTGAGAGGCTTTTGCTATTCGAGCTAACGCTCGAGGATCAATATCATTTTATAAAATGTAGACAAAAAATAAATCAGTAAAAATGTGCACTTGAAAACTGACTTAAATTTTTTTCATCACAAAAATTCATTTATTCTCATAGTTAAAAAGGATGAGTGATATAAATAAGGTCAATTTGGCATTTGTCCTTTTTTTGGTCCATGTTTTAAGAAAATGACCAAAATTTCTAAAAATTAAGTTATTTGCCTCTTATACATAAGAGAACTAAGAGCATAGAGGTAAATGTACATCATCATCTGGTTGGTATTTGTACCTTTCTTGGTCTATGTTTTAAGGAAATGACCAAAATTTTTTAAAATTAAGTTGTTAGCCTCTAATACATAAGAGAACTAAAGACATATGGGTAAATGCACATCATCATGTAGTTAAGGAAATGACTAGTTTCTTCATTAGTTAAAACGTTGGTCATTTTCTTAAAACGCCATTTAAAAAATGACTATTTATTCAATTATTTCTATAAATAATCAAAAGTTTCACTAGATCTTAAATAAATATCAACTTTTGGTTGTTTGATAATTAACCACTTTTTTAGTAAATAATGTAATAATTATCAAATTACTTTGTAATGATTTTTGAGTCTATTTTTAAAACATAGTGACTGTTTAAGATAAAATGGATGATTTTAAAATTTAGCCTACACTCAGAATTTTTTCGAGATTTACCCTTTTTTTTTTTACAAACATCATTTGTTTAAATTTCAAATATTAGCTCCTAATTCATTTTAATTTTAAACGGATAAGATAACTTCTTTTCAAATGAATTTGGTTAGTTGCAGTGAACTTTTTACTAGAGTTATTTTTTAGAGTTTTTAGAAGGGGGATTTGAATGAATGCCTCTTTTTTGACACATTAATTATCTATACTCTATTTGTGTTGTACTTTTAAGGAAATTTTAAGGCAGTAGACATTTTTTAGAGGGTGATTTTAAAAGGTGTTTCAAAATTTTAAGGAAATAGTCATTCATAAAATTAAGAGATTATTAAGTAAATTGTTATTTTTAAATGATATTTTAAAAAATAGCCAATGTTTTCATTATTTAAGGAAGTACCCATTTTCTCAACTACATGATGGTGCGTTGTACATTTATGCTCTTAGTTTTTTAAGGAGCTAATAGCTTGCTTCCTAATTTTTGAAAAAGTTAGCTATTTCTTAAAACATAGATTAAAAAATAGATAAATACCATATAAACTCTAAAATATGTGTAATTTTTTGTGGTAAGAAATTTCTTACCTTAGTAATAAATATTTTATGGCTATGTTGAAAATTTTTTTGAAACTGTTACTATTTTTTAAAGACACACTATAAAATGACTATTTACCTAACTGATACTACGTTTAATTGTACTCCTATTTTTACACTATAAACATATAATAAAACTTAAAAAAAAAAACGCACTATTTGGAGCACAAATTATTAAGCAATACTAATATATATATATATATATATATATATACATATATTAGTCGTATCTATCATAAGTGAAGCTGAGAAGCAATTTTTGAAAAAGAGAATTGCAAAAAAATATCATTTTCAGTGCCACTTAAGAAAAAATTCTAAAATAATTCATGTGTTTTACCAAAATTTTAATTTAATTTTTTGTTTTTTATAATCCTAAAATGATCCTTCCGTTATTCTAGTTGGTCCATTCTCATCCTTTTGCGTTGAACTGTTCTTAAGTTTTTTATAAATGACAAAATTACCCTTTATAATAATTGTCCTTTTTATGTCGTATTTGAATTTTTTATATTTTCTTTCACCATATGCCACGAAATTCCTCTAACACTAGCAACATAATTAACAAACTCAAAGACAAGAACTCCCCTCAAGAACGATTTGAGCCAAAAAAAAAAAAATCTCTTCACTGGTCTTGATATTCGAGTTGGCCTGAGGAAAAAATGAGTTTGAACAAAGTTTTAATTAAAAAAAAAAACCCAAAAGGTTGAATGAAGTCACAAAATTTATCAAGAAACAAAATCCAGCTTCAACACAAAGCCATGTCAAAATGACAAGCAAAACCAGATCTTCCATTGACCTGTGGATGAGGAAAGGAGATTTTGCCGCCGTCGACCAGCTCGGATCTAGCCTTTAGTCACGCTGGTGCAATGAAACAGTGGTGCACGGAGCGAGGTGGGGAGCGCCAGCAGGTGGTCCACGCCGGACAACGGCGGTAAGGGGTTTGGGTCCGAGCAGGGGTTAGAGGGTTTGGTCGCGCGATCTTTCCTCTCTCTCTCTCTCTCTCTACTGTTCTTTGTCATGGAATGCCAAAGGGCCCCGGCCCACCCCGTTCGCCACCCTTTCGCGAACTGCGGCGACCCGCCGTGCTGCCCCTCCGCGAATCATGGCGACCTGCACCGCTCCGGATGAGCAAGGATCCTTCGCTCCTCCGCGACCCTCCGCAGCTCTATGACACGCGATGACCGGCGTCCCAACGGCGGGGATAAAATAACGAGAGAGAGAATAATAAGAGTTAGGTTTTGTTTTTAATAAAAATGACAAAAATATATAATTAAAAAGTTAATTTTATTTCAGGGTAATGTTGCCTTTTTACATACAAATATTGACCAAAATAGAATTCAAATATAATTTTAGACCGATTTAAAAAATTGAAAGATTATTTTTGGAATTATAAAAAATACAAGGATAAAATTGAATTTTGTGTAAAACACCAACTATTTTAAAATTTTCCCGCCACTTAATAATCTATTATACCCAAATGAAGTGCTCTTTTTATTTTTACTCTGTTGTAATATAAAATTTGAGACATAAATTAAAAATACAACACACATAAAACATAAATTATCGCGCTAAAAAGTCTAGCAAGATTTCCTCTTTTGCGTAGATGGTCAATTTAGCTTAACAAAAGTAAACTTCTCCTAGTCATCTGTTGCAACATTAATTTCATTAATAACATATTTGTCTGTCTTAATAATAAGAAAAAAAATAAGGAACAAATCATCAAGACAAGAGTAAATGGATAATTAAGAGACATTATTGAACATAACATAACACACCAGCCTCTCCTCAAAAGATCTACACCATTTTAAAAGTGATTTCTTTCTTGTTACATAAACTATTTCCACTGAGGTAAAAATTCTTGAGGAAAAATCACAAAACAGAAAAGCATTTCTAGGATTCTTATGCACTAAAATCCTTGCTATAATATCTGTCTTCCGGATAAAAAACAGCATTCACTATGTTATCTCCAAACTTTCTCCCATTGAGTACATTCCTTGCATTGGAACAGCCTATGACATCAGAGTATTCTAAGAACACCTGCAAGTGAAACCATAAGCCGGTCAGAGACAACCGAACAAGTGAAACTACAGACTTGAATCGCAGATCATAAAATTGTTGGTTTCAGCAAACAAAATGAGCACCACAACCAAGTAAAGGAAAATATATATAAATTCTCGCCAAAGTTTTTTGTTAGCAACTCAAAAATGATTCTTGTGTCAGAGAGAAGTCAAAAGGTTTTACACGCTCTATTTAATATGCTGCGCAAGAAACTAATTTTATTTTGATGGACAAAGATACTAATTCCATTGAGACAGAGACATAAATGTTAAAGAGAAGGGCAGGAATACCCAAAAATATACTAACTAAATGAAATACCTTTCCAACACCAGGGGTAGTCTCTCCGTCCTCATTTGGACGAGGAATAACGACATTCACCATAGTCCCTAACCAATGCAATCGAGTAAGAAACCGTTCACATATCCCAAAATAATGTGCGGGAATTTCTGAAAAGCCCTCTGGCCAAAGTCTTTTACGAAAAAAAGAGTATAGCCAGAAAAGCAGGGTACAGGCAGGGAGGGATGTTCAAAGAATTTGCTTACCCACACCACATAAACCACCCAAACCAAACCAATTTGCAAGAAAATATATACACTATATATTAGGAAAAGCATAAACAAGGAACATTCTCTTTTTTCCTTGGGTCTATGTTTGCGTGTGTGTGTTGCAGTGTGATATGCAAACAGTAATATATGTACCGAATTTTCCACATTCATCCCTCATGTCTTCTAGTATTTCTTCGTACATTTCATCATTTGCCAGTTCATCAGCACTAATTGCCTTCACAGAAATAAGCACCCAAAACCGTAAGTTAGATTAGTATAGCAAACTATGCTTTCAAGGGAAATTAACTGTTGAAATAAGATTTGGAGACTGAAAAATCAACGATCTAACATACATGAAAAAATGAAATATTACACCCGTAAACATAGAAATTTAAGTGTACTGGCAAAGGACACAGGCTTGAAATCTGAATAGTGAATACCTCTGTCAAACATAAAATTTTAGTTGGACGTTCTATGTTTGCTAAATCAGGAAGTCTAACACCACCAACTTGCAGGGCCATCTTCTGTGACTCAAAGAAACTTGGTAAGTGTGAACTGTGGGTGAGAAGACCAGAGCATACACAAAAGAGGCGAAGATAGGTGAAACCTGAATTGCTATATGTTGTTGTGCCTGTGCCAAAATATTATCCTGCTCTGATTTGGATTGCCCAGTGCTGCAAAAGTACATTGTAGCAGAGAGTAAAGCAAAGTACATGGAACCCATAATGACATAAAACAAACATGGACTATAAGTCTACAATAGCTAATTTCAACAAGTTAAATGAACTCCCAAACAATAAAAAGAACAAGAGACTAGTTGCCAACTTGTGAAGACCATATCGGTGAAATTTCCACAGCATAGTCTTCGTTAAGAAATTAAAAACAAACAAACAATGGACAAAAGAAATTGAAAGTGAAATTTTGCAAAAAATTTTCTTTCAGCCATCTGATGTGTGACTATCTGACAAGAAGACAAACCTCACAGTAGCACGTCGAACAGTGAGAGTCTTGTCCCCCATTTTCAATCCATTAAGAGCACCACAAGCGACGTCTGTCACAGCTGGATCCTGATACATTAATTGGATGGAATTAATCGAAGCAAAAAAACTTCCCAGAATGAAGGAAAGCACATTCTAGAGTTACACAGCCAAGAGGAGAAAATGGCCTCATGAATCATGATCAACCACATAAACACTTAGTCAAACAGTCACACTACATTTAAGGCAAAAGCATTTGAAAACAAGACCTAGAGTTTCAAAACTGTGACTCACCTGATAAACACAGAAGCCATACCCTTTAGAATTTCCGGTGTCTTTATCCTTGACAAGGTCGAAGCCTCGGAGGGTTCTGCATAGGTAAAGGCTACTGTTATAACAAGTACTTGTAATTGGTTATACACAAGGGTTATTAGACTTACAAGGATGGCTCCTTTATGTTTCCATGAAACAAAAATGAGATTCAAAATCATTGCTTTTAATATATATATATTTTTCTATCTCAAGAACAAGGATATAGAAGTAGACAAAAGATTACTGATAACTAAAGTCATTACCCAAAGGACTCGAGCAATTCTCTTATCTGCGATTCCGTAAAGTAATACGGAATCCCACCCACAAATATACGTTCAGGTCCCTCTGTTCCAGTGATCCCACTGTCAATCATATAGTCAGAGTTAGCAAACAACAAGACTTTTTGAACTCTAGTGCTTATACAAATTGATATCAATAATAATAACAAATAAAATAACGTCTGTTTACCCTCCTCCTAGTGTGAGACCAACAGCAGCTAAGTTCAGGTGAGGACTTGGTTGGCTAGGACCAAGTGTTGCTGCTAATGCTGGATTGTAGTCTGTTGGCCTTCGTACCCTTACTGCAACCCCCTATCAATGTCAAACGTATAAAGATTCCAATAGTATATACGTCTTCGCACCAGAAGCTTTTTGCTCAAGTAAATCAAAATGAGAAATGATGGCACAGAAGTTCCCAAACACACAAAAGACAAATGCAAACATGTTGAATCTGAGTACTAAATGGTTCAGAGACATTATTGTATCCGTAGGACAAATATTCATAAACCTACTTAAGCATTCTGCAGGAAAGGATGATAGATAATTCCAACTAAATGCTTTTTATTTCATTGCATTTTGCAATAGTAATCCTTATCTCATGATATCTCAAATAAATAAACAAAAGCAATAAAAATAACAGTAATAATATCAGCGAAGAGTCAATTCACATGCCTCAAATACAATCCCATCTAATGCCATTGCATTACTTGCTTCTTCAACAGTTCTCATCTCCACAAATGCAAATTTCTTCTCATGATTGATGTAGACATTGACAACTGCATCACCTGCAAATTCCAGAATATACCACAGAGTACAACATTATGGACTTCAAGACTGAATATGGCAAATCTCCAACACAAGACTGTGAATCTGTGATACCTGAACCCGGAGAATTTCCTCCAATTGCAGCCATGACACCACTAAAGAAAGTGGCAATTGTCTGTTTCAGATATAGACAATCCATTAAAATGTTTTAAAAAAAGTAAGACATAATGCTGCTTAGAGTTATAGAAGCAAAGATCCAATATAGTCTATTTTTTGCATATGATACACGCCCGGTTCATTGTAGAGAAGCAGAGAAGAAGCAATTTATTGACTAGTAACACTACCCAACACACGATGGAGATGCATCAACAGCAGATATTGGCGATAAAACACAGATGGAAAATATCATTAACAATGTGACGTAATGAAGAAAAAGTGCAGAAATAAAAATTTAATTCCTACAAAAAGAAAGAATTCAGTTCTTTATTAGAAGGAAGCAAAAACCTGTTCATTCGCCAGAGGAGGAAGTCCACCAACATATACTCGCCGTGCATGCCTTGTGGCCTGAATGAGTGACAGAGAAATTCTACCATAAATTTGTATGTGTAAATAATAGGCAATACTTGATACATATGTATATATGTAAAATATGTGGTATTCACGATTCTACCTGTTGAGTCATGGCTTGGGCTGGCATCAGGGGAAGAGAAAGCTGTAACATAGAATAAAAGGTTTATGCATCACCCTACAAGAATGAATTAAAAAAAAAAATGGCATAATGCTCAGATGCCAATCGGAGATACAGACTTGTGTTGTCCCAAAAGGTAATATGTTTTGCATCGCTCCAGGTGTTGCTTGAGGAACACCAAGCAGCTGCCCTGAGTTATCACCAAAAGAAATAGTAAAAAGTGAGAATGACCATATACATCACTTAAAACCAAACCAAGTAACAAATACTATTAAGAAGCAATGCATCTAAAGCCTAAACTTATTGATTCATTTTAATTGATAAACCGAAAATAGTAACCTACTTCATACCTATAGATATCATCATATAATAAAGCAAGAAATGAGTTCCATCATTGTAGAACTGCAGATGCTAGGAAATATTAGTAAGTCTACCAAATGGAAACTGTAGTCGGTTGAAGGCGAACAAGGTCCAGCAAATGATGCATTCTCCGATGACTCATAAAGGCTACGTGGTCACGCCAACCCAACAATTGCCTTCTTACCCAAACCATCAACACAAACACAAACAAACAACCACACAAAACAACCAAACAACATAACAAGGGCTCTCAGTTTCCATGGTAATCCATTAGAAAAGTATTTTTCAAGAAGAAACACTAAAAGGGACAAGACACTTCGCGACTGTTTCGATAGAAAATACAACCAATCCTTTGGCAAGAGTAATCCCAAGAGATTAAGGGGTTTGACTGGAAATAATATTACTAGCAACTAGCTAGGTCCGTACCTGTAACATCAGCACCAGACAGCATGGTAGCAACAGGTGGTGCCATGTCAAATCCACTTGTCCGCTTACTGAAGAATAAGTGGATTTCAATTTATCAGATAGAAAAAGGACATTAAGAACTTGGTTATGATAAGTAAGAAGAAGCTTGAAGAAGCCCTGCCCTTTAACATTTTGACCTATCACTAAATGTATAAAACTATCCTTCTGTTTTCAGAAAAGGAAGCTTACAATAGAATAACGTTTGTCTATGGCTTATTTGGTTTACTCGGATATCGAAAAATTAGAGTCATGGTAGAAAAAATGCATATTATATCAAGGAGGAAGGTGGTGCAAGTAAGATATCATAATAAACGATCAAAGTGAACAATTTAATAATAATTTGAATGTTTTATCACCTTTTAGCACGGGAGCGTGAAGGGGGTGATCTAGAACGGTTCCTAGATATTTCCCTTGAGCGAGAACGGTTTCCGTGCCTATCCCTTCTCTCTCTATCATCATCATAATCAGGTTTCCTATAATAAAAATAATAATAATTATAGAAAAAAAAAAAACACAATACAACAAATTCAATATTCACGGAAGTTTACATGATTATAGAGGGAGAATTTCCTCGCATCCAGATTCCAACAAGAAAATTATTTAAAAGCGTTGTTACGAAAATCCGAAACCTCTTTGCAAAATCAATATCCTTTAGCTATGGTAAAATCAGGACAATGCACAATCAGGTCACACAAATTAGAAGGTAATACCGTAGTATGTTAACGATACGTATATACAAAAAGAAAATCTGAAACCTGAAATGCGACAAACCTGTCATAATCTCGTCGTCGTCGACGGTCATAAGCATCACTGTTCCCTCTTCCTCTGTCACCTCTTGAACTCCTATCCTTGCCAAAGTCCCTCATCCCTGACCTCTCGTGATTCGATCCATGAGAATTACGCTGAAACAATCACAAAAATTCCTCGACCATGTAAAAATGGGTCCACTGAGCCAAAAAAAAATACTCGGTAGAACCGATTTGTGCCAAGCAATGAATCGTATCTCGCATATTCATTGCGTACAAACCAAACATTAACAGAAGAGACCAAAATATAAGCCAAAAAAATTAGGAAAGAAACCAGAAACACCACGAAGATTATTACAATAACAACGATTGTCAAAACCTAGAAAATCAATGTGTGTGATTCGAAAGCAGATTAGCCCAAATCGATTGAAAATCGCTTACTTTGCTCCGAGTAGAAACGTATTCGTCACCACTGCCATCGAAATCCGACATTGAAGCTGAAATCGAAACCCTAGAGAAGGAAATTTGGGGTCGAAGGTTCGAAGCTTGGGAAGTCGAAGAAGTCAGAGAGTGTGAGAAGTGAAATCTCTGGACTCTGGTGTGGAATCGTTCGACGTTGTCGTAGGCTCTATGTGGATTAGTTTGGACGTGTGTTGAACAAGTGGGCCCAAAATTTGTGGCCCACTTTGAAGTGGATGGGCTAACCATTTTTAAGCCCAAAAGAAAATGTTTTAGCTCGAATCATGGAAAAGTTTTGAAATGGGGAATTTCGAGGAATGCCACGTTGTTGGCACAATGATAATTTATACCCTATGTGTACTGTATTTTTAATTTATACCCTAAAACTTATACTATAAATATAGATGGAAAACAAAAAGAGCACACCACCTAGGGTATAGATTATTAAGTGGAATCAAGAATGATTTTATTTTGAAATTCTCCCAAAAGTTTTCTCCTAATATAATCGAAACCCAAAATGAAAAATTTTGGTAGGTAGTCCATTTTTTAGATCATATTTAAAAAATATTAACAACCTTTTAGAATTATGTGAATAGTCCGTTCTTGGTAAGTATATAAAATACTATGATAAGCAGATGAAATATCATCCATTTTTAGCTTGAATTTTGTCTACTTACCATGATAAATAATCAATATACCCCAATTTTTTTGGTAAACAGATATATTACTATGGTAAATAGATAAAATTCAAACTAAAAATAGCTAGTATTTCATCTACTTACCATAGTATTTTGTCTACTTAACAAGAACGAGTCATTTACCTAATTTCAAAAAGTTGTAGACATTTTTTTTTAAATAAGTTCTAAAATTAGGCCATTTAGCTACAAATCCTCAAATTTATTATAATTAAATTTGTTTGGATCACTCATTTCACCCATTCCATTATTTCATTTTTTTCAACTTTTCTAATCCTCCAAACCATTCCATTTTTTTTCAACCATTTTTTTCAAATTTCCAATTCCCTATGCAATATCTTTAAATCTCAATCATTTATACCACCTCGAAATTCGCAAAGTCAAACCATTCAACATCATTTTTTTTCAAACCATTCCAAATCATTTTTTCCATCTCAATAAATGGGATGGAATGGGCAAAATGCCCACCCCAAACAAGGGCTACAAACTATTTCCAAATCATTTTTTTCATCCCAAAAACTAAAATGGAATTGTCAAAATAATTACCCCAAACAAGGGTGTATATATATATATATATATTTCAACTCTCAATTTTCAAAAACTATAAATTCTCCCCTTTTTTTAACGTAAAAAATAAAACTATAATATTACTAACAACAGCAATAACAGCAAAAACAACAACAAGAAAAATACTACCAAAACGGAAAAAAAAAAAAACAAAAGTAAATGCTCTAATAACTAATATGGTTATATTTAGAACAAGTGAACGCCATCGACTCGTTATTAGATATGAATTATAAATATAATTGCCGGAAGTTTATTCTCAACCGGCGGCTATATGTGTAATTGCAATTGGTGTCACGATCGTCAAAACTAACCCACAATTGACCTAATTATTTTATAGTCTCAAAATTGTTTCTCAGCCTAATTAGCTCTAACAAAATTGGGATTTCATTCATGTTCGCGTATGTGTCTGCTTTCAATGACATGTTTTGAAGCTATGTGTATCAATATCAAGTGTGCTCAACATTAATTTGCAAATAGGCCCAAAAAAAAAAAAAAAAAAACAGGTGTGAACACAAATACAATTCACAAACGTCTTTGTTAATTTCACCTAAAAACAAAGACATGGCAGGCAAGTTGGCATAAATAGATTGAGAATATTATAGTGAATATGAATGAAGATGCTAATAAACTTTTCTTTCTTTTGTAAACTTTATATATATATATATATATATATATATATATATATATATTGGCGCCACTCGGATTGAATTGACTTTGACGTGAATTGATCAAGGGATGACAAATTACGATGACCCACGTGTTTTTCAATCTTTTCATTTGCAATCTATCACAGGTTTTGTTTGTTTTATTCTTTTAAATTTTATTTTACTCATTAAAAATAAATAACATGCTATTTTATAAGAAAAATTTGGCTAAATGACCATTTAAAAAAACACATTTTTGATTTTTTAGCCAAAGAATCAAGATCCTAACAAATCCATTCTATGACAAATTTGTAACTAATTTTAATACATTTTTATTATGATATGTAACAAATTTATTAAAAATATCGTAATAAAATTTGTTATAATCTGGACAAATTTGTTACAATAAATAATAACAATTCACATTGTAACGTATTTTGTTATCATTCGTAACAAATTTTGTTCCCCTTTTTTCGACATCGAAAGAGAAAAAAATAAAACAAAACAAAAGTGAACAAGTGAGTAAACCACCACTGCCGCAATGCCAAGCCAACACACTCCCATCTCTCCTCTTCTTGTTCCACTAAAGATCTTGCATTTTCCAAGCTGACTTAAACGAAAACCCTTTCTTTGTCAGCCAAAAACAAAAATGTACAGAAACAATTTTCTCAGGTACCAAACAAAGCTCAAAAACTTACTAAAATCTTCTATTTTGAGAATCTTGAACATACTACGGAAGTATTGGAGGAGCAAGAGAGCATCACGAAGAGGGAACACATCGTGTCGTGACTTTTAGGAGGTTTTTTGGTATATCACATCCTTGTATTGCGGTCGATAGCTAATAACTTAATTATTTGATTCGTGGGTCATTATTTAAAAACTTGAGACTACATATGACTATATTTCTAATAAGCTTATTTTATAAAGAAGCATATGCATGCATCATGTCATCTTTACTGCGATCTTTAAGAAGCCATCAGTTTTTATTCCCAGTTATTATATGTGACAAACGGTCACGTTTCATGTCCAATTAAAAGAAAAATCATTAGTAAAAAACAAAGCAAGGTGGTATAGAATATTGACAGATTTTCAAGTAGGCCAGTGATTAACATTAAAAAAAAAAATAGTGGTTAAGTTAACAGTAGTGTGCAATGTGCATGCTTTGTTCTAGAGTTCTCTAGGGACAATAAGTCATTAAATATATTATTTGAAAAGTTATTTTCCAACAATTATTTTGGAACTACAAATTATAGAAAATTCAATTAATAAATAAATTAAAATCTACCAAATACCAGTCTTTATGTCGAATTTTTTCTACCATATTTTAAAATAAAGGTAACCAGGAGTATAAACCTACGTGCACAAGTACACATGATAATTGAGGTTAGAGTTGGGATTAGGGTGGGGGCATTGCTTAAACTGGCCCCACCTAGATCCGTCCTTACCCAGTTACCCCCAAAATCCTTAAATCCACCCCATGTACAACCCTAGGGAAACCTCAAATAATTTTTTAAAATACGAGGAAATGCCCCACTAGTTCCACTTGCACTTAGCTCCACACTTAATGTGACTTAGGCAAGCTAAAACATGTTTATTTTGGGCCAATGATGCTAATACATATATTAAATTATTAACTACAATATGCGGGAGCTCACAGCAAAAGGGCAAAAAAAAAAAAAAAAGTACATATGAGCTTGCGTTGGTTTGAGATGGACGTATAGTGATTTCTTGTTCAATTGACAATGAAAGGAAATATAGAATACATGGACCATGGTTAACAAAGGTTGATTTTTTTATTTATGCCACGCAATTAACAAAGGTTGATTTGGTCGATAGGTTGTAGAGTTTTTTAGGCATTTAACTAAACTTTTGGATAATTTTTTAGGATTTAGCCATAGTTTTATAAAATTAAGGATTTAGCAATAACATGTAATATTTTTGTAACATGTAACATATATACGTGTAAAAAAATGTAAAATTAAATGTAATGTTATATTTAATGTTATATTTTTTACACGTATATATTTTACATGTTACAAAAAATATTATATATTATGGCTAAATTCTTAATTTCGTAAAATTATAACTAAATTTTTTAAACTTTATCTTTAAAATGGTTAATTACTTAATTGGCCCTTGATTGTATTGGATATCCATCCGTATAATGACTAGTTCACTTACCATGGGCCTTTTAGGGGGGAAAAAAATTCAGTTACCAAAGTGGAGATAGCAACATGTTTGGTTTTTAATCAAATAGAAAAAAAAAAAAAACCCATAAAAATTATAGCTAGTTTGCATAGCAATCACGTGTTCGGAATCCTTTTCCAGTCTTTTTATTTTATTTTATTTTTTTGTGGTTGAAAATTGCAAATACCATACTTGAGATTTTCGTAAAATCTTAGGAATTAAGGTTCTGGAAATAAATTATTTAAGATAAATAAAGGACTAGTGTAGTAATTTCTAGAGGATTGTTTTAATATTATATAACAAATTTTGTATTTTGTAAAATTTTCTCTTGACTTGATATTTTTTTTATAATATCTTGTCCAAATATATATATATTTTTTAACGAAAAAGGAATCGGTAATCTTATTGCATCAACCAAATCAACAAGAAACAATACTAGCTTTTATCAGCCGCAAGAAATTCAAAACCAAAAAAAGGAAAATCTTCTGAGGAAAAACAAAAAATAGAATTGACCGAAAGACCATGCTTTGCCAACGCGTGAGCAACCATATTACTCGGAGATGAGTACTTGTTTGGGGGAGTCATTAAAACCATTCCATCCCACTTTTGGGATGGAAAAAATGGGTTTGAAAATGGTTTAGAATGGTTTGAAAATGGTTTGTAAAAATGATGTAAGAATAGTTTGACTTTGCTGATTTTGAGGTAGTGTGAATGGTTGAGATTTAAAGATATTGTATAGGGATTTGAAAAGTTGAAAAAAATGGTTGAAAAAAAATGGAATGGAATGAAATAGTTTGAAGGATTTGAAAAGTTGAAAAAAATGAAAAATGAGAATGGAATGGGATGGGAGAAATGGGTTATACAAACATATGGTAAATTGACAAAAGCTTCCATTGAAGCGGTGCATTAGATTCTCAATGTTTATTACTATAGCCCTGTCGGAATAACTCTCCAAGACTAACAACAGCTTTGATTAATGCTTAGGCACGGATTTCAGTGACTGTGAACCATTAGGCCACTATCTTCAGCAAAAGTAGACCTCCTCGGAGAGCAGCCAACTCTGATGTTAGGGGACCAAAAGCACCTGGATCTGTTGAGAAAAAGTGCCAAAATTGGGTGAAGTAGACAAATATCCAGAATTTATATAACAATAAAAATAAATATCCAAACTTTTGAAGTAATTCAGTTTCTAGTCAGATTGTGAATTATTTGCACGTGTTTTTGGTAACAAAGTGAATTACCACCACTTATCACTGTGTAAGTAATTGCATCATTTGGATAATTGGTTACATTTTTTGAAAGATTGGGTAATAACTTATTTTAAGTTTTAAAAATTGGGTATTCACTATAATTTCTCCCAAAGATTTCACCGTCCTTGTCCTGAACACCTCTTACTCCAATGTGCGACATGTGAGGCATCATGGAAGCATCTACATTGAGCTTAAGATGACCTAACAAAGGAGGCCTCCACTTCAAATTTTGTATTTGGCTATTTGGTGGTCAATATTAAAAAAAAAGTCAACGTTTTCGAAATTAAGTTATTAGCAATTAATACACAAGTGAACTAAGGACATAAAGGTAAAAGTACATCATTAAAGAGTTTAAAAAATAATTAAATTCTTAATTAATCGAACATTGACTATTTTCTTAAAATAGCATTCTAAATTATATCTATGTACTCTATTATTTCTAAAGTTATATTTTTATAAGCGTGTTAAAATCAACATCATGAATTTACCATTTATGAAAAAAGACTTTATTCAGTACATGCAGTGTATTGATCCACCGTTAAGCAAAAGTAATAAAATAAAAAATGATTATCATGAATTTAATGCACATTTAATATATATTATTACAATGACTTACCTTTTCATTTTTTTTATCTTTTCATTTTATTGCTTTTTAGTGTACAGATACAACCGGTGTACTTAGTAAAAAATCTTACGGGATAGTTTTGTTATTTTTAAAACTCAAATCCTATTATGTCATTTTCATTTTTTCCACACGTAAAGTCAAGCAAGTTCATACACCAGAGTCCAGACCCAAAAATAAACAAAAAACAAATGATTTTTATATGAATTAGCCATCTATTTATGTTAATTTTAAAGATCTAGCTTATGTTTGCTTTTATTAGTAAAATAGCCATATATTTGTGTCTGAATTTTTGAGATTGCAGTCATTAGTTTTTTAATTCAGTTTTTATTATTTGTTGCATACAATATTTAATCATAAATTTCATTTCTTTGGTCATAAATTTTTAGATGTTGACCTGATGACTATTTTACTAATATTTCAAAACGTTTGCTATATTTTTAAAACATAGAGTCCAAAATGGCTAAATCCTTAACTGGCAAAAAAAAATTGTATAAGCTCTAAAAATTCCGCGAGTGGAACCAATTGTGAGTAGGAGTGGCAATTTGGGTCCAGACACGAGACACGACACAAAATAAACGGGTTTGGATCCACTCTTAATGAGTTTAGGTCTTAAATGGGTCGACACGATTAACACGATAATTAAATGGGTGAATATGACACGAACACGAAGACACGATTAAGAACGCTAAGACACGATTAGTAAATAGTTTTTAATATTTATATATTTAATAAAATTTTATTTAAAATATATATATATCTTCTTTAATTTTATATTAATTCTTATAAAATAAAACAAAATATTTTGTTGATTTAGTTATGTTATATGTTTTATTGATTCGTTTTGTTATTTTTTTCTTTATTGGACTCACGCTCTTGTTAGTTTTGTTGTTTTTTTTCTTAAATTTAATTTAATGTGTTGAATTATCTTTTTATTTGAATTTGGGTCATAAATGGGTCATAATGAGTTTAAATTTAAATGGGTCATAAATGAGTTTAAAATTTAAATGAGTCGTATATGGGTTGTAATATCGTTAATATCTGTTTATCAAATGAGTTAGGTCGACACGAGATGAGTCTTAAAGAGTCGCTTATGGGTAACACGACAAGACACGACACGACACGATAAATAAATCATGTATAAAGATTAAATCGAATTTGGGTTCAAAAAAATGTTAATACGATAGGACACGACACGAAACACCAATTGCCATCACTAATTGTGAGACAACCAAGAAAACCAATGCATTTCCATTTCCATTTTCATCCCCCAACACCTCACACACTCACATAAACAAAACAAAACAAAATATCAGTACCGGGATGACCGGCTATTCCCCGTAAACCCCGCAACGTAGACCTTCTACGCCCTTATAAAACCAACCAACGTAAACCCCTCCAAACAATTGAAATCTTCAAACCCCTCTCTCTCCACCACAACATTATTTTCTACAAAAACCACAAATACTCTCATTCACCATTTCTCTATCTCTCTCTCTGTCTCTCTCTACATATACACAATACAATTCTTGAACCCAATCTCTCTCTCTCTCCTCTCGTCAGTGCATGGCAGTGAGTCTCCTAACGCGCCAGGTGTCCGACCTATGCCTAGGGAAGCCCGCGCTTAGGCCACTCTCCGTCACCGCCACCGTCGCCGAAGCCCTCTCGGCCCTCAAGAGGCTCGGCGAGACCTCACTCAGCCTCTGGGCTTCGACCACTCCGACCCCTCCGCCGCCACCGCCCGCTGCGTCGGAAAGGTCTCCGTCGGCGATGTGATCTGCTTCCTCGCCGCGGAAGAGAACCTCAACTCTCCGGCATCGGCGCTTCAGGCTCCGCTCTCCGCCCTCCTCCCCAAGGTCCCTGGACTCATCAGGCATTTAGAACCCAACACCAGGTAATATAAATCATCACATAGATATACACATATACACACATTTTTCGGTGGGTCTGAGATTAATTTTGATTTGTTTTTTTTTTGTTTTTTCATTTTGCAGTTTATTAGAGGCAATAGATGTGATTTTGGAAGGAGCACAGAATTTGGTGATTCCAATCCAGACACGGAGGAGCAACAAATTCTCGTCAAGGAATAAGAATCAGACTCTCCAGAAGGATCTAGAGTACTGTTGGATCACGCAGGAGGATATTATCCGCTACCTCCTCAACTGCATCGGCCTCTTCAGCCCCACCCCGGCCAGCCCCATCGCGTCCCTCGGCCTCGTCGAGGCCGCCGGCAGCGTCTTCGCCGTCCGGTACGACGCCGCGGCGGTCTCCGCGCTGCCTCTGATCGCGCAGTCCATCGCTCGCCAGACGTCGGTGGCCGTGGTCGACGGGGAGGGCCGGCTGGTGGGGGAGATCTCGCCGCTCGCTTTCAATTCGTGCGACGAGAGCGTGGCCGCCGCCATCGCCACGCTCACCGCGGGGGACCTGATGGCGTACGTCGGCTGCGGCGGCCCGCCGGAGGATCTCGTCCAGCTGGTGAAGGACAAATTGGAGGAGAGGAATTGCGTGGCGCTGCTGGATTGGATAATGGAGGAGGACTGCTCGACGATCTCGTCGTCGTCGTCGCTCTGCTCGTCGTCGTCGGACGAGGAGTTCGGGAGCGGGAAGAGCGGTGGCGGCGGCGGGCGGCTCGGGGGGAGCTCCGCGAGGGCGGGGGGGAGGCGGTCGGAGCAGGCCATCGTGTGCCACCCGTGGAGCTCGCTGGCGGCGGTGATGATCCAGGCGCTGGCGCACCGGTCGGGCTACGTGTGGGTCGTGGAGGAGGACGGGGCGTTGAGCGGCATCGTCACGCTCGCCGGGATGTTGAAAGTTTTCCGGGAACGTTTGAATTCAATGTGATAGCACCAAGAATTGTGAGGTTTGTTAGGAATCGTGATTGGGATCATTAAGAGAAAGAGAAAAGACAAGAGAGAGAAAAGCCAAAGCTTTGAAAGAAGCCAAAAGCCAGTTGTTTATATTATTTTTCGAGATATCTTGAACTATTGAGATACAGAGATTAATTAGCTTTTATTTTGTTTTATCCTTCTTTTTCTTTTTTCTTCTTGTCTTGAGCACCAATGGTGGATATTCTGTTGTCGAAAGCAATTTTTACTTAAAAGTACCTCTCCTATTTTGTCCGTTATGCCTTGTGCTTGATTACAGACTCGCAACAGTTTCCCTAAGGACAGCTAAAATCGGATACCAGAAAGGTAATTATAACAAGAATAAGAAATGTGCGTGAGAATTGACCAGTATTTGCCCTGGACCAGGATCTGCCGAAGGAATATGCTGTTTTATTATTATTATTATTATTATTATTATTTTTGACATGTCAATTAGAGCGCACCATGAAGAGTAAGGTTAAACATTTATGTATAGAATATAAAAGCAAAGAGTTAATGTCAACAGAGAAGCAACCAATACCGTGTGTAAACTATTAGTTTCCATGAGCTGTAACCCCATTAGATAAATAAACCAGAAAGAATAGTGAAATAGTTTGAAAATGATCGGTTAAACTTCTTTCACTACAAAGGCCCTAATCAGCCGTTATTTGGAGTTATACACTATAGAATACATGTCAACATTTTTTATTGCTCTTGGCACTACACAGTTCGTAAACATCACAATTTACAATGCCAAGTATAACTAAAAGCACAACAGGATTTACAACAGCAAAAAACAAGTTTGTCTCATGTGATCCTAAAGATTCCAAATTCCAACAAGTACTTGCTCTGGGTAAAGGAGAACCAGGTAACCAGAGAATCAGCTTCTCCAATGAGCATAACCCGCAGAGAAAGGAGATTTTTTTTTTTTTTTAAATGTGAATACTCTCCTCCTTTCAGCAGTCTTATTTTATTGTTTACAACATATCGAAACGAGCACAATTGGCTCTTTGTTGGGGGAAAATTTTTTTGGAAAAGAAAAAAGATGAGAACAATCGAATGCTAGGAAAACTTAAGTGCAATATTGGGAAAATTTTTGTATCTTCATTACTGACTAGAAGCGTCGGCTGCTAAGCTCAGATATGCACGTCGACAGGGCTTCTCTTACTTGGATATTGTTCGAGTTCATCTCGAGTGCATCTTCATATAGCCTCTTTGCCTGGGACAGCAACTTCACCTTTTCTTTACTATTGCTTGGCCGCAGGTGTGATCTTTGCTGCAGTACCACGCCCCATCTGTATAATGCTGCTGTTCATATATTAGGTTAGGATCAAAATAATGCTGATACTTAACAATATGGTATCGAAATGAAGAAACGTGATAAATTTCAAGGACTAGTTAGACAATACCATCAGGGGCATAAACGCTGCCTTTGGACATCATAGCGTCAAACTTATCGATTGCAGCTAGAAACACCTTGTCAGCATCAAAAGCAGCCTCCTGAGAACCACAAATTATGGAAGTATTAAACATCAAGCCAGCAAAAGAAGTAAGCTATCACATAAAAGTGTGCAACTAATGAGATAACAAAGTTGAGAAAAAAAAAATGCTGATGAAGTCTTAAACATCAAGCCAGCAAAAGAAGTATTCTATCATATAAAAGTGGGCAAATAATGAGATAACTAAGTCGGTAAAAAATGCTTACTGGTCCAATGTCAGAGATCAACTGTGCGCGGAAAGTGAGAGCAAGACCCCAATTATACAGAGCCCTTGCGTCGTTCCCATCAATCGACAAAGCCAGTCTATATTTTCTTCCTGCTTCCACAAGAAGCTCTTCACACTCCTCACAGACATTAATGAGGGTAGATGCAATATCATCTTTACTGCTGATTTGGTCACGGATTGTGCCCCATTTTCGAACGGATGAGGTATTACTTTTATAAAGTAGGGTTCTCAATTCGCGGCTAATCCTTAGCTTTAGCTCTCCATGAAGAAGGTAAGTGTTTCCCAACTGCCCAACAGCCAACAAGCTCGCTGGCTTCATAGCTATAGCCTTCAATAGAAGTTGGGCACACCTGTACATAATGATCTCTGCACGTTCCTTTTCATGTCCATCTCTCATAAACTCTTTAGCTTGCGTAAGGAGATCATTTGCTTCTGACAGATAGCGATCAAACACAGCATCATCTGAAACCATTGATGATGATGAGGAAGGAATCCCATTCTCTTGTTCAGACCATTGACCAGCCACATGGGGATGGGGATTATCCTCGTCTTTGATTCTTTCTTCTCTAAATGGAGATCCATTTGCACTATACTCGCTCTTTCCGCTGCCATGAGAAGAAGATCTGTAAGTGTCATCTGATTTCTCAATCTTTTGCTCTCGTACAAAAGAAGCCTCAGTTTCTGTATGTTTCATTCTAACACTATAATTTACAGCCTCGAGAAGATTATCACGAGATTCCCATGCCTCGGTTTGATTTTCATGGCGCATCTTCAAAGAGATGTGATGATTATTCTGCAAGTGCAATCTGTTTTTCCGGAAACCATACTCTTTGCTATCACTAAACCTGTTAGAATATCCACCGACATCCTTCCAACTAACATTGCCATTTCTGACCCTTTCTTCTCCATTCTCATCAAAATAGAGGTCATTCAAAGAATCTTGAGAAAGAGCATCATTTTCTTTAGGCTTATTGCCTGTTTCTGCAGCAGAAGAAACTACATTATCACAGCTAGGTTGATCATTGACGGCACCCTCGACATTCTCCCGCTTAACAACATTCCTCACTTTAATTTGCTTCGGACCAATTACATTCTCCCTAAACAAGCCTCCAATAGATTGCAAAAAATCTAATCCAGTTCCCCCAAGCTCTTTCTTTCTTTTATTTGACTTCTGATTCTCGGGTAAAACAGTACCATAACTGCCCGAGCTTTCTTTACACGCCTCAATGACATTCCTAGCATTCGAGGCCAATGAACCGATGGATTCTAAGACCTTAGTATAATCTTCCAGATCACTCACTGTAACTTCTCTAGAATCAATAGCTTTCTGTACTTTATACTTGAGATTACTCACATTAGCATCGAAATTATCAACAATTTTATCCAAACCCCTGAATTTCTCATTGTAAACCCTAAAAATTTCATCCTTTTCGCGTTTTTTATTCCCACCATGGTACAATTCACCAATCCCTCCACCACGAACAAGCCCAAACGAAAATCCAACAGCAAAAACCAAAACAGAAGCTGGAAACACGACAATTGACGAAACCCTAACCCTAGAAATGGCCAAAGCACACAAGAGACCTAACAAAAACACGAAGATTTGCTTCTGATCGTCGATTCCGACAGTCGCGAGAAACTTACGAAACTGCTCGGCAGAACGGTCCGAGTCGCCGGCGAGTCCCGGGTCGTCCCAGCCTCCATAACTCGCTGACTCGGAAGCGCAATTAGCTCTCGCAAAGGGGAGTCTGAGTCTGAGTCTGAGCCTGAGGACTCTCGGTCTGTGGTGCCATTTTCGGTGAGAAGCATAATGAAGGTTCCGATTTTCCCGAGAAGGAAAATTAACGAGGAAAAAAGAACCTGGGAAATGAAGTTTCTGCGAGCCAATAACGCACTGGGACATTAGGGTTTTGATGGAGGGTTTATCCGAAGAGCAAAGGTGTTGTACGGATTAGCCTGATATCACAATCACAGTTCACAGGGCCATTGTAGAAGGAAGAGCTCTGAGCTTTGTTAGAAGAAGAGTGAGGTTCAAGATTGAGGCACAAGGATAATTACGTCAGCGCGATAAATATTGGAGGGTATTTTGGTAATTAGGTTATTTTTATTCGGTTCACAATCGGAGGATTTTAAAGAATGTCACTTTTTTGGTACAATGATAATCGATGCCCATGTGAACTATACTTATAATTTATATTCTAAAATTTACACTAAATTTAAAATTGAAATTAAAAAACACACTATTTGAGGTATAAATTATTAAATAGCATAAAAAATAATTTTATTTTAAAAGTTTCCCTTCTGTGAAATTCTCCATTGTCGCATTTCGTCCTCTAATGTGAATTGCACTTCTAATTTATATCCTAAAATTTATACTAAACGTAAAATAGAAAGAAAAAAAATCCCAAAACTTGAGGCATAAATTATGTTGTGTCAAAAAATAATCATTCCTCAAAATCTCCCTTTCGTTTGCATTATAACCAAACTGTGCAAGAAGCAGATGGCTTCTCCACCACTTGATTGGGCCACATTGATGGGTTTTTTTTTAAAGAGAAAATTTGGTCTCGTGCCATATTTGACATTTAAATTTATAATTTATGTCATATTTTTTATTATCAAATTATTATGTTACTTCTTTTCTCTCTTTTATCGTTCTCATTTGTTAAAAAAAAATAATAATTCGATCAAATTTATTAGTAAAAAATAATATGGACCACAAACTTTTGTCTAAAGAGCTATTTTTCAAAACAAATTTTTCAGAAGTGGTAGTTTTAAAAATTTCATAAGTCTGTCTCCCATTTGAACCGTACCCAATCAAGAAATGGACACAAATGAAAAAAAAAAAGGAAAGATTTCAAAAATGCCCGTCTTTATACAATAATAATCTATGTCTCATATTTATTGCACTTTTAATTTATATTTAAAATTTATATTACAAACATAGAATATAAATAAATAAAAAAGCACAACACTAAATTATTAAAAAAAAAAAAATTGGTTAGTATCAAATGCGCTACACGTGTTAATCTGCAATTCCCTTCTTCGACTCCCACACACTCTCTGTAGATCTCTTTCTCTTCGTTCTTCTCCGTCGGAACTTGGCTGTCTTCTTGCTCCCAAAAAAAAACCCCTAAGCCATTACTTGGTCGCCGGTGGGTTGGTCGTCGAACTTACTTCTCAGGTAAAGTCTTTGTCTTAGCTTGATTATTATTGTATGAATGATAAATAAAACCCCCAAATTTATTGATCTTTAAACTCCCAACAACATTTATATTCGCTCTGATTTCTCGGGTGTTCTTCGACATTGTGCTTCGTTGTTCGGTGAATGTCTAATTTTTTGCGTATATTTCGAGTCCTCTTTTAAAGGATCACTGCTCAGCCTCTCTCTCTCTAGACCCAAACAAACCCCGATCTGTATTTATGTAAATATCATTTTCTTAAGATTCGATGTCTTGAACTCATCAGTCCGGATTTGGAGTATTAATATGGTCATAATGTGATGAGAATTACGTTTTGGGCACACTTTGAATTCATTTTCTTAATTGGGTTTTGCTTGCTCCGGCCAACTGAATTTAGTGTTTTTTTTTTTCATGCTAGATGTCTAATGAAAATGATGAGGAAAATCCTCCTAAATTGACCGAGGCCAAAATAGTCCCCAAATCCTCTGGTGATAACACCCAATTGAGCTTGTACAATACCTTTCTCCAACAAGTCTCCGTGTATGGCATAGCTGCCGGGTACTGTATCTCTGCATCCCTGCTCTCCATCATCAACAAATGGGCCGTCATGAAATTCCCTTACCCCGGTGCTTTGACTGCGCTGCAATACTTCACGAGTGCTTTCGGGGTCTTGGTTTTTGGGTGGCTAAAATTTTTAGAGCACGACCGACTTGAGCTTTTGACAATGTGGAGATTTCTACCAGCTGCCATCATATTCTATCTCTCCTTGTTCACCAACAGTGAGCTCCTTCTCCATGCCAATGTAGACACGTTCATCGTGTTCCGTTCGGTTGTTCCGATCTTTGTTGCAATAGGGGAGACCCTCTTCTTGCACCAGCCTTGGCCCTCCTTGAAGACTTGGGCGTCACTTGGTACCATTTTCGGTGGAAGCGTGCTTTATGTATTGACAGATTACCAGTTCACTTTCATGGCTTATAGCTGGGCTTTAGCTTACCTCATTAGCATGTCCATAGACTTTGTCTACATAAAGCATGTGGTTATGACCATTGGCTTGAATACATGGGGTTTGGTGTTGTATAACAACCTTGAAGCCCTTTTATTGTTTCCGCTGGAACTGCTTATCATGGGTGAGTTAAAGAAGATAAAGCATGAGATCTCAGATGAGTCAGATTGGTACTCTTTTGGGGTGATTTTGCCAGTAGGGTTGTCATGCTTGTTTGGCTTGTCGATCTCTTTCTTTGGGTTCTCTTGCCGGAGGGCGATATCTGCCACGGGCTTTACTGTTCTTGGGATAGTGAACAAGTTGTTGACGGTTGTTATTAATTTGGTTATTTGGGACAAGCACTCGACAGTGGTTGGAACTGTGGGGCTCTTGATATGTATGCTCGGGGGTGTTATGTATCAGCAATCCACAAGCAACAAGCCTAAGGCTGCACAAGAAGTAAAAGGGCAAGCACCAGAGACTGAGGAAGAGCAACAAAAGCTCCTAGAAATGCAAAGTTATGTGGACGAAAAACAAACCTCAGAATCACAAGGGGCGAGATGAGTATATCCTTCACTGTTGGTGTTGTTTAATTCTTTATTGTTCAGTTGAGAATTAAGATCTAGGGTCCAAGTCCATTTATTTGAAAGTCTTGTGGTGTCAATTTGCCACGACGACTTTTCTCATCTCTGCTTAAACAGAAAGCATATAAGATATGAGTTCATGTTGTTAACTGGATTTCCCTTTGCCTATAAAAATCGATTCAGTATTACTTTGCATTAGCAGTTTGTTTAAACAGTTGATAGTGTCATGACCCACCAATTGAGTCTGAGCTATAGTTTCGTCATAGACCTGCCAAAAGGTAAGAGATATCTTTACCATTAGATATAGATGGAGAGTATCATGTACAATGTTTTGGCTTATATGCGCGTTTTCCATCTATTATGATAGTTTGAAAAATGAAAAAAGAATTTGCAGCAGAAAGCCGAGTAGTTTGGTCATAGTGTAGTTTTTTGGCTGTAAAAACACTTGTGGAATTCTGTAACATTGATTGTCAAGTTTCAGACTCTTTGAAGATCATTTTTTTCACTGCCAGGTTTTCTGGGTGGTCATTTATAAGCTCCAATGAAAAATGGAATTCGGGATAAGAATCACTAGTTC
This sequence comes from Boehmeria nivea var. tenacissima, assembly GCA_018132145.1. NCBI lineage: Eukaryota > Viridiplantae > Streptophyta > Magnoliopsida > Rosales > Urticaceae > Boehmeria > Boehmeria nivea. Next base: position 6,594,792 of record CM030877.1, on the reverse strand, counting down.
CTTGTATATCCCTCTTTGAACATAATATGATGTCTGATCATTTAATGAACAAGGCAAGGCCTATTTGTTCAGGTTACTCAAAAGCTCTTAATAATTAATTTCATGAGTTTCCTTTGCTCATCGGAATTGAAACTGTAAAATAAGTGGAGATGAGATTCAATGTAGCTTTGTACATAGCCTGACATGATGTTCATTGAGAGTTTACTGTTTAGTGCCTTTTCTCTATTATAGCTTGGGCATGTTTGGTTTACGGCATTGTATTTTATTGTGATTTATCCAATATAACCTTGTACAAGTTGTGTCACGTTTTAAAATATTATGTAAAAAAAAAAAAGAGAGAGAAAATGAACTTAGAAAGTAGAATATATAAAACGGTTTAAAAAAATTTTGGTACTAGATAATATAAATTTTTTTTTTATTGTATTACGAGTGTTTTTGAATTATACAATAAGGTGAAGATAAGATTATGGTGCTTTAAACGCATTTAAAGGACAATGAGCCAGTTTGGCATTGCTTCTGGAGGCTGTTTGTAGATTATAAAAGAATCTAAAGCACCTAGAGGCGTTTGGTAAACGTGCTTCTTAAAAAAGCATGTAACCGTTTCTGCTTTTACTCAGTGTAATTTAAGAAACAGGTTAGAGGCTGCTTTTCTGTAACCGAAACTGCTTCTTCATTTTAAATTACTAAAATATTTTTAATTTTTTAATCCATATTCAACTAACTAATTTTCTAAAATTATCTTTTGGTAATTTTACATATCCACAGCAATTTAAAAAATAAAATATCCAAACACCCTACATGCTTATAACTCCAGCAGTTTCTTTCTTCAGCATAGTTTGAAGCACTTTTTATATCAGCACAGCAATGTCAAACTGGCACAATGTACTTGTTGAAAAAGCCTCCTATTCTGCTAGGACTTATTTGCATTGCACCATGGAAATCCTTTCCCAAACAACTTTCCTCTATAAATCTTATTTAACGTGTAGGGGCATGCTAGCGTCAGACGCGCGTGACGCGTCTGACGCTAGCAAAATTCTAACGTGTATTATAAATAAGACTTGTTGCTACAGCTTTTATATATTAGCTGAATTTCGCTGAAAATTCCCATTGTTTTAGACAACAGAAGAAAGCAAAAAAAATTATGACGTTTTAGTAAGCGTTTAAAATTGTATTCTAAAATAACTTAATGGTCTAATAATGTTATTAATGTCATAGTAAATTATGAAAAGGATGATATTAGGCTTATTGTGCTGTTTCTCACGAGAGTTTCACAATAAAAGGGCTGAATTCTGTGGCATGGAGACTCTTGAAGCACTTCTGAGAAATTAACGAAACAACCTTTAGAATAACTTGTAAGTTCATGAAGTGAAATTTGCCTTCAAGAGCATCTCCAACCGGCTGCTCTATAATTGCATTATTTTGGAGCTCAACATGCTTCAACCGGATGGCATTTGGAGATGCAGTTAAATAATTATAAATACAATCTTATCTTTAAATTATTGTTTATATTTTGAGCAATATTTATTGTCTAAATATTATTTTGAAATTACAAATATAATTAGAAAATGGTAAAATACTTGAACATAAAATATAGACAAAGACTTAATTTTTTTTTAAATAAATACATACATTGAATATAATTCTATTCTAGGTAAAAATACGATTAAAAACTAAAATTGCAAAGATATAAAAAAAATTATTTATTTATTCAATGAAATGTGTGGTGGCTTGTTTTCTTTATTTAATTATGAGGTGTAATATTTACATTTATGTAATTTGTTTGCGTATTATTTTTTTGTAATTTTTTTATATAAATAAATTAACATATTTCATGCAATAGAGAAAATATGCATTTAGTTTGTCCATTTTTATAAATATGTTTTTTTTTAATTTATATTATTGCATTAATGATATATTAGTTAACTTTTATTGTGGGCAATTGATAAAATATTGAAATTATAAGGATTTAAAAATAAATTATTATAAAAAATTTGTGTAAAAGAATATATTAAGAATATTATATAAAAAATGAAGCTGAATTGGAAATGAAAAATATTATTCACTGATGCATAATACTATTTTGAAAAGAAAAAAAAAAGTTTTGCGTCTCCTGGTCGGAGTCTGAGAAGTTATGTTAAACGGGCTTTCCATAGTTAATTAAGAGAGTACGAATCCCATCAGATCTTTTTTTTTTGTCATGTTTTATTCAAAGCGGTTTGATCCTCAGTTTGATATGTAATACGATATAAAGATGAACAATGATCAAAATTATTTATATGAGCGATATAATAGGAATCGTCCATAAATAGTTTGTTTTAAATAAGATCATAATAATGCCTACTTGTAATTTGAGAGTTGGTTTATCTTGGTTATCGAAGAAACATACATTCCGAAAAGACATTGATTTGCACAAGTCAATAACGTTAACCAATGACTTATCAGAAATTAATTGATACGGTAATCTAGATCAAGAGTGTAAATGATTTCATATCCATAAAAGTACGTTTTTAAAAGGACCAGTTAAGGATTTAGCCATTTTGCAATTTATGTTTTAAAGATATGGCCCACGTTTTGAAAAATTAGCAAAATAGCCATTATGTCAACATCTAAAAATCTATGACTAAATAAATAAAATTTGTGACTAAATAAATAAAATACACGGTCATAAAATTTGTTACTATAATCACAAAATTTCAGAAAATTTGAAATAAATACAATAAAAAATTTAAACATCCTTTAACAAAATAATTAACTCACAAATAAATGTTTGCCTATACAACCAATTTCATAAAACTTATGACTAAATAAAAAATATCTTATAAATAACAAAAAAATATACTGCCAAAGAAGTCACAAATTTCATGACTAGAGACACAAAATTTCAGACAATATTGTCTGTACCAAACAACAAAAATAGAATTTAAAAAACTAATGACTGAAGTCTCAAAAATCTAGAAACGAATGTATGACTATTTTGTTAATAAAAGCAAACATATGCTAATTGTTAAAAACATACATAAAAATATGGCTATTTATTCAAAAAATCATTTTTAAAATGATAAATTCTTGTGAAAAAAATAATCAAAAGGTGAAATGAAGAAAATTTTGGTTATTTCAATTTTGTAAATTTCCGTGTTTCTTCTAATTCAATCCCTCTTTAGTTTGGTTATTGTAAAATCAAAATGTTGGACTTGGTTGTGTGTTAACTAATTAACCGAGTAACCGACTAATCTGAATAGATTATAGCGGTAATAAGTACTTCATCATTACATGTACCCACAAAACAACCACCTTTTAAAATTTAAATTATAAGCTACTTTTGATGATAATATACTTTTTTTTACCACTTAGAATTTATCTCTACATTTACTAAGCAACAGCAAAATACTAAGCAACCGCAAACTAGTTCTAAGACAACATTTTTCTTAGAACTTTGAGCAAACGCGGCAAAAGTAGCATTTTTTTTTTTCTTCTAATAATAAAACTAGTAAAATCTTATAGTGCAAAAGAGACAAGACTTTGAGGGGATACTATTATATTCTAGAGCTTTTTATATTGTGTAGATTTAGTGGATAATGCTTTTAGTTTTGGTTGTTGCCGGCTGAGTTGGTTATACAATGAAATTATGTCTCAGGCCCACCAAAAAAATTAATTTTCTTTTCTTTTTTCCAACAATACTATATGATTCCTAATACACATATAATAACTAGTGGCGGTCTTAACTAGCCATTCCTTAAAATAAATAATAATAATAAAAAAGATAAAACCCATTTGAGCTGTAAAACACCTAGAATTATGAAAGACAGTTGAAAAATGAGGCATGATGACATTAATGTGCTCCTTCTAATTAGGGAATGGAAAATGTAGCACCAAAAGTTTTCTTCAAACTTTCGGCTGAGAAAAAAAAAAAAAATTCCAACAGGAAAAAGCAATTTTTAGTTTCCTTTATTGTTTATACATTTAGATAAGCTACTCAATGTGGACAATTTATAATTGGATTACGACAATATATATTCAAAGTATATTGATGTGTTTGATTGTTGGTTTTATCCTTGTGGAGTGGCTATATTTTCCTTACGTAAGTCATCACTTGAATGATTTGAATCCATCAGCATTATATTGTGTTCATTCAACAAATAAATATAATTGTAAAAACAACTAATCTGTTAAGTGCACCTGACGGGTGATTTAGAGAGTGAACCACGTCAGACGAGTGCACCCGTACGAATAATTAACGATATAGATAATAAACAGTACGAACAGAAAATAAAGTGCGGAAAATAAAAGACACCAGAATTGGTAACGCGGCTCAGCAATGTGCCTACGTCCGCGGGGCCTCGCCCAGTTAAGTAGAAAAACCGTTCACTACAAAATGCGTACACCCGGACTTAAACTAGTTGGACTCCCTCCTAACTACGTCGCCGTTTTCCTCCGTCTGCTACGTGAACCTGACACAAGCTCCTCTTGTGCCCGAGATCCCCTCGTTTCCACAGGAACCTCTCCCGAGCCTCCTATACACCAATTCTCTAATGTACTCTCAAGTGAACTCACAAGGTGATCTCACTAATGACCTCCCTCAATAACAATGGAGATCTAAAGCTCTCTCTGCAACTCACACTCTCATCCCACGAATACAATATAACCCTAGCAGAGAGAGATATCATTCACCCAAAAATAATGAAGAGGGAATCATAAAATAAGGAAACAAGCTTCCTTTTATACATGATCTTCTAGTTTGAATATCACTTCATTATCTCCTTGAATCTTGGGTAATCTTCCGTATTTATCTTGATGAATTCGAATCCCATTAGATCAAGGATAAAGATCCTAATTCGAATATATCTGAATAAATTCGAATCACGGAGATATGGCCGCCTCCTCGAAATCCGGAGCTGAGGAACATCTTATGGTACACCTTGAAGTACACATTGCGAATATCTTCATATCTTCAAAATCTCCAATAACTGTGCGTATTTATCTAGCCAAATTCGAATTTTACGTGATCAAGGATAAGATACTGATTCGAATCATATCAGGATATTTCAAATCACGGAGATATCGTCGCCTTCTTAAAATTGCTAGTACACCTTCTGATACACCTTCTGGTACACCTTATAAACGCCTTCGAATATTCATGAAACTGCTCCGGGATTTCTGCTAGATAATCATAGACAACATATTTGAAAATACATCATCTGAATATTAGCTTTTAAACAAAGATAAGGTTGCCAAAAATAATTGCCAACACCAAATACACTAACAATAATATTTACTAATAATTACTTTTTTCTACGGAAAGTTAAAGACTAGTTAAGAAATGACAATGTTAAAATTAAAAAAAATAGTCATTAAATTTTTTAATGAACATAAGTATCCATTATAATTACTTGAAAAATCCACTCAAATTAAGTAAAAAATCTCTAAAATTCGGCTCTTTAAACTTAAAAAAGTAAACCAAATCTATTATAACGTAAATTTTTATCGATTGTGATTTAAAAAAAAAAGACTAATCCCTAAAAAATTAGTCTAAAATTTGACTAAATCCTTAAAACTCTCAAAGTTCGGGCTTTTCCTTGACAAAAAAAATAATAATCCAATTATTTGCAACCAATATATTTATCTCTAGCGAGAAATAATTGTCGTTTATTATTTTTGTAATACTAGGAAAAGAAAGGCTAAGATTAGTTGTTTGGTGACAACTACTGAATATACTCATGAAGTCATGATGTGGCTATTTTCGTAGGGTGGAATTTCAACCATTTACCTACCCTTCTGTGAAGTAATCAATGCAGTCACAAGCTTCAAGCTCCAAATGAATGCAGTAATAATTAAACACTAACCTCTTGTTTGGGAATAATATTTTGCCCATTGTATCTTATTTTTTAAGATAAAAAAAATGATTTGAGAATAGTTTAAAATAATTTGAAAATAATTTAGAAAAATAATGTAAAATAGTTGGATTTTGTGAATTTCGATGTGATATAAATAGTTGAGATTTTAGATATTTTATAAGGATTTGAAAAGTTGAAAAAAATAGTTGAAAATAATGAAATGAAATAGAATAATTTAGAGGATTAAAAAAGTTAAAAAAATAAAAAATAAAATGGAATGAAATAAGTAAAATTGGAGGCCAAACGGGGGTAAACTTTTCCATGATGGGAGGTGCCAAAATTCCCATTTGGATGGTGAATCCCATCCTCTTCCTAATTCATAATTATATGTTCTAAGACATTTAAGCTTTATTGTTGGTGCATGGCTAATGTATTCTCTAAATTCATCTTTTTTAAATTAGAGATTTTTAAGAAAATAAAGAAAAACGTCAATGTTTCTAAAATTTAAGAAAATAATCATAATAAATTTATTATATTGGTATTCGGTAATAAATTTTCTTATCAAATATTTATGTAAAATTTTGTTTGGATAAGAAATTATTAAATAATAGTCAATGTTATGAAATTTGGACTATAATTTAAGATTTCATTCTCAAAAATGACTATTTATACGATTGGAGATTTTTAAAGAAATATTCATTTTCAAAATTTGAGTTTAAAAAATACTCAATGTTTCAAAAATTTTCAAAAATAATCACAATAATATTTCTTATGTTCGTAATAAGTTTTCTTACCGAATTTGTTTTTGTTTTTGTTTTGTTTTTATGAAACTTTGGTTGTTATTGAAAAACTCACTTTAAAAAAAAACTATTTACCCAACTAACAAGTAAATATAAATAAAAATTAATATTTAATTTTATAGTTATTAAGATCTTTTAATCATTTTTTTGTTCATATTTCAAAAAAATGACCAATATTCTTAAAATTAAAAAATGAGTCATTTATCTATAAAGATTTAAGGACATTCTTAATTAATAAAAATATTAACTATTTTCTTTAAATATCGTTTAAAATGACTATTTATTTAATAATTTTAAAATATTATTTTAAATTTTATATTAAAGATATAGATATGTAGTATGATTTTCTCACCGTAATAAATATAACAGAGTTTCGGGGGGAAGTGAGTAACGAACGATCGGCCCTCATCATGAAGTGCCAAAGCCACTGAAGGGAAAAGCAATAGTGGCAGACAAGACAGACAAAGGAGTGGATACGGGATAAAATTCCTCCATAATGATTTTACGAATAATCCAAACTATATTTTCTTTATGCATTTTTTAAATCTATACAACCTTTTATAGCTTCTTTAATAGGCTTAAATATCAATAATTTAAATATTTAAATTTACATAAAAACTATTCAAATGTGTATTTTAAAATAATTGTTGATTTTTTAAATTTTGAAGTGATATCAAATAGTTGAGATTTAAACATCTATGTTAGGATAAGAAAATTTAAAATAAAGTAAAAATAGAGACATTTAAATTAGAAAAATTATAGTGAATACCTAATTTTTAAAACTTAATGTAAGTTATTACCCAATTTTTTGAAAAATGTAACCAACTACCCAAAAGATGCAATTACTTACACTGGTAAGTGGTGGTAATTCACTTTGTTACCAAAAGCATGTGCAAGTAATTCACAAATTGACTAGAAACTCAATTACTTTAAAAATTTGAGTATTTATTTTTATTGTTATATAAATTCTGGGTATTTGCCTACTTCACCCTTTAAATTATTACTTCAAACAAACGGTAAATAATGTTAGTTCAAAATGGTACTGAATCGGAGAAATATACCACAACAAATAACTGATATTTGTTAAAATTTCTAACCAATATTGATTATTTTTTTTTGTTATAAAGTTTTTGAGGAAAGGCTGAGTTTTAACATTTAGAAATATGCTATGTTAAAAAAAAAAAAACACATGAAACTAGTGCTATTTGTTGCAGTTTCTGTAATTATAACAAAACGTGTAACAAATATTTTTTTAAGGGTGAGGTAGGAGAATATTCAGAATTTACATTACAATAAAAATAAGAGTTTTTGTTTTTTTTTTTGGTATTCGGTCATTTTTTAACTTATGATTTAAAGAAATGATCAACATTTCAAAAAGTTAAAAAACTAGTCGTTAACTCATACAAAATTAAGGGTATAAGATAAAATCACGACATTATATAGTTAAAATATAGTTATTTTATCAATCAATTAAAACGTTGCTTATATTTTAAAATATTCTATAAAAAATTGCTATTTCTGTAATAGTATCTAGAAATAAATACTTAAAATTTTAAAATAATTGAGTAACTAGCCAATTCATCAATTACTTTTACATGATTTTAAAAACTTAGTCAATTACTATCAATTACCACCATGGAAGTAATTAATAACTTAACTATTTCCTTGTATTTTTTAAACGATTTGGTATTTTTTAAATTAGGTGTTAGAAATTAGGTACTCACTTTATTCTCAATTTTTTACCCTTAGTACTTAGTAGGTAATTTATTAACTTACCATAAATTCCATTATGATAATTTGATTTTTTTTTTGAAGAATTACATGTAACTACATATTGAACCGTACCATAGACTTTAACCTCCATTGAGCGCTAACGAAATAGTGTAAGAAGTAGCCGCATGTACCAGTAAGTACATTGGATTCAATCGCATCACATTATAATTGTACACCTCCATATAAGAGGAAATGCACTCACCAGATTTAAGCCTGCAACCTCAATCTTCATGTTAGAAGACTTTGCCACCCGAGCTAACTCTCGAGGGTTATAACTTAAAATATTAATTGAATGGATCTTTAGCTATATAGGCCAAATTACTAACGGTCTTCTAAATTCTACCCAATGTTTTCAAAAATTTAAAAAGTAAGCACAACTCAATTAAAAAAAATTCCAAATAGTCAAACATGCCATTAAAACTGAGTGAACACGACATAAACTAGTCTTGAAGAAAGCAGTAACTGCCATGGACACCTTAACATGAACATTCGAAGTCTCTCTCAAATTAAAAGTGTAACACACAAGGCATAGATTATTCAGTGGCACTAAAAATGGCTTTATTTTTCTATTCTCCCTTTGTGTAAATAGTTGTTAATTTTTCGTTTCTAAAAAAATAAAGTGATGTAAACAATTAAAATTTAGTATTTAATCTTCACATTGAGAAAGTCGAATGCCATTTAGAAGGAGGGATAGTACTGAAAGTTTTTAGAAGATTCGGGGCAAAATGATGACAATTTCTTACAAATTACAATAACACAAGAAGGGAGAAATATATATTTTTAATAATTTTTATCTTTTTTATCTGGTGAGAAAAAGAAAAAAAAAAAACCGAGTAGTTGTGTTACAGCTCTAGAGTCCACGTGTCACACCAGCTTCCCGTTCTTCGCTTTCAAGAACGGCATAGAAGCAACACGAAGCGTCACACACTGAAAAAGAAACCCACACACACACACACACAGTTCCCTTTCCAATTTTTCTTTTTTAAATTCTGTTTTTCCCAAAGCAAGTGAGGGTTTTTGGGTGTGGATTCTCCAGATGAATTAGGGTTTTTGGAGTTTTGGGTTTCATATTTTTTTCTGGTAATTGACTGGAATTTCTTTCTCTTCGCTTAACCTGTGTCGATTTTTAATTTTTTTTTTTCCAAATTTTTTGTTCGAATTATTATTTATTCGGAGATGTATGTGGCTTCCATGCGAAAGTCATTCAAGGACTCTCTGAAAGTTCTCGAAGCTGATATTCAACATGCCAATACTCTGTAAGGTTTTTTTTTTTTTTTTTTTCTTTTCATTTTTGGAGGTATTGTTGATTGTGATCTCGTTTGGTGTTTTGTTTCTATCTGCAGAGTATTTTGCTGCGATTGATTGCTTTTTCCAATGCTACATTTTTTCTTTTGTTTTTGTTTTGGTTTTTGTGTTTTTTTGGAAAGGGAAAGAGTTCTACAAGTATGTAGCCTTTTTTTTTTTTTCCCTTCAATGTCTGTTGTTTTGTTTTTGTTTTTTGTTTTTTTTTTTTATAGTTACAAGTATTGAATTGAAATGGTAACTTTTTCTGTTTTCCTATTCTAAAAAGAAAAAAGCTTTATAGTGTCTATGTTGGTCACTCTGAAAATAAGGATCAGAACAAAATGATGAGGCTTGAAGATCAATTAATTCCCTTGAAACAGTTGAGCCAATTTTTCTTCACCGTTTAGCCTTTCTAGATTTTCGTTTTTCTTTCTAAATGTGCTCATTTCACAACATAGCCTCTGAGTCTGGGATTCCAAGACTAACACTGCCCTCTATTTTTGTCTCTCTCATATTTTACGAATATGTGTATATTAGATTTCTGGGTTTCATGCATTACGTGCAGATTCTTCTGATTTCGAGTATTGAAATGTCATATACCTTTATTTGCATCTTAAAAAAATAAATAAATAGCATTGCTTCTTTTGGCAATTTTGCATTATTCTTATCTTGTTTCACTGACCACAGTCACGTGACATGGGTTCCACATGTTTTTGTTTGATTACCATGTAGTGATTTCTTTTCAAAGAATTTCTATTTTTTATTTTACAAATGGAATTAATCAAATTTTGGTTTGTTACTTGACATGTGAACGCAACTTGGAATTGATATTTAGTTTAGTTATTTAATATATATAATTTTATCCAAAGTTGATTTCTGATGGGTTATCCCAATCTCAAACTGTTGGAGAAGCTACAATGTCCAGAGATGCAAAGTTGTTTTTCCTTCCACCATTTTGATTGGTGCATTTGTAAGCTGGCATTTTTGTGACTATAATGAATGTGTTGTGAGATTCAGGGCCTCGGATTTTCCGAGGGAGTACGACGGCGCCTGTTTTCAGATGAGGGTGTCATACAGCCCGGCCGCGCACATCTTCCTGTTTCTGGTGCAATGGACCGACTGTCACCTTGCGGGAGCTCTTGGGCTGTTGAGAATTCTGATTTACAAGGTTGAAATTGTCGTTTCCTTCAGCTGGAATTTTATCTAGTTTAGTTGGTTTTCAAAGAGTCTTGGAAGAGGTTGAACTTGGATCTCTGAGACTCTGCTTCATGGTACAGGTCTACGTGGATGGCACAACCACCATGTCTACTCATGAAAGGAAAGCAAGTATTAGGGAGTTCTATGGTAAATTTCTCCAACGATTGGAAAAACGTTCCGAGTCTGCAATGTTGTTTTTTTATGCGCCAGTATCACGAAACCGAAACAAAGCTGCCAAGGAATAATCATTTTGCAATTCTGGTTAAAAAATAAATTAACATTTATCAAACACAAGTGTCTCGGCCCTTGTCAGTTTTTAACGTGAATTATGATAGTGTTTATGATGTTTATATTGGAAGTGTTTGTGTCATGGTTCTTGTGTTTATTACTTTACCGTGGCCTTGGTGTGTGCCATCTTCACTGATTTGCGATATCCTATTGTGGCCAGCGATAATTTATCCTTCTTTGCTGCAACTTCAGAAAGGTGTTTCTGACACCGAAGATAAGAAGCAGAAGGCAGTATGCCAGGAAAGGTACAGGAGAAGAGATGATGATGAGAATCGACAGTGTTCAGATATAGACATTGAAAGGGAAGAAGAATGTGGTATTTGCATGGAAACCAACAGTAAGATTGTGCTGCCGAACTGTAACCATGCAATGTGCTTGAAATGTTATCGGGAATGGTATTGCCCTCTCTCTCTCTCTTTCTCTCAATCTTAAGATGCTATCATTTGGGATTGCTGAAACTCTTGTAAGGGATTTATTTGTTTTCCTAGTCCTGCCTACTTTTGTTGCTTTTAAAGTTGAATATTGTAACTAGACAAGTGATAATACTTGTGACTTTGGTGATGTTTTCATGTTTTATATGTTGTATATGCATTTGTATTTGCAGCTCATCATTCTGTTGCATTCATTTTCGTAACTTTAATTGAAGAGGTAGAAAATGTATATTTTAGTGCTGCTATCACGTTGGACATGATTTAACATTGCTCTCGACTCAGACTCCGAGCTCTGAGGTCATCTTTCATGGCGATGTTAGTATGCTCAATAGCTTGCATACTACATCCCTGGCATCTAGATTTTTCCTCTTTGGTTTTTAATTTATCATGTCTAAGAGGCAAAATTGAAATGTTATCTACACGTTTTTAAAAAAAAAATTTTTTTTATAAATTTTTTTACTGATCCATCAGAGAAATATATGTTTCTCTAACTTTCAGCGTTGTTAGGATGTTCAATTTGCTATTTGATGCCTATGGTAGGTCGAATTTGTAGATGATAAGGTATTGAATATGATTGTGGCAACTCCTTTTTAAGCTTGGGCCAACATGTATAACTGGGAAGCTCTGTGGTTGTGGTTTATATATATGGTTGCAAGAGTAGCATTCACTTGTATAATAGAGTTAAAATGAAGATAAAACTCTGGATCATTAATCTGCTTTTGTTACCAACACTGGCATAACCACATGACCCAGTTGCACTGTACTATAGTTCTCTAGCTGTTAGTTTTTCCTGTTGCAAAATTGTATATGAGATTCTTAAAAGCTGTCCAATTCAGATTCACGGGTACACTCGCACAAAGTATTTCATTTATCATTCTTTTGTTGATGGAAGCTTTTTCCGTATGTTTCAGGCGAACAATTTCGCAGTCGTGTCCCTTCTGCCGTGACAGTCTAAAGAGAGTGAACTCGGGTGATCTCTGGGTATATACTGACAGCAGAGACATAGTTGAAATGGCAGTAGTTACGAGAGAGAACCTTAAGAGGTTGTTCATATATGTAGATAAGTTGCCTCTTGTCATTCCCGATAACCTTTTCGACACTTACGATTCTCATCTCAGGTGAGTAAGTAGTATTATAGCCAAAAAAGCCACCGTCTGTGTGGCATTTGAATGGCGGTTCCTACTTCCTCTACTATTGCACTTTTAAGGGCCGGAAATTGTTCGGGTAATATTTAGATCAGTTTCTTCCCGCTTCCGATGAGAAGAAAACCCAGCCAGAGTTATTGTTGGCTGGTGGGTGAAGTAAATTTAGTTTAATTCTAAGGGTCTATCAATTGTATGTAAAAAACACAATTTGTACATTGCTTGTAAAGCTCTTAAGAATGCATATATGAAATGCTTTGCTGATTCTGTATTCCCTGTACACATTCAATCTCCCTGCTTATTGGGGAATTGTGATTGGATTCTCTTCTTGTGTAACTAGTAAGGTTTATTTTTTTCGAAAAAAAAAAAATTGTGACAATTTGTTTGTGCTCAAAGGTTCTGTTGTAGCTCTGCAAAAGGTCGAAGTGAGAACTAAGAATGAGACTCAAAGAAATGCCAAAGCTTCTACGTTGTAGCTCAACATTGCACGCATGTATCGGCGTGCAAATGCTAATCGACTGCGCAGGGGTTGAATATGGGGTTTACAACTAAAAAGCCAAATTTTAAATTATATTTAAGAAAATGTCTTTAATTTCTATTTTTTTAGTTAGAGGACTTGGTTCTTATTTATCCAAACAAGTCTTGAAAGCTGTTGACATTTTTCTTTTCAAATATATCATTTGAAATGAACAGTATTACAATCACATACTAATTAATTCAACGTGTTTGAATATGCTTCACACCTTGGGAATTGGGATAGGAGTCAATCTAAGAAAATTGCTCCTGTACTAAGAACACAAGACTATGGGGTTGTAAGGGTGTAAATATGCCTGTTCGATATATTTCTTGAGTGTGGGAGTTCATTGTGAAATGAAACAACTCCAAGTATGGGTGTATTGATATGGTTCAAAAAATCTGACTTACTACTAGTACATTTTGTCTTAGGTTATTTACATATTTGTTCAAAATAGGAGTGAATATTACATATAAATTAACTATTTATAATATATATTAAATAAGTTCAATCTAATTATTTACAGTACCATAGGACCCCTATCATTTAAAAAACCCGGATCCATATTGAAATATTAAAAAAAAAAAATTTGACATTTTTTGATTTTTTTTTTTTTTTTGCTAAATCCTAAGACCAAGAAGGTGATTAAAAAAATTGACAATGAAATATTATATTCAAAAGGGTGAGTTACAAAAATAGGCCAAAATTAAATGTTTGTTTTAAATGATAGCCCGTGTTTCAAAAAATTAAAAAAAATAGTCATGTTATGAATTGTATAACAGAAAAGTGTCACATAAAATATAACAGATCTATAAATATTTGTAAGATATTATTTAACACATTAAAAAATAATGAGTAAAACTTAAAGTATTACAAAATATCTTACAAATATTTACAGATGTGTTATATTTTGTGTGATACTTTTCTGTTATACAATTCGTAACATGGCTATTTTTTTAATTTTTTAAAACATGGGCTGGACTTTAAAAACGAAATTTTTTTTGGCTATTTCTTACGATTTCCCTATTCAAAATTGAATAAATCATGGTTTTATATTATATTCAAAATGAAATATCGTATTTCAAATTCAAAATGAAATATCATATTCAAAATAAAAAACGTGACAGTTTGATATATACGAATATATATATATATATATAATATCACATTTGAATATTAAATTTTGAATATGTGAATAAATTATATTCAAATTACTAACAATGCATTATTTTTTTGTTTGAGCGACAATTAATGAATATTAAATTTGAATATGTGAATAAATTAGATTGAAATTAAAACTAAGTATTTTATTTTATTTTATTTTTGATCTATAATTAATTAACAATCTCCAAATATTACGTGATCTATTATATTTGAATATTAAAATTTGAATATGTGAAAAAATTGGAATACAATTATACGTGAATTGGAAATATTAACGTTGGTTTTGATTTGTTCAATCCTATAATCAAAGGGGAAAAAAAATATTAAATACAGAAAAGATAATTAATGAAAAAAAAGGATCCGTTTGGGTGATCCAAACTCGCAAATGGTGATCTAAATCATTACATTAGGGATATTATAGTCTAATAAAAAACGCCACCTAAGCTTAATGAATTACTGTGATAATACTTACAGATTTGAGGTAGAGTGTAATATTTTTCTATAATTTGAATGATTATGTAATTTTTTTTTTTTTGTCTTTGTAGCAATAAAAGAGGCCAGAGAAAGTAAAAAAAAAAAAAAAAATTTTGAGGAATGCCTCATTTTGGAGATATTAATAATCCATACATTTTTTGTGTTGCACTTTTAATTTATACTCTCATTTTACATTAAATAGAAATCAAGAAAGTTAAAGCAAAGATAAATTATGAATTGACACTTAAAATGACATTGTTTAGTAATTTCCTCGAAGTTTTTTAACTAAAATTGAACAAAGCCCAAATATGTTGGCCGAGCAAAAGCAACCATTGAGAGACGCTTGTTTTATTCTCCTCTGCGCTCCTTTCCTATTTCATGTCTTAAGTGGAAGCAACTTCGATGTCCATAGTTAAGCTAGCTTAAAATTTAAAAAGAAAGACCACAGCTCATTGACAGAATTGTAAACAAGAAAAAAAATATTGAGCTCAACAGTGCCTAGCTGCTCTAGTCTCTCCTACCCATCCACAAGCAAAGCTCACTTGTGTGATAGAAGAGATGAGTCGACCATCGTTGAGTTTGAGCACAATGGCATTGTTCTTTAATGAATTATGTTATTAGTAGTAGACTGCTCATGGATGGATCCATGAGCAGGACACCAAGCTAAAAGAACGGAGCCGCCTTTTGAGGCGGACAGCGCTGCAACGGACCAAATCAATGATGCTTCTCAAAATTGCTTAAGAAAATTCAATCTTTATTTTATGAAACAACAATCTTATTACAAATTACTGCAGAATGTAAAACAACTATACGAGAGTACTACCATAGAGCCCTATATTTATAAGTCACATCTTGCGGTTGGGTACAAGGAACGTACATGTTACATCAAATCTGTCATTGGATTTTCTAGTTGTGTGTATTTTAATTTTTTGCTAAAAAAGAACCACCTCCAAATCCCATACACCTGAATCATTTACCTGTTTCAAGGAGAAAAGCATGCATAAGTTCTACAACTTTCTATTTAAGTCCTTTTTTTAATATATAATATTTATTTTCAATAAAGTAACTGATGGGAGAAGTGGAACCAAACCAAAACTTGCCAAATAAACTCAAAGTTACATTATTCCCAAAGCTATAATGTTGTTATGTAACAAGATTTAAGCGAATTCTTCTCTTAAAAAAAAAAAAAGATTTAAGCGAATGGTTCAATTCTGTAACATAAGAGTTGATAACAAAGAGATCTACTTACCGTAATTTTGACGCACCATGGTGAACTTGTAAAGGGCTTTAACTAGGGAGCCGTATCTCATGGATGTCAATGATCCCATATGTCTGTGACGAGTATGAAAAACGAAATATACAATTTCTCAGTTTCTCACATAAAAACTGTTGTCCACATGAAAATATTAGATTGTAAAGATGAATCTAGCTCGGTTTAGTTAATAATATTAGTCACTGATGGACGAAAGCATCAACTTAATAATAAGCATCCAAGCCAAAACTGCTCCTCATAGATTACATTAATGTCAAATGAGAAACAAATGTGTTGAAGAAATAAGTGAGACAAGTAATTGAGCAAGTAGGCTTATAACCTAATGCGGCGTATTTTCTTCATCTAGACCAGTGCAATTAACTAAATGAGCCAGTCCTCAAACAGGTTCATCGTTTTAAGTACTACAATATCCACATAAGTATAAGAGAGAACATCTTAAATAATTTGACAGACTCATTTCATTGTGTAGGACTTGGAAAACTTACAGGATCTCAGTATAACGAATTCTCCAAGCAGGGAAACCTAGGTGGCATCTTGCAGGTCCATAAACTAATAAGAGGTCAGGTTCCGGCCCATGGCTTCCTAAAAGTCATAAAAACAAAATAGCAGAAAATGTTAAATTGAACGAGTGTGATAAAAACAGACTATTGAGAACATTTGCAGCAACACAAACCAATAGCTTTTAGTGAGTCAACCATGCGAACTTCTGTAAAGATTTGCTCTTTCTGATCTTCATCCGAATCAGTCATTTCCATATATTTTCCAAAAAGTAAGTTCGCTGCTTTAACCACAGCTTCCTTCCCATCAGAAAACGAAGCAAATTCAAGAGTCATAGTGTTCCGGCTAATTAACTTGTCATTTTCACCAGCTTTCTGTACATGCTAAACAGCAGGTCAGGTTAGACTTTGTTGTTAATCCCTCCATGTGTTTCCCCAATGCGAATAATACTAATAAATGTGTCACAATTAATTATTAAAGATAGCGAACATCATAAGGTATCTTCTGTACATGTTCAATGCAAAAGCCCAATCGAGCAAACCAGATAGCATTCAAGGAAAAACAACAGCTATCACTCTATGGGGGTTTCGAAATACAAAGTCATAACAGCTCACATATTTTCCACATGGCAATATTTTTGAAGAAATCTCATGCCAAAATAGATAAAGGCAATTCAACACAATGGCGCATTGCATTAGAAGTCCAATACAAGATGGTTTGATAATGACATCATATCTCGTACACCTACAATTTGATCCCCCAAAAAAAAAAAAAATCTTTGCATACCTTCAGATTGCAAGCAATTTAAGTCGTGAACCGTGGTCAACTAAAAAGAAAACAAAAGTAGCATTATTATAGAGGAGAAATGATAACACCTCAAGCATTGTTACATTGTCCAATTTCTCCACGATGGCTTTCTCAAATTTCTTCATCACTCCTAGATATTGCAATGCAAATATTTAAATTGTTACATTACCAGTCTCGTAGAAGAAAAATCACAACGTTTAATCAGCTTAAATTGTCACCTTCCGCATCATAAAGGCAAATATGCTTCACACCAATAGCTTGCAGCCATAATAAAAGCTTGACAACTTTTGAAGTATTGTAGGCTTCGTCACTTTCTACCACCACGGCTAGGTACTTGATTTTTTCCGGGCTAAAAGCTTTGTACTTCTGCCATAGCCCACTTGATATGAGATAGCTTTCAACTGCAGAAGCAAATTCCACCAAGAAGTGGTATGTATTGACAAAGAAATGTAGAATATGCCATAGAAGTTGAAGCCCACTATTTGCAATCTGCACCAAACTCACAAAACATATTCTTATAGGAAAGAGCATGACATGAATAGGAAATGAAAATATTTATGTTCTCACATTAACCTCTTAGGTAATGCACTGTACTATACTATACTGCAATGTAATTTTATGTCATGATATTGTATTAAAAAAACAAGAAATCGGTCTTAGACATTATAGTACATGATGCAATCTAACACAAATGTATTTTTTTTTTATTATTACATAATGCAATTGAATTTGTGTGTTTTCGTATTATACGATATGGAGATTTGAATATGCCGAACACTATTTTATATAATGTAATACAATATGATGAGCTTACACGGTACATCAAACATGCCTAATGGTCCACAACATTGGTACATTACATCACAAAGCACAAGCGTAGATCATCAAATTCTCAAAAGAAAATCTTATAAGTCAATTGTGTGTACAACTCTACAAGAACTATACCTTAATCAAGTAGAAAAACCGGAGAGATAAAGTACTTAAAAGTTGCTCTGTTTACACAAACACTTCTCAAAGAACTTTTGATCAATAACAACGTTAATAATACCTGATCTGAAAGAGACGCCATCGTGATCGATCACTCAGCTACGTGCAAGAACAATCCGATGCTTGTTGCAGTTTCTGCAGTAAGTGAAGTGTTTTACACTGTTTTGCAAAAACTTAAAACCACGTTCTCTTGGTTGATGCTTTGACCAAACTCATGAAAATCAACGAATAGCTATATATTTTCGTTTTGTTGACTAAATAAATGCCAAAACTCAATACTTTTCTCGCCATAAAGAGACATATTCAAAAGTCAACTAGGAAAGAAAATTTACAAAAAATAAAAAAATTAAAGATTCTGAGTAATGCTTATTGATATATAAATATCAGACGAGACGAATATCAAACTTTTATAGCCACTGATTGACAAAAGCAATATAAAAGCGATAAAAAGATATAAGCAACGAACATTTGTTGAAGCAAACAATCGAACGGTTTGGGTGCAAAAAAAAAAAAAAAAAAACGAAAGATCAAATACCATGGCCGTGATTCTCCGCGGTGATGGCGCCGAGTTGACTCGGAGTGGGATTCCGAGTCAGATGTGGTTCCTGAGGGCTCTGTTTGGGCTGAAGAAGACCACCGAGACAGAGGAGCTTCGATGACTGATGGCTTGCAGTGTTTGACCCTTTGGAGATACCAAATTTATTTATTTATTTATTTTTAACCTAGGGGTGTAATCGAGCCGAGCCGAGCCGAGCTTTGAAATGTTCAGGCTCGGCTCGTCAAGTTTTTCACGAGCTCGAGCTCGACAAAATTGCAAAAATGAGGCTCGAGCTCGGCTCGAGCTCGTTCAATAAAAGCTCAAGCTCGACTCGATAATTAAGCTCGTTCGAGCTTTTTTCGAGCTTGAGCTCGTTTAGAGCTCGAAAAAAGCTCGATTTGAGCTTGAGCTCGAGAAAAGCTCGTTTTGAGCTCGAGTTCGAAAAAAACCTCGTTATGAGCTTGAGTTCGAGCTCGAACTCGAAAAAAAGCTCGTCTAGAGCTCGATTATCAGCTTCTTACCGGAGAGAGAGACTGAGGGCCGGGAGTCAGTGAGGCGGAGGCGGAGGGCCGAGAGTCAGCAAGTGGAGGCAGAGGCGAAGGCCGGAGTCGCGAGGCGGAGGAGCAGAGGCAGGCGCCGGCGGGAGAGGCGGGAGTCGCGAGGCGGAGGAGCAGAGCGGAGACAGAGGCGAAGGCCGGAGTCGCGAGGGGAGGCCGGAGTCGCGAGGCGAAGGCAGAGGCGAAGGCCGGAGTCGCGAGGGGAGGCCGGAGTCGCGAGGCAAAGGAGCAGAGGCGGGCGCCGGCGGGAGAGGCGGGAGTCGCGAGGCGGAGGAGCAGAGCGGAGACAGAGGCTAAGGCCGGAGTCGCGAGGGGAGGCTGGAGTCGCGAGGCGGAGGCAGAGGCGAAGGCCAGAGTCGCGAGGGGAGGCCGGAGTCGCGAGGCGGAGGAGCAGAGATGGGCGCCGGCGGGTGGAGAGGGGCGGCGATACAGTGAGAGGCGAGTGGAGGCCTGGAGGCTGGAAGGAGAACGAGCGCTTGAGACTTGAGAGAGTCTTAGGTTTTTTTTTTTTTGGGGCTAAAAAACTAATTTGAATTAGGTCGAAAAAATAAAATAATTAAAAAATAAAGACCAAAAATTTAAAAAATGAGTGCCAAAATAAATTTTAAAATTATAATCTACAAATATATATTAATATATGTAAATATGTAATGTACAAATAATATATATATATATATATATATATATGAGCTAGTTCGCGAGCTCGTTAACGAGCCTGTTCGCGAGCTCGTAAACGAGTCTGTTCACGAACATATAATCGAACAGTATGCCTGTTCGCGAGCTTTAATGAGCCGAGCTTTAGTTAGTTCAAGCTCTGTTCATTTATTATTCGAGCCTTAAAATTATGTTCAAGCTCGGCTCATTTACACAACGAGCCGAACACGAACGAGCTTTTATCGAGCCGAACACCGAGCTGCTCACGAACGGCTCAGCTCGTTTACACCCCTATTTTTAAGGATACTTTTGCCATGGAAAATGATTAAAAAACTCACCGATGGGAAGTTATTTTAAAGGATATTATTGGAAGTTAAGAAAAGTGTATTGTAACTATTATAGTTCTTATCTCATATGATTATTGAAGTATATCATATTCCCTTTTTGAAATCGTGAAGCTCTTCACAAAGCTTCCGCAGAACTTCTCCAAGTTTGTGACTTTTTTTTCCATCGTATCTCTAATTTCTCTTTTCCTATGTTAAAAAGGATTTCAATGCCCACCACTTCGGTTCCAGTTTTTTTTATCTGCTCATGGTTCATGAAACACCAGCGAGAATAATGTCATGAGACTTGGCTTGGAGAGATTGAGTACAATAATATTAAATAGACCCACATCAATGTTGCTAAATTAATAATTCAAGATACTCTAAAATCATATCCTTAGTATACTAAATCTTATGACATATGAAATTTAAGATTAGACAAAAAAAATACAACTATTAAGATCTAATACACAAAGAGAAATCAAAGAATATATACATATATATATATATATATATATATGTACATATATATATATTTACTATAGCAACACTACGAAGTAGTAATTTTTGAACAAACAAAAACATTAAATGCATGTAAAAATAATTCAAGAATACAATGATGGATTTTTGTCAAAAGCACTAATAATGTCTTCTTGCCTTAAATGGCTAATATTTAGTCTTTACCAACATCCATCCTTTTGCCTATATAAAAGATATCAAGCTACGTAGAGAGAGGTGGTGGACAAAGGAAGGGAAAGAATAGGAAGGAAAGAAAGGAAAAGAAAAAGAAAGAAAGAGAAGAAAGATATTTCAGTACATGAAAAGATTTAGAAAAACCTAAATTTTAGTGTCATTGTCTGAGTAAAATAAAAACTTACTATCTATAAGATAACAGTAATCATCAATAATAGAGAGTACCATATCTAGATTATTAATTTAGACCACTTGATTCGTGGGATTTTTACTCTTCTCATCAACTCCACGACATTATTCCTACATACATCAGAAAAAGCTATTCTGCCAAATCAAGCAATCAGACAACATGTATAATCCTCATGTATATGTGTGTGTATATATGTATATATTATATACATATATATATATATACCTGTGTCTACTTGCATATAAGAATTATTTAACATTAAATACACATTTATACTCTTAATTTAAATACTTCAATAATCATTTTTTTGGTAAAAAATAATTGTAAAATATTAATTCAGTTAATTAATTAACATCCTAATAATTTATAATATCTTCAGTAGTTCAGACTAGCGACTTGCCTAGTCATTTTATATTACTGTTCAGACTGACAATTTGCTTAGTCATTTTATTTTCATTTTATTTTATTGCTCGGACTGGCAACTTGCCTAGTCATTTTATTTTACTGCTCAGACTGGCAACTTGCCTACTCATTTTATCTAGTCATTTCATTTTACTGTTCAGACTAGCAAATTGCCTCGTCATTTTATCTTGCTGTTCAGACTGGCAAATGCCTAGTCATTTTATTTTACTGTTCAGACTGGCAACTTGCCTAGTCATTTTAATTTACTGTTCAGACTGGCAAATTGCCTAATTATCTTAATTTACTGTTTAGACTGGCAACTTGCCTAGTCATTTTTTATTTTTACATTCAGACTAATAATTTTTCTAGTCATATTGACAATATATCCATTCATTTTTACATTATTATTAGATTAATAATGCTACTTCTTACATAATTACTTTATTACTTCACCCAATGAAGCCCTTTATATTGTTGCAATGGCTAGTTCTTTCTCAAGGTATAATTTAAATTATATGATTCTCTTTAATAAGCAACTTAGCGATTAGACATATGTTATTATTTTCTTATAATATGATTATCATTTTATTAATTTATCTCAATTAATTAAATTCACATCATCTTATGCATTGACATATCGTGATTAGTATCTATGCATTTTAATCTACGAGTAAATAATCAATTCTAGTAATATCTCTGGTGATTAGATCATTAATACGTGTCGCTTAAATATTATTGCATACCGCATTATACATTATTATTAGAATCAATAAAAACGACACGTAGTGTTCCCCAACGAACCCGGGAACATTTGACGACTCCGCTGGGGACTCCAAAAGTCAACATTATTTTAGATGTCCTACGTACTAATTTTATAATGGGACCAAAATGTGTATACTCACGATCTACTGGTGAAGGTATCCGGTATCGTTGTCCCTTATGAAACAATTCAATTAATGTCACCCTCAGATGCGGTGCACATTATCAAAAGTCACGAGCCCACTTACCATATTAGTGAAGTTTGTATACCATTTTGAGCTGCCACCTGATGATGCTGAAGACAAAGACAATACAATGAATCCTCATTTCTCTACATTATGTCTTCAAGTTCAACTACAAATACTTTTGGTACGTGTTTCTCATGTAAAATATCTCATTTATATATATAGTATATATAATTGTTGATGGTATATGCATTGTTGGTTATGTTCAAGTTAAACTTATTATAAAAACAAGAAGAAAACAATAGAAAAAAACTAGAAGAGGTTATATAACGTAAGAGTACTTAGTTTATTAAGATAAATTTAAAGTAAAAGAAAATGAAAAGAAACCGAGCACATAGTAGTCTTTTATGTAAAAAGAAGCTCAAAAACTCATGTATTGTAGCGGATTTTTTTAAATGAAATAGTAAAAATTAATAATATTTAAAAAGTATTAAAGTCATTTTTAGCAACGAAATTTTTGCAAGGTAATTCTTTTTTTTAGATAACGAAATTCGGTGTGTAAAGCACACACCTTTAGGATACTTACGGCTTGTGACCCTTTCGGGAGCTGGGTTGACTTTGTGTTATGTTTGGTTTGATCCTTGTTGACCTTGGTGTTTCAATCAGGCACGAATTCAGGATTCTAATTCAGTGGGGGCACTAAATTACATAAAACTTATAGATAAGCAGAACGAAAAATTTATTTCATATTTTTATATTAAATTGGATGAAATTGAAATTTTTAACAAAAACATGGATAAATTTTATAAATATAAAAAATTAAATGGGGGCACAGAAAGAATTTATTTGAAAATTTTCTTTAATTATAGAGGTGATATATAAATTTAACTAATTTAGAGGGGGCCTGTGAAGGATTTATTTGAAAATTTTATTTAATCATAGGGCTAAAATAGAATTTTTTAAAAGTTTAGGGGGGGCTGTGCCCCTACAGGCCCTCTACTAGATCCGTCATTGGTTTCAATGGTAACTCTTTTGCCGCCTTGGTTGACATTATGCTTGGTTTCGGTGTGGTTGTTCTTGCCGTCGTGCTTTTTTTATTTTTTATTTTAACCATTGTAATGTCTTGTTGACTTTGTACTCGGAACTCGGATTTAGTGTGCTCGTCCTTGTTGTATTGGTGCCTCCAATTGTGGGCGGTTTGTATTTGTGTCGTGTTGAATTTTTGAACTTTCAACTTCTCGCATTACTTTGTCGTTAATCGGCTTTCATTCACCACCGCACATGTCTCGCCTATGCGTGATCTTTGGGCTCTTGTTTTGTTTCTCGTTAGTTGCTTGTATGAACATCTCAGCTCATCTTCAAATTAATTCGTTCAAATTATATAATATAGCATTTTTAAGTTCAAACTATAACATGTGAATATGAGATATTCTAATGCGGTGGGCTTAGTTTGCCTTGTCCTTCATATTCCAACTATTTTTTTTTGTTGCTTTGCTTGGTTCATGTATTCCTTTGTGCATGAGCTTGTATGTTTTTAAGTAACTAAATTTAATTTCACTTGGTGATATGTTAGTGTGAAATGACGAATTTATTTGACCGTACCTTGATTTTTATTGTGATTCTCTTCTTGAATAATTCATTCTTGATTTATGTTGTGATATTTTGATCGGATTGTCTCCTAACTTCCATCTTCGTTTTTCCTTTTCTGTTTTTTTTAGGCCTCGCTTCATGGAGCAAGGCGACGCTTCCTCGAGTATGCTGCGGACTCCAAAGAGGAAAGCAAACGAGAGTAGGGGCGCCCGTGCTCCGAGTGTCATCATGAGAGCCTATGAGGTAAGAC
This sequence comes from Boehmeria nivea var. tenacissima, assembly GCA_018132145.1. Classification (NCBI taxonomy): domain Eukaryota; kingdom Viridiplantae; phylum Streptophyta; class Magnoliopsida; order Rosales; family Urticaceae; genus Boehmeria; species Boehmeria nivea. The sequence continues at coordinate 6,570,188 of CM030877.1, read as the reverse complement.
ATCCTTCATTCTTTTCTCGTGATGTATTTGTACATACACACACACACATACACACACACACAGATATATATATATATATATATATATATATATTTCTCGCGATGTATATGTTTGATATTGAAATTTCTTAGGAGATGCGTTCGAGCGACTCAGTCGGCTCTAACACTTCCGGCGGTGTGCTTTCTGACTCCAACTCCCGTCATAGGAATGAGTCGGATCGTTCCCCAGTCAACGCACTCCCTTTGGCCGTTCAGTATCTCGAGCAGCCGGTGATCATTCTATCAACGATTACTGCATCCGAGATTATCCGTTTTGTCTCCTCCAAGCGTATGGTTGTGCCGGCGACTCCTACTCCTGATGTGATTCACTTGGTGCACCTTTGCCCCCACCCCTCCCCCTCTCCACCCACCCTTCCCCCCACCCCTTTTTTTTTATTTTATATTTTGACGTCTTTTGCGTACTTATTTATACTATTTGTCCCCCTTTTTTTTTTTGCAGTGTTATATTCCACTGGTGCGGCCCAGCTCCTGTCTTCCAAGGTTCGACTTGAATGATTCACTTATTCCATCAGGTTTTGAAGAGGTCATCTTGCCTGCCCCTGTTCCTCAGGATACTTTTCCTCCAAGCATCCAATATTTGGTCAACGCTCTTCACACGAATCATTCTATTCGAGAGATTAGTGAGTCTTCGAGGCGGTGTGTGGATGGCAAAAAATGACGAACCTCCACCGTAGAGGTCAAGATTTTTGGACGTCTGTGATCGCCTTGCTAGGTTTCTGTGCTGCTATAATGGAAGAGAGCTAACCACACCTCTGCTTAGATCCTATCTCACTCTCTCGGGCCGCAATGTGGCATTTCAGAGCGTATTCATCCCCTTGGAGTGTCTTACACCTCTCCTTGATGCCCTTGCCCGATTCGGGGATTTTTTGGCATGGTGCGACACGTCTCGTCCCTTGATGTCGATCGTAGTGAGTGACTTGACCCTAGTCTTCCTTGCGCTTCAACGCTTTACACTTGCTAGCTGTTCCGAAGGCATGCTTGTCTCAATGGAAAATGCGGTTTGTGACGCCATTCGCTTCGATATTGATGTGGGCTTTCTCCGCTTATATATTTGTGACCTGGCTTACTATCTCTGTGTTTTGTGGATTCGGTGTCGAGTTGTCTTCATTGAACACTCGTATTGTTGACACAGAGAGACGTATCTTGCAGCTCAGGATTCAACTATCGGAGTCTGAACCTTTTCTTGGCGAGGCGAGGATTGCTCATTGCATTCTGGAGGATGAGCGCAAGAAAATGCCGATGCTAGTAGGTCATTACCGTCCAATGCTACCATACCTCCCGTTGTCTCATGGCTTCTATTGACTCCCAGTCAAGGTAGGTTTCTTGATTGCTTTTGATTTATTCTTGTTTCACTCTTGATGGACCTGTCATGTCAACTTCTAACAGTTATTTGGGCCAAGAGCCATTATTTTGGAACAGTCTTAATTCTACTTTTGGTATTGAAGTAGCATACGGACTACTTAGACTAATATCGGCTATTTATGTTGTATTTACTGCTATGGCTTGTATAATTCAAACTTTTGGACTTTATGTTAGTAATTATTCGGACTCTATTTTACTATGCTAGAACTCATGTTTACTAGTACATGCAACTAGGATAGCCATATTGATCAATGTGAACTAGCATGAGCAAATCAAACTAATTAACTGGATGACATTGTTAGTCGATGCAAATGGACATGGCTATTGACATGCCTATATATAAAGAAATTACTATATGCTATCATCACATTACCAAATGAGCAGGAACTATGCAAATAATAGCTCCAGGACAATATAAGCATGAGATAAATCAATGTTAGTAATATGTAAGCCTTTTTTTTCCTCTTGTAAATAGCTTCGTCATTTTTTTTCTCTTGTAAACAACTTCGTCATTCGTGCATTCCTATAAAATCAATTGGTAAATTATGTTAGTAAAATATCAATCACCATTAAGTTATCAAGAAATGTAATATGCAACAAATTGGTAATCAAAGAGTAATATTCAAATACTTGCTTCACCTTTTTTTTTAATACCAAAAAACAAATGAACTCATGGTTATAATGTTACGATTCTTGCTAAATAAATTTGAAAATATTAGTAAAACGAATAAAGACTAGAAAGTGATAATAATAAGTGATGTTGATTTTGCAAAAAATTGCTTTAATGGCCATAAAATAATAATGAATGCCATGAAATAATAATGAATGATAGTGATGCATATATATATATATATATATATATATATATATGCACATATTTATAAAATTATCATAGATCATTCTATACTATACATATATATATATATATATATATATATTTATATTATCATAGGTTTATATTTCTCAAGAAAGTCAAAATGCATCAATTTTAGCCAAAGTATTTATTTTTTTTTAGAAGAAAGAGAGAAAAGGACACACAATCATAATAGTATGCATCATGAATGAAAAATCCATACCTTAAGTGGTGATCCTTCCTTTCCTTTCATTTTTTTTTTTTTTGCATATTATACTATATGTATATATATACATATGTGCTTTTTTGTTTTTGTGTTTTTATTTTTTTGGCTTTGCATTTTTCTTCTTGTTTTTTTTTTGTATTTTTTATATCATATATATAGCATGTGTCGTTTATGAGCGGAAAGCCATACCTCGAGTTGTGTAAAAAACTAAATTAGTTATGCACTCTCATTAATGTCTAGCAAATCTGTTTAAATTCCTTCTTCATTAGTTTATTTTTTTCATTCCTCAACTGATAATCTCCCAAATTTTGACGAAAGTAAACGTACCAATGCATTTTTGTTGTACCCAATAAATATTAGACGCATTGGTCTAATTGAAAGAAATATTAGTAAATATGAAGTAAAAAATTCTCATAAATTATCATTTGTTTTTTTAAAGAGGAATTGACACTCGTGGTTTAATGTCTAAGTATTTTTAGACTTTATATATTTGATATTGTACTTTATAGTCTTTGATCTTTAAATCATTTTTGTAGACATTTATAGCCCCTAAGCCTGAAAAAAAAGATATCCGCCCCCATATTCGTATTAGTTTTTTTTGGATAAATAGGTTGGCGAATACGGATTATCCGTATTCGTACAAAATGTAAAAAACCGATATATATGTGACTATCTGTATCCACTAAAAAACACATATCCGCCTGTATCCATTTTTTTGGTCCACTTTTTCCACTTTTTTCATTTTTTTTGTTGTTGTTTCTTTGTTTTATTTTCTTTTCCTTTTGTTTTACAGTTTTTTTCTCTTATAAAATAATCTATAATTAAGGGTTAATTAAAATTAAATAAAATATCAGTATAAAATTACATAAACTAACTTAGATAATTATACTAAATAAAATTAACCAAAATCTAATACTAAACCAAAGTAAAAATAACTTAAATTTTGGTATTAAAAAATTTATAAAGGAATGAAAAAAATACCTCATAAATAAATTAAATATTAATTATATAATTAAAAATATTATAATTACTATTTATAAATAAAATAGATAGCTAGATATTATTATTTTTTAAATTAAATAAATATTAAGTATTTAAAAATAAATTAAGTGTTAATTAGTAAATATGATTTGTTTGTTTTTTTGTTTTCCATAATCGTTGGACTGCAAATCTAACAATTCAAAATATATATAAAAAAAACAAAGACACAGATACTGTTATATTAGTTATTCATCTAAAAAGGAGGTAAATATTTGTTTATCCGACACTCATATTTTTAGGTTTAATAGCCTCTATCTATTTATTTTAATTAAATTACTATTAAAATACTATCAAAATTATAAATATATAAATTGCATCAGGCTCTAACTACACGAAAATAAATTATATGAATCAAAATTAAACAACTTACTGATATTTACACTGGTAATTAAAACAAGCAACACAATTTTTATACGTTTTAAAAATAGAACATGTTTCGAAATATTACAAAAAATGGCACTTGTCATAATTTTTCTAGTAATCATATGATATTTTAAAATTTACTCTCAGATTTTGAAATGTGAAGAATTTCTAACAAATATGTCAATATTTTTTGTTATAAAAAAATTTAACAAGTGCTATTTTTCAAAATATTTAAAAACATATGTTATTTTTTAAGACATTCACTTAATTTTAGTCTACTCTATATTTCACCCAATTACCCTATTTTTTAATCAAAATACCTCATGTATCTTTTTAGAGCATCTCCAATAAAATAATTAATTAGTGTACCTATGCTGAAAATTAGGAATTTGATTGTTTAGGGGAATTTTATAGAGTGAAAAATTAAGAATTGCCTAATTAAAAAAAAATGATTTTTGTGGAAAATATGTGATTTTAAATATTCAACTTTGAGGAGAATAAACTTTATACAAGAAATGTTAGATTAAAAATGGAAGAGTGATTCTGAAATTGTAATCGTATGAAGCAAAGAGTTGGATGTTCGAACATAGATTTGAGACCTTGGGCTATGTATAGAGGTGGTGTTTTGTCCATTGCATTGAACGCATCTTCTATTTTTGGCATGTAATTTTGTTTGTTTTGAAATTGAAAACTGTAAATGAGCGTCGGATAATTTAGTGTTTTTTTTTACACCATAGGCCTCCAACTTATCAGAACTCTAGCTACCACAACTTTTTTTTTTTTTTTGGCAATTACACCCCTTGAATTTCGATTTTTTTGGCAATTTTACTCAAATCAAATACATCTGTTCGAACTTCGAAATGATACGGATTTATGCCTTTCACATAGGCGCTCCATATCGGCTACGTTGCGACTCTAACTAGCACTATAATACTCTATTTATTAATTTATTTTAATTTAAGAGGGATGGTTATGTAGAAAGGTTATGTAGGGATGGTTCAAAATTTTTGGTAACCCGTAACTTGTTGAATATTTTTATTCACCTTTGGTTACTTTAAATATCATTACTTTTGCATATATTATTATTACAACTAGTTTTTTATACCATTACAATATTACATTCTTACCCACACATGCCAATTCAAGAATTTTTATACCAATATAAGTTGTTGTAAAATTACCCCCATATCTATGATTTAACATCAATTTAAACGGTTTTTTAAATAAATAGCCATATTTTTATGTATGTTTTTAACAATTAGCCTATGTTTGTTTTTATTAGCAAAATAGCCATACATTCGTGTCTAAATTTTTGAGACTGCAGTCAGTAATTTTTTGAATTCTGTTTTTGTTGTTTGTTGCAGACAATATTGTCTAAAATTTTGTGTCTCTAGTAATAAAATTTGTGACTTCTTTGACTGCATATTTTTTTGCTATTTATAAGATATTTTTTATTTAGTAATAAGTTTTATGAAATTGGTTGTATAGGTAATCATTTATTTGTGAGTTTATTATTTTGTTAATGGATATTTAAATTTTTTATTGTGTTTATTTCAAATTTTCTGAAATTTTATGACTATAGTCACAAATTTTATGACTGTGTATTTTATTTATTTAGTCACAAATTTTATTTATTTAGTCATAGATTTTTAGATGTTTACCTGATGGCTATTTTGCTAATTTTTCAAAACGTGGGCTATATCTTTAAAACATATCCTGTAAAATGGCTAAATCCTTAACTGGCCCCAATTTAAATATACACTCATTGCTTTATATAAACAAAACCATTTCATTTGTACCGATAAAAAAACTCATTTTTTTGGTTTCAATAAAAACTTTTCATCTCTAATGACAAGAAGAAAATTTGACACTACTAAATTTTTGGGATTCAAAATTAAAAAAAAAAAGAAAGTATTTTCATAGAGAGGAGCTTCAACTCCAATTTAGAACTTTTTTTTCCTTTTTTTTTAATTCAAGATTTATGGTTCTAATATTTTCATATTATTTTGGGGATCTTGTTAAAAAAAAAAGACACAAAAATGAATGAATTCTGTCAAAAATAAAATTTTGTTACCGATTGCAATTTGACTAAATTTCAAACAAAAATAATAATAATAATAATTCATGGGGATATTTGTCCATTAACAATATCAAAGACCAATAACCTGATTTCAATCCCACGTGCCACTATATCATAGCAAAAAAAAAAAAAAACCCATGTGCCACAAATTCCATCTTGACCGTATAATAATGGTGAGATAAAGAAGGTAAAGCATTAATGTTGCATGGTAACAACAATGGTGCAGAAAAAGCCTTAATTCGATGATTTCTATATAATATAATATGTAATGATGATTTACTCCTCTCCCATCCCTACGCCCTCTCCTCCCTCACTTTTTTGTTCTCTCTGCATTTATTATAATAATAATAATAATAATAATAATTATTATTATTATTATTTATTATTCAAGAACTCTCTGAATTTACCTACCATCATCACCTCTTCATTTACTACTATTACCTTTTCTTCAACAACTCTCTGCATTGATTTACTCTCCCTCTCTGCATTTATTAACATTATGTTCGTTTTTTCTTCGAAGAACTCTCATTATTTACCTACTCTCTCTCTCTCCGATTTTACTCACTCCCCTTGCCTCTCTCTGCAATAAATACAAAGGTTCAAAGGTACATTAAATCTCTTGAGTGATAATTTTCATTTCCAAATTTTTCTTTTTAATTTCTTTGTGATTTGAGTAGGTACGTATTTTATGCTTTGATAAATGCCATTTTCAGCTCCTCATTACTACTTTCTCTGATCTTCCTCTATTAAACGAATCAAACTCTCTTCCACGAGTCCACATATTACTCTCAGACTCCTCTCTCTCTCTCTCTCTCTCTCTCTCTCTCTCAGTGTTTGAATAATTTTCTCAAAACTACTTCTCTTTAAAAACCATAGATGATAGAAACCCTTTCTCTCATTACTCATCTTAGCAATGTGGTAAGTGATATTCTCTTGAGCATTATTCTGTTTTGTTTGAATATTGATTCTCATTAGGCCCTGCAAAGCTGAAAGCTGAACCGTTGCTAAAACATATGTGTAGTGTTGTTGTGGATGTGACTGGTGGTCTTCTCTAATACTAATACTTTGAGCATATTTTTTGGTCACTAAGTATATTGACAAAGCACAATAATGAAACCTATATGTTCAAACAAAAGTTATCTTCCAATAGACAAACAAAAATAGTTGAATTTCTTCTCATATTCGTTTTGTTTGTTTATTTTTTTCGTTTTTTTTTTCCTCTGGTTGAAAAGTTACCTTCTCTAGATTTTGAAAGCAAATTTGGCCAAAGAATTAACATGTGACTTCGAACTTTCTCTGTTTTGATCTGCTTCAATTTTGCAGGCTTTCTAAGTGGCTGAGCTTGAACTTTCAAATTTAGAGTCTAAAATAAATGAACTTTCCTTTCAATTCTCTCTCAAAGGATGGTGAATCACCCACCGATGATGTTGAAGACAAAGACGATACAATGAATCCTCACTTCTCTTCATTATGTCTTCAAGTTCAACTACAAATATTTTTGGTACGTGTTTCTCCTGTAAAATAAAATATCGTATATATATATATAATATATATATATATAATTGCTGATGGTATATGCATTGTTGATTATGTTCGAGTTAAACTAATGATAAAAACAAGAAGAAAACAATAGAAAAAAACTAGATGAGGTTACATAACGTAAGTGAACAGAGTACTCGGTTTATTAAGATAAATTTAAAATAAAAGAAAATGAAAAAAAAAATCGAGCACATAATGGTCTTTTGTGTAACAACAAGCTCAAAAACTCATGTGTTGTAGCGGATTTTTGAAATGAAATTGTGAAAATTAATAATATTTAAAAAATATAAAATTAATAATATTTAAAAATTATTAAAGTGAGCTTTAGTAAAGAAATTTTTGCAATGTAATTCTTTTTCTTCGATAATGAAATTCGGTGTGTAAAGCACACCCCTTTAGGATACTTAGGGCTGTGACCCTTTCGGGTGCTAGGTTGACTTTGTGTTTTGTTTGGTTTTATCCTTGTTGAGCCTGGTGTTTCAATGGTAACTCTTTTGGTGCCTTTGTTGACATTATGCTTGGTTTCGGTGTAGTTGTTCTTGCTGTCGTGCTCTTTTTTTCTTTACCATTGTAATGTCTTTTGACTTTGTACTCGGAACTCGGATTTAGTGTGCTCGTTCTTGTTGTATTGGTGCCTCCAATCGTGGGAGGTTTGTATTTGTGTCATGATGAATTTATGAACTTTCAACTTCTCGCAGACACGGAGAGACGTATCTCGCAGCTTAGGATTCAACTCTTGGAGTCTAAACGCCTTCTTGGCGAGGGGAGGATTGCTCGTAATATTTTGGAGGATGAGCAAAAATAAAAAAAATACCGATGCCGAAAGGCCAATTCTGTCCAATGCTGCCACACCTCCCATTGTCTCGGGGTCCTCATCAGAATCTTCCTCGGCGTCTTCCTCTGTAGGGTCTTCTTCCTCCTCCTTCGAGTCTTCTTCCATTGCGACAGGACGTGCTTGGCTGCTCTCTCCATGATGATAGCTAGTCCGGCCACATCTAGGTGGGAATTCACGAATTGCCGAGCGGCGAATATGGAGAGGCGCATCCTTGGCCTCTGTTGCCTCCATTAATTGCGTAAAAATCTTAAGGTTCTGGTTAGAGCAGAGTGACTGATACTCGCAACGTAGTCCCCCCAAATACAGACTTCGAATTTCGAAATCCTCCAGCTCTCTAGGACAGGTATACACTACGTCCCTCGCAAAGTGCAGTGTATAATCCTTCACGGTCTCAGCAAGGTGTTGCACATGATTCTAGATGTTTTGTTGCCATCGTCCATACTTTGCTACATATTCAAACCGACCGGAAAGTGCTAGGCAGAACTCTTCAAGCGCAATGGGTTGATCATGCACTTGCAAGTACTCGCTCTAGAAATCAAGAGCCGGCCCCTTGAGTAAGATACTTGCTACCCTAACCCGGCTACTGCCGGGAATCTGGAAGGTGTCCATCATCACCCTCATGTGCTTCAGCCACTCATCTACTAGTATTGTGCTCATGCGTCCGCTAAACTTCGTTGCTATATGAGGGATCATGTTGGCGTATTCGGCGATAGCTTTTGCTGCTTGCACTGGTCCTTACATGCTGTGGCGGGACGACTCGGTAGAATCCTGGGTATCACCTTGGTTCACGCTCGACATATTACTTTCCTACAAGGAAAAATTCTTCTAATTAATTATGCACCTAATTCTAATATCCAACTTAAAACATACTTACAGCGAAGGATGTCGAGACCAGCAAGTTGTACATATGGGGTTGGTCTTCAGAAACGGCTAAACCGGGCTCTGATACCAAAAATTCTATAACGACCCGCCGCGCGGGCCGCGACTTAAGCATTTACTTACATATACATCCATAGTTAAAACATTAAGTCTCAAAATATAATTATACCAAATTAAGAGTGTGGCCACAGTACTTCAAAAGAAATATACATAATATTTTTACCAAAAGTACGGTAAAATTTAAACTTTTACTAATATGGAAAATGCATTCTCAGAAGTGCCGGTTAGCCTTAACAGGTCGGGCCCATATGTACGTCTCTTCGGCCTGTCAGTCTAGTCTCCGTCTTCTACTCTATCTTTGTCTTCCTAACACCAGAAACTCCTAGTGAGATTTACTCAATAAGTGGAAGACTAGAAATATTAGACGTGATGTAGTGTACAACAAGATGCAGCATGTAAGACATCATAAAAAAAGTCTCATTAACAAGGAGATAAATCTTTAACTTATCCAATAAAAAATTATTGTGTTTTTATTAATCTCTTAGCAGTAGAATTATAAAACAACTACTGCATTTTTATTTCATAACTCCACTATTCAATTGTATCTCTAAGCAACTCTATCGTATCATCTGGGATCCACTGATGGTTATCGCAATATCTTTTTAACTGCGGCACTGAGTCGGGAGTGGGTCAACTCTCAAAGAGCATCTCCCGACTATTTAACTCCAAATCACAAAGATTTTGTCTGGGACATACCACCATCAGTTTATGGGAGTATGTGGCGATACCATCGACGTATTTCAGAGTTTTATGCAATTTTATGAATTTTTGTTTTAAGTTCGAATTGCATTATACGTTGCTTTTGTCGGGAGTTCAAAACTCCACTTCACTTTATGACCAAGAGGCCTATTTTTTAGAATTCTGAGATATATTTGCTACTTCTCTTTTTTCATTTGCTTGAAAGCCTAAAGAAATTTGTTCCTAAAATCAAGAATGGGGGTTACAAGTATAAAACGTGGCTCAGGAATTTGTAACGGTTCCATTCTATCAAAACTAATGTTTTACCTAGCCTTTTAGTCATAAGGGCGTTGGACCCTTATTATCTTTCTTTTTAAGTCTTTCAGTTTCTATCGGGTTACGACCTACGTCTATTTGCACGTCGGGAGCGATTGATATAACTTCAAAGCAAGAAAAGCGAAAATAAAATTATTACAGGCCATTTTAAATAAATACAAATAAATCAATCATCCTCGCTCCAATGTTGTAGGTGCAGTTCCAACTTACAGAATGCTTGAACGAGGTTCGGTTGTCATGATCTTGTCTTTGAAGCTTCCGAGCCCGTAACAGTTACTTTTCCTTTAAAATAAACCTATTTAGTTAGATATTAAACTTTATGTTTAAGCAAAGTTTTCTTTGAAAAATCTTTATACTAGATCCTAAGAACTTAGGGACTTGTTTGATTAAGAAAATCAAAAAAATCTCTAACTAGACAATATTTCATTTTCCTAATTTGACTAAGAAACTGTGTATTTTCCAGTTTCATCGACCGTTACGAGAATATTCGTAAAATATTCATCAAGCATTTAAAAATTACAAAAATGATTGCATTTGAAAGTAAATTCAAAGATCTTTCAATACAGTAGTTGTATTCATAGTTTTGGCTCTTTTGTGTTTTCCAAAAAGAGCCTGAAATATGGAGTCTACAGATTGTTTCCCCTAAACAAGGCAGATTCTGGATCTAACTTTGAAAAATTCAAGTTAATTCTAGAAAAATTCTTTTTATGTGTAACGCCCAAAGGTAAAAAAATTTCTATATATATATATATATATATATATATATGTAAAGGACTTATGATTAATTTATGTGTGATATAATATATATGCTTATTTTTTTTAAAATCTGTGAAAATTAGGGGGCTTAATGAGAAATTATTGAATTCTTCATAGGGCAGAGTTCTCACCTCTCTCTAGGACCAATCAGAGAAGAGAAATTATGATGGAACACGCTTTGGAAGTGCAAACGTCAAATTTTTTTCAGAGCAAGAATCAGAATATGAATAGTCTCATATCAAGTATCTGTACACTTCAATATTTCAATATATACCTCTCTTCCTTTCTCAGACTTTATTCCCGCAGTCCTCTTAATCCCTAACCCAAAAACACATTTTCAAACCCAAAAATCTCAGTTTTATGCTCCAAAACTACTTCAAATCCATAGTATAGCAAAAACCCCATAAATTCTTTCCATTCTACGAGAGTTTGGGAGCCTAAAAACTACCTCAAGTTCGCTGCAATTCAACAACCCGAGAGGGGGCTGAAGGCTCACAAGCTTGGGTGAGTTTGTACATTTGTTTTCCTCTAATATGTTCGTATTTCTTTTGGGTTTACAACTCACACGAATTCGTTGAGTGACATTGACGATTTCTCCTCCAAATATCCATTCTTTAACAGCAAACCAACCATCTTTCTCAAGCCCAGATCCTCTTCTTCGAGCCAAAAGTTTTCGTTAGCCTTCGAGGTAATATTATCACATACGTAGGATCTGTCTTTTCTTTTTTTTAAACAATGGTGGAATGTTAGATGTTATATACGAAAATTTTATCCATTTGAGAATGTGTGATTTTAGGTTATTGAATCACATGTATTAGATAAGGTTTATAAACATAAGTATGCTAGATTTCATGTTTGGAAAGAAAACACGTTGTCTGTTAAATGACTACTAAGACTGGCCAGAAAGATTTGACTTTAACACTTAATGTTTAAAGATTCTATCTTGAATTGATATTTTTATACAAAAATAGACTTGATTATCTTTGTGTGGGTTTTTGAATCATCCAAATCAGATTTTTTGATATTTAGTTATAATTTTTACAAGATGACAATAGAATCTGCCCAGGCCTTTCTTACGAACCAGCTAAACCTAGGTTTCGGGGCATTTTTGAGAGGTTTAGAGAGTTCAAAACCTAGCATATCATACCTTGCTGAAAAGCTCTAGGAGTCTAGTTTATTTTCCCCTGCAGTTTGTATTTTTTTCGAGTTTTCTCTAATTTATTATGAATTTCCCCGTGACAGTGGTCGAATCTGTCCATTCTCTTATTTAGAATCTGTTCTTCTGTTTTTCAAATGAGATTCATTTGTGTTATTTAGTCCAATAATTAGAAAATCATACCCTAACAGAAATCCATATGAGTCCTCTTCAAATTATCACTGGTTTCTTGATTTTTTTTATGTCTAAATATTTTATTTCGAATTTTTTTAGGAGTAGTCAGATCTGCCTTATTTGTTTTAACTCCAAGCTATTGACTGAAATAAAGAAGAGAGTTGAGTTGACTCTTGTCAAAGCTAATCCTTGAATTTAATATCAGGATACTCGCGCCTTGTAAAATTCAATTCACCATACCCTTTGTTCGAGTAGATTTTCTAGCAAAAAACAAAAGGTAAGTACAAGTACTCACCTACAACACAACAATATATGTTTATGTGTATCTATGTACGTATTTATATTTTGTTTTGTGCATTCTAGTTATGAATCCTCTCGTTGTATGAGCTCTATGTTATGCTTGTGATGAGATTTTTAAGTGTTGCACATATTACGGATTATTTGGTGTGTGGACTATGAAATTGTTCTCTTTGTTTGTCTTTTTATTTATTTATATTTACAAAAAAAAAAAAAAGAAACTTAAGCGTCGTACCGAGACCGAGGTCTCATTATGTTATGATAAGGTATAAAGCCACGGGTCAACTTGGATAGGGTCGCTCCCCCTCGTTCCCCGTTGGTTGCGCGCAAGGTACGGACGCGGGGCCCAATTATGATAAATAAAAATACATATATATACTTTTTTTATTTAAAAACAAAGTTTATTTACGAATTATGTTCATGAAATCTGTATGTGAAATATTTTGTGAGTTATATACGCTTGTACCTACTGGGCTTTAGCTCACTATGAGTTGTGTTGTAGATTCAGGTAAACAACCATTGATCAAGTAGGAGCGGATGGTGAAGAATCAACAATGTGACATATACGGTGTGTTGGGTGGATGGACCGACCACAACTTGCTTCCGCAAGTAGCAAGAATTATTTGAAAAACTTAGTTTGTTGTTTTATCCTAGTTTCTTTCCTTTGGGACTCTTTTGATTTAATTATTGCAAATGACTAGCTAAGGACATTTTTTTTTATGCCAGCACAAATTTTACTTGGGTAAATCATTGGTAATTATCTACTTAATTAAATTAGAGACTTAGCCTAATCACGTGCTTCAAATTTAAAATCACACATCCTTTTCTTTATCAAATATATATATATATATATATATATATATATATATATATATAAGAGGGGGAATCCTCATGTGCTATTTGTGAAGGTTGGTGTCAAAAAAAAAAAAATTTATATGATTCTCTTTATGTTTATGAAAATAAGTTTGTATTTATTTAGTTAAGTAGCGTCCCGTTTAGCGGGTCGTTACATTATGTGCTTCTTTTTTATGTAAAAAGGTACACAAATTTTAAGGATAAAATATGGTTTATATCATTAGCCTGCCAAAACATATTAGAAAATATGATTAAATAAATTATATCTAGTTTCAAGGGTAGATTCTAAGTCTAATTTTGAGAAATTCTAAATAATTCCAGAAAAATTCTTTTGATGTGATTCTTATTTGTGTAGAAAGATAAACAAGTCTAGTTTAAGAAGAAAATATAGTTTATATCATTATTCTGCCAAAACCTACTTGATAATATGATTAATTAAAATATATTCAGTTTCCAGGGCAGATTCTAAGTCTGAATTTGAAAATTTTTAAATAATTCTAGAAAAATTCTTTTGACATGATTCTTATTTCTATAAAAAGTTACAAGAGTCTAGTTTTAGATAAAAATAAAAAATATATCAATCCATGTCATTACCTAGTAAAAAATTAACGTTTTTATAAACTGGTCGGGATTTATTCTAGGTTTTGTTTGTATATTATTTATTTACCAATTTCTTTAAAATCTCATGCATGCAACCATACAACAAATGTTTAAGGGCTTGTCATCTTTGTTATTATCATACTACATCAACCATAAGTACACACTCAAATATGAAACACCAATCTTCAATATCTACTTGATCAAATATTTATAATATGTCTAAGTTAACATGAAACTCTAGCATGTAATCCTATCATTTTTTTAATAAACAACAACCCAAAATCTCCTAACATAGAGCTAAGTAGATAAATCAAAGAGAGGAAGAAATATTTTGCTACCCAGGTTGAGCTTTGAACTTCAAGAATAACTCCTCTCTCTCTCTCTCTCTCTCTCTCTCTCTCTCTCTCTCTCTCTCTCTCTCTCTCTCTCTCTCTCTCTCTCTCTCTCTCTCTCTCTCTCTGTGCAGCTTGGCTGAGGTAGAAGTGAATAAATTCTCACTTAATCACCTCTTCTTTGCATTTTTATTTTAAAACAAAACAAAAAAAGATTTAACTCTTGTCAAATCCTTGGCCACTTGTCTATATATTCCCTACTATATTTGACCAAGCTCAAGCAAGCTGTAAAAGGGGCTGAGTAACTCTCTTTTTACTCTGAAAATAAACTGCCAGCACAATATTTCATACATCCTATTTGCATAAATTACAAATTGGCCCGGTGATGGTCGTCGCACAAGCTATCCAAGTTAAGGCAATAAAAAGGCAAATGGGTTGTAGAAAACCCGGTGATGGTCGTCACACAAGCTATCCAAGTTAAGAGGTTAAGACATAATATTCAAAACTTTTAGTAAAATAAGTCAAACTCGTGCTTAGAATATAGAATAATGATGATATCATGAAATATGCAATAATTTCGTCATAAATATATATATATCTGGTAGTTAACTTCAATGCACGGAACACGTAATCAACATATAAACATGCATAAAACAAGTAATTTACTAGCATGTCAATAAAGTACATATATCTTCTTTTTTTTTTTTTGGTTTTTTATTTCGAAGTGTGTGAAATTAAATTTAGGCACCAGTTTGATAATATACCTTTTTTTTATATTCAAGAATAAGTTAGTAAGAAAAATGGCCAAAATATTTTAATCGTACATTGACGGGATTGTAATCTTCCTTGTTTGTCTCTTTTGTTATAAATTTTGTGTAGATTCACACTCGCTAGCTGCTCTAAGGACCTGCTTCTCTCCATGAGAGATGTAGTCTGAGATGCTTTGCGCTTTGATGTCGACGTGGGTTTTCTTGGCTCGTATATCTTTGGGCTCACATATCATTTCCTCAGGTTTTGCGAATGTGACATGGAATTGTCTTCATTGAGTGCTAGAATCTCTAACTTGGAACGACGCACCTTGAGATTTAGAGCCCACCTCATGGTTTCTGAACGCCTTCTAAGTGAGGTGAGAATCGCTCGGCGTACTTTGGAGGACAAACGAAGAGACATGGCAATGCCAGAAGGCCAATTTCTCTGGTTGTTGCTGCACCTTCCGTTATTCCATGGTCTCTATTGAGTTCCTTGTCCAAATAAGTTTCTTGATTGCTCCTTGGCTCTTTTAATTTTCACTTGCCTGGTTGCTTGATTGGACTGAATGCATAGATCTTCATTGTGCCCGTAGGTTGACCTCTTTTTGACGATTGCAGCCATATCTCTTGGTGGGGGCTATCATTCTAACAAAAAACTTGGTGATAGACATAATTATCACGTTTTTTTTAGCACTCTATCAATCTTAATTATGTACTAGAACAATATCATTAGTATTTCATGCTTACTAGTAGTGTCTGACTTGAACTTTAATATCTGGACCTTTTTATTTATATTATCGTTGTGAGTTTGTATTAGGAACTCTATATTTAATATTCGCTACTTGACCCCTTTTTCTTTTGCTATGACACATGCTCTTAAATGCTTTGATCTATGCAAGTTATGATAATCATTCTAACTAATCATGCTATTTCATGCAAATTAAATTAAAAGATAGCTATCATCATATTTTTTTAGGTGCTATAGGTTATTACTATGACATTTTTTTTTCTTTTTACTAAATCAAAATTATACTTCTAGTCATATGCATGCATTGAAATATGGAATAGGTATATTCACGAATAACTCATAAGGCGGCTATTTTCTTTTGTTGGCGAATGCATACCCTTGCAAAAGTGCTTGACAAGTTGTGTTAGTGAAATATTAATCATTTTCAAGCGGTCTTGATCGGACCATCAATCGATTATGAGTAGAATTATTATTACTATTACTACACATATATATATGCATCTTTCTGTCATATTCCTAATTTTTTTTAGCAATCCATAAAATCTCATTACTGTGCCAAATAAATATAAATAATGACCAAAGTAGTTAGTGATTAAGAAAACACTAATTTTATAAAAATCATTTCGTAGTTGAAAATAACAAGAGTAAAAATAATAATAAATGACGAATACATATATGCTTATATTTTATAATTTATCATAAATTATTACTATTTTATTTATATACATATTATTATTATTATAGATATAAAAAAAATACTATTTTGGATTTATAAAATACACTAATTTCAATCAAAACACTTTTTTTTTAAACAATACTAATATAAGTTTATGTTTCCTAAGAAAATCAAGATACATTAATTGTAATCAAACACACGCTTTCCTTTGCTTGTCGTTTTTATTTTTTTATTTTTATTTGTTGTTGTTTTGTTTGTTTGTTTGTTTTTTTTTTTTTAAGAAAGGGAAAGAAAAAGAAACCATGTATTATGAAAGAACCATACCACAAGTGACGAACAATTCTTTCTTTTTCTTCTTCTCAAGTGATGAATCTTCTTTCCCTTCTTCTTCTTTATGTACATATGGAGACATATATATATATATATATATATATATTTTGTTGTTTTTTTTGTTTTTTGTAATATCTGCTTATTTTATTTTTTAATATAAACAGTAGTTGCTTTGAAACCTCAATTTGGTATTTTAGCAATGGTAAAGTTTCAATCATTTACCATTGACGATACTACGCTCTATGTTTCCATCTATGTCTTGTAACTCGTAGTATCCGCTTGCATGGGGTCGGCTCACTAAGATGGTTCCCTCCCATTGTGGTGAGAATTTCGAGGAGCCGGGGAGTTGTCTTCACACTTATTTTGCGGTTTTCAAAACGATATTGCCTTGTTTAAAGACCTGGAGACTCGCCTTCTCGTTATAAGATCTCATAGGCCATCCCTGGTAAAGTTGTATACACTGACTTGCTTTGTTTCCGGGTTCTTCCACGGCTTCCAAATCAAGAACTCGCATGACAGCACATGCTTCGGCATCCCATTCGATATCGTTCACCAAGACAACATCGGCACTTGGGACTAACAATTCGACTGGTGAGACAGCTTCAGAGCCATAAACCAAAAAATATGGTGAGAAACCAGTCGCGGTCCTTGATGAAGTACGATATGCCCATAGTGCGTCTACCAGGTGTGTGCTCCATCCGCCTTCATATTCATGCACCATTCGGCTGAGGATTCGGATTAGTATCTTGTTAGTGGCCTCGGCTTGTCCATTACCTTGTGGGTAATAAGGTGTGGATCGGCGGAGCTTTATCCCATACTCGACAAGCATAGAATGAACTTGCTTGTTGAAAAAAGGGGTTTTGTTGTCGCTTGTAATCTTGTACGAGATTTCAAAGCGGCACACAAAGTATTCTCTGATGAAATTTGCAATTACAGCACTAGTGGCATTCTTCAAAGGGGCGGTTTCGACCTACTTTGTGATATACTCGGTGGCGGTGATGATCCATATATATCCGTTAGAAGCGGGTCGGATCGGTCCGATTAGATCAAGCCTCCAAGTATGGAACGACCAAGGAGTCCGCATATCTTGTAAAGCGTGAGTGGGTTGATGAAGAAGATTGTAGTGGATTTGACAAGCGTGGTATCTTCGTACAAAGGAAGCGGCGTCTTTCTTCATGGTCAGTCAATAATAGCCGATTTTTAGCAATTTTCGATGAATCTTCCTTCGTCCTCGGTGTTCACCACATTTCCCGGCATGTATTTCTACCATGACTTCTTGAGATTCGGAAGTTTTCAAACATCAGAGAGGCGTGCCATTGTATCCTTGGCAAAATAATATGCTCCCTTCGAGAAAATATCTCTTTGCCATTCTCTTGAGTCGATACGCTTCTTCGGAATCCCTTGGCAGGGTACCTTCAAGAAGATACTCAATGTACGAGATTCTCCAAGCTTCAATGATGGTGATGGTAAGAGCTTCCTCTGTAGGAAATGGCTTCTGACATTCGGGACAATTTGCTTGTAACGAGTCGACATATTTCTTTATTTCAGGCCAATAGTAGCCTTTTTGATACAATCGATGATACAAACCGACAATGTGGTCTATGCCGCATATCTCCCCGTGCATCTCTTCGAGTTTCTCATTTACTTCCTTTTTACCTAAACAATGTGCTGAGACTTCTCTAGGAAGCCGTTTGTATAATTTTCCTCCGAGGAGAGTATATTCTTTCAAGTGTTTTGGCTTTCGTTCGGCGTGGTTGGTGGTGAAGAACTTCTTGATTGGACTCCTCCAATCTTCGGGCTCATCGTCTATATTCGTGAACTACAATACATACTCTTTCTTTTTTTTTTTTTTTATGATGGAGACATCCATAGAACCGCCAGTGAACTTGATCCGGGACCCGAGGGTAGCTAGCGCATCGACGTATTGATTTGATCCCCAGCTTATGTGCTCGATTGAAGCATTATGGAATTTCTTGATCATCTCTTGGTACGATATAGTGCTAAGAAGGGTTCTTTTAGAGAAAATTTCGCCTTGAACTTGTTTGATCACCAAGTTAGAATCTTCGATAACTCGTATGTTTTTGGCTCCTATTTCTCGAGACATGGATAATCCGAACAAGAGTGCTTCATATTCCGCTATATTGTTGGTACACGAGAAGTTCAATTGAAGGGACAAAGTAAAGGTGTGATCTTCTGGACTTATAAGCACGATTCCCGCTCCATCTTTTCCTCCTCCGACGGACCCGTCAAAGAGAAGAGTCCATGTTTCTTCTTGGCTGAGTGATGTGGTGCTCATGGCGGTTTCTGGCGTTCTTGATGCTAATTCCTCTTCCATTTCTTCCTCTGTTTCTCCAAAGAACATTGTGACCATGTCTATCACAGCTTGACTTTTGATTGCCTTCGGCACTATGCACGTGATGTCGAATTCTGACAGTTGGAGTAGCCATCTCGCAAACCTTCCTGAAAGGACGAGTTTTGTCAGGAGAAATCAGATAGGATCGTATTTCACTATCAGTAGCAATTTGTGAAGCGAGGAAGTAATGCCGAAGTCGTTGGGAAGTATTGGTAAGGCGAGGCAAGCACGCTCTGCAGAAGGATATCACTTTTCTGCATCGTGGAGCTGTCTACTAACATAGTAGACAGGCTTTTCTTCGCCTTTCTTGTTTTCTTGTGCTAAGAGAGCTCCGATGGCGTTTGACGTCGCAACCAAGTATACTAGCAACGACTTTCTAGACCTTGGCGGCTACATAGTCGACAGCTTCAAAATCAAAGCTTGAATCTTCTCATAAGTAGCTTGATGATCTTTCATCCAATCATACTTGACTTTTTTCTTAAAGAGCGGGGCAAACGCGCTAGTAAGTGCTGCTAGCCCTGGGATGAATCTTCTATTGTAACAAAGCTTGCCAAGTAGTCCCTTCAACTCTTTCAGTTTTTTCGGTGGCGGAGTAGTCGATATGGATTGCACTTTCAAAGGATCAACGTTTATCCCCATTTGTTGGACAATAAACCCCAGCACTAACTTCGAAGGCATACTTTTTTGGTTTCATCTTCAAACTATAGAGTCGACATCATCTGAACACTCTTTCTAGGACTTGAAGATGGTCTTCAAAGTCCTTGGCTTTGACCACCAAGTCATCGACATAATCTTCGACTTCTTTTCCCATCATGTCTTGGAAGATAATTGTCATGGCTCGTTGGTACATTGCGCCGGCATTCTTTAATCAAAACGGCATTACGGTCTAATAGAAATTTCCAAAAGGAGTTCGGAACGCCGTCTTTTCAGCATCTTTGACCGTCATTTTGATTTGATTATAACCGCTGAATCTATCTACGAAAGAGAACATTCCATGGTTGGATGTTGAGTCGATGAGAACGTCCATGTTTGGCAGTGCGAATTCATCTTTCGAGCACGCCTTGTTAAGGTCACAAAGTCGACGCAAATATGAACTTGCCCACGTCATAATAGAGATTTTTTTATTTCTTCCCATTGAGGAAGCAGAATCCCAACGGGTTGAGAAATTATGATTGCTCCGTCTTTAGTGCATTTGTCATAGTATTGAAAATCCACGTAGTGAGTCTCCATCTCGTCGAAAAGAGTAGAGTTGGCGGGAATCCTTATGACATTTTGACCAAGTCGCACCTTAACGCACTGGTGGTAGGTGTAGCCGGTCAGTTTGTGTTTTTTGAGCCACACAAGCAAAATATGATAGCTAACATTAATATCTACGACGCAAAACCTTGTCTGTGACTTGATGGGGACAATTTGTAGATCGAGTTGGATGAAGCCTATACACATCTCACTTTTGTTTTAAAATCCAGTGATTCGGATCTCGGACTTGATGATGTGCTTGAGTGATATTTTAGTGGCAGTGAGCACAACTAATGGTACAATATTTATGGACGAGCTGGTGTCGACTAAAGTTCTCTTGATATGAACATCATTAATCCAGGCTTCCAAGTAAAATGATCGGCGGTGGTCAGAGTATGGGACTTCCATATCTTCGTCGGTGAAGGTGATAGAGTTAGTGCTTTCCAGAAAACCCTTGTTGCAGCTGCTTCGTTGGCATAGCATTGCGATCCATATTCGACGGAGATTTTCATCAACACCTCTTTTGCGGTGTCCTTGCTTGAATTCCAAAGCCCAACTGATCAAAGAGAGATTTGAACTGCGAACTCTTGTGAAGAGATTGGGAAATGACAAAGCTTCTTTTTTGTGAGGGGAGAGCGTCGTCTTCCGCATCATAGATCACCATAGAGACATTTTCTTCTCGGTTGATGTCGATTGCGTTGTTCAGGATGACTAAATCATTGTAGGCGATTTTCATCGGCTGTTGGCCTTTTGAATTTTCCTCATAGGCACTGGAATTGAAAAATAAGTCTTCCATGACTCCTTCTTCTTGATTGGATCCGATACTCTCTCTCACATCTTCTTCAACTAATACACTCCTTTTCTTGGGCGGTAAGTCACTGTTGAGGAATGTCGGTGACGTGTCGATGAAATACGGTGGTGGGAAATCCAGCATCGTCATCTTCGTGTTGAACGGTACTTCTGGCCATTCGTTGAAGAAAGGGTATGTGGTGTGTCCGAGGACGGAATCCCCTCACTTTGATGAATGAAGAATTTCACCAATGCTCCCAAAATTGGCATAAATCTCCTCACTGGAATTAGGCATATTGCTTTGCTCATCTGTTTTGCCACAACGTATTGGCAACTTGCCAGTTGACGGAGTATCACTTTGTGGTGGTTTCTTGCTTGTATGTTGGAACTTCGAGCCTTCTTTTGAATCATCTTCCCATCCTGTCGGCTCCGGGAAAGGATCTAGGTGATGTTTTAGGGCTGAAAACTTGCGCCAAAATGCCTTATCACACCCTTGGTTAGATTGTAAAATTTCATCAGCAGGCTTCGAATCGTTCCTCCATGGATGAGAAATGTCGTTATTGCCTTCATTTATAGGAACTTCTCCGTTGTGGCTGACTATAGCTATGACTTTTTTTTCTTTGTGTTGTGATAGAGGATTAGAACAATTGTTTGTTTTTTAGAAGAGAGCTCCATCGTTCCATCATTGATCTTTTCATTAAATATTCTCCTCAGAGTTTGGCAACCAAGAGTTAGATGGCCCATGTACTGATTATAACGACAATATTGAGGATTCTTCTTATCTTCGTCGGTGAGTTCGACCCTTGCTTTGAGTTGCTTCACTATACCGTCGGCAATCCATTGGTCGCGTATGGCATAAAATTCTTCGTTGGTGCAAGGTACTGGGGAGTAAATACGAAATTCTCTTCATGGATAAGGAGTGAATGCTCCATCTCTTGGTCTTTGAAAGTTTCCAACTACCGGGCCAATTCTTCCTCTTTGATAAGATCCGCTTATTCCTCCTCTGTTTGGATCGAATCTTCCTCCTTTTGGTGAGTTAAAAGGGCGGGTCCTTTCCATTAGATAAGCACTTTGGGGCCTTGGCGGCAATGCTGACTTTGATTCGGTGGCTATGAATGCTTAAGGCGCTTCTTTCCTTTCAGCCATCCATCATCCCCGGTTTGGCGATGTGATTTTTATTGATGCCGAAGTTCTTCTTGCATCTTCAGTGAGCTTGGAAAATTGATTGATGGAGAGGTTTTCCAAATGTACTCGGTATTTGGTGATGATGTCATTGACGCAAATGTCCACCAAAGCTTGTTCGTCTTGCTCCACGTAGCAATCAAGAGCAATGTCTCAGAATTTCTTCACAAAGTCTACTAAATCTTCACCCTATCTTTGCTTAGTGTTATTGAGGTGGATGATGGTAGTTTTTTCTTCATTTTTGGAAGTACTTTTGACAGAACTTGGCTACTATCTCGTCCCAGTCTCGGATGGATCCTAGGACGAGAGTAGTATACCAAGTATAGGCTCGGTCGGTGAGGGATTTGGAGAATTCTCTCAGACGAAGGTTGTGGTTTCCAGCATGTTGGCCAAGTGAGTCGATGAAGCGGCTGATGTGTTTTCCTTCGAAATCCCTTTCCTCCAGTCAAAGAGAGAAAAATATAGAGTCTCATATGCGTGCGGATATTGCATTTGGTACAATTCTATTGGGTACAGCGGCAGTGGAATGAACTTGAAATCATCCGTTGAAGACTTTTGTAGTTCTCGGCGGAGTAGACTGAGGAAATTATTTTGTGTTAATGCAGTTTCTTGGTCTTTGGACCTCAACGTCTGAGTCATGCGTCTTGGATTTAGAGTTGCTGATGGTGCGGACTAGTACTGTCGATGGGTAGCAAGACCAGTTTGAAATTATAGGTGATCGCCTGAACCAATATGAGCTTGTTGCTATTGCACCGGGGTTGTTGGATATAGCATATGGTCATCTTGATATGTATGATAAGTGGGCACCTGATGATGTAGCTCAGCTTGTTACTGGCAATGTGTATCAGATAAGATAATATGCAGGTACCCTTGATCGGGGTCCCGAGGCGCCATAATACTCTGTTGCTACTGATAAGGCTCTGCTGCGGGGTCTGGAGCATTTGCATGTTGGAAGTGCTGCGGACCCGTTGCGTACGGAACAAACGGGGTATTTGCTCTGGCTGAGACAAGTAAGATTTTCAAGGTGGGATGAATGGCTCGCTCCTGCATTTCATATTGGAAGAGTTGCGAAACTGTCCTATGTAGTGCAAGTGGGGCGCTTGCTCCAACTGGGACGGGTAAGATTTGCACGGTGGATGGAATAGTGGCAGGAGCGGCCTGCTCCAGATTATTACTTGAACGGTGAAACGGTTGCAGACCTACCATGGTTCGAACAAGTAGAACACCTAATCCAATTGAGGCGGGTAAGATCATAGTGGGTTGGATAAGGGCTTGCTCCGATCTTGCATGTTGGAAAAGTTGTGGACCTGTCCTAGGTAGAGCAAGTGCCCCACTTGCTCTAGCCAGGACATGTAAGATTTGCACGATAGATGGAATAGTGGCGAAAGCAGCCTCTGATAGTATCCCCGCAGCGGGATATTTGACATTGGCGACTGGCCAATTTTTTACGGGTTGATCCAAGCGCAACAATGGCTGGTGAATAGGTTGGTCTAGCTATTACCATGGGTTGATCTAGTTGCTGTATAGTGGGATATAGCACTGGCTGGTGAACAAGTTGGTCCAGCTGTTGCAGAGCCATAGTAGATTGTAGATGACATGCAGCAGCAGCAGGTGCCTGGGTGGGTGCCACCGCAGGCTGAACATGATGTAGTATTGATGTTGATGCCATGGCGGGATTTTTTGCTGATTGAGTATAGTATGATGAGGAACCCGGTGCCAAGGCAGAATTCATTGCAGTCACTGAAGTGAGCAATTGTTGGTAAGTTTCCGCTATGGATATAATGGGTATATAGTAAAAGCTCTTGGCTTCACCGGAGTTACAAACGCGGACGGTGCAAAGTAAGGTTGGTAATTAGGCACCGCCATGGTCAGAAACTGCCGATAGGCATCCATCTTTGATTGGTGGTATCGATTATCGAGATTTTGTTGAGTATTGACAACCGGTATGGTATGATCTGATTGTTGATCATCTGATTATTGATCTTCATTTTCTTCATCGGGATACTTGATAAAATCACGAAGTATCTGCAAGTTAGGGCTGTTCATAAATAACCGGAACCTGAAACCAAAATCGCCTGAAACCAACAAAAAAAAAATGAATTTTTTGGTGAAAAAAAATGATTATTTTGGATTTTTTGGGAGGATTTTGGTTTGGAAAAATTAAGTTTTGGTAATACCGAAACCGCCCAAAATTTTCGGCTCTTTTTTCATTTTTGCCCTATGCTTGAAGCCCGATCCCCTCCTCAGCCTTCTTCGACCTCCAGCCCCCCGATCCCGAGCCCCTAAGCCCCAAGCCATTGAGCACCGACCCCGAGCACTCCGATCCCCGACCCATGAGCCCCACTCACCCTACGGTCCCCGACTATGCCAACTCCAGCCCCAGCCCCTCGATTGCGCCGAGCCCTGACCCAGGCCCCGCTGACCCCAATCGTACCAACCCCGAGCCCCTTGACCCCAGTTCTGCTACCCCAGGCCCCGACCTTCAGCACCCCAAGCATAGCATCGCCGACCTCCAGCACCCCGAGCACAGCACCCCTCGAGCCGTGAACCTCCAGCACCGAGTCTCACTGACCTCCAACACCCCGAGCCCCACCGACCTCCACCACGAAGTCCACTTCCTGAGCTGCAAACCTCCAGCCCCGAGCCCCCCAAACCTCCGACTAGCGACCCCCACCTCTGTCCGAGCCCGAGCTCTGTCGGCATTTGAGATAAAATTCTCTTCCACTTCTTTTTGTGAATTTGTGATTTGTGAAATTGTGATTTGTGAAATTGTTCATTTGTGAAATTTTAGAATTATGAGTTGTGAAGTTGTGAATTGTGAATTTGTAAGAATTGTGAATTGTGATTGTGAATTGTGAACTTGTGAGTTGTGAACTTGTGATTGTGAATTATGAATTGTGATTGTGAACTTGTGATTGTGAGTTGTGATTGTGAATTCGTGAATTGTGAACTTGTGATTATGAATTGTTAATTGTGATTGTGAACTTGTGATTGTGAAACTTAATTGTGAGTTGTGAATTTTGATTGTGAAACTTAATTGTGAGTTGTGAATTGTGAACTTGTGATTGTCGACTTGTGATTGAGAATTGTGAATTGTAAACTTGTGAATGTGAATTGTGAGTAATTGCTTACAAGTATTTAGATAATATCTTTTTAAATTTATGGACAAAATATTTTGTATATTTATTTTTTGCGACAATTTTTTTCTTGAGATGAAGTTCAAAATCAATAACATATTTTTCTTTTTGGTTAACTGCCCAAAACCGTCCAAAAACTTCCATACCAAAACTGAAACTTCCCAATATATTCTTGGGCGGTTTTGGGTTTGAGTTTTATGATTTCGACGCTCTTTCCGAAACTGAAACTGTCCAATAAATCAAAAACCGCCAAAATTTCACCCCTACTGCAAGGTATTGAGGATGTTTGCTTGTTCCTCTCTCATGGCTTGAATGGCTTGTGCGATATTCATCGGATCAGACAGTTGAGTTTCTTGGCGGCCATCTGATGACGGACCGGGAGTCTGCCTTTCCGCTTCTTTCCCGGTCTCAGTCATAACAAGAGTTTAAGTAGCTCAACTCCCCAGTGGAGTCGCCTTTAATGTGGGGGTCTTTTGTGTTGAAAGACGTACAATACACGGATTCGGCCCAAATCCACACTCAAAGGCTTCCCTGGTAGAGTTGCCTTATAATGTAGGGAGTTGTTTTGGGCTTACCTTGTCAAATTGGGCTTTGATCGAGTAAGTCGCATTCTTCTACCATTATTTCAAGTGGTCGTGGAGAAGTAATTCGAACTGTAGGTCGCAGGTGACTTGTGCTCCCGTACGTGGGAAAACGTGTTCTAAGGTTTCCTCATCAAACCGACGATCGTGGGCTTAATGGTCCCCGACGGGTGCTGGGGACAGGAGGCCGGTGGATGCCAGCGCTGCAGGGACGCAAGGGACGCGGGGCCGATGGATGTTGGCGCTGCGGAGCCAGCGGTACCGGCGTAAGTCGCCTTCATGGTTTTCGAATCCGTTTTTACGCAGAAACGGATTTCTGTATCCGCCAAAAACAGATACGGATAATTCGTATCCGTTTTCCGTTTTTTGCGAAAACCGTTTCCTAAACGGATTTTCGTGTCCGTTTTCTTTTATTTTTTTTGCAAATTTTTTTAGCCGTTGGATTTAAATCCACCGGCTGTAAAAAAAAAAATATTGAACCGACCGTTAAGCAACGGGCGGCAACGCCAAGTAAATGCCCCCCGCCCCCCTGCCAGTCGGGCCCCGCGCCCTCAGACCCCCACAAGCAATGGTCCTCACTCCTCACTCAGCCCCAGCCCCTATATAAACCCCATTCCCCTATTTCCCTCCGCCTCTCACTCTCACTCACTCTCTTCATCTCTCTATCTCTCACTCTCATGCTCTCCATCTCTCCGTCTCTCACTCTCTAAAATTTCAAATTTCAAATTTCAAATTTCAAATTTCAAATAATATATAATATATAAATAATATTAATAAGAATAATAACAATATATAAATTATTTAGTCTTCCACCATGTCGGATCAAGGAACACTAACCTTAAGACGTCGTCAAGTTCGGTTTGATCCGAATATGATTCAGAACTTAAACTTCGCTTTAACGGGTGAAGTTGGCGGTGAAAGTCCGAGCATGTCTGATTTGGCTAGGATGGTAGCTGCTCCTTTTTCTGTGCAGTCTTTTGAGTTCGAAACTGATAGACAAACTCCTGAAAAGGTCCACGACTCACAAGCTTCTCAACAGGAGCATGACTCACAAGCTCCTGATGAGGAGCACGTCTAGGAGGCACCGGCCGAGGAAAGACAACCACGACCAAGACAAAAGAAGTTAATGTCGGCGGTTTGGCAAGATTTTCACCATTCTTATCAAACGATGGAGGACGGGAGCGAGGTACGGTGGGCGCACTGCAAGATTTGTAGTATAAAGATTAATGCATAGTCTTCAGACGGGACTACGCATTTGAAGAATCACGCGGCGATTTGCAAATCAAAGCAAGTAAGCACGTCACAGTCGTCTAGTAGAGATAACCTCCACGGTGCCCAACCGGAGGCCCAAGTAAGTACCTATGACCCATTAGTTGCACGAGAGGCCCTAGCTAGGTTTATTTGTCATGCCGGCCTCCCAATCAGTATAGGCGAACATCCCGCTCTCGAGCGATACATTAAGACTTTTGTACCTCAATATCCATCTGTTTCTAAGGTAACCATTATAACTGATATTGTTGCATTGTTTAACAAAAGAAGACAAGCATTAATAGAAGAGATTAACAATGGCACGTTCAATGTCGCCCTTACCTCCGACATATAGAGTGGACGGGCGAAAGAGGACTATCTTAGTGTAGTTATTCATTATATAGATTCGGATTGGGTAATCCAAAAACGTATTATAGGATTTAGACTAGTAGACACTTTGCATACTAGTACTTTTATTTCTGAGCGTATATTGAATGTTTTGATAGATTATGGCCTTACTGAGCGTATGATTGCGGTAACGCTAGACAACGCGGCCGCCAATACCCTTGCCATAGACTTTTTGAGGGCGTTGGTGAAAGGGTTTCACGAGGAACTTTTTCACCAACGATGTGCATGTTATATCATAAACTTGATTGTAAAATCAGGTTTGAAACGCATTCAGGAACCAATATCAAAAATTAGAGAATCAATTAAATTTTTAAATGCTAAAAACTCACGAATTCAGTCTTAGGTGTAGACTTGCAAGCATAACTGTGTTCCTCCTCGCCGACTTCAGGGTGACGTTGAAACACGGTGGAACTCGACGTATTTAATGCTCGATAAAGTCATACAGTTCAAGGAACTTTTCACTGTGTGGATTAACAACCAATTGAAGACAGAATTTCTAACGGAGAACGATTGGACCGTTGCACAAATAATGAACTATTTTCTTAGTACTTTTTACTTGGAAACTGTATCTTTATCCGCAGTTTATACACCAACTAGTAACTTAGTTTTACATTCTATTTGTTCCATCGCTACTTGTTTCAGGCAATATAGGGATCATGAATTATTAAAACTAGTGGTGGAGAAGATGGAAGCAAAATTCAACAAGTATTGGTCAACAATACCATACTTGTATAGTTTTGCGTTCATCTTGGACTATCGTATGAGAACGAATGGCTTGTTCGACATATTAACATTAATCGGTGGCCATATGGGTAAGAACTATATACAAACTTATTATAACGATGCTCAAAAGCATTTTGCTACTGTTTACAGGTCGTACGAAGAGGAGTTTCAATCCGACGAAACGCAACCGCCCGATGTGTGCCCAACAATGCTTGAGTCGCCGGTAAAGAGGACATTTGCTCAAATGGCCAGTATATGGAGCAGCGCGGCCGCAGCCCAATCTGGCCAGTATTTATTTAGTCACAAATTTTATTTATTTAGCCGGGCCAGGATTTAAATCCACCGGCTGTAAAAAAAAAAATATTGAACCGACCGTTAAGCAACGGGCGGCAACGCCAAGTAAATGCCCCCCGCCCCCCTGCCAGTCGGGCCCCGCGCCCTCAGACCCCCACAAGCAATGGTCCTCACTCCTCACTCAGCCCCAGCCCCTATATAAACCCCATTCCCCTATTTCCCTCCGCCTCTCACTCTCACTCACTCTCTTCATCTCTCTATCTCTCACTCTCATGCTCTCCATCTCTCCGTCTCTCACTCTCTAAAATTTCAAATTTCAAATTTCAAATTTCAAATAATATATAATATATAAATAATATTAATAAGAATAATAACAATATATAAATTATTTAGTCTTCCACCATGTCGGATCAAGGAACACTAACCTTAAGACGTCGTCAAGTTCGGTTTGATCCGAATATGATTCAGAACTTAAACTTCGCTTTAACGGGTGAAGTTGGCGGTGAAAGTCCGAGCATGTCTGATTTGGCTAGGATGGTAGCTGCTCCTTTTTCTGTGCAGTCTTTTGAGTTCGAAACTGATAGACAAACTCCTGAAAAGGTCCACGACTCACAAGCTTCTCAACAGGAGCATGACTCACAAGCTCCTGATGAGGAGCACGTCTAGGAGGCACCGGCCGAGGAAAGACAACCACGACCAAGACAAAAGAAGTTAATGTCGGCGGTTTGGCAAGATTTTCACCATTCTTATCAAACGATGGAGGACGGGAGCGAGGTACGGTGGGCGCACTGCAAGATTTGTAGTATAAAGATTAATGCATAGTCTTCAGACGGGACTACGCATTTGAAGAATCACGCGGCGATTTGCAAATCAAAGCAAGTAAGCACGTCACAGTCGTCTAGTAGAGATAACCTCCACGGTGCCCAACCGGAGGCCCAAGTAAGTACCTATGACCCATTAGTTGCACGAGAGGCCCTAGCTAGGTTTATTTGTCATGCCGGCCTCCCAATCAGTATAGGCGAACATCCCGCTCTCGAGCGATACATTAAGACTTTTGTACCTCAATATCCATCTGTTTCTAAGGTAACCATTATAACTGATATTGTTGCATTGTTTAACAAAAGAAGACAAGCATTAATAGAAGAGATTAACAATGGCACGTTCAATGTCGCCCTTACCTCCGACATATAGAGTGGACGGGCGAAAGAGGACTATCTTAGTGTAGTTATTCATTATATAGATTCGGATTGGGTAATCCAAAAACGTATTATAGGATTTAGACTAGTAGACACTTTGCATACTAGTACTTTTATTTCTGAGCGTATATTGAATGTTTTGATAGATTATGGCCTTACTGAGCGTATGATTGCGGTAACGCTAGACAACGCGGCCGCCAATACCCTTGCCATAGACTTTTTGAGGGCGTTGGTGAAAGGGTTTCACGAGGAACTTTTTCACCAACGATGTGCATGTTATATCATAAACTTGATTGTAAAATCAGGTTTGAAACGCATTCAGGAACCAATATCAAAAATTAGAGAATCAATTAAATTTTTAAATGCTAAAAACTCACGAATTCAGTCTTAGGTGTAGACTTGCAAGCATAACTGTGTTCCTCCTCGCCGACTTCAGGGTGACGTTGAAACACGGTGGAACTCGACGTATTTAATGCTCGATAAAGTCATACAGTTCAAGGAACTTTTCACTGTGTGGATTAACAACCAATTGAAGACAGAATTTCTAACGGAGAACGATTGGACCGTTGCACAAATAATGAACTATTTTCTTAGTACTTTTTACTTGGAAACTGTATCTTTATCCGCAGTTTATACACCAACTAGTAACTTAGTTTTACATTCTATTTGTTCCATCGCTACTTGTTTCAGGCAATATAGGGATCATGAATTATTAAAACTAGTGGTGGAGAAGATGGAAGCAAAATTCAACAAGTATTGGTCAACAATACCATACTTGTATAGTTTTGCGTTCATCTTGGACTATCGTATGAGAACGAATGGCTTGTTCGACATATTAACATTAATCGGTGGCCATATGGGTAAGAACTATATACAAACTTATTATAACGATGCTCAAAAGCATTTTGCTACTGTTTACAGGTCGTACGAAGAGGAGTTTCAATCCGACAAAACGCAACCGCCCGATGTGTGCCCAACAATGCTTGAGTCGCCGGTAAAGAGGACATTTGCTCAAATGGCCAGTATATGGAGCAGCGCGGCCGCAGCCCAATCTGGCCAGTATTTATTTAGTCACAAATTTTATTTATTTAGCCGGGCCAGGATTTAAATCCACCGGCTGTAAAAAAAAAAATATTGAACCGACCGTTAAGCAACGGGCGGCAACGCCAAGTAAATGCCCCCCGCCCCCCTGCCAGTCGGGCCCCGCGCCCTCAGACCCCCACAAGCAATGGTCCTCACTCCTCACTCAGCCCCAGCCCCTATATAAACCCCATTCCCCTATTTCCCTCCGCCTCTCACTCTCACTCACTCTCTTCATCTCTCTATCTCTCACTCTCATGCTCTCCATCTCTCCGTCTCTCACTCTCTAAAATTTCAAATTTCAAATTTCAAATTTCAAATAATATATAATATATAAATAATATTAATAAGAATAATAACAATATATAAATTATTTAGTCTTCCACCATGTCGGATCAAGGAACACTAACCTTAAGACGTCGTCAAGTTCGGTTTGATCCGAATATGATTCAGAACTTAAACTTCGCTTTAACGGGTGAAGTTGGCGGTGAAAGTCCGAGCATGTCTGATTTGGCTAGGATGGTAGCTGCTCCTTTTTCTGTGCAGTCTTTTGAGTTCGAAACTGATAGACAAACTCCTGAAAAGGTCCACGACTCACAAGCTTCTCAACAGGAGCATGACTCACAAGCTCCTGATGAGGAGCACGTCTAGGAGGCACCGGCCGAGGAAAGACAACCACGACCAAGACAAAAGAAGTTAATGTCGGCGGTTTGGCAAGATTTTCACCATTCTTATCAAACGATGGAGGACGGGAGCGAGGTACGGTGGGCGCACTGCAAGATTTGTAGTATAAAGATTAATGCATAGTCTTCAGACGGGACTACGCATTTGAAGAATCACGCGGCGATTTGCAAATCAAAGCAAGTAAGCACGTCACAGTCGTCTAGTAGAGATAACCTCCACGGTGCCCAACCGGAGGCCCAAGTAAGTACCTATGACCCATTAGTTGCACGAGAGGCCCTAGCTAGGTTTATTTGTCATGCCGGCCTCCCAATCAGTATAGGCGAACATCCCGCTCTCGAGCGATACATTAAGACTTTTGTACCTCAATATCCATCTGTTTCTAAGGTAACCATTATAACTGATATTGTTGCATTGTTTAACAAAAGAAGACAAGCATTAATAGAAGAGATTAACAATGGCACGTTCAATGTCGCCCTTACCTCCGACATATAGAGTGGACGGGCGAAAGAGGACTATCTTAGTGTAGTTATTCATTATATAGATTCGGATTGGGTAATCCAAAAACGTATTATAGGATTTAGACTAGTAGACACTTTGCATACTAGTACTTTTATTTCTGAGCGTATATTGAATGTTTTGATAGATTATGGCCTTACTGAGCGTATGATTGCGGTAACGCTAGACAACGCGGCCGCCAATACCCTTGCCATAGACTTTTTGAGGGCGTTGGTGAAAGGGTTTCACGAGGAACTTTTTCACCAACGATGTGCATGTTATATCATAAACTTGATTGTAAAATCAGGTTTGAAACGCATTCAGGAACCAATATCAAAAATTAGAGAATCAATTAAATTTTTAAATGCTAAAAACTCACGAATTCAGTCTTAGGTGTAGACTTGCAAGCATAACTGTGTTCCTCCTCGCCGACTTCAGGGTGACGTTGAAACACGGTGGAACTCGACGTATTTAATGCTCGATAAAGTCATACAGTTCAAGGAACTTTTCACTGTGTGGATTAACAACCAATTGAAGACAGAATTTCTAACGGAGAACGATTGGACCGTTGCACAAATAATGAACTATTTTCTTAGTACTTTTTACTTGGAAACTGTATCTTTATCCGCAGTTTATACACCAACTAGTAACTTAGTTTTACATTCTATTTGTTCCATCGCTACTTGTTTCAGGCAATATAGGGATCATGAATTATTAAAACTAGTGGTGGAGAAGATGGAAGCAAAATTCAACAAGTATTGGTCAACAATACCATACTTGTATAGTTTTGCGTTCATCTTGGACTATCGTATGAGAACGAATGGCTTGTTCGACATATTAACATTAATCGGTGGCCATATGGGTAAGAACTATATACAAACTTATTATAACGATGCTCAAAAGCATTTTGCTACTGTTTACAGGTCGTACGAAGAGGAGTTTCAATCCGACGAAACGCAACCGCCCGATGTGTGCCCAACAATGCTTGAGTCGCCGGTAAAGAGGACATTTGCTCAAATGGCCAGTATATGGAGCAGCGCGGCCGCAGCCCAATCTGGCCAGTATTTATTTAGTCACAAATTTTATTTATTTAGCCGGGCCAGGATTTAAATCCACCGGCTGTAAAAAAAAAAATATTGAACCGACCGTTAAGCAACGGGCGGCAACGCCAAGTAAATGCCCCCCGCCCCCCTGCCAGTCGGGCCCCGCGCCCTCAGACCCCCACAAGCAATGGTCCTCACTCCTCACTCAGCCCCAGCCCCTATATAAACCCCATTCCCCTATTTCCCTCCGCCTCTCACTCTCACTCACTCTCTTCATCTCTCTATCTCTCACTCTCATGCTCTCCATCTCTCCGTCTCTCACTCTCTAAAATTTCAAATTTCAAATTTCAAATTTCAAATAATATATAATATATAAATAATATTAATAAGAATAATAACAATATATAAATTATTTAGTCTTCCACCATGTCGGATCAAGGAACACTAACCTTAAGACGTCGTCAAGTTCGGTTTGATCCGAATATGATTCAGAACTTAAACTTCGCTTTAACGGGTGAAGTTGGCGGTGAAAGTCCGAGCATGTCTGATTTGGCTAGGATGGTAGCTGCTCCTTTTTCTGTGCAGTCTTTTGAGTTCGAAACTGATAGACAAACTCCTGAAAAGGTCCACGACTCACAAGCTTCTCAACAGGAGCATGACTCACAAGCTCCTGATGAGGAGCACGTCTAGGAGGCACCGGCCGAGGAAAGACAACCACGACCAAGACAAAAGAAGTTAATGTCGGCGGTTTGGCAAGATTTTCACCATTCTTATCAAACGATGGAGGACGGGAGCGAGGTACGGTGGGCGCACTGCAAGATTTGTAGTATAAAGATTAATGCATAGTCTTCAGACGGGACTACGCATTTGAAGAATCACGCGGCGATTTGCAAATCAAAGCAAGTAAGCACGTCACAGTCGTCTAGTAGAGATAACCTCCACGGTGCCCAACCGGAGGCCCAAGTAAGTACCTATGACCCATTAGTTGCACGAGAGGCCCTAGCTAGGTTTATTTGTCATGCCGGCCTCCCAATCAGTATAGGCGAACATCCCGCTCTCGAGCGATACATTAAGACTTTTGTACCTCAATATCCATCTGTTTCTAAGGTAACCATTATAACTGATATTGTTGCATTGTTTAACAAAAGAAGACAAGCATTAATAGAAGAGATTAACAATGGCACGTTCAATGTCGCCCTTACCTCCGACATATAGAGTGGACGGGCGAAAGAGGACTATCTTAGTGTAGTTATTCATTATATAGATTCGGATTGGGTAATCCAAAAACGTATTATAGGATTTAGACTAGTAGACACTTTGCATACTAGTACTTTTATTTCTGAGCGTATATTGAATGTTTTGATAGATTATGGCCTTACTGAGCGTATGATTGCGGTAACGCTAGACAACGCGGCCGCCAATACCCTTGCCATAGACTTTTTGAGGGCGTTGGTGAAAGGGTTTCACGAGGAACTTTTTCACCAACGATGTGCATGTTATATCATAAACTTGATTGTAAAATCAGGTTTGAAACGCATTCAGGAACCAATATCAAAAATTAGAGAATCAATTAAATTAAAACTCACGAATTCAGTCTTAGGTGTAGACTTGCAAGCATAACTGTGTTCCTCCTCGCCGACTTCAGGGTGACGTTGAAACACGGTGGAACTCGACGTATCTAATGCTCGATAAAGTCATACAGTACAAGGAACTTTTCACTGTGTGGATTAACAACCAATTGAAGACAGAATTTCTAACAGAGAACGATTGGACCGTTGTACAAATAATGAACCATTTTCTTAGTACTTTTTACTTGGAAACTGTATCTTTATCCGCAGTTTATACACCAACTAGTAACTTAGTTTTACATTCTATTTGTTCCATCGCTACTTGTTTCAGACAATATAGGGATCATGAATTATTAAAACCAGTGGTGGAGAAGATGGAAGCAAAATTCAACAAGTATTGGTCAACAATACCATAGTTGTATAGTTTTGCGTTTATCTTGGACTCTCGTATGAGAACGAATGGCTTGTTCGACATATTAGCATTGATCAGTGGCTATATAGGTAAGAACTATATACAAACTTGTTATAACAATGCTCAAAAGTGTTTTGCTACTGTTTACAGGTCGTACGAAGAGGAGTTCCAATCCGACGAAACGCAACCGCCCGATGTGTACCCAACAATGCTTGAGTCGCCGGTAAAGAGGACATTTGCTCAAATGGCCAGTATATGGAGCAGCGCGGCCGCAGCCCAAACATCTAGCCACGAAGGAAGTTCGAGCTCACAAAGCAACGAACTAGAGAAATACTTGGCAACAAATTGGGTGCAGAGGTCTAACACTAGCTTAGACGTGCTAAGGTGATGGAAGGAAAACTCCAACACATTCCTAATTTTGTCATGTTTTGCACGGGACGTACTTACTGTTCCGGTGTCCACGTTGTCTTCCGAAGCAGCATTCAGCTCTAGCGGACGGATTCTCGACGACCGACGAATGTCTCTTACTTCGGACATGGTCGAGATATTGTCAATTGTCCGAGATTGGGAGTAGGCCGAAGAAAGATCTCAAGAATCAACAAGAAACTCCGAAGACCTGACTGACTTATTTACTAGTTTATATGTAGCACCCGAGCGCCAATCGAGCCATCGTTGAAATATTATTCAAATATGTAATTCTTAGATCACTTATAAATGTAATTGATGTATTTTTCATTAATTATTTAATCAAACTATTTGAGATATTTTTCATTATTAATGTATTTGAGGTATTTTCATCATCTTAAACTTAGAATTATAAAGTCACTACTTCAAATCTTAGAATTATAAACTTACAAATTATAATTATAAACTTATAATTATAAACTAAAAATTACAATAAATCAATAATTCTCCACTAAAAATATTTTAATTATCAACTACAAATTATATAATTTCAACTTTAATTATGTATAATTACTTTTAAATATTCAAATAAATTATAATTAAACAATTAAAACTAATAAATGATTTAAATTTTAAGTTAAGAATATAATTATATAAACGTTTATTTTTTTTTAAAACGTTAACGAAAACAAAAAAAAAACGAAAATCCGTCAGAGCAGAACGGAAATGGATTCCTGTTTTCAAAAACGGATTTTGGAAGATCCGTATCTGTTTTTTTAGTAAAAACGGATCTGTATTTTCATCCGGATGTCCGTATTTTCACCTCTAACTTATTTGCAAATAACATGTGTAATTAATTAATGAATTGACTATAAACTCAATTACTTCAAAAGTTTAGGTATTTATTTTTATTGTTATATAAATTCCGGTGTGTTGGTTTTTTTTTTTTTTTTTAACGAGGAACAAAACGAAAAATCTCTCCAACTTAAAGTGAAGTTACGGCTTCACTCCCATCGCCACCAAATAACCCGGCACACCCGATGCATATATTCACATGTATACATACATAGTCCAGATATAGTCCAAACACACCCAGACTGTATCAAATATATATATATATATATATATATATCTAACTCTAAACTTGGTCTCTCCTATTATTGTATCAGCGAGTTTGTTTTTTGTTTCCTTAAAATATTAAACCTCAGATCAACACAGAGCATTCTCAACGCTCCAATTATATATCTATATATATACAGAGAGAGAGAGAGAGAGAGAGAGAGAAGTAGACGGAATAACAATGGTTTGGAGAGATAAAGAGAAAGCGAAAGAGGAAGGAGCAACAATGGCGACGGACTTCTTCTGGTCGTACACGGACGAGCCTCACGCCTCTCGCCGGCGTCAGATTCTCTCTCAGTACCCTCAGATCAAAGACCTCTTCGGTCCCGATCCATTCGCTTTTCTTAAGGTCTATTATACTATATTATATATATATATATATACACACACACACACATATATGTGTGTATTTATCGCACAAGCGAGTGCTTTAGTCTTCCGATTTTGGATTTTGTGGTTTCTTGTTTCGGTTTGGATCTTAAAACTATTTTCTTAAATATTTGTTTCTGGATCTGATTCCATTAATTGGATTTTTGTTTGCTTTTTGTGTTTTTGATTTCGTGCGATGGAGAATCAAAGAGCTTTTTTTTTTTTTTTTTGGTTTGATGTAATATTTGGTCAATTATTTCTGAGGTACGATGATTGAGATGTACTATCTGATAATAATTGTTCGTCTGTAGGCAGAATGTGACAGAAATAGTCAAAATGTCCTTTCGGTGGCCTAACACTGATTTGAAGGCTTTAATATTTTTTTGTTTTTCTAGCAGCTTTTTGTGGGGCATCATTTTGCATTTGCACCAATTGTTCTCCTACTATTCTCTTGAGAGCCAGTTGTTCCCTTTGGGTTTTGGTTCTGTCCATTAATATCTGCATAAAAAGCATGAAGCTAAATGCACTTTAGAGGGGGTATCATTATGGTTTTGTTTCATTGCAAATATTACTTTTATTTTATTTATCCTCTAATCTCTTTCCATGTTGGTGATAGTTTGGTGCAATTTCACTTGGCAATTTCTAGTTGTTTGAAAGAAATAAGCTGTACAATTAGCATATAACCACTTCATCTGTGTCCATCATTTACTACTTCACTTGCAACTTTTTTCATGGTTAAATTTATGTGCCAACTCTGCAATTTCACTTGGCAATTTCATGATTTAGCATTGGTTGTTCCTAATTTACCTTAATGGTACAAATTATTAACACGCTGTGCAGATTAGCCTGGTGGTTTTGCTTCAGCTTTGGACTGCCATTTCCCTCAACAATGCAGGGTGGCTAAAGATCCTCGCAATCGCCTACTTCTTCGGCTCATTCCTCAACCACAACCTCTTCTTAGCAATCCACGAGCTGAGCCACAACCTCGCCTTCTCGACCCCGTCCCACAACCGCTGGCTCGGGATCTTCGCCAACCTCCCCATCGGGGTCCCCATGTCAGTCACCTTCCAAAAGTACCACCTCGAGCACCACCGCTTCCAAGGAGTGGACGGCATTGACATGGACATCCCGAGCCACACCGAGGCCCACCTCGTCACCAACGCAGCCGCGAAAACCATCTGGATCGCCCTCCAGCTCTTCTTCTACGCCCTCCGCCCTGTCTTCCTCAAGCCAAAGCCCCCCGGCTGGTGGGAACTCGTCAACTTTTTGATCCAAATCGCGCTCGACGCTTCCTTGGCCTATTTTCGGGGCTGGAGATCTCTGGCCTATCTGATCCTTTCGACATTCGTCGGAGGAGGATTTCACCCTATGGCTGGCCACTTCATATCAGAGCATTATGTGTTCAATCCTGTCCAAGAGACTTACTCCTACTATGGCCCACTAAACCTGGTAACTTGGAGCGTAGGTTACCACAATGAGCACCATGATTTCCCAAGGATTCCCGGGTGCAAGCTCCATAAGGTGAAGGAGATCGCACCGGAATATTACCAGGGCTTGGAGTCGTACAAGTCTTGGAGCCAAGTCATATACATGTACATTATGGACCGTACGGTTGGGCCGTTTTGCAGAATGAAGAGGAAGGCTAAGAAGTCAGAATAGGCACTTCGGGTGTTTTTTTTTTTTTTTTTTTTTTTCTGGCTGTACACGCGAGCCATTTGTTGTTCCAATTCAATATTTATTATGTTGCAACTTGCAATGTTGGCTATTGCTTGCTTGTGGCATAATTTTATTATTGTTAATACTATTATTTAATGTAGGATTTCACGTGTTGAACTCGGGAGTCAAAGCGAATAGGGCATTTGTTTCAATAATTTATAGAAATTCACAGATCTTGCTTGATGTTGATGTTGCAAAAGGACATGGAGTACAACTCAACTGTGCTGGACTGCCTCTTGCTAAAAAAAAAAATTTAAAAATAAAAATAAAAAACTATATGGTGGAATACCACTAGTCTCTTTCATTGACAGATAGAAGCACTAACTAATGTACCAACACGTACTAAACGCTCTCTCAATGACTCGTCGTCACGCCATTTCCTTTTTATCTTTGTGCTTGGCAGTTTGGTGTCATAATGGAATTGAAAATTGAAAAGAAAAAATTATTGTTTTGCACCTCATTTTGTGCTATTTTTTTTTATGCATCTTATTCGCATGAATGCACCCCTTCGCTTAGATCTGTTTAGTTTCATGAAAGAGGAAGACAAAGAAGTGTGTGGTGAAGGAATTGAAAGAGGGAAATAAGCACTATTGTGTCCAAACACAGCTCATAGAGAGGGGGACTTTATTTGCGGGTCCGACTAATATAAAATGCATTTTTATTGAGAGAATTGTTATTGCATAGGATATTATTATATTTAGAGAAATTATAGTGAATACCCAATTTTTAAAACTTAATGTAAGTTATTACCCAATCTTTTGAAAAATGTAACCAATTACCCAAAAATGCAATTACTTACACAGCGGTAAGTGGTGGTAATTCACTTTGTTACCAAAAGCATGTGCAAGTAATTCACAAATTAACTAGAAACTCAATTACTTTAAAAGTTTAGGTATTTATTTTTATTGTTATCTAAATTCTGGGTATTTGCCTACTTCACCCTTATATTTATACTAAAATTAATATATATTTATAAATTTATTTTGGAAACTAGGGTTTTCATACATCTATATCTATGAAATTGAAAATTATTATTAAGAACATGGATATCTATATGAAGAAATATTATCAATATTTCACAAAAAAAAAAAAAAAAAACGCTCACTCACACACACACACTCAGATATACATATATATATATATACGTACGGACAAATGAAATGTTAGGGTTTGAATCAAAATGCTTTTACGTAAAATAAGAAGTGGAAAGACTGAGCTTCTTGAACTTTTTTTTTCAATTTTCTTTTTGTTTCGTTTTCTTTTCTTGCTTCTTCTTCGTCTGCGTCACCACGAAAAAGCTTCGCAGGGAAAAGAAAAGAGTGAGAGAGAGAGAGAGAGAGAGAAAGTTGACACAGTTCTCAAGGAGAGAGAAAGAGAAAGAGAGAGAAGACTGAGAGTTTTTTGTTTTTTATTTTTATTTCCGAGAGCGCAGGAGAGTTACGTGGGAAAGTGGCCAAAATATTTGCTTTTCCGTTTTTATTTTATTTTATTTTTTCATTTCCACGTTTTCGCTTTATATTTCCTCTCTGGACGAAAAAGCACACGTTTCTTCGTATTGATTTGACGGAAATGCCATTGCATTTCCCGCTCAATCCACGTGTGACATTACTATTGGAGAGTTCACGATAAAGGAATGAAACCTAGAGCAGAGAAACGGCAGTCTCTATCGAAACATCTGGAAACGATAGGACCGGCCGTACACGTGGCAGATTTCTATTTGTTGAGACGTTTGTAGCAATGACGACCTGCCTATAGGTTAGGCTGTGAGATTGAGTGGTGGGGTTTTTGGGGTTGATGTTGGTGACGCGCGTTGAGGCGCGTGGTGATGTGCCTGTTGAGAAGCTCAACGGCCGGGGGGTAGAATTGGGATTTGCCAATTTTTGTTGGGATTTTGAAGAGCGTAATTTGCATAATAGCCTCTGAATTTGTCGAAAGTTTAGTATGTTGTCCCTTGAATTTTTCATTTCAACACTTTATACTTTAAATTTATGAGTTTTGGCAAGTCAGGTCAATTTGATTAAGAATGCCAAAAATTAAACGGGTTTGGACGGAATAAGGAGTGTAAATTTCCAAAAAAAATAATTTTAAATATGAAAAATATTCATCAAATTATTAATTTATTTTCTCTATTTCGATCATTTATGTAATAGTTTTTAATTATTTTTAAATCACCTAAACATATTTAGAAAATAACCAACCAATCTTTAAAATTCCTCTCCAACATTGTCATTTTCAGAAGTTTCTTAATTCCGCGGAAGTAAAATATTTCAACTATCACAAAGATTGTTTCAACAAAATAGAAAACAAGCGGCAACAATATAGGTTCCACAAATATTTTAAACCCATAGAAAAATATATATAATTAAAAAACTACAATATAATTAACGTTGTCTTTGAAAAAGTTTACATCTTTAGATAAAAATCAATCGATAAAATCAAGTATATATGTTAAATATGTTTCAGAAATATATTTTAATTATGGAGAGATTAAATATTTTCAAAGAAATATATTATGATCAGTTAGGTAAATAGTCATTTTAAATGATGTGTTTTTAAAAAGT
Source organism: Boehmeria nivea var. tenacissima (assembly GCA_018132145.1). Taxonomy (NCBI): domain Eukaryota; kingdom Viridiplantae; phylum Streptophyta; class Magnoliopsida; order Rosales; family Urticaceae; genus Boehmeria; species Boehmeria nivea. The sequence continues at coordinate 6,528,605 of CM030877.1, read as the reverse complement.
AGCCACAATTTCAAAAAATTTAAAAAATAGCCAAGAGAATTGTTACCAATGTAAGAATCTATTAATATAACAAAATTATTCATAAAATTTAATGTAATAAATTTCTTACAAAGGTAATAAAAATTTATGAATGACTACTTTCTTCAAATTTTAAAACATTTGCTATTTTTTAAAATCACCCTCTATGGTCTTGATTATTTCATTTCAAACAATGCTCATTTTGTAGACCTAAACGTTGAGAAAAACTGATATTAAATAGAATATCAAACAAATTTCCTGAAAATAAGAAAATGTTTAACAAAAAAAAAAGAGAAGAAATTAATTAATTAATCATGTATTCATTAATAGGGTAAAATATAATAATAAAAAAATTATAATCTAATTAAGTAAACTTTGAATATAATGAAAATATCTAATTTTCTAAAATATTTTTGTAAATATTTATATTTTGTTAATATATATATATAAAATAATCTATGGGTGTCTCTTTCGAGCTTAGCATTTTTAATGACATAAAAAGCAGCACAACTCCAAGGTGACTTAGATTTTGAGATTAAACCCTTTTTTTTTTTTTATCAAATCCATAATTTCAGCTTCATAATGTTGTTCGAGATCAACACTCATTTGTATTGATCTCGCCTTGGTAGGTATTTGCCTATCATAAAAAAAAAATTATAAGAGAGGTCAACTATGTGTTTTTTCTTATCACAAAAAGCATTCAAAAGGTCGGAGCAAAGCTCTTTTTCAATTTGATTTCTAATGGTTGCTATTTTTTCTATAATCTTGGGGCTTTGGAGAAATTGTTTAGTCTTTTGAAGGGAGACTTTCCTTTTTAGACTTTGCAGATCAACTTCTTTGCCTCTAATAAGGAGATTGATGTGATTATTATAGATAGTACAAGCTTTAATAATGTTCAAATTTCTAGTCTTAGGTTTTTCTAGGAAAGGGAACATAAATTGTACTCCTTTAATTTTTGAAAAAATGTGGTCATAGCTAATATGGGGTTATGATATTTATACGAGGGGTTTCCAAATGATACCACAAATAAATGCCATGTTGGAAGTGCAATAAATACAATGTTCAGGGACGGATGCGGTAGTGATAAATGTTTATATACACTTTAAAAGTTACAGATTAATAAATGTTATGTAAATACAGAATAATCAATCGATGGAGATTCTACTGTAAATTATTCGAAAATAGAATAATGTATAAATTTATGATAAAATTTACATGAACAAATATGTAATAAATTTGAAATTTGGATAAAGATTTAAATAAATACTTACAAAATTATTTAAACACCTTGAAGGAGGTAAATATTAAAAGAGATGTAAAATACAAATATTATAAGGAGAATACAAGGAGAAGTGAGAAGTTTTTTATTATTATTATTTTTTGTTCTCTCATTCTCTTCTTCTTCGTCTTCCTTTTATAGGCAGTATTCAATGGCATCTTTTGCAATTTTCTTCTTTTGGAAATAATGACTGGGGTCCAATTACCATTATTTCGACAATGTTTCCAGTCTTCACATTTCTATTATTTCGATAATATTTGTAGTCTTCACATGTCTATCTATTATATCGACAATATTTGCAGTCTTCACATGTCCGTTATTGTTTTGTTGCCGAAATCACTTAGCTTTCTCCCCACCATAATTTTGTAGCAGAATTCACATGGCCTCATTTGTGGTCATTATTGCTCTCTTGTCGCTTTCAAATTATTTTTTTTTTAAATATAGTGCTTCTTTTTTGCAGGTTTTGTCTGATCGTTTGCAATGGGTGATGAATCGTCGGTACTCTTTGAAGGATAATTCTATCTATTATTAATGAGTCAAAAAAAAAATAGCCTTAACAATCTCGGGTGTCATTTTATTTTCTGCACTATTTACTTTAGTTATGTGCCTTGTTATTTTATCTTGGTTTGTAATTCTGAAAGTTGTGGGCGAAGACTTTATGCAGCTTGACAAGTTCCATCTTGGTGTAAAACTCGGTGTAGAACTAGTACTAAGAAAACATAAATTTCACACAAAAAAAGGGAAAGCTGCCACAAAGTGAGCGAATGGATTTATCAGTACAAATAGGCCCCAAATATCAAATCACAGAATTTAGGGGCTTTTGTTATAAACCTCCACCTTAAGCTACTGAATATTTAAATTAAGTGACCAAGTTCATAGATAACCTCTACAGAAGTAGAATAACTAATGGACTAATCACAAACCTTATGCTTCAATTCTCGCATATATGGATTGAGGCCGATACAAATCAAAATAAAAGTTTCACATCCCATATATATGAGCTTTGACAGGTAAAGCTTGAAGTTGAAATTTGATTGCCAGCCTTCACTTGTTTGCCTAGAAAATAAGAGACAAAATTAAATGTAGTCTAAAGTAGAAAATAAAAATAAATAAAAAAAAATTATATGCAAGATTTGAACTACTTTAATATGAAAACCTTACATTACAAAAATTAGTACTCTTGGAGGTAAAGCCCTGTTCAGCACCAAAAAATGGTGCTGGCTCAACTCCATGCTTTATTAGCGGAAGCCTCGCCAGAGTATATTCGTCGTCGCTATCATAGTCTTTGGTTGGCCCTATTGACCTCAGTACCATGGCCACCAAGATTGAAAGTCCCTGCAACATTATGGACATTATTAACGACGGTTTTGAACAATAATTTCGTTTCGCTCTCAAGGCTTTATACTTTTCTCTCATTGAGAAATGCTTAGGCACTGCCACTCACATTCGAATTTCTTGAACCCCGCTTAAAAAACTAGTGTCTGGTCAACGAATTCTGCAACATTAAATTTATGAGCCTATGTTGAGTTTATATGATATACGACATCAATATCTTCCCATATTAAAGAACTCGTATCCATTAAAACTCGTAAATAATATGACTTGCATCCTACTCGAGTTTGAGCAATGCTAGAGAATTATAATTTTTTTGTCAAAAAAATGAGCAGAATGATGTGACATTTATTTATTAGTAATAAATCACAATTTTCAATGCACATACTTTTGTTTTCTTACATAAATATTAAATGATATTTATTCACCATTTTTCTCTAACAATTTACTCTATTCTATATTTGACTTTAAAGATTAGTCAGATATCAAAAAGAGTACCATATATAAAGAGAACACCGTGCAATCGTTTGCACACAAGCTTTAAAATAAGTGTCTCACTGAGCTTACTATTTGGAACATTGATGATTATTTTATGCTAATTATTTGTTCTTAAATGTTAAAACTCAATGACAAATGCAATTTGTGGCTAACCTGTGCTAAGACGATTATCAAGCCAATCCACTTGAATATATCAAAGTTTGACTCAACAAAGTCTTTGAAATCCTTGAATCTCCCAGTAGGATCATTAGGCAAATCCTGTGAAAGATCAATGATGAGCAAAGTTGAGTGTGAAAATATATAATTAAGCAAAAGTGATTAGTCAAAAGGATGTGGAAATTAAGAAATGCCTCAAGTGATCATATATACCTTTTCCCAGTCAGAATTCAAGAGTATATCTGCTCCAATTGCAGTCTCTAATAAAAGAAGTGACAAAATAGTTGTCATATACTAGTTTGGACGTTAAGCCAAAAACATTCATGACTATACTCTATATATAATGGCAATTGGAAGAGTCAGGGAGAGAGAGAAAATGGATTACCAAGTAAAAATTATAGATACTAGTTTGTAGGGATGTGTTTACAGGTGGTATGTTATTTTTATTTTTATTTTTAATTTCTTACTGCGTTGTAAAATTATTTGAAGCAAAAATTCTAGCCGGATGATTTTATTTCAAATTACTTTGCAGCTTAGTTTTGAGAAAGAAAATGTATTTTTGTGATGTAACGCTGCGCATTTGAGTGGAAACTTTTTTTTTTTTTTTAATTCGGTAGAACTTAGAAGTTAGTAATGAAAACTTGTACAAAAAAAGTTACAAGGTCCCTAAAAAAGAAGTAAAAAAAAAAACGAAGATAAGAGAGAAGAAAATAAAATAGAGTAGAAATAAATTAATAATAATAAAACATGCAAACGGAGAATTAATATTCAAAAAAATGAGAAAAGAAAAAGTGAAACCTTTATTGTTAGATTCTTTTAATACAGTTAATAGACAAAAACAAAAAAAAAAAAAAAAAGCAACTTTTCTTTGGTGTAAAATGGAGTTTCTTGTAAAGCTAAAAAGAAAGGTGAATATTGCAACAATGAGTGAAGCTGCTAAAGGATACACAAGAGAGGCAACAACTATTTGCAACACTCGCAGCAAGATGTCCCATACACGTTATAGCGCATAGCCAAACTCCAGCACCAATAAAACTGTATATAAACCTGAAAATTTCCAACACACAAAATTTAAAAAAAAAAAAAAAAAAGACTTGATTTCTGATGATTATATTTTCAAAAAACAAATTTTATGAAAAAGAGCAATTATTACCAAGGAGCGGTGGAACTGAAGTCAAGAAAGGAAGAGGCTTCCATTTCTCTCTGCCAAACTCTCATCATCCAAAGGCCGTAGAAAATCATAGCAATTCCAACGATTCCAAGAGTTGAGTTCACAATTTTGAGGAATGACTGAAGGCAAGTCTTTACAAGTCTACCCATTCTAGTTCTTGTATTTGCTAGCCTTTGATTACCAAAAGAACCAACCTAAGATCTGCCTGGTAAGAAATAGTAAGGCAAGTAAACTTGGGTTGGGTATTATCATATAGACTTTAATGCTTATTTATTTAATTATTTTCTGAATTCAAATCCGAGCAAATACTTACAAAGTTAAATAATGTGTACGGCATATAGTATGGTACATTCATTATGTCCATGGTTCAGTTGAATTTACCTTTTTACTTAAAATTTTTTTTAAATCAGCAATTGACATTAATTATCGGTCCCTAAACTTATCACTTTTTGCAATTTAGCCCTTGAGCTTTTATTTTTCGCAATTGGGATCTTGAACTTTAACATTTGACAATTAATTCTAATTTTTAACGGGGTTAAATTTTGAAGAATTCCGATACTAATTGAAGGACCATATGCATGCGGTGAGGAAGCGTAAGTTAAGTAGGCTTGAGAAGGGTAGCTTTGCAGATTCGCTCACTCACCGCTATCTTCCTCCGTGGAAGTTTTTCATAGCTGATTTTCTCTTCTCTTTTTTTCGAGATTTGGTTGGTGTTCGATGTAAAGGAGAGGCATTAGAAGAGACACTTTAAAGAAAGCAGCCCGACAATGGAATACTGACCACACTTGGGGACTGGCCCTGAACCAAAGGACAACCAAACTTCAGTCGTCGGTTTACTGGAAGACTTATAGAAGAACATAGTACAAAAACCGAGCAAGTGGGAATAAGATTTTTCCAAGTGTGCTTAAGTGTCTACACATGATAATTTAAATCACATAAAAAAATCTCACTTTTTCCGTAAATTCCATTAAAAATTGAAACGCATAGCCAAGATGTTAAAATTTATGATTCAAATTGTAGAGAAAACAATTAAAATGCCAAATTACCAAAGCACATAAAATACAGGGATCAATATAGTTTTCTTTTGCTTTTTTTTTTTTTTTTCCTGAAATCAATAATGTTATTCTGGTCTTTTTTTTCCTCCCCTGTCTTAGTTTTTTTTTTTTTTGTTTTTTAACTTTTCATTTGATTTCGACAAAATGCTGATGAGTTCTAATAATATGTCTCATAGTTGCGAACTTTCATAGAAACTGACTCATTTGTCGTTTTTTTTATTTTTATTTTTATTTTTTTTTTTTTGTATTTATGTCATGCGTTTCCTTGTCAGTTCATGTCACAAACGTTTGGCCGTTTGTTTGTTCTTAATATTAAATAGATTATATTATTTGTATTTGAAAATCATATCAAGCAGTTGCTGTGGTGTAGTGGTTATCACGTTAGTCTTACACACTAAAGGTCCCCAGTTCGATCCTGGGCAGCAACATGCGAACTAAGATGTTTTGTTAATATTTTATATGACTTTTTTTTTTAGAGAAATTATAAGAAATGACCATTTCATTTAAGTAATTTAAAAATATAGTAAACATTTTAGAAGAATTTTGAAAAATGTCACTTTTGGATAATTTGCTTTGAAACATGCCACTTTAAAAATAAAATTAAAAAAATTGCAGCCCATACCACTTTTTAGTAATGAATTTGACCGAATTGCCCTTCTTTTTTTTTTTTTTTTACAAATAATAAAGAAAAGAGGAAAAATGGGGAGAGCAATATGGTAATTTGATAATAAAAAAAGTAACATGACATATATGTAATAGTGGCATAGGTTGCGAACTTGAATGTGATACGAGATCAAATTTTTTCAATATTTTTAAGTTATTAAGAAAATAGCTTGAAAGATGTGTTCTTATTTAACAAATCCATTCAATTTCGATCTAATTTTACAACTCACTTTTTTTATTCAAAATTGTACGGACTTTTCACTTTTCCAAAAAAAACAAAACAAAAAAAAAACAAAAAAAAGACAAAAAAATCGATGAAGAAAACATAAATGAGGATAGAAAATCCAAAATACATTACAAAAGTAGGGAGATTCTGCTATATGAAATGCTAATTTTCACCGCTCAAGTTAATTGTACTTATGAATCTATGATTATAATCTTTGACATCCAATAAATTAGAAAATTATTTTTCTTATCAGGAACAATGTTAATATCAAAACACATGTAACAATAAACAATATATGAAAATGTTTGTTATATAATATTACATGACATTTTTTTATCCGAATATTAATATAAAACTACCATAACTTGCACAAAACTATTGACATCTTATTTTTATCCAAATATTAATATAAAGGCTATAAATTATAAAAAAAGAATTTCAAAATAAAGTCATTTTTTATGTCACTTAATAATCTATAGCCCAAGTGGTGTGCTCTTTTTATTTTCACTATAGTGTAAATTTTGGGATATAACTTAAAAGTGTAATTAACACACATAGGATATAGATTATCATTGTGTCAAGAATGGGGTATCCTTCTAAATATTTAAACAAAAAGATGACCATAATAACGTGTCATTTGTTCATTAATTATAAAACAACATTATCAATATATACATTTTCATTTGATCATATAAACAGCTGACACAATATTCTAATCTTATTTTTTCCGATTAAAATTCTAACCGTAAACCCGAAAATAATTTCACTATATCTTGATGCCACTTAATAATCTATACCCTATGTGATATGCTCCTTTCATTTCCACTTTATATTTATAGTGTAAATTTTAAGATATATATTAAAGTGCTAACACACATGAGGTATAAATTATTATTGTGTCAAAAATAGAGTATTCCTCAAAATCCCAAAATCTCCCTCTTTACTTTATCCGCTTTTACTCATTTCTCACAACTATTTCTGTCATTCACTTTTCTCAACAAAGCGACGGTTAAAAAAACTCCCGAGATTCATAAATTCATTATAAACTTAAAGGCTTTGACCTTTGAGGCTTATATGAAAGGGCCGTTATTTGTTTCGGCTCCAGTATCCAATATAGGTTGATCGCCTTGGGTTAGACCTTATTTTTCAATCCATCTTGAAGAATGTTATATCACAAACAACATATTATAATTCTAAAATAAAATTTTGGTTTGAAAAATGACATAAAGTAAAAAACAAAAACAAATAAATAAATTGTGATAGCATAAATCTGAACCATTGATTTTGGAGACTTGACAGAGTGCTGTCTCAGCAGCTCTTCAATGTTAGCCAATATGTGTGTCACTAACACCATGGCGGGACCTAGAATATTTGTGCCGACACCGGAATCTTGATCTCGCCCTAAATAAATTTCAGGAAACTCCGCAAGCCTTGGGAGTTGGAGATCGCTGCTCCTCGAGTGTAGAAAGGCGCCATTGATCAAGGACCTTAAAGAGAGTTTTTGGCGCCGATGATCTAAATTATAACTCTCTCAAAGAGTAGCGATTGTGACAAATTGATTGATACCATAAATTTAAAACTGATCCAGCAAATTTGTGGAGCGTGTTCATGATGACTTAGCGCAGGTTCATGACAATATATACACACACAAAAAAAAAAAGAAGAAGAAGAAGAAGAAAGATTAATGAGAGAATTGAAAACAAAAGCAATAATAACAAAGCATGACAATAATCAGAACAAAAACCTCAAACGAGGAAACTCTCATCTCCGTTTCCAAACGTCAAAACAAAATTAATGTACTTGAATATTCAGTTCAAGTCAATCAGTAAATAAACCGCCTAGGTTGATATTTGAATTTCAGACTTAAAAAGTGTAGCAAAAGTGATCAACAAGCATATTAAAAAAGATGGGGTAATCGGATGGATTAAGTTCCGGTGTTCCTACGACCAACACGAGCAACAAAACCAGCTTTGATCTGGGCAACAGATCGTCCAGAGCCACACTGCATGATTACAAACATCATATCAGTAGACGAAAAGAAGCAGTAATCAACAAATTAATTCCGAGCCAGGATAAATAAAGCAATCAAAGGAAAGAATATATATCCAACACCCTTATTAGGGTATTGATTCCTAGTGAACCCATAGAAGGAACTAAAATTTTTCAGAGGCCTCAGAATCCAGGTTAGTCATCATGAATAAACTCTGACAATGTAGGCAAATATTAGAATCATCATTGGCCTTCTAACTAGACTAGAATATTTCTGTATATTTACAGGGGGGGAAAAAAAAAAAGTGAGGTACTTCAACAATAGTATTGCAACCGAAGCCAACTATATTTGGTTTCATGGAGTTCAAACTTTCGGGAGGAAGCTGGGAAAAAGAAGTGACGACTTTACCTTCTCGCATCTAAGGAAGAAAAGACGATTCTCCTTTGAAAGTATTGTGTCTGGACTTTTGCATCCAAGGCAAATCACATATTCGGCTGAAAGAGAGAACGAATATAAAAAGATTAAGAGAGAGCTAGGACACACAAATATTGACTATCCACAACAATATTTCCACCTGCCTTTTCCACATAAAAAATAATAATAATAATAATAAATAGAATATCAAGTTCTCCCTTCTTATTTACCTTGCCAGCACAAGAAAAACTCATAGTTGACAATATTTAACATGCCACCAACTCCAAAGCCAAAAAACAAAAAAAGAGGCACTAAGCAAATGTACTTACTGATATATCGCCTCAATATTCCTTCAAAGTTCTTGGGTGCGAATCTCCCCTTCACAACCAATCTCTGCTGCCCGTCAAGTGATCCACTTGTCCCCAGTTCAGCTAGCAAGAAAGCCATGACATGGTCCGGCTGTCGGTGCATCCTAAGATTATGAACAAACGCAAGGATATAAAAACAAGCACGTTGCAAACGCAAGGATATAAAAACAAGCACGCAAAATAATTTCACGTCACAAGAAACATCAGCACCTATCATCAAGGTAAGGTACACAAAAATAAAACCATAAAATTAACAATATAGATTGGAAATATACAAAAGAACAGTGATCACATGCAGAACCAACAGCAACATGACGTATGGTCCTTTAGAATAAAAAAGTTGGAAAAGATTATGTTAGAAATATAAATCTATTGCTGGCCCACCACCCAATAGCTTGCTTTTGGGATGAAAGTAAACTAACATTATTATTTCCAAGTTTGACAAGTAATAAACAATGGACTATTATAGAAAATTTCCCCAAATTTTAAATCTGGAAATAAGCCAAAACGAAGAATAAGCAAATCTGATTATTAGCATGTGCAAACAAGCAACCACATAAAATGGTGCAGTAAAACTTTGCTTTGCTATACGAGGCAACAAAGAAGTGCATAAAGGTGGGAAAATAGACAAATGCCATAGACCATGTATTTGTCATTTGCATTACATAATTAAGATTGTAGAGAATTATTTCTCAAAACTAACTAAAACTAGACATAATGAAGCAACAATAAAATGACAACAAACAAGCATAAACACCCATGATTGCAGATATTCATTAAGTTCACAAAGACAGCATATTAATTGAAAGGGGAAAAGGAACTAGATTATACGATTTGCAGAGATCCATGAAGTTCACAAAGACAGTTTTCTTAGTTCCTTCACGAAGAACTTGTGGAGGCCTCATGACCGTCCTACGCCTATCCCCTGCCAGCTCAGGATTATTCTCTCTAAGAATGTTAAATACTCTACCAAGGAGCTGCAGCAATTTAATAGGAAAGAAGATTAGTCATACACATATGAAGTGTGATCTAACTCAAACATGAATTGGGAGGGATAACAAAGTATACAAGGATAATTCGAAAACTTAATCATATAACCACTGTACTAAACGATTAAAAAAAATATTCAGACCAAAATTGTTATTTGCAAACAAAATGTACAAGACAATGTTAATCTGATGCATCTAGAAAGGCTCTAGGCTTTGGTTCCACAAGCTATAGTTCCTAGACACATACTTTTCAAAACCCTAGAACACTAAAATCAAAAGAAACCACATTTCTCTAGGCAATGATATTACAAGTTTCTGTAGAAACCCAAATTCCTTGAGTCATAAATCACGCAGTGTGGCATAAATTTCATTAGTTAGTACAACCAAAGTGACCAAATGTAACCTCTCCTTCCAACTGATTAGGAAATAAAAGAGATATTAGTCGGAGAATAAACACATGAGCCGATTCCATCCCAAAACATATGACATGTATACTAAAAAAGTTGAATACATCTTCCTTAGCACACTATACATAAGAGGAGAACAAAATATAAATTACAAGCATTATGTCACTAAAGACCACCCAATCCATGAATTAAGAGTCCCAGCAATATTCAATAAACTAATATACCTCCTCATATTCATAATCACGGTCAGTTCCATCCCACGAATAGCGCGTTTGCAGAACAATTCCTTCGCCTTCTTCATCCTCTCCCACACGATCTAAAATGCCAGAGAATATAAATCTTAGATGTTGTACACAGTATTCAATGGGTCCTTACATCAACTGCAAAATCCAGAACTTGTACAGTGACCAATTAGTATGAACATTCCGCTTTACCTTCCGATTCCTCCAGTGGCTCACCACCCTCGTCATTCAAATTGCTGCTTTCAACCTAGAACCACAACAAGCATAGAAGAAATCAAAGTTATAACAAGAAGCCATCTTAATCTAATCCAATGCTAATGCATTAACAAGATAGCTTACTGGCTTCTTCTTCTTTTTCTTCAAACCAGAAAAAGTACTTTCAAGCCCCTCAGAAACTGCAGAGTTAAAAAATATATATAATGATAAGTATCTGGGAATGGAATTTCACTGTGCATACAAATTTTGCACAACTGCCAACAAAACATTATAGTTTGTCCAATTACTATACTTGTAAGGTTTTCGGTTTTCTCCGCCAAATTTTCCGCAGCGTCATCAGCAGGGTCCTGGATTGTTACCTTCTTCTTCTTCTTCTTCTTAGTAGGATCGAATGGCAAAATCTGAAAATGCAAAAAACAAAATTGAGATACAAATCTGAAAATCACATGACAAACTAACCTTCCACTGGTTAGGGTTAACATCAAATAAGATGTTATACAGCAGTAAATTTTATTGCTGCTCTCGTTCTCTAAGAAAAAAACCCCCTCAAACTGGTTACCCAAACAGACTGCTGACACTTTACTCTGCCCAAATACACCACAAAGCATGAATATACATCAATTAATCTAATTCTTAAACATCATTTCCGAAAATGCATGTGTCCGATTTCAATCAAGAAAATAAAAATAAAAAAAATAAAAACACATTAAATTGACATAACACTTGAACAAATTATCAAAAGGACTGTTGGTACCAAGGATTCTCCGATGAAGAAACTAATACAATCTCAAATAATTAGCTTCTGAAGCCGTAACACCGTCGAAAATGATATATAAAATCACTAAAAGAAAAAAAAATAAAAATAAAAACCCAAAACCAAAACTTACCTCCGCCACCTCGTCCTTCACTTCGTTTTCGTCCGCCATGATTGCTCTAAAACAAGAAAACCATACATTTACCAATCAATCAAACAATAAACGCACATAAAAAATTAACACACACACAGAACAAAACGACGAATACGAAAACCCTAGGAATTGAAGATCAAAACTGAAAGATTCTCTACTTACTTTTCCTAGGGTTTTCGAGCCTGAAACATCCAAAACCCTAGGAACTGGAAAATCAGGGAAAGAGAGAGAGAGAGAACTCGGAGCGACTCACTTGGTGTCCGAGTCGCGAGAGGCTATGGAATCGGCGCTTTCCTTTGCGGTGTGGATGGTGATATTGTTGTGTTGATGGATTTTGATAGCTGTGTTGTGTTTAACCCTTGTTTGTTCATTTGTCTCTCTGCTTAAGGTTATATCTTCTTATTTATACGCAGTATAATTTCTTTTTTTTCTTTTTTTTTTTTTTTTGAGATTTTTGGTTGAATGACATATTTTTATTAGTCTTCGGTTTAAGAAATTAACTTGAATTTATCATAATTAAGTTATTAACTATTTTTTTTTAGAGATTTTGAGCTAAATGATTTGTTTTTAGCTTTAATTTTAAAGAATTGGTCTGAGTTTGTCGTAATTAAGTTATTAGCCTCCAAGCCTATTTACATACATTCACCATTTGTTTGGTTTGGCCATTTTGGCCATTCCATCCCATTTTTTGGGATGGAAAAAATGGTTTGAAAATAATTTTGAATGAATGATGTAAGAATGGTTTGACTTTGCTGATTTTGAAGTAGTATGAATGGTTGAGATTTAAAAATATTGTATAGGGATTTGGAAAGTTGAAAAAAATGGTTGAAAAAAATGAAATGGAATGAAATAGTTTGAAGGATTTGAAAAGTTGAAAAAAATAAAAAATGAGAATGGAATGGAATGGGAGAAATGGGTAAACCAAACAAATGATCAGACTGCCCAAAATATCTTTATTTGTCCAAATTTTGTTATAATCTGTAACAAATATTGTTACAGACTGTAACAATTTTTGTTATAATAGGTAATAACTTTTGATACACATATATAACAAAAAATCTAATTTTTATAACACATTTGTCTGTTACGATTTGTATCAACATTTGTTACTACTTGTTGTAATAAATATTGTTATAATCCGTAACAATATTTGTTACAGATTATAACAAATTTTGGGTGATATATCTCATTTTTATCACACTTTTGTTTGTTACGATTTGTATCAACATTTGTTACATGTCGTAACAAGTATTGTTACAATCCGTAACAATATTTATTACAGATTGTAACAAAATTTGGGCAAATAAGGGTATTTTAGATAGTCCACATGGGCTTGAGGCTAATAACTTAATTTTTGGATAGTTGGGTCATTTTCTTAAAAGATGTTATTTTAACAGGTCATTTTGCTAATGGGCGATTTTCTTTTTCGTTATTTTATGCATTAATTGTTTTGTCCTTTATTACGGAAGGTAACAAATATCATAGACTGTAATAATATTTGTTACAATAGCTAATAATTTTTTATACAAACCGTCACAGACAAAATTTGATGCACATATGTAACAAAATATCTAATTTTTATTACACATTTGTCTGTCACGATTTGTATCAATATTTATTACATGTTGTACCAAATATTGTTATAATCTGTAACAATGAATATAGGTATTTTGGGCAGTCCGGATGTATGTAAATTGGTCTGGTGGCTAATAACTTAATTTTTGAATAGTTGGGTCATTTCCTTAAAAGATGTTATTTTAATAGGCCATTTTGTTAATATGCCTTTATTTCTTTTATTATTATTATTATTATTATTATTATTATTATTTTAATGCTAATTTGCTAATGTTTATACTAATCGGTGATATATGTAACATTATATTTAAAAGATATTACATTATAAAAGATTGTTGTAACAAGTAATTCTTTATAACATAACATTTCCATTCTATCATATTACATGGACCACAACAAAAAAAAAAAAAAAACAAAAATAAAAACAAAAACAAAAAAAACAAACAAACAAACAAATTTCTTTTAATAGTTGTTTGGATTGTGATCCGAGTAAAAAAAATGTTTAAATCATTTTATTATACTAACTACACTAAGAAAAAAGTCCAACTTAAATCATATTGTTACAGTAAAATATGGTTTGGATTCTGGGCCATAATTCTTTAACCTTTAAATTTTACTTTTTAGGTGATTCTCCAAACGAAAAAAAAAGGAATTGATTTTAAGAGTTGTTATTGAACATAGTGTGCTTGAATAACTATTTATATAGATCTTAATGCAGTGTGCTTGGATAATTATTTATATAGATCTTAATGCACCTTAGTATAATTAAATTACTTTTAAAAAAAGAAAGAAAAGGAAAAACAATTAGGGTTCTAAAACCTTACTTCCCTTTGTGTTCTTGCCACCACTACACGACCACCGTCGCGACATGTTTAAGTCAACGGGCTTCTCGACATGGTTCCTCTCCATTCCTTAATTCAATCTAAAACCCTAGATTAGGAAAATTTGAAGAAAGAAAAATCATTTGAAGTGGTAAAGACCATGTTTTGATATTGTATTCCACTTTTAAAAGCCAATAAAACAGTTCATTCATCCTCAACCGGCTTTTCACCTTTCCCCAATTAAGAATCCCCCACTTTTTATTATTGTTAAAAAAAACAAAAAAAAAAGTAATTAGGGTTTATTACATATTAGTGGGTAGTAGATATAGATGTCAAAATAAACTAGGCCTAGCAAGTCGACACAAAGTACAACACAATTATTAGCGTCATGACACGATGAAAAAATGGGCTTAGGCAAAACATGAAATGTAGTGTGGGTCTGATTTAGATATGATTTGGAGGCACAAAGCACGACAGGCCACGAGTACATGTAAGACCCAAAAAAAAAAAAACCTTCAGTTTGGATTTCTTTGAAATTAAAAGCTACTTTGTGTGGAGCTTTGGTAAATTTCATAAATGTGTGGGGTTAAAATCTAATTTTTGATGAATAAATCAGCCACTAGTCACTCTCTCTGTCTCTCATATTCACTATCTTCCTCGTGCTCCCCCTCTCCCTTTCTAAAAACCCATTTTTGTCACCTCACTGAGCCCTCTTTGAGCGTACTTTTCGACCACCACAGTGAGAGTCGGAGTAAGCCACCATCGGAGAATCGAAGTGCAAGTGGCAGGGAGCTTTGCCGGAAAACAGCGTTTTTGAAATTTTGGCGTAGATCCCGGTGACCTCGGGACGAGTGAAAAATGGCCATCACCACGGTGTTTGGCGAGTCGAGAGCTTCAAAGCCCAGCCGACGCTTGTCAGATTCGCCGCCGCCGGCCGCCGTCGACTTCGGCGTTGACCGGTCAACTTTCTGGCGAAATCGGGTAAGCGAGCTCTCGGACATCGTTTCGATCTCCTAAACGCAATTGTGAACTCGGTTTGACCAAATTCTATTTGAACAGGAAGTTCGGTCGACTCAAAGTTTCTTTCCGATGCGGAAACAAGACGAAATTAGCGGGAATTAACGATCCGTAGATTTTGTCGACTGTTGTGTTGGTCCAAAGAGGTAAGAATTTGTAGTACTTATCTCTCGTGAGAATTTTATTGAATAACTGGTAATTGAAAAGAAAACCAAACTATATATATATATATATATATATATATATATGCTACTTTGTATACATATATATGACTTGAAATGTGATGTTATTTTTCTGATATTGAAATGAATGATTTGGTTGAAATGAAACGATAGTATGTCTTTGGGTTATTCTGTTATTATATGTGGTTTATTTTGGTACAGTCCGCATGCCGTTCTAGTCTCTGCGCAGGTCTAGGTTTCCGTTGGAGGTTATATTCCACAGGATTTGTCAATATGTTAACCGAACTGAAATGCTTGATTTTATCTCTTTGTGTTATGTATGAAAAAGAAGATTTGTGAAACGAAGTATTTCAGTTGAGACATACTTGTGTTTGTTGTATTTGTATCTGTTGAAATCTAACCATGCAAGAAGTCATCATAATTATGGTTATAAAAACCGAAAGATAAGTATTGGTGATTCTTACTGAGCATGTGTAGCTCACCCTTCCTTTTTTTCCCCTCAGGAGAGGCGCAAAGTGTTGAGGAGCAATAGATTTTTATGAGTTGTTGTTTGCTTTAGTGGAATTTTGGCCCGAGGCTTCTATCCTTTTTTTGAGATCTTCCACTTGTAAGATCTAATCTTTTGCACTATTTTTTATGACTATATAAGATTTGAATGCTGTAGGATTGTTAAATGATGACATGTCTTATTTTATATTTTCACATGGTGCTACATTATACTGTGGATTTGGGACTTATTAAGCTTTATCAAACTATTTTGTTGTTGTTGGAGTTTAAATGATTTAAGACCCTAGGGCATTTTTTGAGTTTTTCTCATTTGTGATTTTTAATTAGATTTAAAGTGTTGTTTTAAAAATTTAGTTCACTTGAGTATTTTTCTTTATTGCACGACCCCCACATAGGGGTGTTACAATACAAGTAATAGATCGTAGTTTTACTTATATTTAAGCATTTATTTACCCTTAAATTTATGTAAAAACACTTTGATTTTTTCTTTATTGGTGATTATATATATATATATATATATATATATATATATATATATAGGTTACCTATATATATGTTAAATGGGAGCAATGACAGCAAATGAAACAAAAACAAGAAAATTTGGAGCAATTTGAGTGAAGGCAAACACAAGCATTACTTTGTGACAAAGTTACAATAATATGTATGAATGTTTTATATATTATATTTCATATCACATTAAAGATATTTCAAAGAGCTTTCCAATGGCGTATCACATGCGAAATTCCGACAAGCAACCAAGAAGATCTGCTATTTGAAAATCAATGCGTGCAGAATACCTCAATTGGGGAGCCGTAGCGCTACTTTGGAACACTGTGACACACAAAGTGACCCCAAACCAAATAATCATAGCAATGTTGCGCTACTTTCAAAAGATAGTCCGTACAATTGCGAAAGAGCCCAAAAAAGCCCAATATTACCCTAATTTTACCTAAAACTATAAAAAGGACACTTAGGACTCTAAAAAGGAATCTTCGATTGTGTTTACAGCGTATTGAATGCAAGACAAAAAGTGTTCCTATGACAGAGTCATTCTGAGCTGTCAAGAGTTCTCTTTTTCTTCTTTACTTTTCTTTTTCTTGAGTTTGTTTTATTGAGCCATGATGTAGCCGAACCTAATTGCTATGTAAAAGTTATTTTTAATTCAATTGATTTGTATATTCCATTTTATGATGATTAGTTTGATTTGTCTTAATGTTTGTATAATCTTGATCAAATTATACATGATTAATTGGTTTTCAATTAGAGGTCGACAGATAATAATTGAAACATGGTTTAATCAAATTAACATTACAAGGATATTTGGCTAGGATAGCTAATACGCTTGTGTGGCACTTTAAATTCTCATTCGTAATGCAATCTAGTATTCAATGTTTGAGATCGAGAGAAAAGAACTTGATATTCGTATTAGGCTAGTTTATGCCCGAGAGAGACCGATATCATCATAGGAAAAGAAAATCAATGAATTGAATTAACGGATACTAGTAATTAGTCTATGTGAAATTGGAAGCTAGATCTCTTTTTTTATCGCATTCTAGTTAATTTTTCATTCTTCTTTATTGCATTATTCAATTAGAGTTAGGATTAGGGTATGTTGGTAATTAGTGCACAAGTCCTCATGGGGCGACAGTTTACCAGCACTTTATTACTTAAAACGATACATAACAAAATTAGTGCTAATGGCAGACGACAAAAGTAGAGTTGACAACGGGTAAGAAGAAAGTAAAAACCGAAGGGGTTAATGTACTTAAGGTGTGAAACTAACTTATATTCGAATGACATACCTTAGTCGAAGTCTTACATTATAATCTACTAAAGACCTATCGACCTGTGATCGTGATAGTGACCTATATTAGTGGAGAGAGAGGGTCTAGGACAAGCCTATGAGATAATGAGCTATATAATACATCATATTATTTTAGTCTACACAAATTGATCTAGTGGTGAATGACTAGAAGTGATTGGCTAAAGCGCGCATACACGAGAGACTAGAGGTAAGAGAAAGCGTGAGAGTGACCCGAGATTCGACACTTATGTAAAACTTAATTTTGCTTTGGGTTGGTCTATATTTTCTTTAACTTGCTTGTTGTTAATTAAGGCATTTATACTTGAACCTTATATTGATCGCTTTGCTTAGAGAGTTTAGTCCATTCATCTGTTGAGTGTTAGGTTAGTTTGGGCTTGATGTTTTGCTCGAGGACTAGCAAAAAAAAATCTAAGTATAGGGGTATTTGATAGATCGTAGTTTTACTTATGTTTAAGCATTCATTCACCCCCTAAATTTATGTCAAAGAACTTTGATTTTGTCTTTACTAGTGATTTCTTTGATATATAGGTTAAATGAAAATAATGGGAGCAAATGGAACAAAAACAAGGAAATTCTAAGCAATCTAAGTGGAGGCAAAATCAAGCGTTACTTTGTGACAAAGTTACAAGAATATTTATGAAATTTTTATATATCTATTGCAAATCAAATCAAAGATCTTCGAAAGAGCTTTCAAACGGTATATCACATGCAAAATCCCGACAAGTAATGAGGAAGATATGCTATTTTAAAAATCAATACACAAAATACCTCAATCAGGGTGCTGCAGCTCTACAAACAGAGTGACCCCTAACCAAAAAATCACAAGGCCCCAGTGCCACTTCGAGAAGATGGTATGTTCAGTTGAAAAAAAGCCCGAAAAAGCCCAAGATTACCCTAATTTGACCTAAAACTATAAAAAGGACACGTAGGACATGAAAAAGGAATCTTCGATTGTGTTTAGAGCGTATTGAAGGCAATAGGAGAGGCGTTTCCCATAACGGATTCATTCCGAGCTGTCAAGAGTTCTTTCTTTCTTCCTTACTCTTCTTTTTCTTGAGTAGTTTTCTAGGGCTACGATGTAGTCAGACTTATTTGCTATGTCGAAATTGTTTTCAATTTAATTGATTTGCTCTTCTTTTTCTTGAGTTTGTTTTCAAGGACTACAATTTAGCCGGACCTAATTGCTATGTAGAATTTATTTTCAATTTAATTGATTTGTCTATTCCATTTTATGATGATTAGTTTAATTTGTTCTTAATGCTGGTATGACCTTGATCAAATTATACATGATTAATTGATTTTCAATTAGAGGTCGAGAGATAATAATTGAAACGTGCTCTAATCAAATTAATATTAAAAGAATATTAGGCTAAAGATAGCTAATACGCTTATGTGACAATTTAAATTCTCATTTGTAATGCAATCTAGTATTCAATATTTGAGATCGAGAGATAAGAACTTGATACTAGTATTAGGCTGTTCGATGCTCGAGAGAGAATGATTAATAAAATAGCAAATTCGTCGATATCATAGGAATAGAAGATCAACGAATTGAATTAACAAATACTAGTAATTGTTCTAGGTGAAATCGGTAACCCTAAGTTCTTTTATGTCTCTAGTTCTCTATTTTTATCGCATTCTCTATTTGTAATTTTGTTTCTTCTTGTTTTAGTTAATTTTTCATTATTCTTTATTGCATTATTCAATTAGAGTTAGGATTAGAATAGGTCGGTAATTAGTGCACAAGTTCTCGTGGGATCAACACTTCACTCATCACTTTATTACTTGAAACAATATCGCGCAGTTGCAATTTCGCACAACAACAAGCATGAAGAGCACAACATAAATATGCTTAAAATGTACTTTTTGTTACCTATTGTGTAGAATTTTAAGGAAAAGAGATTTCATTCTATAAACTAAAATATAATCATGGAAATATCATTATCAAACAAAATTTTAACTGTCTACTAACATTTTATTACTATTAATAAATATTTTTCTATTAATTCTACTTAAACTTTAAATAATATATTTATCTTTAATCAGCATAAATATAAAAGCTCTAATTAAAAAATAATTTTTGCAGCATACATAAAATTAATACAAAAATAGTATAGAAATGCATAGGTGAATTAAGTATGATGGGGCATGGCACGAGAGGTTTATAAATGGGTAGCGGGCCAGCTTGATGCTCGTTTTGACTTGTGGGCAGACAGAGCATGACACGAAGAACAAAACTAAATAAGCTAGGTTACCATATGATGACAAGATTTAAATTTCTAGTTATGAATAATTTATATTAAGAATATCAATCTCTTGTTTAAGCAAAACATATATATTTACTTTTATATATTAGCCAAATACGCCTTGAGAGATTTGAGGTTAGATATTTATAAAATAATTGGTGTGTTAATAAAAGAAGTAGTAATAAGAAACTAATGAATATATAGTTACTCACTCATTCAACTCATTTTTGAGACTAACCAACGCAAAATCTTCAAGTTTTTTCGCTATAATCTATTTTGCGAGTGTGTGTGTAGGTTTTGGGATAAATTCGACAAAAAATGAGACAATTTGACATGAGGCAAAAGCAAATATTACTTGTTGTAGGATGAAAAACAATTTATGGATGTTTTATATAGAATATCGCATACCGAATTAAATATTTTCCATAAGTTTTTCAACGGCGTATCATTTGTGTGGTTCCAACAAATAACAAAGGAGATAAACGTGTTTGAAAACCATTTCGCGGCCGTGCGACCTCATGAAACTGAGCACCCTAACTCGCATAGGTCATGCAATGAACAGATGCAAAGTAGCTCTTTAGGCTTCGACGGGTGTGCAGGCTACGAGCCTTACCCACGCTACCACCTATATCTTTGCCCTGCCTTGTTTTCATGATGATTTTTGGATCTTTTTTTTACCATTAGATCAAAATCAAGGGTAAGAAATTGTCCAAACACAAGGGTTTTACCCTCAAATAGAGAACCACACAAACAAACCAACTCAAGGAGGGTTGGAGACATGAATAGATTAGAGAGACAAGCTTCTTGAAGATTTTTGGTAGAGTTCTCAAAGACTAAAGACTCAAGCTACCTCAAAACAAGAGTTTTCTCCTCTCTTATATGGCTCTCTCTCTCATAGTCTCTATTTAAGTTTGTATTAAAAATTTTGGGTAAACAAATTGCATTATGCTATTGTGTGTGATGTTGGTTTATGCTATTTTATTTGCTTGTGTTGCTTGAGCACTTAATGTTTTTGATTGGTGTGGAAAACTAATTGAATGGTTTAGACTATACTAAGAGAAATCTTTATAATTTGGGTTTGAGTGAAACAACCTAGACGAGAAGGGTATGAGCTTGAGAAAGGGATGCTTTTGTGATCAGACATTATATAACACAGTCTTGAGGTGTCTCATTATTGTGGGTTCCTCACACGTTACACGAGGAGACCACATGTGAAGACTTAAGCTAAAAAGCTTAAGAGAATTGAAAAAAAGAAAAAAAAATGCTTAAAAGCATTGTACGTTGTTTTTTGTGGGCTTAAGTCCAAGCCCAATTGGCATATATACACCCTAATGTATTAGTTGTATTGCCGCAGAGTATTTTTGCGATTTCAACAATGAGAAAAATTGCAAGCAGCCGTGTGATGATAGTGTGGCGCCACATGAAGACCGAGATAGTGAGGGAGAAAAAGAGAGAGAAAGAGAGAAGATTTGGGGGAAAGAAATTATGGTATTTTTGTGGTGTTTTCTACATTGAAGAACACAAGATTGCTAGCTAATCTTCGTCTAATCTTCGCGAGATTTGGATATCTCATTGGTGGCGGTTCGGGTGTCGAGGCTAGTAGTTCGAATCGTAGAGTCCTATCTTTGATCACTTATTTTGGTTAGATTTACCAAACTTTGTGTTTGAGATTATTGGTGATTACCACCTATTTTGGTGAAGCTTGATTATTGATACCTTTAGGTATTTTCTAGAGAAGAACTTGGTGTCCCATTATTTGATTAGTGGAGATTTTAAGTGGCTTACGAGTCCCGTGGTTTTTTACTCTCTATTTTGAAGGTTTTCGCGCTAAAATTTCGGCGTCATAATTTTTGTTAATTGCGTTATTTATATTCGTCGATTTATTTGCTTGGTTTGCGTTGCCTATTTGATTTCACAATGAGAGAAAAAGAATTTGTTTATTCCGCTGTGGTTTCTCTGATACGAGAATTGTTGGCTTTTTCTCAACAAGTGGTATCAGAGCCAGGTTGGTTACTTTGGTATTTTTTTATGTTGATCAAATAGAGGAGTCAAGTAACAGTAATAATACTATGATCAAGCTCACGGCTACCAATTATTCAATTTAGAAGTCTCGAATGGAGGACTTGCTTTGTTGTCTTGATTATGAAGACACGCTTTTAGGAGATGAAGGCCAACCAAAAGAGATGGTAGATAAGGATTGGACTAAGCTGAACAGAAAGGCAGTTGGTAAGATTCGACAGTGGGTCGACAACAGTGTCTATTAGCACGTTGCAAATGATAGACCAATACCAGTGTGGTATGGAAAACTCTGCAAGAGTTTGCGAAAAAAAATGCACAGAACAAAGCTTTTCTTTTCAGGAAGTTGATGTATCTCAAATACAAGGATGGTACTCCAGTTTCAGATCACTTGAATACTTTTCAGGGTATAGTGAATCAATTGGCTGGGATGGATATGGAGTTACATGACGAGATTCTTGCTTTGTGTTTGATTAGTTCTCTGCCTGACAGTTGGGATACTCTAGTTGTTTCTCTTAGCAATTATGCTCCAATTGGTAAGCTCACCTTGAAGATGGTGAAAGAAAGCATGTTCAATGAAGAAAATAGAAGAACATAGCGAGGGCTAGCTACGCAGAGTCAGGTGTTGGTTATAGAGAAGCAAGGAAGAAACAAGAATAGGACTCCGAGGAGCCGTGACTGTAATGATAGGTCGCGAGAAAAGTCCCAGACTAGGAATGATTTTAAATGTTATTATTGTGATAAGCCAGGGCATAAGCAATCTCAGTGTAGATTATGGAAAAGGGAACAGAACCAGAAAGGCGAAGCAAAGAAAGAAGGTGTTAATACAACAGCAGCCGCAGATGGGGATGTCACTATTATCTGTGATGTCAATAGTGTTAACCTTACATGTCAGGACTCTCATTGGGTAGTCGATTCTAGTGAGTCACATCACGTCATTTCTCGTCGTGATGTGTTTTCTACCTACAGGGATGGTGAGTTTGGCAATGTGAAGATGGGGAATAATGCAGAGTGCAAGATCGTAGGCATAGGTGATGTCTACATGAATACGGATACCGAATGCAAGTTGCATTTGAAAGATATAAGGCATGTTCCTGAGATTAGCCTGAATTTGATCTCCACTGGTACACTTGATGATATGGGATACCATAGTTTCTTTGGTGAAGGTAAATGAAAGCTCACTAAGGGGTCTTTGGTGGTGGCCAGAAGAAAGAAGTTCAGTTCCTTGTACATGACGGATGCTAAGTCTTATGGTGGAGAGGTGAATACAGTTGATGATTCGTCTACTCAACTATAGCATATGCGGCTTGGACACATGAGTCAGAACGGTATGTGGATGTTCTCTAAGAAGACGAATATTCCTGGCTTGAAGTCGACAGACTTAGATTTATACACTCACTGTTTGGCTGGTAAACAACACAGAGTTGCTTTCAAAACGCTTCCTCCATATAAAAAAGCAAATGTGTTAGATTTGGTGCATACTGACATCTGTTCTATGGATGCTACGAGTCTAGGTGGGGCTCGTTTCTATGTCACTTTTATAGATGATCGTTCCATAAAGGTTTGGGCTTATGCTTTAAAGACTAAAGACCAAGCTTTAGAGAAATTTAAGTAGTTTCATGCGTTAGTTGAGAGAGAAATTGACAGGAAGTTAAAATGCGTCGGTACAGATAATGGTGGTGAGTACAGAGGGCCATTTGAAGAGTACTGCAGACTACATGGTATCAAGTTTAAGAAAACATAGCCAAAGCGCCTCAGCACAATAGAGTTGCAGAGAGAATGAATCGCACGATTAACGAGAGGATTCGTTGTATGCTTTCTCATGCAAAGCTACCTAAGTCCTTTTAGGGAGAGGCAATGAGACTAGCGGTCGACATGATCAATCTTTCTCCATCAGTTCCTTTGAACCATGATGTGCTGCAGAGGGTCTGGACATGGAACGATGCTTCATATGATTATCTAAGAGTTTTTGGTTGTAGGGTATTTGTGCATGTTCCTAGAGACGAGAGGTCTAAACTTGAAAGCAAGACGAGGCAGTGCATCGTTATTGGGTATAGTCATAAGGAGTTTGGGTACAGATTTTGGGATTCGATTGACAAGAAAGTTATCAGAAGCAGAGATGCGATCTTCTTTGAAGATCAGACTATTGCAGATTTTAAGAAGCCAAAAGAGCCAAAGTCTAGCAGTGAAGAACTAGTTGACACATGTATGGTACGTCCACCTATGGTGCCTGTGGGTGATAACAGAGATGTGCAGCTTGACGATTTTATTCCAACTGATGTCAAGACAGTTGAGGAGAACCCAACAGAACCACCAATTGAGCCTCAGGTTATGAGAAGATCCACCAGAGAGCGACAACCATCTACGAGATACTCTGTTAACGATTACATGAGGCTTACTAATGGGGGAGAGCTAGAAACTTATCAGGAGGTTATGTCCCATGAGAAGAAAAGTGAGTGGTAAAGTGCCATGCAAGATGAGATGAATTCCTTGCATGAGAACCACACCTATGACCTAGTTAAACTACTGAAGGGCAATAAAGCGTTGAAGATCAAATGGGTTTTCAGATTGAAGACTGAAGAGAATAGCTCACAACCAAGGTACAAGGCAAGGCTGGTTGTGAAGGGATTTAGTCAGACGAAGGGTGTTGACTTTGATGAGATTTTCTCACCTGTCGTGAAGATGAGTTCTATCCGAGTTGTTTTGGGATTAGCCGCCAGTATGGATTTGGAGGTCGAACAACTTAATGTGAAGACTGCGTTTCTCTATGGTGATTTAGAGGAGGAGATTTACATGGAGTAGCTCGAAGGTTTTAAAGCTTGAGGGAAAGAAGATTTTGTCTGCAGGTTGATAAAAAGTTTATACGGGCTTAAACAAGCGCCAAGACAATGGTACAAGAAGTTTGACACTTTTATGGAAGAAAATGGGTGTAGTAATACTACTCTTGACCATTGTGTATTTGTGAAGAATTTCTCTGACAATGATTTTGTGATTCCCGTGCTATATGTCAACGACATGTTGATTGTTGGTCATGATGCTGCCAAAATTGAGAAGCTTAAAAGCGAGCTTAGCAAATCCTTTGCCATGAAGGATTTGGGGTTGGATAAGAAGATCCTTGGCATGAAGGTTATTCGTGATAGGAAGAAGAAAGAACTTTGGATGTCTCAAGAGAGGTACATTGAAAAAGTTCTTGAGAGATTTAACATGAGCATGGCGAAGCCTGTTGTGTTTCCACTTGTAGGTCACATTAAGTTGAGTTCGAAGTAATGTCCTACAAGTGAGAATGGGAAGCAGGAGATGAAAAATGTGCCTTACGCATCGGCAGTGGGTAGCTTGATGTATGCGATGGTGTGCATGAGGCCAGATATCGCTCATGCAGTTGGTGTGGTTAGTCGGTTTCTTTCCAATCCTAGAAAAGAACATTGGACAGTGGTTAAATAGATACTCAGGTATCTCAGAGGTACTTCCAAAGTGTGCCTGTGCTTTAGAAATGGTAAACCTGTGTTAAATGGTTTTACAGATGCAGATATGGCCGGCAATGTCGTTTCGAGAAAATCTACGTCAGGGTACTTGATTACATTTGCAGGGGGAGCAGTTTCATGGCAATCTAAACTACAGAAGTGTGTTGCTTTGTCAACAACGAAGGCTGAGTATATTGCAATTAGAGAAGCTTGCAAGGAAGTCTTGTGGATGAAGAAATTCCTACAAGAGTTAGGGCATGAGCAAGAAAAATTTGCTTTATACTGTGACAGCCAGAGTGCAATTCACCTCAGTAAGAATTTCACATTCCACTCACGTTCGAAACACATTGATGTGAGATATCATTGGATTCAAGATGTGTTAGACTCGAAGATGCTACAGCTTGAGAAGATCCATACCGATATTAATGGTTTAGATATGATGACGAAGATGTTGCCGAAAGAAAAGCTTGTAGTGTGCCGAGAGGTTGCAGGTATGGGGGAGCCCTCCTCCACGTGATTGCGAGGGGGAGATTGTTGTGGGTCCTTCACACATTACACAAGGAGACCACATGTGAAAATCCCTTACACGTTGCACGAGGAGACCACATGTGAAGACTTAAGCTAAAAGCTTAAGAGAATTGAAAAAAAGAAAAGGCTTAAAAGCCTTGTACGTTGTTTTTGGTGGGCTTAAGTCCAAGCGCAATTGGCATATATACAACCTAATATATTAGTTGTATTGCCGCATAGTGTTTTTGCGATTTCATTAGTGAGAAAAATCCCAAGCAGCCGTGTGATGATAGTGTAGCACCGCACGAAGACCAAGAGAGTGAGGGAGAAAAAGAGAGAGAAAGAGAGAAGATTTAGGGGAAAGAAATTAGGGTGTTTTTGTGGTGTTTTCTACATTGAAGAACACAAGATTGCTGACTAATCTTCGTCTAATCTTCGCGAGATTTGAGTATCTCATTGGTGGCAGTTCGGGTGCCGAGGCTAGTGGTTCGAATCGTAGAGTCCTATCTTTGATCACTTATTTTGGTTAGATTTACCAAACTTTGTGTTTGAGATTATTGGTGATTACCACCTATTTTAGTGAAGCTTGATTGTTGATACCTCTAGGTATTTTCTAGAGAAGAACTTGGTGTACCCATTATTTGATTAGTGGAGATTTTAAGTGGCTTACGAGTCCCGTGATTTTTTACTCTCTATTTTGAGGGTTTTCCACGCTAAAATTTCGGCATCATAATTTGCGTTATTTATATTTGTCGATTTATCGCTTGGTTTGCGTTGCCTATTTGATTACACAAAGGGGAAAAAGAATTTGTTTATTCCACTGTGGTTTCTCTGATACGAGAATTATTGACTTTTTCCCAACATTGATGGACGAGGAACCTAAATTAGGAAGTGAATTAGACTCTTTCATCATCACCATTTTTATTGTCTTGAGTTTAATGATTTTTATTAAGTGTACTTATTTAGTACCATTCCCCCAGTGCATGCATGCAATTAATTTATTAATTAACCTATGTTTAAAAATAAATAGAATCACAAAATAAAGACTAAAAATATATTACAAAAATTTAAGTATTATAACTACAAAATTAGACTTAAAACAACAAATGTATAAAAGGGAGGATAAACTTTAGAATTACAAAAAGTACACATATATATATATATATACTTCTATATGAGATTCTAACCGAGCTTTTAAACAAGCTAGCTCGTGAAACGAGTCAGCTCACAAACTTTTACGAGCCGAGTATCTGTGAGCTCAAACACAACTCATTTATTGAACGAGTCAATCACAAATGAGCTTTTATCGAGACGAGCCCTGAGTAGCTTGCGACTTGTTTCGTTTACACTCTTAGGTAGGCGTGTAAATACGGGTAAGGTATTTTCGATTAAAAAAATACCCTAGGGAAAATTCGGGTAGTACCCGATCATTACCCGGTGGGTAAAAATCGAATATTACCCGAATTTTACATGAAAATTTTGGGTAATTAACAATTACTAGAAATTATCCGGGAAGAAAAAATATCGATGCATTTTCCCTCGGCCCACCTCTTCCTTCCGCCTAGCCCACCCCCTCCTTCCCCCTCTCATTCTCTCTCTC
Source organism: Boehmeria nivea var. tenacissima (assembly GCA_018132145.1). Classification (NCBI taxonomy): domain Eukaryota; kingdom Viridiplantae; phylum Streptophyta; class Magnoliopsida; order Rosales; family Urticaceae; genus Boehmeria; species Boehmeria nivea. The sequence continues at coordinate 6,500,916 of CM030877.1, read as the reverse complement.
TTCTTATCGGCTCTCTCTCTCTCTCTCTCTCTCTCTCTCTCTCTCTCTCTCTCTTCTCTCTCTCTCTCTGTCTCTCTCTCTCTCTCTTGATTACTCGAGCCCACCTCCTTCTTCCCTCTCTCTTTATCAGCTTTATTTCTCTCTCTCTCTCTGACTCTCTTTATTACCTGGGCCCACCTCCTCCCTCCCTCCCTTTTCTTTCTCTCTCTCTCTCTCTTTATCAGCTTTCTTTCTTTCTCTCGCTTTATTACCCAGCCCACCTCCTCCCTCTCCCTCTCTTTCTCTCTATCTTTTCCTTCTCAGCCCCCCACCACTACTTGCGAATTTTTTTTTTTCACCCAAATGAGAGAAATGAGCATTGATGATTGAACACTGGGTAATTTTCGGGTAATTACCCTACTCCTAGGTGACAATAAATGCAATCAATATCATAGTTGAGCTACTAATTTTATTTCTCCCTAAAAGAGTTTTTAACTTTTGGCAGTCTCTTTTCTTTTAAACTAGTTTTTATACACGCGCTAAAATAATATAACTAAAAAAAATATGATACAACGAAAGAAATAAATAAAGTATATTTTTGTTATTTTTTTAAAAAATTGATATTTTTGTTATTTTTTTAAAAAATTGATATTTTTGTTATTTTGAATAATTAAAGAGTTAAATTTATTATTTAATATAAATACAAGGGCTTTTTTAAAAATTTTCAAACTTAAAAAATAAAAATAAAAGCTTAAAACAAATAAATCAAATAAAAAATAGTTATGTTAAAAAAAAAAGTATATGACAATGGGTGTCAATATATTGAGAAAAATATTCTAAAACCAATCGTGATAAGAAATTTTTTTTTTCGAGATCATTACAGCAAAAGAAAAATAGCTATTGAAGCGATTAAAACAAAAAAGTAAAAAAAAAAAAAAAAAAAAGAGAATTAAAAAAAAAAACCTCCAAAATTTACGAATTTGCAAAAAAATCCCCATGAGATTGCGAAAAAGCCCTTTAAAATTTCGCAAAAACCCTTAAAATAGACCCTTAAATGCAATTTTTTAAAAGGAAAAAAAAACTTTTTAAAAAAAAGGAAAAAAAAAAAGAAACGCCACATGTCGTCCACATGGGACGCCACGTGGCACTCTTTGTGTAATATTAGAGTGGCGTCCGATGGAACAAGAAGGAAAGAAAAAAAAAAGAGAATGAAAAAAAAAAAGAAAAAGACAAAATCTATTTACCTCTGGATTAAAAGTAATTTGTAAGAGGATGAATAGTAATATAGTTATAGATTAGTGATAAGTTTATTCATTTTTTAAATTTTTGGAAAAATAGTCCATAGGTATGCAATTTATAGCAAAATTAATCATTGTATTAAATTGTGTTTCTTGTTATATTCCGTATATCTCAGGTGTATGATTCACTTGTATAATGGACTATTTGAAAAAGAGCACGGATCAATCATGCTATAATAACAAAAATTCACAAACCAATTATGCTACGATAGTAAATTTTCAGGGATCAAAATTTTGACCGATTATACAAAATACATATTTAAGGACCTTACCAAAATTTGAAGAAAATGGGATCAAATTGTTACAACTCAAAAGAAGAGTTCAAAACCTCAAAAGTTTTATATACGAGGTTCAGGTGTTAAAAATTAGAATGGTAGAATTTTAATTTGCCGAAAAAAAAAAAGAATGGTAAAATTATGGGCTTCCATATCCTCATTTCATATTCAGAGCATTCTTCCCATGTAATCTCTCTTTCTTTCTTTTTTTAGGTGCTATAGATCCTTGTTTAGGTAAATTTCAGACTTACAAGAAACACTGTTGAGGATAACTTATGTACCACTAACTCGAACAATGGTTTATTTTGGCCAAAAAAAGAAGGTAAAAAAAACAAAACAAAACAAAACTGCGGATGGATACCATAAGCTCCTGGTTGGTGCATTTGGTGGCATTAGATTTTAGACCAAGCCATTTCTGAAGTTTCCTAACATTTCTTCATGTAGAGCCGCGCATGGTCATCACAAAAAAGTAAGTAGCATCAGAACAAGTGACGAGTTACTGCTTCGAACCACGAAGGAATTCTTTCATGTTTGGGTGGATTTCAGCCTTGACCACCAGACGCATCTTCTTCGAATCATCCCATAACAAACCGTTCCATTCTCGTGCATAGTCACAAGCAGCCTCAAAAACATCCTGCTTCAGAAAAAGGAGAGAAATGAGAGATGATCGTGATGATACAAAGATAATAACAAGCATAATAACAACACCCCAAAAAGTTTGCTGTATTTTCACCCTCGAAGGAAATTCGTCGTATTGATAGGCAGGGGTCGTCTCAACCCTGTTCAGATCTGCCTCCCACAACCTAATCTGTCCAGGAGAGAAAAGTCCAATTTCTCAGTAGCTGAACATATGATGTAAATATATAAATGGCAGACGTTGAAAAATGTAAACGACTTTTCTGTTTTGAGAAATGGCGTAGGGTTTTTTTTTTTTTTTTAACAATCGAGTCAATTAAACCAAGATATGATCCGTAATTCACTATTGATGCGAAATTTAGCATAGGAAAGAATCCAAGACCTGATCAGTGACATTCTCGGGTACAGATGGTATTCTTTCTGCAACACGAGGATGTGCATTCTGCTGAAGAAATGAAACTATCTGCAAATGCAAAGTTTCAGATAATTGATGAAACAAAGCAGCATAAAGGTGAAAAAGAGACTTTGCACGTCTCCGACAGGCAAATATTATTACACACATATGCATACAAGTAAAGTATTTTGCATTTATGTTCCCCTCAGAAACCCACTTTTGACGTAACTAGTCTGATTGATAGTAATTGCGTCGCAAATTAGAGCCCCCATTCTGGGCAAGGAGAGTGTTACGGGTGTGAGATATGGGGGAACAAGAAATTTTGCGAATAGAGATGGACAAACCAACAATGTTGAAGGCCTTGTAAAACCTACAAAGTAATGATGTGCATGTGATTGAAACAACAACAAACAACAGAAAAGAAGAATCACAGATTGGAAGAGGAAATGCTGTTGAAGAAGAACAATATATTTGTTAGGAACCAGGAGAGGGAGCTTAAATAATAATTAGTAGTTAGTTATGGGTAGAATTTAGAAATATTAGGAGTTAGTATTCTGTAAATAGGAGTGTTAATGGTGAATGTGGGGTATGAAAATTGTGTAAAGTTTTGTGAGAAGGAAGAAATTCCTTTTAGGGAGAGGACAGACCTCTCGAAAGTCCAGTGGGAGAGTAGCTTGGATTATCTGTACTTGGTTATTTTCTGGTTTTGATTCAATAGAACAGTGATTCTCTTGCCTTGATTGATTTTATTGTTCTTGACTTTACTCCAAAGCTGTGATTATTGCTTTGAATCTGGTTTGGTGCATAACAATATTACAGTGAAGAAACAAAACTTCGGGGTCTCTATGTTATACTCATCCCACAAACTCCAACCAAAACATGAAGGACTCAAGAAAAATAAAAATAAAAAAAATACAATAACGAACTTTCGTGAACACCTTTTTCACATGCGTCTCCAACAAATCAAGAGGCAACTCTACTAGTAGGCACACCAAACAATACCTTACATAACTGAACAACAAAATTAAGTGTACCCAGGAGAAGTGATTTGCCACTTCAGACAAAAAAGGTGGAGGAAAGAACTTGCCTGATCTGCAGTAATACCATTTTCAAAGGCATTGTACAAGCTTTCTTTTGTTATTGCTCCAACAATGAGGTTTGGAAGCTGATATTCTATACTGCATATATAAAAATAGTGATATAAAATTTGAAAAGAAAAAAATAATACATGTCAATTTCTGAAACGAAAAGAAAACATTATATAAAATTTGTGCTACTGTAATGTACTGGCCGGTGTTAGTTGACGCCATTAACTAGTATAGGCAGAAATAAGTATTAATTGAAAATCACTCATTTGTTTAAGGGGGGAAAACCATTGACATCTAATAAATTAAGACTCCCTAGGTTTCATTAGCACTATTGTCCAATGACTAACAATATCACAAGATAGATTATCATCAGCTTGACTGATGACAACAAGAGGCAACTTTTCTTTCAAATATAGTACATTTTGAAATTCCCAGCACGTCAGTTGTAAAAGAGAGCAAATGAACTTGATCCAGTGTTAAATGATAGCTTCTTACAATAGTATCACATAAAAGAAGTATATTTCTCCAAAATTAGTAGAGAAGACAGATATTAGGAAGCTGACAAAACTTACTTCATCCACAAGCTAACAGACCTTGGGAGAAAGGGAAAAGAAAATGTCCATGCTAATAGATGGAGCAGCAAAAAAAAAAGTGAAGAAAAAAACTTCGAAAACCATGCATAAGCTATTGGTTAGCGTACCGTGAGAACAGACGTAAAATTTCACAATGAAGTTTAGAAGTTGAGTAGGCATACATCCTAAAATTTGTTTCCACAACAACAAATCCCTGAAAAGAAAAGAAACGAGAAACAAAACAAATGAATTTCCATGACAGCTGTGTATCGATAGCACTTGTATTTCTTTGCTGAATATGAAGAAACAAAACAGAGCTATAACGAGAAATGTTTACATTACCGAATCTGAACAAGTGAAACATCTGGATTTTCTTAATTCAGAATTGAACCCCCATTAGAATATAACAGGGGTTTAGGATTTATTTTCCAAACACGTAGAATAGAGGTTATTACTAGCATTACACACTCTGCTGAATAATTTCTTAGTTAGCAATTTCCAAGAGAGAGAGGTCTACATAAGGCAACGATCGAAAATAAGAAATGAGCTAAAAATAAAAAGTAAAAAAGTCTACCTGTTTTCGAGATGAAGAATCAGTTAAGCTCATAGAAAGATTTGTAGCTAATTTAGTAGGTACAAACCAACTATCTTTTCTACCCTGGAAAAATAGACAATGATTCAGAACTTCAGTAATTTGTAGTTAAATTATCATCTAAGAGACGATAATCCCTCTCTCTAATCTCTACCAAGCATAGCACACAATAGCGTAGATTGTAGAACCTGCTGAAGTTTCACTAATCCCAAGTCTGCAAGGTCCTTGATTGTATTCCTCTGAACATCGTCCAATGAGTTGATGCTATAGGCCTATGAAATAGACGAATAGAGGACAATGATTAAGAAGAAATTTTGCAAAAGCTAACTAGAAAGAAGTGAGTGTTAGCCATAAAATCTTTCAAGCAAGGATAGACCTTTTTTAAAGCAGCTTATCAATGTAAAAGAGAATATCTTAATTAAATAAATATCAGACAAATGGTTCTGCAATGAATGGGGAAATGAAATGGATGTATCATAAGCTGCATAATGCGAAAAAATAAATAAATAATTATATACATAACTCATACCTCGCCTGTGATATGAAAACTAAGCTCCAGAAGAAATGATATCAAATCGGCTGGATCTATACCTCTCTCCTACTCCAAAAAATCAAAATGTCAGAAACAACATAAATATAAATACGAATTAAATGCACAGCCAGTATTTATAGATGGGGGAAAAATTTCAGCTGCCCTTTTTAATTCAATCTGAAGTTAAGTGCACAAACTTCGGACATTAAAAACAACTTAGTCATAATCTCCATTCTACCTTTTCTTTCCTCAACTCAAAAGAATGTGATGATAACTACCTTATCTTTTCTCTATAAAGTGGATATTCGTATTGATAAGCCATAAGATACACACAGAATAGTATAATCCTAAAAGAACAGCCAAGGTTATAAGGATCTCAGGGGTTCATACCTCAGAGTTAGAAATGTACTCTCTGATGATATACCAAAGTTGTGCATTTGTATCCATCAACTGTTATTTGCAAAGAGCAAGAATGATATCTTATACCAGACATCATTTGTTAAAAATGAATTAAGAGGGAGAGTGTTATATAGACACATGTGTATATCTAGATAATGTATATTATATTCATACCAAGAACTGGAAACCACTTTCTGTCAACCGTGGAGCTTCTTTATCCCTGTACAAGTGACAAGTTCAGGGGACGGTATAAGATATAAACACTAATTCTAAACATACAGAGCTCATATATCTCATAAGACATCGTAGTTCAAGAAAAATAACCTCTGACTCAATAGTCCACGTTGAAAAACTTTCATTGTAGAAGAGCTGATGTTCGATGGTCTATCAGCTTGAGATGAGTTAATAAGTTGCAACAAGAAGCACTGGTTTAACATTAGGCATATCATATGAAAGAGAAACGTTAGATAAAAAGAATCAGTAAGCTGTTTTAAAAGTTAATGAATGATCAATGAATATGTATCCCACAAATCATCACCCAAAAAAAAAAAAAACACCCTTGACCACAATGTCCTCCAAATGGAACTGAAAGGATCAAGGGTGAAACAAAGCTTCACACCTCCCATTGTTCACTGGCGAAAACATCAAGATCCTCCAAGCTTTGTAGCCTTCCTGTAATACTGGTAGGCATTGGTTCTCTAGGCAAAACTTCACTGCAGTGCCAAAAATCTATGGTCACTTTAACATCTTTCAAGTGAAAAGCTGTGTTTGAATTATATGCTCTTGTAACAGCACTAAGGTTGTTTAGCGAATTTTACAAGCTAAAAATGAGATTGACGAATAACGAATAGTATCATAACGGAAGTAAAAAAAATGCATTAACATAGGCTATGGTAGTACAAATGAAATGCATAGGAAACGATTCAGCCATGACTTGGAAATTTTAAACTTGAGGCAGACGTAATAATACCCATGTACCTTCAACACAAACATACTTTTAAAGTAAGAGAAAAAAAAATAGAAAGAAAGGTCAAACCCAAATTAGTCGACGTGTATACTATCCCGAACTATAACACACAGTTAAAGCCCACAATTTAACCTGTAAGCGACGCATTTGAAAAGAAAAACTTACCCAGATATTAAAAGCTTCTGAAGGTTGCTCTGAAATACTGGATTTAATCTGTAACTTGTTTCCCTTTTCCTACAAGAAACTAAGATTAGTCCACTTTCGCCTGTGAACCCAGTTAAAACATGAAAAATAAAAGAGCAACATTTGGGCAGATATTTACCAACGTCTTGTTTTCTTTTCTCAGTTTTACCGCCCATCTTTCCAAAACAAAATTCCTGATATCCTTTTGAAAAGTAAACAACAATTTGATTCTAAGGAATGACCCGGATTACCTATCATTGGTCTCCGTAAATATTCGCAACTGAACCAAACGATCAATTGCAACTTTATGCTTGGAGGCGCCATCTGCAAGTACCCACTCTTGCATCGATTTGGAGCTTACAGATCCCTCAATGCACAACATCTGTAGAACATATTTCTTGGCCAGAGGAGGCAGAGACCTATTGACACATGACCAACAAATAATGAACAAACATATAGAAAAAACAGGCAATAATAACTGAGAATCAAAGATAGTGAAAACTGCATTAATCTGCAAAACATTCAATCAAAATTCTTTTGACGCAGTGTTCAAACTAATTAAACTGATCAAAAATACTCAAGAGAACACAAAAAGATAATCTCAAATCCCCAATTCTCGCCCTCATACAGCAGTATTATTGCCACTATACAATATTTATTGAAAACCCAATACAACTAAGAGCAATTCGACTCGACAAGTGTCTATATCTGTGTGGTTCGTTATAACAGGTTCAAGAGTTTAAGAGTGATTATAGCATATGTATATAAAACTACAAACGATCAAAGTCCAACGAAGAGAGCGTATTTCGCAGTGCCGAGAAAGAATTGGGACCTGAGAATGGCCTCGCAGATGAAGGCATTGGCGTAGAACTTGTCGAGCTTGACGGCGGGCAAAGAGGCCACCATGTCCATGAAGTTCTTTGCGATGATCTTCACCTGAGGCATCCTGAGCAAATCGCACTCTCCGATTCTAGGGTTTCTCAGAGCTTTTTCAGGCCAAAATTTCAACAGTCTTTGGCTCTTTGCGCAGAAATGACTGAGGAAATATCGTCTGTGTTTTTGTGGATCGGCTCTGGTGCTACTACGGTACGACTAGAGCTCCCAAGTCCCCAGCAGGTTTTATATGTTGCCGAAATTTTCAGTACATGTACATACAAAGTATTATACCTAATAAATACAAAGTATTATACCTATTAAAATTGTTAGAAAATTGTTTCGGTTTTGGTAAGAGGGTGAGAAAAATTAAGAGGAAATGTTATTTTTTATTTTTAAAATTTCTATAGAAAAAATAAAGAAATTTTAAGAAAATAGTCATTTTAAAAATTTATTATCTTGTTAAGAAATTTCTTACAATTTATCGTAAGAAATTTATTACCAGTTTAAGAAATTTTTTATAGCTAGTTTTTAAATTTTTAAAAATGTGACTATTTTTTTAAAAACACATTATCCAAAATAGATATTTACCTAATTGACCTTAAAAATAATTAATTAAATATAATACCATATTTTTGGGAGCTTTTTTGGGGACGTTCCTCAATTTAGGGCTTTAGGCAATCGCTTAGCATCTCTTAAGGAAGACATTGATCCAACCAAACAACCTTATATGTGAAAATTCATCCGAAAATCCACTCCTTCTTTTCACTATTTCACTTCTCACTCTAACCAAACACAAAGATGTGTATATGTGTATGAGATGCTTGTTTGCAACGTGTATGTTGCTGATGATATAACTAGTAAATATATTCCTCCTCATGTCAACATATTTTATTGTCTAGGAGGAATTACGCTTACTTGTTTTTTAGTACAAGTAGCTACAGGGTTTGCTATGACTTTTTATTATCGTCCGACAGTTACGGATGCTTTTGCTTCTGTTCAATATATAATGACTGAAGCTAACTTTAGTTGGTTAATCCGATCAGTTCATCGATGGTCGGCAAGTATGATGGTACTAATGATGATCCTTTACGTATTTCGGGTATATCTCACTGGTGGCTTTAAAAAACCTCGCGAATTGACTTGGGTTTTTATTTCCCACTATTAGATAGTACAAGTTGATGTTAAGTATACTCAAATTACTAACATTTGGTACAAAATAAACTGTACTATTTGGTATAATAATATTTAGACAATATTACCGCTTTTAACGTCTACTATAGTATATCTTAAGACGACACACAACTTATATAATTTTATATATTGTAATATAATATGTTAGCTGACGTGGTCTTATTTGTTAGGAAGTTATTATTGTTTTCCATTTGTTCGCTTTATTATTATTTTCCTTCCTTGTATTTAGGAGATTAGTTGGTTAGTAATAGAGATTATAAGATAGTTAGTGTATATCATTGCAAACTATGCATTTTCATTATCAAAATAAAACAAGGAAGTGTTTCATGTCGTTGTTCTTTCCTTTTATGAGCTTTCATGGTATCAGAATCCGCACAAACCCCGAGGCCCATTTATGTTGAAAGAACGATGCCCCCTAAGGGATTTACTGGCACGAGTTGAGAAGATGGCTCTAATGTATCTTCGGCTGCCTCGGTGCCTACCTCTACAATTGTGCCCATGTCCTCTAATAATTCTGCACCACTTTCCCTCACTGTTTTTAAACTTAATGGTCATAACTTTCTCCCCTGCTTACATTCTATTCAACTTGTTATTCGTGGCAAGGGTAAATATGGCTATCTCGATGGTTCTGTCCAACAACCTCTCTCTTCAGATCTGTCCTATCCTACATGGGAAGTTCAAAATTCACTTGTGATGTCTTGGTTGATTCATTCGATGGACGACTCCATTGTTGAAGTGTATCTCCTCTATCCCACAGCTAAGGCAATTTAGGATGTTGTTACCTTGGCGTATTCCGATCTCACTAATTCTTTCTAGATGTTCCATCTCCGCAACCATGCTCATAATCTCTGCCAAGACACTCTTACTGTTACTTAGTATTTTAATTCCCTAACGAAGCTTTGGCAAGAGCTTGATCTTTTTAATCATCCTTAGTGGCACGACCCTAATGATGCTCAGATTTACTGTTGTATGCTCGTCAAAGAATGAGTGTATGATTTTCTCGCTTGTCTGCATAGCTTGTTGGATGAGGTTTGTAGTCGTCTTCTTGGTATTAAGCCTCTACCTCCAATTGACGAAGTCTTTGCCAAAGCTCGACGCGAGGAGCAATGCAAGAAGATTATGCTTGGCCCCATCCTTCTAACCCCAGTTGAATCCTTTGCTCTTGCTGCTAGTAACGGTGACACTCGTAATCGCAAATCCTTTTGGTGTCATCATTGCCAAAAGCCGCCCTACCGCACCAAGGCTACCTATTGGAGTCTACATGGTAAACCCGCGGACTGGGTCCCGAAGAGCCAACGGTCATCTAACGGCAAAGGAAATCATACCGCTTCAAGCTCTGCGCCTAAGCCGCCTGTTGATAGCTCCAAATTTGCTTCTTTCTCTGCCCACAACAGTTCTTTCTCTGCTACCCAATTGGAGCAATTGAGCAAACTTTTCTCCTCTACTAGTCTTGGTAATTCCGCTTCTGCCAATGTTGCTACTCAAAGTATTGCTCTGTCCTCTCTTGCTGCCTCTAGTGCTCCTTGGATTATTGACTCGGGTGCATCAGATCATATGATTGGTAGCCGCAATCTCTTTACTTCCTTTACTGCTTGTTCTACGGGTCGTACTGTTGAGATTGCCAATAGGTCCCTTACTGATGTTACTGGCACCGGTTCTATTTCTCTCAATTCCCACATTACCTTATCCAATGTTCTTTATGTGCCCCAGTTATCTTGTAATATTATGTCCATTAGCAAACTTACTGCAGATTTGTGATGTACTGTCCAATTCACTTCTTCTTTCTGTTTGTTTCAGGATCCGGTGTCGAATCAGACGATTGGTCATGCTAAAGAGCGTTCGGGTCTCTATTACTTCGACTAGGAACCTACTAGTTGCGCGTGTCAAGTGGTCATCCCTTCCGGGTCTTCCTCTCGTCGTTAAAAATTTCTGCTTCTTTACTACCGTTCAGGTCATCTGAGCTTTAGTTATTTAAGACATTTGTTTCCTTCTTTATTTCACTCTGGTGACGGTTTTTTTGTTTTTGTTTTTGTTTTTGTTTTTGTTTTTTTTGTGAAACTTGTGAGTTGGGAAAACATAGGCTTTTTCCTTTCTTATCGTAGCCCTATCAGGTCTTTAAACCTTTTGTACTTGTTCATAGTGATCTTTGTGGTCCTTCCCGTATTACTACCTTATCTAATAAACGGTGGCTTGTTTCTTTCATTGATGATCATTCACGAGTTTATTGGCTTTATTTACCCAAAGATAAATCTGACGTTGAAAGTATTTTTATCCAATTTTATTCATTGGTTGAAACTCAATATCAATCAAAAATTAATTTCTTTGTATAGACAACAGTACCGAATATTTTAGTTCCATCCTCAATAAGTTTCTTAATGATCGTGGCTTACTTCATCAGAGTTTGTGTACCTCTTCTCCTCAACATAATGGGTTTTCAGAGCGAAAAAATCGTCATCTTCTGGAGTTTCCCGCTCTCTATTATTTCAATCCAATGTTTCGAAATATTTTTGGGGGGATGCTATTCTCACATCGTGTTTTTTGATTAACCGTATGTTGTCTCGGGTTCTCAAATTTCAGACGCCGTTAGACACCCTTTAACTTTTTTTATTTTTATTTTTTTCCAAATTCCAGATTATTCTCTGAACTTCCACTTAGGGTTTTTGGTTGCTCTGCTTTCGTTCATACTCTCTCACCCAACCAGTCTAAGTTAGATCCTTGGGCTCATAAGTGTGTCTTCTTAGGCTACTCCACCACCTAAAAGGGTTACTGCTGATATTCTCCTGATTTTGTCTCTCATGATGTGTCCTTTTTTGAGTTTCAGCCCTTTTTTTCCCTAAAAAATCAAATTCAGGGGGAGATTTTAGGTGAATCCTGTTTTTTGGATATTCCAAGTTACCTTCCAGACTCGCCACCCAATCCCAACGTTTGTGCTGAAAATTTGGACCCTAAATCCGCTATCATTGATGTTTCAAATTGGGAATATTTTTGGATATTATCTCCTCCCCAACTTGCTCCTGAAAATCTGCCCAAATCCATACCCTTCTTGACCCCTACGCAACAGCCCACTCAATCCTCTATTCCCTATTCAAAACTACCAGAAATATCTCCTACCACCTCATTACCTGATTGTCTTTCCTTACCTCATCCCAATCCTCTTCCAAATCCGCCTAATTTCGATCCTCCTCCAAATCCATCCAAGCGCATAATTTTGTCGTTTGACTTAACGTATTCCCGCCAAAAAAAAAACCACTTGGAGTAACAGAATCTAAGGCTCCACTTGTTCATGAATCTATTTCTACATCTGGTCTAGTTACATCCCTTAATGATTTGGACGTGCTTGATGCATTGAGAAAAAAGGTACTCGCACTTGCACTAAACACTTAATATCACTTTCTTAGATATTCTCATTTGTCAGGACCGATGAAGGCTCTTGTTACTAATCTCTCATACGCCGAAGCACCCAATACTATTGAAGAGGCCTTGAAAGACTCTAACTGGTCTCGTGCAATTAATGAGGAAATAAAAGCACTCGAGAAGAATTCAACATAGGAGATAGTTGATAGACCACAAGAGAAGAAGACAATGGGATGCATATGGATGTTTGCCATTAAATACAATTATGATAGGTTAATTGAACGCTACAAAGCACGACTAGTGGCAAGGGATACACGCAGATGTATGGAGTGGGCTATTAGGAAACATTTGCCCCCTGTTGCAAAGATTAACACAATCCGAGTCCTATTGTCTATTGTAGCGAACTTGGATTGGCCTCTGCATCAATTGGACGTTAAGAACACCTTTCTCAACGGTGATCTTGAGGAAGAAGTCTATATGGATCTTTCACCCAGCTTTGAAGATGGGATAAAGAAAGGAAAAGTCTGTCGATTGAAGAAAGCACTGTATGGGTTAAAACAATCACCAACGACATGGTTTGATAGATTCTCTAAGACTATACAACTCCATAATTTCAAGCATGCCTATGGAGATCACACGTTGTTCTACCGACAAAAAGAAACTGGTGTTACTATCTTGATCGTCTATGTCGATGATATAATTTTAATAGGGAATAACAGAAAGAATTGAGGAGATTAAGAAGAAATTATCTCTCGAGTTCGAATGAAGAATGTGGAGCAATCACAGTATTTCTTGGGAATGGAAGTAGCAAGAAATCAATCGAGCATAGTGAGGAGATTAAGAAGAAATTATCTCTCAAGTTTGAAATGAAGGATCTGGGGCAATTACGGTATTTCTGGGGAATGAAAGTAGCAAGAAATAAATCGGGCATAGTGATCTCACAGAGGAAATACGTGCTAGATCTCCTTAAGGAAACAGGTATGATGGGCTGCAAACCTATAGACACTCCTATGGATCCGAGAATTAAACTTGAGAATAGAGAAGAGGATAAGCCAATGGATATTGTTAGATATCAACGTTTGGTATATTTGGCATATACTCGTCCTGATATTGCTTTTTCTGTAAGTTGCATTAGCCAATTCATGCACTTACCATAAGAAAAACATATGACAACAGCATATAGGATTCTACGTTTCCTAAAGGGAAGTCCAGGAAGAGGCTTACTGTTTAAGAAGACAAAAAAGAGAGGAATTGAAGTGTTTGTTGATGTTGATTGGGCAAGATCACCTACGAATAGAAGGTCAACTTCAGGGAATTGCACTTACATATGGGGCAACCTAGTTACATGAAAGAGCAAGAAACAACCAGTAGTGGCTAGAAGTAATGCAGAGGCAGAGCTGAGATCTATGGCTCATGGATTTTATGAGATAATGTGGATGAAAATGTTACTCGAAGAAATTAGGGCTGAAGTTCATAAACCAATTTTACTACACTGTGATAACAAGGCTGCCATCTCAATAGCTCACACCTGGTCCATCATGATCGAACAAAATATGTGGAAGTTTAATTAAAAAAAAACATGTGGAAGTAGACAGACATTTTATCAAGGAGAAGATAGAAGAGGGACTCATCACTGTTAACTACATTCCAACAACTCATCAAACAACGGATATTTTGACTAAAGCACTGTACAAACTAGTATTTGAGAGACTTGTAGACAAGCTTGTAATGTTCAATGTGTTCATTCCAATTTGAGGGGAAGTGTTAGCTGACGTGGTCTTAGTTGTTAGGAAGTTATTATTGTTTCCTATTTGTTTGCTTTATTGTTATTTTCCTTTCTTGTATTTAGGAGATTAGTTGGTTAGTATCAGAGACTATAAGATAGCTAGTGTATATTATTATAAACTATGCTTTTTCATTATGAGAATAAAACAAGGAAGTGTTTCACGTCATTGTTCTTTCCTTTTATGAGCTTTCATAAAGAGTCAGACTCAATCATTTTTTTATGTATTCTACTCACTATCACACATGAAAAATATTGTTGTTTTTTTTTTGTTGGGAAATTCGATCCCACGTTCACCCCTACAACGCAAGAATTTACGTGGAAAACTCTCAAATAAGAAACCACGTGAAAAATTATTACGATCACACAATAATCTCTCTTCCCATCCCCGTTCCAAAGCTCTCCCTAACTCACATTCTCTTATCAACCTTAACTTGAGCCAAGTACACTAAGATAAAGTGTCTATTGTATAAGGACCATTAGGTTATGGTCCCCAATATACCAAATCATAATACTGAAAGATAAACAACGATCCAATTATTCAGGTATTCATTATGTTATATAAACTTTGATAATCTAACATGCCTAGAAATATTTTATGATATTTTAGGGTTGTAAATAATAATGAATATCTAGAATAATGAATATCTATGACTGAGGCAAATTAAAACAAAAGCTTCAGAGTCTATATATAGCCTAAAAATACCACCTCTTTTATTTCACAATAGATGTGGGACTTTTCCTTTATTTTATATTGACAAAATATCAACATTTTTGTTTGCTTTATTTGTGCTAATGTTACGCGACTCTCATTTTTCATAATTCATTTTTTTTATTTAGATTTCTCTCAAAAAGTAACTCTAGCTAGTGTGGGTTTTGTAAGTTTGGGGATTGCCTGCATGCCTGATCACTAGTTGAAGAGCACTTTGCAAGAAAGTCCTTGTTGTACTTCAAAATACAAGTATGGTAATGCCGATTTTTGGGGCTCATATGCATCTTCTATCTTCTTCCCGTTATTAAACCCAATGTTAAGCTACAAAAAACAAAAGTATATTATGTGCACTATTTGAATCGGAACCAATGAGGTGCGTTATAAAATAGATCAGGGGTTTATAACTAAATGGCCTAATTTTAGAACTTATTTAAAAAAAATGTCTACAACTTTTTAAAATTAGGTAAATGGCCCATTTTTGGTAAGTAGAAAAAATACTATGGTAAGCGGATGAAATACCAGTCATTTTTAGCTTGAATTTTATCTACATACTATGGTAATTTATCTGTTTACCCAAAAAATATTTTGAGCTATATCAATTATTTACTATGGTAAGCAGACAAAATTCAAGCTAAAAATGGTTGTTATTTCATCAGCTTACCGTAGTATTTTGTCAACTTACCAAGAACGGGCCATTCACCTAATTTTAAAAAGTTGTAGATATTTTTTGAATATGATCCAAAAAATGGACTACTTGCTAAAATATCTATAACTTTTTAATCGATATACCCCCAAATTTTTTTTGAGTAAACAGATAAATTACCATAGTATGTAGATAAAATTCAAGCTAAAAATGGCTGGTATTTCATCCGCGTACCATAGTATTTTGTCTACTTACCAAAAACGGGCCATTTACCTAATTTTAAAAAGTTATAGACATTTTTTTAAATAAATTCTAAAATTAGGCCATTTAGCTATAAACCTCTTATTAAATTAATCTTTAAAAAATTACATATGTTTTAAAAACCTTAAGTAATTAGTCATTATTCAATTACAAGATGGATAGATGAACTTTATCTTTTATAACTACTTAGTGGTTATTTTTAAAAAAATTAAAAACATTGATTATAATGTTAAATCACTTAACTAAAATGGTTATTTCTTATAATTTTCCAACCAAAAAAAAAATCATATAAGTCATAAGATTCAACTATATGATACTCCAACTAAGGTTGATAGTTCTTCTTCCATATCCCATCCACATCGTGTCTTAATCACGCGTGGGCTATCTTGACATTGAAAAGCGCAATTAAAAATTAGGATTAAAAAAGGCCCAAAAAACTAGTTACTGAAAGGGATTAAACAAAGGACTATGGTAAGAAAATAACAACCAGAAAAGAAATAGGTAAAAAGGAAGAAAATAAAAGACCGAGAAAAGCTCAAGCTTCGCACCAAGGTCACAGTCGATACTGTTAATCATAAATATCACCAATAGATTAAAAAAAAAAACCCAATAAGGAAAAATACTCTGCCTCAGTGAACAAAAAGGTACAACAGATTAAATTTAGTAAAGCAGGATTATAATGGTGGGGAAAAAAAATCCTGCAATATGCTTAGCTGACTATCTATCTAGATAGGTTATACAACTTTGTTGCAAAAATTTTGGTTTCATCTCCTCATCACGCCGAGGTGCAAGGCAACTCTTCGGTTGTTCTTTTGGGCTCAACGGTCGGCGACGCTGGCTTTTTCGGAACTGGAGGAGGCTTAGGCGGCCTGTTTGGACGAACTTTATCAACTTCCTCAGGCTGAACTTCAAACTGCAATTTTCAAAGAATCTGAGTCGACGTAGATGACTATTAAAGTATACAATCACAAATTCCTTTAAGCATTTTACTGTGAATACTCCATTCATCGATGCATGTACAAATGGAATCTAAAATGGAATTGATGATACATAAAGATAATTAAGTCACACGTGAATGATCTCACCTTGTAACCGCAGCCAGATATGCAAGCAAAGAAACATTCCTGTGCAAATAGGTCTCACTCATTTATTAGTCATATTGTTATTAATCATCAAATAACACTACAAAAAGCTGAGAATAATATTGCTTCAGGCTTCAGCCTTCAGCTAAGAAGGTAAAGAGTTTGTTGCTTTAGCTAATTTCAAATTTGGCAAAGTTATTATCAAAGATAAAAAAATCAAAATTACGTACAGTTGTGTAACAATGGTAATTTTACCAATCAATTTCTAGTCTGAATTTAGTTTCCAAAACTACAACCTAATTATTTTGGTGCTTCAAAAGAAATGTGTCAAAAGCTTCAGATCCCAACTCCATAAAGCAACAGTTACAGTAGATCAACAAAGGTTTCCAAAGTGCAAACTCCTATAGGAAATGGTGCTACAAATGTATGCGCTCTATCAGTGAAGAGACCTCACAGAGCTACACAAACTGATATCCAAGCCAACAAGGAGACACAAATGCATAAGAAAGAGCAAAGTGAAAAAATGAAACACCTCCGAGTAACTGTCTGCGCCAGGTGAACGGTCAATGTATGCACTCCATTGACGGTCCTTTAAGACAGGGTCTTTGTAGCATATCTCAGTGCATTCTTCCAAACCTACAACATCAAAGACATCAGATCTTCATATTAGGTGAATTTGATAACCAACAAAACCATTGTAGATTTGATCTCTAATTGTAGGTACTTACGCTAGTATCAGTGAAACAACTCTTTAATGATAGCAATCTGCTTCTATAACATATCTTTTAAAATTGGATGAGCCAAAACGGATCTTCGTGTAGACACGAGTTCCCATATTCAAACCTAATATGCAAGAAATGCAAATCCTAGAGCATGCAAAAGAAGCAAAACCAACTAGTGCCTTGAAAAACTCTAAAAAAAGGTCACCCAGTGAAATTTCTACAAAAATACAGCTCCACTACTTCGAAACCCACTTCAACAATTTAACTCAAGTGTAAATATAAGAATTGTGAATCTCCTGTTACACCAGATACGCCAAGTTCTCCAATTTAGCAAAGTTTGTATCAAATTCAGCTAATATTCTAGAGGCATTCAATCATATTTAACAATCACGAGTTCCACAATGTCGATATCTGAAATCATACTCGACAATTTGAGCTTTGAAATCTAATAACCACTGAAACCTTAAGTTTAGCTGCAAAGAAAAATAGGCAGTACCCAAACCTGTACCAAATGCTAAAGCAAAATCATATACAAGCCACATTTTAAAATGCGGGTGTGGTTAGTGAAAGTATACTTACATTCTTCCCAACTCTCGCCATCGGCATCGCATCCCTTTTTGCAAAAAACCCGCCCTACCAGAAGCCGTAATTCAGTTCACATTTTAGAGTTACATAGTTTTTTATATAGATAAATATGAAAGCCAAATTAGGGGAAAGGTTACCAGAAGCCGTGATTCAGTTCACATTTTGGAGTTGCATAGTTTTTTATATAGATAAATATGAAAGCCAAATTAGGGGAAAGGTTATGCATTGCACTAAAACAACCATCTTCTATTCTTCTCTTCAAAAATTATCTATTTGATCAAATATACAGTTTATAGAACTATATGAACAAAAAAAAAAAAATTTAAAAAGCACAATTAGTTGATTAGTAGACATGGGTTCTCTTGCATGGACTCATATTCCCCATTCCCAAGAATTAGGGTTCTATTTCGATCATATCACAGACACACAGTAACGGAATAAAAAAAAATTTGGAAAAAAAAAAAAAAAAGTTCAAAAAGCTCAAATTTCGAACATAAACGTGAGTGTTACTCTACAATTTATAATGAAAGACGCCATTTTTTTTTATAGATATATTATGTTGAAAAGCTTCCAAATTTATAAACTACGAAAATTACCCAACGCTAACATCTGTTAAAAATCATTTTTTTTCCCAGCAAATGCTTAACCAAACAACGAAAGAGAAATTCATATCATAACAAATGTGTGAAAAAAAAAAAAAAAACCGAAAGCACAGATCGAAAATGAGAGAAAAGAAATTACATGGAATCTGAGTGAGGGCTGAGAATTTCTGTGTGCACTGGTTGCCACAAGGAGACGACCACTGCTGAGGAATCATGGTTTTTCGTGTGTTTTATTTTTATTTATTTATTTTTTTTTTCACTCTGTGTTTTGGTGTGTGAGAGGGAAAAGCTGTGAAGGGATGGCTAAGCGGAGGAAGGCGAGGGCATTTTGGTAATTTATGTTATGGTCTTGAGTCTTGACTTGTCTTGTTTGGTCGATCGGTGAGTGAGAACTGAGAAGGTCGGAGAAGTCAGAACGTCGCTTTGTACTTGTCGCTTTCGTGCCACGAATACTATGCACGCTTCACTAGCAAAAACTATTTGCAACCGTTCGTTTAGAGTTTAGTGACCTTTGCCCTTCTCATTGTTGACTTTTATTATTATTATTTTTTATTAAAAAAGTTTTAAAATAATCCATGTATTTTAGCTAAAATTCGATTTCATCCATCCATTTTTTATAATTACAAAATGGTCATTAAATGTTCTAAATCCGTCTAAAAGGAAACTTATACTTTAGCGTTGATTAATGCTCAAAAAAATTTAAAAATGACCAAATTACCCTTCGAACAAAACAAAAATTTAAAAGATTAAAAAAAAACTCAAAACAAAAACTAAATTTACATTATGATCTTAGAAGAAGAAAAAAATTCAATTCAAAACAACAATCAAAAGGTAATTTTATATTTTACTAGAGGGTAGTTCGGTCTTTTTACTAATTATCTTTGACTAAAAATTAAGACGAATGATATCTTTATACTGATTTCAAAAACTGAAGGTTCATTTTGTAATTACTAAAAATAGATGGATGAAATCAGATTTTAGATAAAATACTGGGACTATTTTAGAATTTTTCTTTTTTTTGCTTGAAGGAAAATTTTGATAGGTAGTTTATTTTTTAGAACATAATCAATAAATATTCACAATTTTTTTTAATTATGTGAACGACTTATTGTTTACAATTAGACAGTTTATCATAGTGAATGAACAAAATATCAACCAGTTTAGTTGGTGTATTGTCTACTAAATATAGTAAATAATCTCATAAAAAAATAACATGATAAATAATCTATATACGATAAACAAATTTTTTTTGTAACTGACAAATTACCATGATAATTGGACGAAATATTGTCATTTTTATCTAGTAGTTTGTCTATTAACCATGATGAATAATCTAAATACCTAAAGGTATTTACCTAAAAAATAAAAATTATGAACATTTTTTTAAATAGGTTTAAAAATAAGCCCATATAGTCCCTTCTCTGAAATATATATACAAGTATGAAATGTGTTTCATTGAACTTCATTTCATGTCCTTCCTTTGAATTTTTTAGAACACCAAATTTTATAAAAGGGAGTAAAGTGCAAATTGAGGGGTGTCAATCGAAGTACATGAAATGAATTTTTTCCCTTTCAATTTTAAAACCTCGTATTTTCTTCCAACGATGCTCCAGCCTCACCCAATCTAAACTACACACAAAAGCTAATATCTAATGTCATTTAAAACCTTGGAGAGAATTTGATGTAGCAAAGCTTCTCCTATGCCACCATCGAGCTCGATGGGCTCGAGCTTGTTGTTGATGTTGGTTGGGAAACGAAGCATGGAGAAGAAAGTCGAAGCTCGATGGAGTTTAAGTGTTTAACTACAAAGATATGTCTTACCCTTTTGTCTTGCCAAAAAATAAATAAATATATTACAAATATATAAGAGTGGAATTTATATATATATATATATATATATAAATATATTTCTTCAGTTTTTGTTCAGTTAAAAAAAAACTGGAAGGTGCAATTTCAATGAAATATGAGGGACACTTATGGATTTTAAAACTTTAAAAGAATCTTTGTATAATTGCAAAATTATTAAATTATCTCTCAAATTATTTTAAATATTCAAATATGCACCTTTGGTTGGGGGGATTTGAGTTTGGCTCTTTTTGTAAGGGAAATTCCATTAATGCAATTAGAATGATACAAACGCTAACACCGATGTGATCGATCTTGATATCCTGCGAAAAACTTAACAATAACACAATGTTGAAACCATCCATAAAGTTGAATGAAAGTGCTTAATCAGGAATAACGTGTACCAAATTCTAAAGTGGGTCCTCCCTTGATGTGACAACCCGCAAACACGATTCGACCTAATTAGACACGATTAATAATTGAGTTTTAAATAGGTAGATACGATTACGATCCAATAAGGCCCGTTAAGACACGTTTACTAAACGGGTCTTAATGGGTAAACACGATTACAACACGTTTAATATCCATATAGGATATATATACATATATATATATATATATTTTAATTCCTTATTATATTTCTTGACTATTTTGTATTTTTTTCTTTTTCTTTTACTTTTTTTTTCAACTTCAATTTGAAGGATGATGACATTGTCTCGTTAGGTTTAAACACCGAAGATGTTTCAAAATCCGCCACTTGATTGATAATTTTGTTATTTATCTTGTTGTTGTTGTGACTTAGGTTTTATTATGGTTTTGTTTGATGAATTGTTTTATGTTCATTGTAATTATGTTTTATGCTTTTGCTTGATGAATTGTAAGTTTATGGTTTTGCTTGATGGGTTGTTATTTATTTGTTTATTTATTTATTTATGTTTTAAGGGATTAACTTGTGACTATGCTTAATATTGAGACTATAACTATGTTTTATAATAAATCACTTAATTTTTAAGTGTTACTATGTTTTATAATAAATCACTTAATTTTTAAGTGTTTTTTATACTTAATTCTTTTTGGGATAAAATGGGTCTTATCGGGTTAAAGACCCGTTTAAAAATGGGTCCGTGACCCATTTGGACCCATTTAAATAAATGGGTTCGCAGGTCTACACAACCTATTAAGAAACGAATAATAACCGTGTCTTAATGGGTCGTGTCGGGATCTGTTAAAAAATAAATGGGTCGTGTATGGGTCTTCATTCCAGACACGATTAATAAATGGGTCGTGTCTGGGTCTGCTCAAAATTACTTGGACACGAATAAGACACGACACGAATACGACCACAACCCACGATACGAATTGCAACCCCTACCAAAAACCCAATAGGCATACAAAATTTAAGCAAAAACCAAACTTTTATAATTGGTGGGAGTCGGAGAATCCACTTAATTAGCCGAGTGCAAAAAGACAAAAACACGATGATACCACACAAACCTACATAGATACAAAATCTAAGACGTACCTTCATTACAAAACAAACACAGACAAAAAAACACATTACTAAATAAATAAATGGCAAATGTGTATATAAAAAAAGAAATCCAACAATGAGAATAAAGCTAACAAGAGCAAAAGCTTTCAAACCTAAAGTAGAAGAAATCCTCGCTATGGCAATCAACGAAATAGTGCTTGCCAAAATAGGGAACTGGTAGCAAGAGGAGACCAATAGTAGCCGCCAATGGGCAACGATCATTGAAATGAAATAACCTTAAAAAAAGATCGAGGGAGGGAGAAAAAAACATGATAAATGGCTATTATTGATAAAAAAAAATATTACAAATATTTTAATCTTAGTTTTTTAGTATTTTTATTGTTGACCCTAGGGAAGCTATAATCAGGAAGGGGTGAATTGGTTTCTAAGCTAAATACTAACAAATCTAAATTTTACAAACTAATAAAAGATACAAGATATGATAAAATGAGCTATGCAAATCAAAATTTCAACAACTACTCAAATGTATAAAAATATGAAAGCAAGTAACAAAATAAAGTAAAGAAAATAGAAAGTAAAACTATCTGTTTATGGAGATTCGATCCAAAGATGATCAACGTCTCCCGTTACAAAGTTTTCCGGCACGAGCAAGTGTTATAAAATTTTGAGGAAACGATGAAGAACGATGCTTGAAACACGTACGAAACGCTTTCTTTAAGCGTTTATTTGCGTCCTCTTTCGCTTTGTGAACCAATCCGCAAATACATCGCAGGATATGACAAGCCTTAGATCGAGTATGCACCAAAGCAATAATGAACACTCGATTGAAGGCAAAGATTAATCTCTAGATTGTTAGTGTATATATTTTTGAATGTTTAGAATAGTTAGAATTAAGTTATTTTTGTGTTTGTCTCGTACATAAGGCTTAAAGGTTGTGAAAAGTCGTGACTTTTGGTGAAAAGACACAACCTTTCACTTAAAACGGTCATATAACGGTCAAATTTTGTGACCTGTGCCGCGGCACTACTGTTACAGCATCGCGACGCTTTTCTGGAAATGGCCCGGTGCCGTAGCGCTCACACTAGCGCCGCAGCGTCCAGAAAACACCATTTTTTCTAGAAACGCTTCAGCGTCGCGGCGTTGCAATACTAGCACCGCGGCACTCATAGCGCCGCAACGCCACCTCAGTGGTGCGGCGGCGCTCGAGCCTTAATAGACCATCTTAGGCTAGAATCGCCGCGAAAGAGTCCGCGACTCTGCGCTCTCGCTCGAGCCACGTGCCGCAAGTGCACCTAAAGGCGCCATTGGCGCCTTTACAGCCTCACTGTCCACGCACCACGCTTCAGGCGCAGCGCCGCGTTCGGGTGTGTGAGCACGTGAGTGTGCCACCTTGCACACTCCTTGTTAGCACTTAATTAAGTCCACTACATACATATTCACTTATAAAGAGCTCAACCTCTTACTAAGTTACCAATGTGGGACTTTTCATAAAGCCTTTATAACACATTCACTTACACAGACACACACTACACTTAGTTCAATATAAACAAAACCCAACAGCAAGACCATTGTTTATGGAGATTCTGAGTCTTTATACGTGGAAGTTGGAACAAAATTTTGTATCGTAGTCTTCTTTATTCTTCTTTATACGTGATAACGAATATATATATATATATTAATGTGTGTACATTATGATTTTTTATATAACGATCTTTTAAATATTATAAAAGTCCAACAAAAATTATTGTCATTTCTATTTGACATATGTTTTCACGTTTTTTTTTTTTTCCAAATATTTTTGCAGTTCGCTTGGTTGTACATTACTATATATAATTATATAGATTTTTTTTAATTATATACTCAATACGCATACTATTTATATTACAAAAGACAAAAAATATTATCTATGTATTGGGCAACCATAAGGTGTTTAACATGTTATTTTTAATTGTTGTACTTAAATGTAATTTCAATTATATCATTTAAGTAATTATGAGTTGAAATTAGCCACCAAAAAAAAAAGTATGCGTGAAACAGAGTTACAAACTCTAACATAATGATTATATTGATTAGGTGTATTTATAAAAAAAAAAAATCGAATATTTATCTAAATAATGTTAATTACCAAGTATGTCTAAAAATACCAAATCTAACATAATTAGGCTTGTGCACAAATAATCAGAACCCGAATTACTGCCCGCCCAATACCAAAACCGCCAAAAAAATGTAAAAATTAGAGGCAAAAAATTTTTGGACGGTTTCAGTAATTATCGAAATCTTTATGAGCGATTTTTGGTTTTGGTAAATTTTTTTCAGTATACCCAAAAAAAACCGTCCAAATTGAGGGGGCTTTTTCAAAATAATAATAATAATAATAAAAAATATGCGCATTATGCAGCCCTGGCCCACTTGCCTCTAGGTATGGAATTGGTCAACTTTCAATCTTTCACAACTTCACAAGGATTGAGTTTGTCCCTCCCGACTCGTCAACCGGCGATCGAACCCACGTCAACGCTACGCCGGCGACAGTCCCGCAACTCCCGAGCGACTCGCACGGTGGCCCTGCCCTCCGCCATGCGAGATACGATCTCCAACTCTCTACCCTCCGCCCCCCAGCAGTTTGGTGGTAAAAATTTCAGCTTGTGCCTTGTTAGATATATAAAGTATACAAACACTATATATGTATATGTGTGTGTATATATATATATATATATTTCACAATTTATTCTCTAGTTGAGGAACTGGAATTATTTCACAAAATCTCAGCTTGTGCCTTGTTAGATATAAACAGAATACATACACACACATTGCAATCCGTAATCTAGTTTAGAGCAAGCTCATGAAATTTGACATCTATATGAGTGTATCAATGTTCTCTTGTTTGTGATTCATTAAAAGGAGAGGAGTAAATTCCTCAGTTGTACATGAAAGTCTATCAAACTTATTTGGCCCATTGCTCCATGAGCAAGTGCCCATTTATAATTAAAAAAAAAAAACATCAGCAGAAGTATTGAAAGCTCTGCTGATCCAAACAATCTAAAAACTCTCTAAATTCGAAAGTGAATTCAGAGCACAAAAAAAGGACGACACCAGGCAGTCCAATCCGGTGGAGGCTTGTTCAAAATAATTGCATCCACTGCGATTTTGCAATCCGAGAAAAATGACTAAATTAGCTAAGCCTTTATCCTTTTGCACTTGAAGCAGCCAGAAAGATAGCATCCAATTCTGCTTGCAGAGGTGTTCGATCATCATCAATTCTAGGAAACCAACCTATGGGAATTGTGATCTACTCTTGTAATTGTGACCTACTCTGCTTTGAAGTTGAATTACTCATTCAACATAGGAGTCTCACCTTCTCCTAAAAAATTAGAGTTTTTAGGTATATTCAAAATAACCGAAATCGTAAAAAATAAATAAACAAATAAATAAAAAATAAAAAAAGAAAGAAAGTCCAAGCTTACATGCCAATACAAAATCACTTATAATTATAAAAAAAAAAAAAAAAAAATTAGCAAAGCTACAGATATCAATTTTTTTGATACAAACTCATATGCCATATTATTATTGGTAAGTATTTATCATTTAATATTGAGAAAATTACACATCTATATTCCTTAGACATGATATTTACAAAAATATTTGACAAAATTAGAAATTTACAAAAATATTCTAATATTCATTAATTATATTTTATATATTTTTTAATTATAATTATACTCTGAAAATGAATACCCATTACCCGGTTGGCTTTAACTATTTACATATATCAACTTAACACATATAATTTCCAACTACATAATAAATTAATAATGCATTACTATGAAACGTTTAATGTTTACAAGCATTTGTCCTCTTCGAAATTAAATATGAATCATTTGGTATTGTCTAGGTAATAAGATATTTTAAAGCCTCAAAACTATGAAAAATATTGTATTACCACAGTAATAAAATATTCCTAAGTACTTAAAGAAAAAAAATAGATTAATATTTTATTCAATTGCAGAGAATTATATTTTTAATGAGAAATATGATATTGTAAATACATCACTTGAAACCGTCACACCCATGCAAACTCGCGAATAAAAATAAACAGAGAACTAATACAAATATAACCACAGTAATACACCACCTTATCGAGACTATTTTATTGCGTGAGTAATAAATCATTCACACATATGGTTTAAATTTGAATATGATTTGAGGTGTATATATAAGTATATATTTTGAAGTTGTTCCTTTTGTTATACCCACCTAATTAGTAGGAACCATTTTTATATAAAGTATATTTAAATAAATTGTATTTCAAAATGTAAACGGATTAGTACTAACCCAGTTATTATTTGAGCCTTTAGGTATCCATATCCGTTTAAGTAATTTTCTCTTTTAAAATATATTTATAGAAAAATTCTAAAATCAAAATTAGATTTGTAAATATCTTCTTATTTAGGACTAGATATAATATTATCTTTTTAATATTTGGTTAATCAAAATATAATATATCAACTGTCACATAATTTAATATTAAAAAATTAATAAAAAAATTTCTATGTCTAGCATTATTTAAAAAAAATTAACTATTTACTATTACTTTCTCAAAATATTAAAAAATAAATTTATGACGCATTTTCTTTTTGGAATATATATATATATAAAGCAAAGTTGATGAATACAGAAAAGTCCAATTACCCACGAGGGAAAATCTGAGCTGTCAAGATAAGGATCAATGAATCGGAATCCAAAGGAATCTGTTTGTCCATTCAAAGGAATGGAAATCGACAAAAGCTCTAATCTCACACCCCAAAACCCTCAGTGCCAAACACAGCCCATTAGTATCAATTTCTATTATTAACCTCATCAAGTCCTCAACAACCCTCCTCGCCATCTGATTGGTCAGTGATACACAGCCCCAAAAATTCCTGTCACCAACCAGCCCACCACTTTATTTTAATTTATGCGAGTAATTGGCACATATAATCTCTATACTTTTGAATATTATACACTTTTGATAATTATTTTTATTGGTATTTACGATCTTTAAATTTTTAAATTTTGAAACTTTTGTCCTTATTAGTTGATTTTAAATAAATTATTAATAAAATTGCACATATATTTCATACAATTTTTATTTAGAAAATTTTCATTTAGGTGTAATATTTGATGTGATTTTGATCTATTTAATTTTATTTTCCTACAAATTAGAATGCAAGTTATATATATAAAATTTTGGTATTAATTTAATTATAATAGACAGACATGAACTAAACTTGCCGAAAATTAAAAGTTTAAAGACCTTAAATGCCTATAATTTAGAAACCAAAATGTATAAAGTCTCAAAATATAAAAAATCATAAATGCCAAATACCTTTTTAAATTTTTCGAGTTGACAGTGACCGTGTGACATAGCACACACAAAAAGTAAAACGAATTGTCAATAATTAATCCTAATGGTCCAGCTGTCAAAGTTTGATTGGCTAAGAGATTCATATTACCTTTTCGCTCGTGGATTATAATGCGGAAGAGTTTTGGGTCATGAAAATTCATGAGCCTCCACGAAACGACCAAAACAACCCTAAAGTTCCCTTGACTCACTCACTCACAGTGCTGAGAGAGATTTTCAGTTAGAGAGAGAATGGAAATTCGGCTTCAATGGAGGCTATTTTCTCTGCTTGTGCTTTTCGCTTCTTATCTCGTCTACTTCTACGTCCAAAACCATTCCAAGGTACGAATTTTTATGGCCTTTTCTTTTTTCTTTTTCGAAATTATTGTTGGTTTTATTAGCGAAACATCAACATAACAAAGTTATTGAGTGACGTTCTTAATTAATTGCATGTATTCAAGAAAAAAAAGGAAAGAAATTATTGTTGGTTTTGGATGGTTTAATTGGTTCGAGTTTGATGGCCGTACGTCCGTTTGAGTATGTTTCAGCGCAGATTTTTAATTTTTAATGGTTATATTCAATTGTAAACATAAAAATATGCATATGTAGGTATATATGCTGGAAGATTCGCGTTGAGTTCAACGTGATGGAATCTTTTTCTTCGTTGATTTCGATGAGGGGAATCTTTTTTTTTTCCCTTCTTTTTTATGCTTGGAGTGAGGTTGCTGCTTCATTACTTTTTTTTGTTTGTTTTTATGTTTGTCGTTTTTTATTTTGTTTTTTGTTTGTTTTATTACTTTTTTGGTGGATTTTTTTTTGGGTGATAAACAATTGAGGATCTCCTTTTATTATATTACAATACGACATAATATTAAGGGCTTGTTTGATAAGTAATTCGGATAAAAAAGTTTTTGATTTAAGTATCTTTTGTTACAGTGTTAATGTTTTTTTTTCTTTTTTCAAAATACTTAAAATTTAAACTTAACTATATGTTTTAATACTTTTTGCTAATGTAAAATTTAGTTTATTAAATTCACAGCAAATATTATTTCTTACAAACTGATGGTTTCGTACAATTAAACTCTTATCGAACATTAGTTTGAATTAAAGATTTTGTTAAACAATAATTCAAATCAAAGTGATCTACTTAAAAATTTAGATAATTTTAATTTGAGTTAATAAAGTTAAAATTTTGTATTTAAACTGTATTTTTAACTCAATGATTGGATAATAGTTTAGTTTTCACTATCTAAGAGAGAGAATTTAAATTGTAAATATGAAAATATTTTAGAAAAATTAGAGTGAATACCCAATTTTTAAAACTTAATGTAAGTTATTACCCAATTTTTTGAAAAATGTAACCAACTACCCAAAAGATGTAATTACTTACATAGTGGTAAGTGGTGGTAATTCACTTTGTTACCAAAAGCATGTGCAAGTAATTCACAGATTGACTCGAAACTCAATTACTTCAAAAGTTTGGATATTTATTTTTATTTTTATATAAATTCTGGATATTTACCTACTTCACCCAATATTTTATATTCAATAGCATGGGTAAAAGATTGTAGAATGAATATTTGGGATTTTTGAACCATAAATTGCCAAACAAGTTTGTTAAAGAACTATGATCTAAATCACTTGTCAAATAACAACTTACTTTGAATTGTATACCAAACAACCCCTTAGTATTCAGGAAAATTTTAAAAAATGTCACTTCTGGATAACTTGTTTTGAAATATACTACTTAAAAAAAAATACTTGCAACTTATGCTCGTTTTATTTTATTTTATTTTATTTATATACAAATGAGAAAGCCAAGTGGGAAGAAAGGGGTAATATGATAATTTGATAATGAAAAAAGTGGCATATGTTACAAACTTGAATGTTAAATATGGCATGTGAATTGTGATCAAATTTTCTTTAGTATATATCCTCAAATCATACTAACATATACAATCATGTTATCATTAAAATGGTTGTTGAATTTTTTAATTTCAAAGTGATTTAAATTGTTAAGATATAAGTATTTAACCTTGGGATTGAAACAATTTAAATGGTTGTAGCAAATGAGAGTGTAAAATAAAACAAGGCTTGGTGTGTTCAGTTTAGCGGAATGAGAGTTAGAATAAATGACAATTTGTATACTCATATATAAGGCTTTTATTAGTCTTAACATTTTGTTTTGTTTTGTTTTGTTTTGAGATTGATCATAAATAAATTCATTCTAATAGTTTCTATTAATCTATATAATCAAAACCCTTTGTTGAAAATTAGGACATTTAAGACATTTCTCGTGTATAAGTTTATCGAATTTTCTCAACACTTGTATTTGTTATTCATCTTGATATTTTTATGATATTTTCTTGAATTTAAACAGCATATATACAATACATATATCCAATGCACGAATGTAACATTAGAAAGTTTTGTGCAAAGCTAAAAAAGAAAAAAAGAAAAAAGAAATCCACGTTCTGTATATATATCTGTTACTCCACAGAAAACAGAAGACTGCATTTTAATTTCATTTATGATCATGGAACAAAATAGAGGGAGGAAAAAAAAAAAGGACCCATAGAACTCATAAAAGTAATAAATTAGAGGTGACTTGGATATATAACGTCCACAATTGTGGTCCCACTCACGGCAAATGAGGCCAAGTGAGAAAAAAAAAAAAAGAAAAAAAAAAACAGAAAAACTCTCTCTATGGTTACGTTTCGTCTTTTGCTTCAGCAACATAACAAAAATATCATAACGGACTAGTCTTCGTTTGCATGTAATATAATAAACAGCAAATCAGAAAATCTACTTGAATATGGCTATTTTTTATTCTACTACGTGTGCCAACTTATTTAACTTTTTTTTTAATCTACAAATTTCCATAAAAAAAGAAATAAAAGATTACAGCATACAGCCGTACTCATTTGTATAATGTGGGTTTTCTCTGATTATTGTGGTTAATAGGTCATAAAGATTTGCCCATAATTCATATTTCATATTATATATATATATTAATATAAAATTATGTTCTTTGGTAGTTTTGATGCTTGTAAATTTTCTCTACAATACATGTTTAAGTTTTTCTCTATAGCAATGTTACATAATCACAAATTTCAACCCGAATTTTTAATCCTAATAATAATGTGACATTCATTTATTAATTATTACAAATATAGCTACCAGTGCTTATTTTTTCATTTTATCCAATAAATAAATGTCACGTTATTCTGACTATTTGTGTCCATGTAATTATAAAATGCAATTTGAGAAGAAATTTTAAAAATATTGATTTTTTTTTTCTTCTAGCTCACACAAAACAGATGTAGTCTGTTACCGCACCAACACTATTGGATAACTAGCAAGCGCATTGTGACACCCCAAGGGATCATCTCTGGAGCAGGCATGACTCAGTAATTTTTTGAAGCTCAATTTTTGACTTTCCAACACTTTCAAAATTCCAAATACCAATTTTGGTTGAGGTTCTCAAAAAATGCTTTAAATAGAAATGAGCTAATTTGGATTGATTGGTCTTTCATGCATGGAATGTTTGAGCAGTTGAGGTGAAGGATGGAAAGATTGCTGCCATTGTTAGAGAAGGAGAGAAGCTTTGGAATTCAAAGTTGAGCCAAGTAATTGACTATCAAGATGCTGTTGTCATGCCTGGCTTGATTGATGTGTAAGCCATTATAATTTTCTATGGTCCTTTTTATTTATTTTTATTTTCCAAGGTGTGATTAGTGATGAGAGCATTTGACTCAATGACGTCTGGCTCAACCACGGACCGTGCGAATTGTCATTTGTTGAGCTGAGTAGTATTTTTTTTGTATTATTAAACTAGAATGGTGAAGTAATTTTATTGACTTTTGAGTTTTGATAAATGAATTAATAAGAAATGCCTATGACCATAATCTTTAACACATCACAAATTACAAGTCAATTTGGGGCTCAGTTGTTAATTTTGGCATTGCTAGCAAAACCAATGATGACATTTAGGACCGTTCTGTTTTGTTTTGGTTTTTATTTTTTGTTTTTGTTTTTTTTGTGGAATTGAAATCTTCAAATTCAAACAATGTCGTCGCAATCGTGACAGGCACGCGCACCTTGATGATCCCGGAAGAGAAGAGTGGGAAGGATTTCCTTCGGGTACTAAAGCAGCAGCTGCTGGTAATTCAACTTTTCTCAAATGGCTAATGATTGATATTTACTATTAAGTATAACAATTCAATGTCAATTTTATTCAGCTTAGTCTCAAGGTTCTCTTACATTGCTTGGATTTTACTTATGAGTCTCTTATTATACGGCTCATTTATGTTTCTTTATGTATTTTTCCAATTGGCTTTTGTTCTTCAGGTGGTATAACAACATTGGTTGACATGCCTCTGAATAGTTTTCCTTCAACTGTATCTAGGCACACATTGAAACTTAAGGTACTTTTAATTTTTTCCCACCTCATTTATTCTAATGAGCTTTCATTTTTTACTCTAAAATAATCATTTGTGGTTTCTACTTGATAGACTAAGGCAGCCGAGAACAGAATTTTCGTCGATGTAGGTAAGCTTTTCGGACAATGTATCTATCTTGAGGGATTTTTTTTTTTTTTTTCCCACCTCATTCTTCTAGTATTGTACTCTGACTAGTCTCTACTCAACAGGTTTCTGGGGTGGACTCGTTCCCGAAAACGCTTTCAACCCATCTGCTCTTGAAGATCTCTTAAATGCCGGTGCTCTTGGTTTGAAGGTGAATATTAATTTATGCGAAACACATTATGGTAGTATCATTTGTTTAGTAGGAAAATAGTCCATGGCATAACTAAAGCATCTTTAATAAAGCACCTATTTCCAGCAATTCCTTAGTTTTGATTTTATAATCTTACATGCTAAATTGACGAGTGATGTTTATTATTTGAATTTTGTAGTCTTTTATGTGTCCTTCAGGGATCAATGACTTCCCAATGACAAATATCAGCCATATTAAGGTATGTATTTTCATGATGTCTAATTCAAATGTTTTGTCAAACAAGATATATATAGCTGAATATATGGGACTGTTGTATCACTGAATACAGCTTAGCTTTCTTGCTTGGATATTTGGTTCAAAGAAATAATATAAAGCTTGGTAATTTTCTGTAACGTAAAGTGAAAATGCTAATTGTATCTTCTATAATATTCTTATGGGCTTTCAATTATTTGTTCCTTAGGAGGGGTTGACTGTATTGGCAAAATATAGAAGACCTTTACTTGTACATGCAGAGATTCAAAAGGATCTCGAGAGCTCCTCAGGACTTGAAGACGGTGAGAACGATGCTCGTTCTTATTCGACATATCTCAAGACAAGGCCACCGTCAATGTAAGTTATTTCTTTTTTTCACTATTTTTCAAGAAGTGATCAAGTAATTGAATATTATGTAAACATGGAAACATGGCTTGAGCCTCTACTTTTGATGTTGCTGATGATTTGCAAAAACCATTTTCAAGAGTAAAAATAATGATTTTATGACTTTTATCACATGTTATTTAAGTTCTTGGATTTAGAAGCTACCCAATCCAAAACTTTGTTTTTCACTGTTGTTTGGACTTACAAAACTATGAAACTTGAATTTAACTATTGGTAAACTTTTGAGTATGCTATGTAACATGAAATCATGCGATTACCATCATAGATAATAGTTCTTTTTATTCAAAACCAGGGAAGAGGCAGCGATTACAGAGCTCTTGAAAGTGACGAAGGACACGAGAATTGGTGGCTCAGCCGATGGAGCTCATCTTCACATTGTTCATTTATCTGATTCAAGCACTTCCTTAGATCTTATTAAGGTAATTGTGTTTTATAACAATGTCCTTATTATGTCAAAGATACAACTCTTCATTTTTATGTGCAAAACCAACGCTTTTCGATATTCTTGGTAGAGCCGGATTTTAATATCTAGTTATCATTCCCTCTTTATATCAAATTTTGATCATACAGAATAATGTGCTTTATCATTTTTTTCCCTTTTTCTTTCCTTTTAATGCGAAAATGCCATGATTACGAGTAAACTAAAGTTTCTTCATTCTGCTTTCTTTCTTTCCCTTTATCAGGAAGCAAAAATAAGCGGCGACAGTGTAACTGTTGAGACATGCCCCCACTACTTAGCTTTCTCGTCCGAAGAGGTTCAAGATGGAGACACTCGTTTTAAGTGCGCGCCACCCATTCGCGACGCCGCTAATAAAGAAAAACTGTGGCAGGCCTTGACGGTATTTATTCAATTAGTTCATATGTATAAGCTTTTAATTGGCTTTATATTGCAACAATGCTCATATTTTGTCATATTTCAGGAAGGACATATCGATATGTTAAGCTCTGACCATTCTCCGACCGAGCCAAAGCTTAAGCTCCTTGATGAGGGTAATTTTTTGAAGGCATGGGGTGGGATATCATCTTTGCAGGTTTGTGTGACTTTGTACTTTCTCTTTCTCCTCTTCAGTTTCATTAGTTCTTCTAGTATATCAGCGACTAATCATGTCGTTAATTGATCGAATAAGTGATTTTCATTAAAGAGTTATTCGCATCACGGGTCAAAACCATATAATTTTTAGGCCTTAAGATCATAGAATTAAGATTATTAGTTAAGTTGTGATGCATTTTTTTCTCTTGGAAATAATAGTTTCTCTTGGAAATAATAGTTTTTCTATGGATTTTTGAACACAACGAAATCCTTTGCAGTTTGTGCTTCCTGTGACATGGTCTCACGGGAAGAAATACGGCATAACGCTGGAACAGTTGGCATCGTGGTGGAGCGAGAGGCCGGCGAGACTTGCTGGACAGGAACTAAAGGTCGCGACACCAATTTTATGGCGTTTTAATCGTAATAATTTATAGTACTCAAACTATATACGGTCTCTTACAAGCGAAAACGCTGTTGTGTCTCATCTACATTTTAAATACCAAATTTGCATGGTTTCTAAGAAACCAAACCTTCTCTGAGCCGCATCACGAAAAATTGACTTGTGCCTTGCAGGGGTCTATTGCGGTTGGAAATTTCGCAGATCTCGTAGTTTGGGAACCCGAAGTAGAGTTTGAGCTTAACGACGACCACCCTGTCTATCTCAAACATCCTGTATGCCTTAAACCTTTCCTAATACTTAATGCACAGTCTTTAATTTAACCACACTCATTTGCTGACTTTGATTCTTAAACGATAATTGTGTCATATAGTCCATGAGAACATTGATGAACAATCACAATTCCTATGTCCTATCATTCAAACATTTCATTAATAACCAATGTTCTCTCTTTCTTTTGAGTTTTTTTAGAGTGTCTCAGCTTATATGGGAAGCGAACTGTACGGAAGAGTTTCAGCAACTTTTGTGAGAGGAAATCTTGTGTATAAGCAGGGAAATCATGCTCCTTCTGCCTGTGGTGTAACGATCCTCGCAACATAGATGACTTAAACTACCTGTTTTTTTTTTTTTACTTTTTTTTTAATTTTCCTCTTATTTTACTCTTTAAATTATGTAATGAAACATAGACTTAATTGTACCATTTAGATCAAATGCACATGTACATAGTTTTGTAGGAGAAAGGACTGTTGTTACATTTTACCACGCACGTGATACTCTCCCCTGTTGAATTTAAAAGATAGATCGTTCGTGCTTGTATTATTGTGCATCATAAAATGTGAAAATTGTCAATTTATCTTTCAAATCAGAAAAACTTTTAAAGGCTTTTTGTTTTTGACCATCATGAAAGCTTCTTCCGAGCTTCACGTCTAAAGGTTTAGGCATGATATAAACTCTTCCATAAGATAGTCTTAAAAAAAAAAAAACAAAAGAAATTAGGCAAACAGATATAAACAAGGAACATATGTTTGCAAAGAATATAAGGTATATGTATAAAATAAAAAAATAAAAATAAAAAGAAGAGTCTCAAGTGGAAAAGTTTTCATCACAGAAAATGATTTTGGATCGTCAGATTTACTTTTTCAGTAGGTCTCATTATTTAAAAAAATAAATCTGACGATCCAGAACCGTTCTTTATGGTGGAGAATTTTCGACTTGAGAATTTTTCATAATTTTTTAAGAAATTAATCATTTATTTGTCCCACCCATTTCAACTATTTCATTCCATTTTTTCATTTTTTTTTAACATTCCTAATCCTCAAAACTATTCTATTCCATTTCATTTTTTTTCAACATTTCAAATCTCTATACAATACTAATTGGAGCCACGCGCTCCGCGCGCGTAAGAAACAAAGAAAAAAAAAAGAAAACGAAAAAAAAAAACGGAATAAAAAAAAAAAAAAAAAAAAAGTGGCTGGCGCGTGTTGTACACGCGCCAAAAAGGGAGAGTGAGGCGTGAGGGAGCAGCGCCTGACACGCGGGCCCCACACACGCGGGCTCGTG
Organism: Boehmeria nivea var. tenacissima; assembly: GCA_018132145.1. Taxonomy (NCBI): domain Eukaryota; kingdom Viridiplantae; phylum Streptophyta; class Magnoliopsida; order Rosales; family Urticaceae; genus Boehmeria; species Boehmeria nivea. Next base: position 6,465,095 of record CM030877.1, on the reverse strand, counting down.
TCAGGGAATTTTTTTTGCTTCGAAGTCCCTGCACTTAACATTTTCATCCTTTTTATTTACATTTTAGTCCCTGAAGTTTTAAAAAATTACGAAACAGCCCAATTTTAAAAAAAAAATCACTCTAACCCCTAAAAAAACGCGTTTTAAAAAAATTTTTTGAGGGCACCACGTGTCGTCCACAGAGGACGCCACGTGTCGCCCTCTCCTTCACGTTTCTTTTAGCTAAGGGGGGAGAAACGGATCCCCCCTTAGTAGTATAGGATAGATCTTTAGGTCTCAATTATTCATACAATTTCGAAATTAACAAAGTCAAACCATTATTACATCATTTTTCCAAATTATTTTCAAACCTTTTTAAACTATTTTCAAACTATTTTTTTCATCCCAATAAATGAGATGGAATGGGCAAAATGCCCACCTCAAACAAAGGGGTAAATAGAAAATTCTCAAATAAAAAATTTTCTGAATCGTCAATTTATATAAGGATGATAATACAGAATTAGGGGTGAAAATTTTAACCGAAAAAACCGAAAACCGACTAAGAACCGACCGAAACCGAATTATAAAAACCAAAATTGCGGTTTTTTGGCATCAACCGAATTTTTCGGTTTCAAAACCGAAACCGAACCGATTGTCGGTTTCGGTTTTCGGTTCCCAAGTTTTTAAAAAATCGGTTTTTTCGGTTAACCGAAACCGATTTTTATAAATTTATATAAATATATAATATATATTTTCTTATTTAGTTATTTACTATTTTAATCGAAATTATATTAGGCTATGCCTATTTCCCAACTTCGCGTTTCGCCCAATCCCATCGCCGTTCGGTTCCCAACTCCGCCAGTCCGCCGCTCGCCCGCTCCTTCACCTGACCTCACCGCCGAGTCCGACGCTTCACGCGTAGTCGTCAGCCAGTCACCCTTCTTAGCCGTCGCCGTCTCTGCACGCTCACGAAGTCACGCCGTCTCTTCTCGGGCCGTCTTGCCGACGCCGTCTCGCCGGCTTCAGTTCGGATTCGGTAAGTGTTGGGGGATTTTTAGTCGGCTTTGTGGTGGATTTTTGGTCGTATTTGTGATGGATTTTTGCTCGGATTTGTGATGGGTTTTTGCTCGGATTTGTGATGGATTTTTGCTCGGATTTGTGTGTATTTTTGCTCGGATTTGTGATGGATTTTTGCTCGGATTTGTGTGTATTTTTGCTCGGATTTGTGATGGATTTTTGCTCGGATTTGTGTGGATTTTTGCTCGGATTTGTGATGGGTTTTTGCTCGGATTTGTGTGGATTTTTGCTCGGATTTGTGATGGGTTTTTGCTCGGATTTGTGTGGATTTTTGCTCGGATTTGTGATGGGTTTTTGCTCGGATTTGTGTGGGTTTTTGCTCGGATTTGTGTGTATTTTTGGTCCACTTTGTGATTGATTTTTGCTCGGATTTGTGTGTATTTTTGGTCGGCTTTGTGATTGATTTTTTATATTGTGTGGATATCATATACAGCTTGTTACTAATTTGTTCTATTGTGTGGATATCATATTGTGTGGATTTGTGTGTATTGATTTGTATAACTAACAATCTGATTTTCTAACACTTTTTTGTCGGCTGTTGATTTTGGCTCTTCGCATATAGCCATGTGTTGGATTTAATCAAAGCTTTAATTGAATATGATTTAAAAAAAAACAGTTAAGTTGTGTTTGATATTGTTCATTTGTGCCAAATTTATTTCTTGCAGTGTAATCAGTAATGGCTTCGCCTTCTCAAATTGAATCGCCTCGAGCGAATGAAGATTCTGAAACTGCCACAGTAATGCCTTCGTCTTCGACGCAACAAACTGGTGAAACTGAGGGAACTCAGTCTGGTTCGCAACAAGATAAGACCGAGGAGACTGACAAGAAGCGGCGAATTAATGCATCTGAAGTGTGGGACCATTTTACCAAGATTGGGGATGGTAAAAGAGTAGTTTGCAATTATTGCGCTAATAGTTACGCTTCCGATCCGAAGAAAAATGGGACGTCAACTATGAAGGGACATATGTTGAATTGCACTAAGGGTCCGTACTACACGGAGTGCAACAAGGATCAAAAACTCTTGGCTTTCTACAAGAAGCAAAAGCATGGTGAGGAGGAGGTTTGTTCAAACGAACTAGTAGCCGTGCATTGGACTAAAAAGGGATTTCGGAAGGCATTGGCAAAGTATATAGTTATTGATGAGCTTCCCTTCAGGCATGTCGAGGGAGAGGGGTTTAGGGAGTACTCTAGGTACATGAACCCAAAGTTTGTTGCTCCATCTAGGATTACCGTGGCCAAGGATATAGCGAAGCTATACGATGAAGAGAAGAAAAAGTTGAAGAATGTTTTGCAGGGATGTCGGATAAGTGTAACTACTGATACTTGGACGTCAATTCAGAACATCAATTACATGTGTGTGACGACACATTGGATTGATGACAGTTGGACATTGCAGAAGAGGATTATTGGCTTCTTTCAAATCCCTAATCACAAAGGGGACACCGTGGCTCAAGAGTTGGTAAACTGTTTCAATGAATGGGGGATAACCAAGGTTCTAACAGTTACAATGGATAATGCATCGTCCAATGACTTAGCCATTGAGAAGCTGAAGAAGAATTTAAAGGAAAAGAAAGGGACATTGCTTCTAGATGGTGACATGCTTCATATGAGGTGTGTTTGTCACATCACTAATCTCATTGTCGGTGATGGTTTGAATGAAATATCATCTTCCATTTCAAGCATTCAGAATGCTGTGAGGTACGTTAGATCCTCCCCGGCACGCTTCAAGCGGTTTAAAGAGTGTGTAGCGGAAGAAAGGATTCAATCAAAGGCTCTTCTGTGCATGGATGTTCCGACGAGGTGGAACTCCACGTATATGATGTTAGAGTCTGCCTTGAAGTACCAAAAAGTGTTTGAGAAGATGGACGATGATCTTTATTATCGAAGCCATTTTGATGATGCCAAGATAGACGGTCCACCCATTGATTCGGATTGGGAAAATGCAAAGATATTTGTGCGGTTCTTGAAGACTTTCTATGATTTAACTATGAAGCTTAGTGGTACTTTGTATGCCACGTCAAATCTCTTCTTTAATGAGATTTGTGAAGTCAAGCAAGAGTTAATCATTCTTTCCGAAGAAGAAGACAATCTTCTTAGTCAAATGGCAACGAGTATGGAGAAAAAGTTTGATAAGTATTGGGGTAGTCCGGAGAAAATGAATGTAATAATGTTCCTTGGCTTGATTATTGATCCACGGTTCAAGATGGACTATGTTAAGCATTGTATTGGAGTCATGTACGGATCAGATACGGTTGAGGAGATGATAGTACAAATTGAAGCTTCTTTAAAGAAGCTCTACAATGAGTATAATGACATTGCTCCACCGCCTCCGGCTGCTCCTAATACCGTCCATAAAAAATCAGCAGTTCAACCAAGCATATCTCAAGGAAGCTCTTCAAAGAATTGTGTGAGGATGACATATCTCAAGGAAAAACGTGTCAAAGAAGGAGGGGAGAAGAATGATGTTGAGAAATACTTAGGTGAAAGTTGTGAGGATGTGGACTCTGAGAACTTTGATATACTTTGCTGGTGGAAAGTTAATTCCAACAAGTACAAGGTGCTTTCAAGAATTGCAAAGGATGTGCTAGCGGTTCCAATGTCGACTGTAGCCTCGGAATCTGCTTTTTCTACAAGTGGGCGCATTCTTGATCCTTTTAGGAGTTCGTTAACTGCTAAAACGGTTGAGACACTTGTTTGTACGAAGAGTTGGCTGAGTTCTTCCCATGACACTGTTGTGTGTAGAGAGTTTATGGATGAGGTTGAGACTCTTAAAGATTCTATTTTAGTGGAAACCGGTACAACTCTCAAGTCTCTTTATAATTGTTTGTTTTTTTTTTAATATTGTGTGACACTAACATTTGCTAATTTTATTGATTTATTCTATAGATGATGATGGTGATTCTACCACCACGGACACGGACATTGATGCTTGAGAACCATTTGCTTTCTTTTGGAGGTGAGTTGAAGTATTGAATATATTTACTTTGAAATGTTGTATTTTGATAGTTACTTTAGTTAGTTCATTAACATAACAACTAATTAATCCTTACTTAAGAATGTTGTACTATAGGCTATAGCTAGGCAAGCATACCTGGAGGCTGGAGGAATGTGGATGAAGAGAAGCTAATAGCCCAAAAACATTGTTTTTGTGAACTATTTATGTTTGTTTTATATTTGTTACTTTGTTTTAGTTATTGCAAGACTTTGGTTGGTTAGTTGGTTTCAGTTCATGGTTTGTTTACTTTATTATTTGGATACTATGTGCTTGTTGTGTGTTTTACTTTGTTGTTTGGAATTTTGGATAATATGTAGTTGTGGTGTGTTTTACTATTATTTAATATCTATCATTGACATTGTATTTGTAATTTAGAAATTTTGTATTGTGAGTTTGCGACTTTGATACAAATATATATTTGACTATTTGTTTTGTTTCGTGAGTTTGTGATTTTGTGTTTGTGATATCAAATTCGGTTCAACAGGTTTAGAATCAATTTTTTCAAAGCTGTTTTTTTTTTTAAAATAAAATTCGGTTTGAAATTCGGTAACCAAATTTCAATCGAATTTCAATCATAACCGAATTTTTCGGTCAAAACCGAATTAAAACCGAAACCGAACCGATTAATCGGTTTCGGTTCGGTTCGATTATTCCAATATTAAAATCGATTCTCGGTTTCACTTTAAAAAAACCGATTTAATTCAATTCGACGCAAAATTTTACTCAAAACCGAACTGAACCGAACCGATTTCACCCCTATACAGAATCGTTACTGTAAAATTTCTTAAAAAGAATCTCCGTCATGAATTTCACGGACAAAAATTAACCCGCACGTGCGACCATTTTGGCTTTTGCCTCCACTTCTCTCCAAACTCCAAAATGGATAAGAAACCGATCCAATGCTTCACTCACTGAGTCCACTCGCCGCCATGAAACTCGCCAACCCTCTCTTCTCCATCTCCGTCGCCAGACCGCCGCCATTTCTCGCCTCTGCGACTCCCAAGCCCTCCTCAGCCACTCTCGCCCACCGCCCCGCCGGCCTCTCCCAGACCCTCCACTCCGAAACCCTCGAGCTCCTCGAATGGCGCTCCGTCTGCGACCAGCTCTCGCCCTTCACCTCCACCTCCATGGGCCTCTCCGCGGCGCGAGCCGCCACCGTCCCGCTCGGCCGCTCGCGCGCCGAGAGCCAGCGGCTCCTGGACCAGACGGCCGCCGCGGCGGCCATCGGAGCTCCGCCGTCGGACTTCTCGGCGATCGAGGATGTCTCCCGCATTCTGAGCGCCGCGGCTTCCGTCGAGTTGTTGACTGTCAAGGAGCTTTGCGCAATCAGGAAGACGCTAATGGCGGCCAGGGCTTTGTACGAGAATTTGAACGAATTGACTCGTAGAGAAGATTGTAGCGAAAGGTATTGTTCTCTTCTGCTTCTAGGGAAATTTTGCTTGTTAAAACATTTTGGATATATTTTGTTCTCTATAAGCTCATTGTCTTGTATTTTGTTTGGCATGTTCAAATTATTGTATTGTATAACAAAGTAACGCATTGAATGAAATAGAAATTGTGTATATGTGTTTTTAATGTATCTAACTATACTCAAACAGGTACTTTCCAATCATTGAATTACTTCAGAATTGTGATTTCCTAGTCAAACTTGAGCAAAAGATAGGATTTTGTGTAGATTGCAACCTCTCAATCATCCTTGACCGAGCTAGCGATGATTTGGAGATTATTCGGTCGGAAAGAAAGAATAACATGGCAAATCTGGAGTCGTTGTTGAAGGAGGAGTCGTCCCGGATTTTTCAGGCGGGAGGAATAGATAGCCCTTTGGTGACGAAGCGCCGGAGCAGGATGTGTGTGGGCATTAGGGCTACGCATAGACATTTGCTTCCGGGTGGTGTGGTTTTAGATAGGAGTAGTTCTGGTGCCACTTATTTTGTGGAACCCAAAGAGGTGGTTGAGCTAAATAACATGGAGGTGAGGCTTTCGAATGCGGAGAAAGCAGAGGAGATTGCCATTTTGAGCTTGCTTACTTCCGAAATAGCTGAGTCGAAAGGAGCAATTGAGTATTTGTTGGACAGAGTACTACAAGTCGATCTTGCCTTTGCTAGAGCTGGTCATGCTTTGTGGATGAATGGGGTTTGTCCGAGTTTCACTTTGGAGTGTAGTGAGAGCATAGATTCTTCTGGCAATATAGATTTTTCAATGTCGGTGGATATTGATGGAATACATCATCCCTTGCTCCTCGAGCCCTCTCTTAGAAGTGGCATTGTATCGGATTATCCCGTCCCTATAGACATTAAAATTGGGTGTGGGACCAGAGTGGTTGTGATCTCAGGGCCTAATACTGGAGGAAAAACTGCTTCCATGAAAACTTTGGGTCTGGCATCTCTTATGTCAAAGGCTGGGATGTTTCTTCCAGCTAGAAACCGCCCAAAGCTTCCGTGGTTTGATCTGGTTCTAGCTGATATTGGAGATCAACAGGTAGAATCTACCTCAATTATGGCAGATAAGTTATTGGTTCTTTGAGTTTTCCCACTGTAGTCTGACTTTCGTTTTCCGCTTGAAGTCTCTGGAACAAAATCTCTCAACTTTTAGTGGACACATATCTCGAATCCGCAACATCTTGGAAGTTATGTCTGAGGAATCACTCGTCCTTATTGATGAAATTGGAGGTGGAACTGATCCTTCGGAAGGTTTGGCTCTCTCAACCAGCATCTTGCAGTATCTTAAAAATCGTGTCAACTTAGCCGTTGTGACTACTCATTATGCTGATTTAAGTCTCCTCAAAGAAAAGGACAATCGGTTTCAGAATGCAGCCATGGAATTCTCTCTGGAAACCCTACGACCTACATATCAGATCCTTTGGGGAAGTAGTGGTGAATCGAACGCATTAAGTATTGCTAAAAGCATTGGTTTTGATCCAAATGTAATTGATAATGCACGACAATGGATGGAGAAGTTGGTTCCCGAACAGCAACAGGAACGGAGAGGTTTATTGTATAAATCACTAGTAGAGGAAAGAGACAGACTGCAAGCTCAGGCTGAGAGAGCAGAGTCTTTATATGCAGATGTTATTGCACTATATCGTGAGGTAAGTGCTTTCAAAGGTTTTTAAGTCTGGCTCTCCTTGCTTACAGTTTTGTGTGTATATATTTCTTCCAAAAGATAGAAATAAGAAAGGACCTGCTTTAACATAAATATATAATTCCTGTAGTTGAACAAGGTAAATAATTAATTGGTTTATGTAAAAGTTTAATCCAGAGAGACGCCACATTATTCATCCAGTTTCTTGCGAACCTGATCATAAATCAAAATTATGCCAAGGTCATGGGTTTGCTGCTATAGGTGGTTTTTCTTCATTATGTTTCATGTATGTTTTTTGTTGAAATATAAAAACTATTGGTTGCCCACCTCCTATAAGCTTATGCTTTTGGGGGATTGGTAAAATTAACATGGTATCAGAACAGGGGGTCCTAAGTTCAAACCCTGCAATTGCACTCTTTAACCCGTTTAAAAATTGAGGGGGAGTGTTGAAATAAAAAAATTATTGTTGTCCCACCTCCTATAAGCTTAAGCTTGTGGAAGAATTGGTAAACTAACACTTTTTAATGTATTTTTATTTGTTTGAAGATCCAATATGAGGCTGAAGATCTGGATAGTCGTGAAACAACTTTGATGGTAAAAGAAACCATAAAGGTCCAGCAAGATCTGCAAACTGCAAAATCCCAAATGGAAAATGTGGTGCAGGAGTTTGAAATTCAACTCAGAACGGCTAGCACGGAGCAATTCAATTCTCTGATAAAGAAATCAGAATCTGCAATTTCATCAATAGTTGAATCTTACTCTCCTGGTTATGGTACCTCTGGTAGCGAGAGAGAGACCAATTTATACACTCCGGAAGTTGGAGAGCAAGTTCATTTGAAGGGACTCAGAGGCAAGTTAGCAACTGTAGTTGAAGCTCTTGCGGATGATGGAACAGTCTTGGTGCAATATGGTAAAATTAAAGTTCGTGTGAAGAAAAGTGACATCCAGGCTCTTCCTAGTAGTAGCAAGAAAGCAACTACCAGCTCTTCCTTACGTTTGAAGCAGCAGGTAACGGGGTATTCAATTTTGTTGTTTTGTGCTCCAAAATCAGGCTTTTATCCTAGTTTTTTCTTGTAAGAATCTACCTTAGCTAGGACTGTCGTGTGGTCAATTGGTTTTTTAATTTTGGAATACCATGGAAAGAGCAACCTCTCCCCACTACATGAAAGACAAGATTTTGTTGTTTACAATTCAAGATTTGTGTACTTTACAAGACAAATCTTACCACTCATCAGAGAAGAGACGCATCATTATAGAAATTCTAAAGACACGTTATATATTTTTCAATTGCGGAGTTTGCTTGAAAGTACGTAACGTCTTTGGCCTATGAAGCACAGGGAAGATGTGTATGGGAGTTTGATGAGACTAATTTAATAGGTGGCTGATACGAATTTTCTTAAGATCTATACTCTAGTGATATGATTGTACCAAGTAGCTCCTAAGTTCTATTGAAGTCTTGTCTATTGGTTGATGGCACAAGATGTCTTATACGATATCCAAAGTAAAACCTGACCATGTTGATAAATTCTGATTGTAGCTTCAGGATAGCAGAGAATTCCAGAATCTAAGAAAGGACGGCAACGTAGACGAGGTTACTTATGGTGCAGTAGTGCAGACATCACGGAACACAGTTGATCTACGTGGTATGAGGGTAGAAGAAGCTTCGTTCCATCTGGAAATGGCCATTGCGGCTAGAGAACCTGGTTCCGTTCTCTTCATCGTACATGGTATGGGCACTGGAGCTGTTAAGGAGAGAGTGCTCGAGATTTTAAGAAGCCATCCTCGTGTTGCCAATTATGAACAGGAAAGCTCGATGAACTATGGTTGCACAATTGCCTACATCAATTAAAATGCCACTTTTTCAGACTGTCATGACTCGCGGACATACTGGGAAATTATTTTTTTCTCAGGTTATGATTTATTTTTTTCCAATTGCAAATAGTTTTGATTTTTGTTGATATCTCGAAAGTAAATAACCTCAATTGTCTTGTAAACTTCATAAATGTTGGTTCCTTAGTATCTACCATAGCTTCATTTTGTGCATTTTTCTACAACATTCCTCGTATTGAAATAATATTTTTCCAACGTCAGACTCTTTTAACTCTAATAACTGTAAAGGAGTTTTCTCAATATCAAATACCGGAGTTCATTCATGAGGGAATTGAAAATTGGTACTCGAGATATTCAAGTTCCACAAGGAATCCAGATATCATGGCTTCTCCAATAACCCGGTATATATTGCCGTCCAAATTTCAGAACTTTTTAAAAGTGCTTTCTCTAACAGTTTATCTCAAATATTGTTTTGTGCTCATAATATTTAAATGGGGTCAAAAGTGTTTTAGGACTACTTCAGGCTGCATATTTGAGAATGTTAGGATTAACGTCTTAATCCGACTTGTCAGAAAACAAATAATAATACGAAGAACAGAAAAATAAATAGCACACACAGATTTATAGTGGTTCACTCTCAATGTGAGAGTTACGTCCACTTTCAGCCGTTGCAGATTTCACTATATTCGAATTGGGATAATACAATCAGAGTTCTCTAATCCGCACACACACCCATACAAAACGGCGCCCTTAATCCCCACAAAAATATAAAGCACGAATTAGGGTTGCCTAATTACAAGTGTAAAATTCCCAAAATGTCCTGTACTAAAACGCCCTTACAAATAAATTTGGCCCAGGGGACTCTGCCCCATGCAACCCCTAGGAGGGGGGTTTACCACCCCCATTCCAACCCCCACGTTGACCTAACCGCGTAGGTCGATTCGTGTGAATTCTCTGCGTAAGGTCTTTACTCCGTAGGCAACAAAATTAGGCTCCACAACTCAACAGAGAATGGAATTGGAATAACAAGCTGTGATCATCCACTAAACAAGGTTAGAGCGATAGCGTGCCATGAGGACAATGGAAAACATATGAAGAGTTGTTTTTTGGGTGGACTTGTATACTAGACTCCCCAGCATTCCATGCACCGGCAGCACCGCGAGTTGGGCCGATAAAACTGTTGTTATCGTCACTGCGGTAGATCGGAAAGAGCTGAATGCTTGATTCACGGAAAAATGATTTAGCTTGTGATTTGTTCAAAATGGAAGCTAGCTATGTACGAGTATGCTCATGGAAATAGAACTGTCACAAGCACTCCAATGAAAAAATATTCGGAAACACACAAAAGAAAAAGCTTTCAAACTAGTTATCAATAATGATTTGGTCTAATAAACATCAATAATAATCACTCTAACAATCAGATTTGGGAAGACATTTCTTTGTGAGATTGAATGGTCCTTTCTATATTTGGATTTGAAATAAAATCAATATACAAATAACTTGAATGCTCTCAGATATAAATATCTTTGTTATTTAATCCAAATCTGATTTTTATTAATCCATAAGACACATAACACATTCATAAATACATACATGCATACATGTTGATTATTTTCTTTATTCATATAACTCTAATCCACTATATTAATCCACTAGTTTGGCCCTGGAAGAACCTTGGCATGGGACCTCTTGGTGTTTTTTTCATTGTTACCATTATCATTGTCACGCTGATTATCCGCTTCGCTTCTTCCATCTTCAGGACTCTTCCTAGTCCCGTCCTTTCGCGGCGACATCTCGTCGTTTTGCTTCACGGAGGCCTCACTTCTCATGTAATTATAATTATATGAAAATCCAATGTGATCATAATCAAACTCCAAATAGAAGCCATTGCAGTTGCCGCCAATGCAACCGTTCACAGGCCTGCAATAGAGGCTGGACGTCCCCCACGGGAACCAAGTGGGCGACGGGGTCCCCCACGACCACTGCCAGTACTGCCATGAGTACGACCCGTCAAGTCCAGCGGAGAGGCCTAACGATGTCTGCGGCGCAGGCTTGTTGTCCTTGTCATCTTTGGCACTAGTGGTGACTTGACGAGCTAAGCAATTAGTCGACGCGAAGCTAATAATGAGCAGGGCTAAGAGGGGCACGGATCGCCATTTCGAAGCTGCCATATTTCTTGGTCTAGATTGATTACTTTTTTTTTTTGGCCTTGATATTTGACTTGGGTGTAAATTGTAATCTGCCATTTGCACTTAGGCTAATGCTCTATTTATAGTGATTTTTTTTTTTCAGTTGTTTTGTTTAAGAGGGAGAGACGTTGAAATTGATAATAAATCAATTAGGAGTTTGTTTTGAGAAGAATAATAAAGCGAGAAATAGGAATTCATGCATTTTGTTATGTACATGGGACATGGGGTTTTCGTGATTAAAGACTTACGTACAGTGTAGTCAATTTACATGTTTGTTGATAATTTCTATTTTGATGCTTAAACAGGATTCTCAGATAATAAAGATAATTAAGTTGTAAATTGATACATTAGCTACCGTTCCAACTAAGAGACAGTACAGTGATTATTATCTAAACATGCTAATATTCTACCCTATGGATTGTTGTATATAGGTTTTTACTCCATTTCTTTGTGAACTCATCTCTCCGAGGTTAACTGCTAATCACCAGTCACCCAGTGAGTATCTGTATAGCCATTGCTAGCTTGCTCATGACATAGACAGCGAATCGGCGATATATATGTGAATTTGGCCATATTTTTAGTTTATATTTCAAAGAAATGATCTAAATTTCCAAAAATTATGAAATCAACCATTATTCCATAAGACCATCTCCTATGTAAATACTAATAATATTAATATAAAATTTGGCATTAAAAAATATCAAAATCTATATTTGACATAAGGTACCCAATGCACTATAGTGCCATTTTAAACACTATTTTTATTATTTTATTATTATTTAGCTGCACAACTCAATAAATATTAGCGAATAGTAAGCAATACTACAGGTAGTAATAATGACTTTTTGATATATGAGATTTTTTTATAATATAAAATTATAATCATAATTATTTTCATGTTTAATTGTGAAAAAATAGTTAATTAATTCTCATTTTCAGATGCCTACATTTGGCATTATGCTATATATACTTCACCAAGTTTAGCATTTGTCAAATCTGACATTGAAAAAAACATTAGATTGTACAATATTTTTTTCACTCAAATGCAAATTTTGGCATTGACACGTCGATTTTTAACATTGTATTGAAGATGTTGTAAAGATTTACGGGGATAAAAGTAAAATCACAACATCGTGTAATAAATTGGGGATTCTCAGGTGAGTTTTTTTTTTTTTTTTTTTAGAAATAATTCTGGATCGTTAGATTTACCTTTTCAGTATGTCCTACATCTTAAAATGATAAATCCGACAATTCAAAATTATTCTTAAAAAAAAAAAAAAAAACTCATTAGAGAAACGGTTTTTTAAATAAATAGCCATATTTTTATATATATTTTTAACAATTAGCCTATGTTTGCTTTTATTAGCAAAATAGCTATACATTCGTGTCTAGATTTTTGAGACTGCAGTCATTAATTTTTTGAATTCTGTTTTTGTTGTTTGTTGCAGACAATATTGTCTAAAATTTTATATCTCTAATCATGAAATTAGTGACTTCTTTGGTTGGATATTTTTTTGCTATTTATAAGATATTTTTTACGGTTTTTATAATAAATAGCCATATATTTATATTTATTTTTAATAATTAGCCTATGTTTGCTGTTATTAGCAAAATAGCCATATATTTCTGTCTAGATTTTTGAGATTACAGTCATTAGTTTTTTGACTTATGCTTTTATTGTTTGTTTACAGACAATATTGTCTAAAATTTTGTGTCCCTAGTCATGAAATTTGTGACTTCTTTGGCTGCATATTTTTTTGCTATTTATAAGATATTTTTTATTTAGTAATAAGTTTTGTGAAATTGGTTGTATATGCAATCATTTATTTGTGAGTTTGTTATTTTGTTAATGGATGTTTATTTTTTTTTATTGTATTTATTTCAAATTCTGAAATTTTGTTACTATAGTCACAAATTTTATGACTGTTTATTTTATTTATTTAGTCACAAATTTTATTTCTTTAGTCATAGATTTTTAGATGTTGACCTGATAGCTATTTTGCTAATTTTTCAAAACGTGGGCTACATCTTTAAAACATGGACTGCAAAATGACTAAATCCTTAACTGACCCTATTTTTTATTTAGTAATAAGTTTTATGAAATTGGTTGTATAGGCAATCATTTATTTGTGAGTTGGTTATTTTGTTAATGGATGTTTAAATTTTTTATTGTGTTTATTTCAAATTTTCTAAATTTTTTTTTACTATAGTCACAAATTTTATGACTGTGTATTTTATTTATTTAGTCACAAATTTTATTTCTTTAGTGATAGATTCTTAGATATTAACTTGATGGCTATTTTGCTAATATTTCAAAACATGGGCTATATGGTTAAAACATATATTGCAAAAGGGTGAGTTGCAAAAATATGCCAAAATTAAATGTTTGTTTTAAATGATAGTCTGTGTTTCAAAAAATTAAAAAAATAGTCATGTTACGAATTGTATAACAGAAAAGTGTCACACAAAATATAACATATCTATAAATATTTGTAAGATATTATTTAACACTTCAAAAAACAATGAGTAAAACTTGAAGTATTACAAAATATTTTACAAATATTTACAGATGTGTTATATTTTGTGTGAAACTTTTCTGTTATACATTTCGTAACATGGCTATTGTTTTAATTTTTTGAAACATGGGCTGGACTTTAAAAACAAATTTTATTTTTGGCTATTTCTTACGATTTTCCATTGCAAAATGGCTAAATCCTTAACTGACCTTTAGAGAAACACCGGTAATAAATAAAATCTTACTAGTTAAATTAATAATTTCAATAAATTTATAAAAATACACAACACATAAAGTCCTTAATTGGCCTAGTAGTCCAGAGTGTTGGCTCTGTTAGCTAGGGCCATCCAATTCTCTCGCTTGGAGCTATAGGTCTTATTGTTCACTCGGTCGGCTTGCTAACTTGATGCTAGCGTCCACGTGTTGACATAGACAGCAAACTAGGCCGGTGCAAGCGGACTCCCGCTTGGACTCGACGCAGTCGACCAGGCGTTGGCCGGCACCAGCTGAGAGCCGATTAGCAAGCAAGGCCGGCACCGCCGTGCTTTCCAATCTTGACACCATGTTGGCGTTGCCATCATCCGTGGAAATGCTCATTCACATTCATACAAGCTCAATTATGCCCCATCTAGCTAGGTTGCTCTATGCCCACCCGCATTTAGTAACCATGCTTATCCGAGTCATATCTGTTCCCAGGCCCTCATTAGTGTCAGTTTAGGATTATCTGTGCTCATTCAAGCTCAACCATGCCCATATCCGAGTCATTTGAATACTTGCTTAATTATCCACGTCCATTTGTAGCAAATAATGATTTTCAAATTGCAAAACATTCTCTCAACAACAAAACGTACGTTCTCTCACTGCCATGAGAAATAACCAGCCAATATGCATTGACATGCAACACAACCAATACATTGAATACAAATGAGCTCAGAATGATTAGTTGAAGTGGTAAGAGGCTCGACGTTAAGACCATCTCTCATTGGATGTGATCTTGTGTTTGAGCACTCATTTTTTAAGCAAGAAGAAGAAGAAAATAAGATTATGGATGAAGCAGAAAGGAAAAAACAAATCAGATTCAAAAAGTATTTGTAAATGTAATAGAAGGAGATAAAGCAATCGATAGGCCAAAAAAAAAAAAAGATTTGCAATCGAATACTTTAAATTAATATTTGATACACTATAATAATCATCATCAAGAAAGTATTAGGAAAGTTGACTCAAATTATTTTTGATAAGCGAAGGATTTGAAAAACAATAAATTAAAGGAAAGAGACTCCTAAGGCTTATGTGCACTTATTTATATGTGTCTGTGATCAAGAGAAGATTTGGTGCTGCTATGGGCGTGAAAAAGTGACAGCTAATATGAGTGTGTCACAATTGAGAGTGAGGCGGAGGCTATGAGCATAGAGATAGCTAGCAAGTCAATTGTGAGGGTTGAAGAGTGAATACTCTTATTGTGATGAGTTACTCGCACCCGTACCAAGAGAAAGAGATATGAGAGAAATATTAGTGTGTGAGAGAAACATAGACAATTGGGTGTATTGAGATTTAGGTTGGTGAGAGATTTAAGAGTTTAAGAGTGTAACCTCTTCCAAGTGAGTAGGGAAAATTGAGGTCGATTTATAGTGACTATAGCCAATTTATCGAACTACTTTAAATATTGTACCTTCTCTATTTTATTGTTCTGCGTATTTTCGCTGCGTGTGTGTTTGTGTTTGTGGGTGTCGATTTTTTCCAATAGAAAGTTACAAATTATATAAGTGAGTTTTAAACGAATACTGTAGATTCAAAAGGAATTTTATTAGAATATTGTAGCTATAAGAATAGTGCTGATATATAATTTTTTGAAGACAAAATGCCCTTATAATTTCATAATTGATGATTGAGAATAATTTATGTAAATTGACAAAACTTCTTATATACAAATATACCAAAAAGTGAGTTTGTAACCCTTTATTTGTGTTGACACTGTTTTCACATGACAACTTATATTTTGGGATGGAATATAATTTACATCATAAAATATAAACTACATTTTTAGATGAAATATAAATTATATATCTTGGAATATATAATATCCTAACATATTTGAAATTTGGTTGCTAAGAATATGGGGCTTGGTTGATAACGATTTTTTTTCTTATATGTTTAATTTGAACACTTGTTTTGTTTGGATAAATGGCTTGTATCCAGTAGCGGAGCCAGCAGTCAAATTCAGTGTGGGCGTACACCAAAGTACTTTTTAATTAAAAAAATAATATATAATCAAAATATACAAAGTTTAAACTAAATCAAAGTATTATTCAAGAATAACTAAACATATATTTTTTAGCAAAAAATAAAAATAAAACTAGATAAGCACATTAAAACAAGAATAAAACATATTACAATTGGAGACGACGAGTTTTCATTTTCTGAAAACGTTTGCTCAATGATTTCGCTCTAAATCGCAAAACACACGCCTAATTGAGTTTTCTTTTCGTAGCAAAAAAACTCACGCCTAATTGTACCTGACACATCACACATGGGGTAGGCTTTAATCAAAAGCCCACATCGTTTATTTTATCTTTTTTCCATTCTAATTTAAAATAAAGGGATGGGCTTCAAAATTTCAGTGTGGGCTTGAGATCACTCGGCATTACTTGCCTCCGCCCCTATACAGTTGAGAGGAAATATAAATTATATCTTGAAATATAAACTATTTTCTAAGATGGAAGATATACTTACCTTGAAAAATAAGTTATATTCTAGTAGAATGATTTTTCTGAATATTAAATTTGACACGCCTTTATATATATATATATTATACTGATTGAAAATGGTTATTCTTAAAAAAGAAACTTGTTTGGACTGAATATATAATATAGCGCAAATTAAAAAAAAATATCTAGAGTTATAAATGTACTTTTACCTATCCTAATCTTATATCTCTAATATTCTACAAACTTTCTTTAAAATTTGCAATATTTTCTTTAAAGTAACTTATATCACGAAATCAGAAAATGTATTCAGGTTGCATTTTTTTTGGGGAAGTGTGTTTAGCTTGCATTTTAAGGTTACATACATAATCAGTTCATGCATTTTAAAGCCATAAAAAGTAACCAAATGATTACAAATCAAACAAAACCGTACGTTGGAAATACAATAATTTACATTCAAGAAACACTAATATCAAGAGCTATAATTTGGTCTAAGATATATTTATTATCATGATGGACGACTAATATCACTTCCAAGTTCCAATGACCAGCTGTTGCAAGAAATGCATGTTCTTCTGTGAGAATATTGCATGTAAAAATGACTTGAATGATATTCTAACACAATCTTTTATTATTAATTTCATCCCATGGTTTTCATTAACGCCTAAAACACAAAACATAATATATCCGCACATACATATTTCCATACATATGCATGTTTTATTCCATATTATTTTTAACAATATGTTTTATTCATATCACTAAACATTATAAGTACTAGCTAGTTAGGCCTTGGAGCTGGAACATATACCGAATCAGACTTCTTCACGTTCTTTCCAACATTGTTATCATTATTATCATCACGTTGGTTATCTTCTTGAGGCCTCTTCTTCGCCATCATCTTGTCCTCATTACGCGGCGACATCTTGTCGTTTTCATTCATGGAGGCCTCATTTCTCCTATAATTATTGTAATTATACGAAAACCCTATGTGATCATAGTCAAACTCCAAATAGAAACTGTTGCAGTTGTTGCCGTAGCATGTCAGGGGCGTGCAATAGAGGCTGGAGCTGCCCCACGGGAACCACGTGGGCGACGGGGTCCCCCACGACCACTGCCAGTACTGCCACGAATACGACCCGTCAAGCCTAGCGGAGAGGCCCGCCGATGGCTTTGGGGACGGCGGCTTATAGACATGCTTATCAGAATCATCGGCACCAACTTGGCGGGCTACGCAACAAGTCGACGCGAAGCTAAAAATAATGAGTAGGGCAAAGAAGGGAAGAGAGTGCCATTTTGAAGCTGCCATAATTTTTTTTTTTTGGTCTAGAAGTGCTAAAGTTTTAAGCTAGCTAGTAGTATTTTTCTATTGGCTTGGATTGACAATATTTGGTATAATTATCTGCCTTATGCACTTAGGGTAATGCTCTATTTATAGTGACATTTTTTTTTTCACTTACTTTGCGTTTGGTTTTTTTGAGGTTGAAATTGATGCGAAAATAATTAGGAGTTTGTGGTTCATGCAATTTGTGCAATATGTTATAGCAATCTGGTACGTATATGCTATATGGACCGATCATGAGGTTTTCGTGATTAAAGAGTTACGTACGACATAGTCAATTTAATCGTTGTTTATATATATATATATTTATTTATTTATTTACAAACTAAATTCCTTGATAAAGACAGTACAAGGATTATTATCTAAGATTGCTTCTTGTGATAGCAGTGAATGAGGATAAGTTATAGTTATTAAAATAGGAAGATTTGAAAAAAAAAAAAAAAAACCTCAAATTGGATTCCCATAATATAGAGTTCTGCACCATGAATTGTTATATTTACGGTTTTAACCAATTTTTTAGCCTGTCCTGTACTCGTCACAATGGGCGAGTAAAACCCGTCAAAATTGAGTAAACATGTAAAATCCCTCCACGAGTACACGGGTATGGGGCGGGTGACGGTCTTAGTCCACCCACCCCGTTTACACATTACCCCGACCCGTTTACTTTTATTAATAATTTGATTTTATATATATATATATTTATGAACCAGTGGTTAATTTCAAATTAGAATTTTGCTTTATTTAGTGCGCTTATGCTAATGAGTACATTCAACCATAATCCTCATTATGAATGCCAACATAAAGACATGCCCCGTTTGGTAATGCTTCTGGATTATCATGTTTTTAGCTTCTACAGGAATTTATAGTCTACAACTTGGTGTTTGGGTTTTTTGATTTGATTTATCAATAATTTACTGTGCAGAAACAGTTTTGAAAAATCAACCAAGATCCTATTTTTAAATTCTATAACTGCCAACAAGTTGATTGTTTAAAATTAATTTGGATTAATTTTCTTAAAAAGTATAATTATTATCGTTGCACCTTATTCATATAGCAAAGCGAATAACAACTTTTTCACACATCACAATGTTACCAAACTGGCCACATTGCAAGGTAAACTTCAATTTGCAATCAAATGCACCAAATACAATATATTTAACATAAATTTATGATGCTAAATATTTTCTTTATGTGCGACATGAATAAACTGTGTAGAATGACAAATCCATTCGTCCACACAAATTGTTCCCATTTTTTTTTTTTTTTTTACTTTTCATAAATTATCTCAAGTATCAAGCAATCAAAGGATTCCACGCTCCTCCCAAGTGCCTAACTTTCCATGTTGTTTTTAATCATTCTTTTGAGAGAGAATATCATCAAGTATCTCAAGAAATGATCATTCAAGAAGAAAAGCAACACAAACACTTGATACAAACAATGTGGAAGGGTCGGAGCTGAGTCCAATGTCAAAATATACGCATCGGTTTACTGCCACATAAAAATGTCTAAAGATCAATTCCTCAAAAAAACAAAAACAAAAAACAAAAAACAAAAAACAAAAAACAAAAAGAAAAATAATAATTAAAAAAAGGAAAATCGTAGGAAATAGCCAAAAAAAAATTCGTTTTTAAAGTCCAACCCATGTTTCAAAAAATTAAAAAAATAGCCATGTTATGAATTGTATAACAGAAAAATATCACACAAAATAAAACACATCTGTATATATTTGTAAGATATTTTGTAACACTTCAAGTTTTACTCATTATTTTTTGAAGTGTTAAATAATATCTTACAAATATTTATAGATCTGTTATATTTTGTGTGACACTTTTCTGTTATATAATTCGTAACATGGCTATTTTTTTAATTTTTTGAAACATAATCCTATCATTTAAAACAAACATTTAATTTTGGCT
The DNA here is from genome assembly GCA_018132145.1 of Boehmeria nivea var. tenacissima. NCBI lineage: Eukaryota > Viridiplantae > Streptophyta > Magnoliopsida > Rosales > Urticaceae > Boehmeria > Boehmeria nivea. Next base: position 6,445,469 of record CM030877.1, on the reverse strand, counting down.
TATTTTTGCAACTCACCCTTAAAAAAATTGAAGACTTAGAAGGTGCAGCTAGCTGTAACTTGAGTATTGAGGAGACAAAGCCACAAAGTCACAAGTCAATTGCTTTTACCATGGCCCGTTTAACCAACTTTCAGGACCCAAAATTTCAAAGAATGCACCTTTTGGGACAGCGGAGAATGTAACATCTTCCCCCTTGTGCTTGCTTTACTTGCCGGAACTTTGCCCCGCCTCCTCTTGCGCCGGCCTCCTACGACACTGTTTAAACGCCCTTCGTTGTCATCCCCGTCTTGCTCACTAAGTGTGACTTGAGATGTCTAAGGACGTCCTCGTTTCTGAGTTCTTTTACTAGCAACATTAGCTCCGCGTACAATCGTGAATATTTGTATTTGTGGAACGAGGTTCTAAATTTACCTCTTAGTGCATGTTAGTTTACCGAATTTTATTTTTAGTATTGTAATACATTATATTATATGCACTCAAATTCATATAATATATGTTGTCTAAAATATTATATAAAATAATAATCTTAAATATTAGAATAGATAATACGATAAAATACGAAGGAAGCACAATTTATGAAGTATCAAATGTGTATTTCTGTATTATACAATATAGTATAATTTGAATATGCCAAGTGTTATATTGTAATTTTTAATACAATACATTGAGTTTATGCGGTGTACCAATCACATGCCCATGGCGTGGACACATTCTTTGTTAGTTTATCATTTTGTTCATGGCTGGTAGATACTATCATAAACGTTATTTTTTTGGCGTGGACACATTCTTTATTAGTTTATCATTTTGTTTATGGCTGGTAGATACTAGCTTATAAAAATATACAGCACGACAAAGAAATAACGTTTATGATAGAAAAGTTACCGATAGTTTTACTAAGTCTAATTTAATCAATTTTTTTAAGGAAATTTTAGGAAAATAACCACTTTTTAGAAAATAATTTTAAAAAATAGCCACAATTAATTTAAAAAAAATTTAAAATTAATTCTTTCAGAAATTTCTTACACGTCAGAAATTTTCTTACAGCAATTTTTATGCGTAATTTTGTTATTGTTAGAGCATGTGTAAGAAACTTTTTATGGTTAATTTTAAATTTTTTTAAAAATGTAGTTATTTTTTTAAAAACACAATCCAAAATGATTATTTTTCATAACTGACCCATATTTTAATTAGTAATTACGATAATCATAAAGGTCGTATGGTCGCATCAAGTAACCATGGTTCAACCTACTAAGTACTAACACTCGCCTTTAAATCAATCAAGATGATCTCTAAAGCATCTTTTTCTACATAAACATTTTTTTAGCATCAATAACTAACTAATAAATTGATCTCTATGGCTTACAAAGTTGATTACATCAAGCTAGACTGCTAATTCTTTTATGTAAGTTGCAAATAAGACTTCTTTTACAATATGTTATTAAAAGATTAGTGTTCATGATCCAACAACGAGAGATTCTTTTATAATTTTTAGTAGATAAAATTGATTTTACATTCTCAGTCAATGATGAAACAATATTTTATTTTCAAATAGCGTAAATTATGCTGTTTTAAAGTTATTAGGCCAATTAAGAGTACAATTATGTTTATTATAGCATAAAAATCAAAACGCATAAATATATTTTCAATTTTTTTCACTATATTAGATTTAGTGGGCTTGAGGTATCATCAAAAGACAAGCCACATTCAACTATACTGGCACCAGACACTCTCTCAATAATCTACCCGCTACCAATCACTAAATAATAAATAGAGTGGTTAGAATGTGTTATTACAATCCAACAAATACAAGTGCAAGAAAATAAAATAATCTTCGACAAGGAACCACAAAGAGAAATAAAAAATTTAGCAATGGTTGTTGTGGGTAAACTTGAAAGATCTACGAAAAAAAAAAAGAAAAAAGACTCGTGCGAAAAGTTTCACGTAAGAATAAACGGTTTTTTTAAATAAATAGCCATATTTTTATGTATGTTTTTAACAATTAGCCTATGCTTGCTTTTATTAGCAAAATAGCTATATATTCGTGTATAGATTTTTGAGACTGTAGTCATTAGTTTTTTGAATTCTATTTTTGTTGTTTGTTGCAGACAATATTGTCTAAAATTTTGTGTCTCTAGTCATGAAATTTGTGACTTATTTGGCTGCATATTTTTTTGCTATTTATAAGATATTTTTTTTATTTAGTAATAAGCTTTATGAAATTGGTTGTATAGGCAATCATTTATTTGTGAGTTGATTATTTTGTTAATGGATGTTTAAATTTTTTATTGTGTTTATTTCAAATTTTTTGAAATTTTGTGACTATAGTCACAAATTTTATGATTGTGTATTTTATTTATTTAGTCACAAATTTTATTTCTTTAGTAATAGATTTTTAGATGGTGACCTGATGACTATTTTGCTAATTTTTCAAAACGCGGGCTATATCTTTAAAACATGGACTGCAAAATGGCTAAATCCTTAACTGACCCAATAATAAAAGAGTGTATGATCATTGGGAAGCCACGTGTCCTAAGAAAGAATTTGATCAGTGGCCTTTAAAAAAAACATGAGATACCATTTGGTTAGTTTATGCATTCTTAATGTTAGAGTCATAGTTAGTTATAATTTTTGCAGTAAATTACTTCATTTTATTTCTAACACATTATCGAGATAATTGTCTTTATAACGACTAGTATAAAATGGAAAAATATATTTGTGTAGTCTAAGTTCGGTTTTTTTAATAAATAGCCATATATTTATGTTTGTTTTTAACAATTAGTTTATGTTTGCTTTTATTAGTAAAATAGCCTTACATTCGTGTTTAGATTTTTGAGACTGCAGTCATTAGTTTTTTTAATTGTATTTTTTATTGTTTGTTGCAGACAATATTGTCTAAAATTTTGCGTCTCTAGTCATGAAATTTGTGGTTTCTTTGGCTGCATGTTTTTTTGTTATTTATAAGATATTTTTTATTTAGAAAATCGTAGGAAATAGCCAAAAAAAATTTCGGTTTTAAAGTCCAGCCCATGTTTCAAAAAATTAAAAAAATAGCCATGTACATATATAACAGAAAAGTGTCACACAAAATATAACACATCTGTAAATATTTGTAAGATATTTTGTAACACTTTAAGTTTTACTCATTATTTTTTGAAGTGTTAAATAATATCTTACAAATATTTATAGATCTGTTATATTTTGTGTGACACTTTTCTGTTATACAATTCATAATATGGCTATTTTTTTAATTTTTTTAAACACAGGCTATCATTTAAAACAAACATTTAATTTTGGCCTATTTTTGCAACTCACCCTTTTTATTTTGTAATAAGTTTTGTGAAATAGGTTGTATAGCCAATCATTTATTTGTGAGTTGGTTATTTTATTAATAGATGTTTAATTTTTTTTTTTTACAAATTTTCTAAAATTTTGTGACTACACTCACAAATTTTATGACTGTGTATTTTATTTATTTAGTCACAAATTTTATTTCTTTAGTCATAGACTTTCAGATGTTGACCTGATGGCTATTTTGCTAATATTTCAAAACGTGGGCTATATCTTTAAAACATAGACTGCAAAATGGCTAAATCCTTTACAGACCCGTCTAAGTTTGGTAGTGAGAACAATGATTTATACCCTAATTTGCCATGCCGATATACTCGTTCTCAATCGATATGGGACAGTCACATTCTTGACTTTGTTAGTGTCGACATATTCCGTATTAGTTTATCATTTTGTTGGTGAGTATATAGATATTGTGCCAGTTTGGCATTGCTGTGCTTATAAAAGAAGTGCTTCAAACTGTGCTGATGAAAGAAGCTGTTGAAGTTATAAACATGTAGGCTGTGCGATTATTTTATTTTTAAAACTGTTTTTAAAATAGTATGGGTATGTAAAATTACCAAATAATAATTTTAAAAAATTATTTAGTGGAATATGGGTAGTTAATTAAGGAAATTTTAGTAATTTAAACTGGAGAAGCAGTTTCGGTTACAGAAAAATAGTCTTTAACTTGCTTCTCAATTTACACTACGTAAAAGCAGAAACGGTTACCTGCTTATTTAAGAAACAGGTTTATCAAACGCCTATAGCTACTTTAAATTCTTTTATAATCTAAAAGCAACATATAAAAACAATGCCAAACTGGCTCATTAGCTTATTATTTTATTTTTTTTCAATTACAAAAGAAAAAAAAAAAAAACCCCCTATCGTAAGGTGCTCAGCGCTCCCCACAGGTTGTAATAAGCAGCTTTGAGTCATTCTATTAACATTTGCATATAAATTAAGAGTAATGTTATACAATTAGAAAAAATGACAAAAAGCTTGGTAATATGGCATTAATTCATTTGATTACATATATTTAGCAATACACATTATTTAATAGTTAATTGACACATTATTTCGGTTAATTTTTTGCGAAGAAAAAAAAAGTCTAGTTGTTTAACATTACTCATAAACCAATTATGATGATCTCAAAACATTAAATTTTTCATATATTTTTTGCATCAATAACTAAACTAATAAAATTGATCTCTCTAGGCTTACAAAGTCGATCTCATTAAGTATGGCTGCTAGTTCTTTTACGGGAAATTTTGAGTAATGCCCTGTTTTTTGGACAATAATAATTTATGTCTCATGTGTGTTGTACTTTTAATTTATATCTCAAAATTTATAGTACAAATATAGAATGAAAACAATGAGAACGTACATTACTTGTGACATAAATTATTAAATGACACTAAAGATTACCTTGTTTTGCAATTCATCATTCTTTTATTGATGATCCAGATAAAACTTCTTTGACCTTAACTAATTAAAAGATAAGTGCTCATGATTGAACATAAAGATTCTTACAATATTTAGTTGATAAAATTGATTTTACATTCTCAGTCAATCGTGAAGCAATATTTTTATTTTTTGAAAAGGCATAAATTATGATGAAAATTAAACTTGAGAAATTATAGTGAATATTCAATTTTTAACTCCCAATTTAAATAAATACTTAATCTTTTAAAAAATATAACAAAGTACCTAACTAATTCAATTACTTGCATAATAATAACTTGTAATAATTGATTTAGTGACAAAAACATGTGCAAGTAATTAATGAATTGATTAGTTACTCAATTAATTCAAAAATTTAGGTATTTATTTTTATTATCATGTAAATTTTTAACATTCCCCCTACTTCTCTTTAATATATATATATATATAATATTATTAATAATTAAACAAAATAGTTAATTGATCAATGATTTGCAGATAAAAATTATAATTTAATCAATATGCAATTAATTAAGTTGCTTGAATGTTTTATTATAATCTTTTAAATACTAGATTTATTTAAACGAAACGATGAAAATTAAGCATTAATTATAAGAGATTTTTAAGGATTTAGTCAAATTTTATGTTAATATTTTAAGAATTAGCCATAGTTTCACGAAATTAAGAAATTAGTAATTTTTATCGTGTAACAAAATTTATACTTATGTATACAAATTTGTTACACGAGTATCAAAAATGTTACACGTGTATCAAATTTTGTTACACATGTATCAAACTTTATTACACGATGAAAATGACTAATTCTTTAAATTCGTGAAACTATAACTAAATTTTTAAAACATAAATTTAAAAAGGGCTAAAAGCCAAATCTTCTATAATTATAATTTCTCTTAATATAACAGTTAATTATATATACAAATATTTCATGATAGCACACAACAAACTACAAAATATACAAAAACCACAAATTTATCACTTCATTACAAAACAAAACAATACTAAACAAAACTAGAGGCAAAATGAATCATAAGGGGACGCTTGGCGGCTACGCTGTGCCACATCTCCCGCAGTGTCAGTGAGAAAAGGAGCTTTGAATTTCAATTTTCAAGCCCAGACACGTACGTGTCGCTCCCTCAATATGCCGTTTCATTGACACCCATGCAAGTGTTTTTCCTTATCCAACATTTTCTTTTTATTATAATCATTATTATTATTATTATCAACTTCAAAATGAAAGCTCAAAAAAGCCACCCCAAATCTCCTCGTATCCCAAGTTGCTGCTAAAAACTTCGAATCGTAAGTACTATCTTTCTTTGTCTTTTTCTTTTTCCCTTTACACAATTCTTTTCATTTATGATGAATATTCTAGCTATCATGCAACTTATTGTTACTGACTGAAATTTCAAGTTTTTAGTTTTAGGTTCTCTCTCTCTTTTTTTTTTTTTCACTTACATCTGGGTTCGACGTGATATAAACACCCCTTTGCTTTCTCTATCAGATTTAATAAGTGATTGTCAACTTCTAATTAGTTCTATAAATATATATATCGTTGACCTGTCCCTTTTATGCTTTTTAATAATGATGCTAATAATAATAATAATGTTTTGGTCAAGCCACTAAATACTTTTATTACTCCAATCAGATCAAGCACATGATATTTCCTCAGACCAACTTATGTTTGTTTCAGTGAAGAAGATGTTCAGCTCCAAGGGTCAGAAAAAACGTCAACGTGATGTTTGGGGTGTGTTATTAGCTCTTTACTTTCATCTTTTTTTTGGCTCAGAAATTACCTAATTAATATCAATACCAAATAATTTAAAAGATTTCATTCACAATGCAGGGTATTGCTAGGCACTGAGACAGGTTGATTGGGAAGAAAAAGACATTATTTTTTAGGTCAACTAATGTGATGGCATTGTTCTTTGAGCTTTTGACCACCACAGTAATTTGGGTGACTAGGCCTTGCGTTCTCTTCAAGTTGGCATGCTTGTTTGGCCTTAGGACTGCTTTTATCTTCATTGTCACATGGACAGAGTTGGTAAAAGCAACTATCTACTTTCACCTTAGTTTGTTGTCTAAGATGCTAGTGTGGACCGTTGCTTTTCTAACTCTGCCTTTCCGAGTTCTGACCGCCATTTCGAGAGAAAAACAGGTACTTCTTTTTCTTACTCAAAATTTTAAATTAGCCCTTTGGGAAAACATTCAAATGTTTCAATTTCCATTCTTTTTCATTTTGCAATATGCTTAAATCTCAATCATTTAATCCACCTAAAAATTTAAAAAGTCTACAACCATTTTAAATGACTCGTTCAAATATTTTTTCCAAACAAGGGGTTATAATTGCGTTTTAAATAGTTATAGAATGAGGGCAATTTTTTATTTCTTGTAAATTACGGCTAGTTAACGGTTCAAGACACGTTTGGTGTACCGTATTGTATCATATTAGCTTATATGATATAAAGCTTATACAGTATAAAGGACGGTAGTTTGAACATAACAAAATATCTTATCTTATGCAATGAGTTTAAAGATGTGTTGTTAGTCTATTGGCATGATTCTCTACTGTCTATAAATACATGACTTTACCATCAATGAATTTTTAGGAGAGGCATACTATTAATACACTAATATTAGCGCAAGTGATCGATAATGTTTTCGTAACGATGTTTTGCTCTTTCAATGTTTCGATAATGTTTAAGCGCAGCTAATTCGGGTTTTAGTTGGTTATACAAGTTTCTATGTCTACTTCTTGGGAAGTGTCTTATATATATGCCTCTCATATAAGCATGATTTGTTACATCACACAGCTCGAAACACAAGTGCGTTATATGAAGAGTGAGTTGGAGAGTCTTTTCTGGGACAGGAAAGAACTTCGGCAACGTCTCGAATCGGCCATTAAAGAACATAAGATGATGGAGCTGATATTAGCAGACACTGAAGCTGAACATGATAAGGCTGTAGCCAAAATTGAACTTTTGCGACACGAGGTAAAGATTTATTTGCGTCTTATGCACTATTAGGAATTTTTTATTAGAGCCATTTATCTATTTCTCTCTTTTTTCGAATCATAAGCATAAAACTTCAAACAATTCCTACTAGCAAAATTAAACTCGGAAACATGATTGAAAGAAACAATTCATGTGATTGTTAGTCGATGACAGTCACTCTTCGAAATTTCACCGAACTCGCTTATCTATTGGATGTCTAGCATTTATAATAATCTTCTAAACCAAGTTTTCACAACAAACGCGTAACAGCCCCGGTAAATATGTTACAGATAATATCGCACGAACTATCGTTAACTAACTTTATTTGGGGACTCAAAATGCAACAAATGATTCATTCATTATTTTTTTCTTTTCTCAATCAGTAAATCAGTTTGAAAGAAATTGCTCTTTATAGTGATTATGTATCATTGTGTGTCTTCTTTGACAGTTACAAGAACTGAGGAAGGAAAATCTTCGGCTGACAGAAGTCCATGGCAAGGACTATTGGGGATTTAGAAGTAAAGACGACAATAACAATGGACATAGGAGTGAATCCGCCGACAAATACGGATTATCATGCAAAACAAGTCACGGTGGAACCGGTGTCATTCTCCAAGGCCTGCATGCAAATGAGTGGCGGGACGGGAGCGACGCTACCACAGACCAAGTAATGCTCAAACTCTTGGCTTCCGAGTCGGGACCTATCCACCCAGCTGAAGTCATCGAGCAAAGACGGGAGACCGCAATCGGGGAGAGTGTGTTTAGTTCAGTGTTGTCCCTATTTGTTGGAGTCGTAATCTGGGAAGCTGAAGACCCGTGCACGCGACTTGTCGTGGCTCTGTTTGCAGTGGTCAGCATTTCGCTGAAGAGTGTCGTAGAATTCTTCTCCACTGTCAAAACCAAGCATGCTTCGGACGCTGCGGTGCTCTTGAGCTTGAACTGCTTCATACTCGGCGCGCTTTCTTACCCGACATTGCCAGGAGCGGCAAGAATCTTAGCTCCGACGGCATTAAGGCTTTTGGAGAAAGCTGTGAGGTTGATTGGTCTCTCCTCTTCTTAGCACAGTTTTAGCACTCTTACACCACGTAACATAACTGACAACGAGCCTTGAAGCCATGGCTGGGTCTTGTAAATTGTAATTAAAGTGCTTTATAGTTTCACTATAGTTGATATTTTGTATCTTGGCATGCAGATCTAGATATCTGATTTTTTTTTTTTGGTCTTTGTGTTAAGAGTATAAAATGTATTATTCGGTTATTGCAAAAGATTTTGGAAGAATTTAAACTAAACTTGGTAGTAGGAGTAGGAGTTGTTGGGCCATAATTCAATTCGAAGCCCAAGGCCCGTCTTGGAGGTCATAAGTCGATAGTGGGCCAGCTCGGCTGAGGGCCCATGAAAGAAAAGCGACAAACAGACGTCGGGGAAGACCGACCCGCGACACGAGCAGTTGGCAATGCCGTCCCGGGCAACCAACAACCTTCTTGCACCGCCGTAGGCGACTGCCCGGCGTCCAAGTGGGCGGCAACCCGTCGCCCGGGGCCTAGCGAGCGTCCTGCGCCCAGCGCCTCCCGCCCAGTGTCTGGCGCCCAGCACAACCAGCGCCCAACGCGCCCAGCAACCCGTGAGCCCGTCGCCTGACGCCCGACGTCGTGGGCGACCTCCCGTCGCCCAACACCCGACGCCACGGGCGACCACATAGCTCCCGACGCCGTGGGCGACCGCCTACAGCCCGACGCTCGACTCCGCGGGCGACCACATGCCGCCCGACGCCCGACGCCACGGGCGACCACCTGTCGCCTGACGCCGTGGGCGACCACATGTCGCCCGACGCCCGACGCATCTGCGCGGCCACCCGTTGCCCGACGCCGTGAGCGATCGCCTGCCACCCTTGGGCGACCACCCGCCGCCCGTCGCCCGTTTCCCTCAGCACATTTGTTTCGGAATCATTAATTTCCGACCTCGAGTTTCCAAAAATGTGTAGACGCGTACATATATTACACGATGGTGTATGGCTATAAATAGCCGATGATAATCAAATAATAAAGAAGAAGAAGATCAATTTCTCTCTGAGACTTATATTTTTCTTCTGATTACTTTTGTCTTTTATTCTTTTATTCTCACGTACTTTACACGTGTTAGTTGGTGCAAAAAATTGCATCAACAGGAGTATTAGAGTGTGAGGCTGGGAGTTCAAATTTTATTCGATGAGCAATTGTAAGAGTATAAAATATAGGGTTAGTTAGGTAAATAACTATTTTGGACTGTGTGTTTTTAAAAAAATAGCCACAGTTTCAAAAAATTTAAAAACTATCCATAAAGCTGTAAGAAATTTCTGACAATAACAAAAATAAACATAAAAAAACTGCTAGAAATTTATGATACCAGGTAAAAATTTTGTCAAAAATTTCTTACAATTTTATGATTATTTTAAAAATTTTTAAAATTGTGGTTATTTTTTAAAATTATTTTGTAAACAGTGACTATTTTCTTAAAATTTCTCATCTTCAAATTTCATTCAGTTTAACGGCTAGTTAGGTGCTCCAATTGAAATTGTCTTTGGATTGGAAATATGAACTGTTATTCGGCTGCATTATTTGAATTGATATTTAAGAGTAAAAATTTAATTCAGAATTAAAAAAAAGTTTTATAAGGTTTTGGTTGAAAAAGAGATTATCAAACAATAACTATTGCTTTGTTTTTCGTAGAAATGTTAGTTGTTGCCTATGAATCTGATTTGTTAATTGTTCTAAAAATCATCTCTTACTTGTAGCATGTAGAGATGTCAACTTTTGTCATGATTTGTGGAATTTGACATAAGTTTTAGCGGAGATAGAAGGTCATATTTAATAATTTAAGGGGAATTTTGAGAATTGTTTTTTTTTTTTACACGCTAATAATTTATGATATTTTCATATTGTACTTTAACTTTGTGTTTATTTTACATTTATAAACATAAAGTAGAAAATGGAGCACATAATTTTGTTTAAATCTCATATCACTTTAAAACACTTTTTTTTCTTTAAACCTCAAATCAAACAGTGGAACTGAAAAATAATTCAAACAACAATTCATTTTTACAATCTAAAAACAAAATTTTATTTCAAATCATTATAACAAACAAATGATTAATGTGTGATGTTTGGATTCATACATTTTAGAGTGGAATTTTGCACTATACAAAACCATTATTTATTTTCACACTCTACAAGACCATTAAAATGACCAAATTCTTGGCTATTTTCTACTCATATTTTGTTCAAAAGTATTTGAAAGGATGGAATGTATAATGTGCCAACCAAACACATGTAACTTATTTCGTTTTTATGTGGTAGATGTCCTCTATCAGTAGTGCGAATATTCTGAATGTCATATTTATTTTTTGATTTTCAAAAAAAATATAAAAAATTTAATCTGATGATCCAGAATTCTCTCTACGGTAGAGGGTCCCATACCAAAGAAATCTCCAACTTATTTTTGGAAGATTTTGTTGTAAAAATTTAATAGTAAGGAACGAATTTAGATCGTCAGACCAATATTTTTAAGCAGCAGAGCCATTAAAAAAGTAAATCTGACGATTCAGAATCGTTTCTTACCGTAGAATTATCCCTACTAAACGTGCAAATCCGGCAGGTATTCCCCGACCGGTCACTTTTTCACCGGGTAATTCCGGGTACTCACCCGGTCATTACCCAGTAATTCCGGGTACTCACCCGGTCATTACCCAGTTTTTCACCGGAGAGTGTTTTTTTCCCCCTGAAACTGGCATCGGGTAATCACTCGGTCATTAACCGGTTTTTCACCGTAGAGTGTTTTTTTTTTTTGGTACACCTTCACCAGGTGTACACCCCCGACCTCTACCACGCTCACCCCCCAACCTCCCCTTCTTCCCCAACCACCACCTTCACCCCCGACCTCCCCTGCTTCACCGACCACCACCTCCACCACCTTCACCCCCGACCTCCACCACCCTCACCCCCAACCTCATCGCAGAGCACCACGCAGATCATGCCGCCGAGCACCCCGCAAAGCAACCCCGCGACCACCCTGCCGACCTCCCCAGCTGAGCTCCCCCGTCGACCTTCCCGGTAGGTCTCCCCCGCCAACCTCCACCCTCCCCCTGCCCCCCATGCCGACCTCCCCCGACCTGCACGACGAGCACAGTGCGTTGTAGAAATTTTTTTTTATTTGTTTCGGCGGGGAATAATTGGGGAACTCCCTGAACGAATTTTCCAGTGAAAAAGCGGGTAATACCCGATCATTTCCCGCCGGGTAATAACCGATTATTACCCGGTTTTTAACCACAAAAATCGATCGGTGAAAATGTCTAGCAATTGCCCGGACCATATTTGCACCTCTATACCCTACCACACAATTTTTACTTATTTATTTAATTTTTTTTTTCTTTTGAGGTGTAATTTTCACTTAATTATTACCGCACAGCCACAACTATCAACAATTTGTTCATGCAGCACACAAGATTACCAAAATGACCCCAAAAAAAGAAAGGGGGGCGCTTGCATCGAAAGACATTAAAGAAGCGTGGTTAAGAAGGAAAGGCAGAAGCCGCGTGTGTGTGGGGGCGAAGAATCTCTGCGCTGACTTGACTCACTCTTCACTCTTCACTCTTCACTCTCCTCTTTTTATCTTCCCTTCACTCGCTCAATCAATCACACTCCCATTCACCCTCGTTTCGCTATCTTCTTTCTTCTTCTTCGCTCCGATTTCTCTCGGTCGAACCCCGAAATCGGCTCGGAATTCGAATAGAGAATCGGAGTTATTTATATCACCGGCGAGAACCAACCGGCTTCACGACTCCGAGACTAAAAGAAAACCTTTGAATTGATTGGTACATTTTGCTCTTTCCTTATCAAGTTTCGATTTTAATAATTCGTTGGTTTTCATTTCCGCTCATTTGTCGAAGCAATGTGGGGGCTGTATAAATTTTCGAGTATATAATTATATACAATCTCGGAATTGGATATGAAGATACACCCTTTTCTTTGTTTATTATGCACTGATATAATCAATTGTTCGAAAGCTGATTTTTTTTATTTTTCTTCGGTCAATTCTATTCAGTTTAAGTATGGCTGAGAAAGAAGAGTGTAGTTCGGAACCATCGGAGTTTAACGATGAAGAAATGGCGTTGAAGAGTTTGCTTGATGCGTTTGGCTCCGCATTCACTCTTGATGAACTTGCTTCTGCTTATTGCAAAGCCGGCCGGGACGCAGATTTGGCGGCCGAGTTTCTGGTCGAAATGCGGCGAAGCGCTTCGGCTTCTGCGGTTGTTGCGGTCAATGGCGAGGCAAGGGGAATTGAGCAGCCCGTAGAAGGCCGTAATGCTGCTAAGCAGGCGTGTGAAGGGAATGGGAAACCGAGGCCTGCCAACCCGAGGAGCCAACCGGTTTCATTGGGCAGTGTTTCGAGCGTCATTGGTAAAAACTACGCTTGGTTGCCGCGGTCGAAAAACGGGTCTTGCGAAGCAACCAAACCAATGAAATTGGACTCGAGTGTGTTGCCAGAATCTGCAGTTTGGGGGGAAGAAGCCAAGTCGGGTTGCGGAAAGAATGATAGTGTGCGCCAGGATATGGAGGAATTTCTGTATAGCATGCTTGGGGATGGGTTCAAGCTAGAGAGGAATGTGATTCGAGAAGTTCTTGGTAAACCAGTTTTTTGATCCTTTTTTTTTTTCATGATTATTGAGCTGTTTGTTGTTGTGTTTTGTATGGATTTATCGCTCTTCGCGAACTTTGCAAGATTGTTTTCTCGCTCTACCTCGGATACTTTGATTCAAGATTGTTAATGAATGAATATAAATCTGGGTTTGTTTTGAACCTGCAGATTCTTGCGGATATGATATGCCAAAGGTATAAATTTTTTCTTTTCACTGTCAATCTATCACAGGTTTTGTATTTTGATCGAGTAGTTCGCACTTCTAAGTCACATTTTTCTTTGCCATTTAGAGCATGGAGAAACTGATTGGCCTTTCCACAGAGGACTTGGACAAAAAGAACAAATCTGTTTGTGACTCCACCGATAAGGTAGGTGCCAAATGATAACATAGGAGTGCAAATGGCCAACAAAATTTTACATCCTTTCTCTTTAGTTGGATCATAATGCTTAAATGTTGCATCATGATCTACTCAAGACACGCGCATATAATTTATTTATTTAAAGACAGCTGGTATTCTTGTAGCTTGCATGGTTATATTTCGCTTTTTTTTTTCATTGTTTTTTAAATTTGTTCTCCAGTTTCCAGAGTGCAGTTCAAAAGCTGAAGTTCGTACATGTCAAGGGAAGTCCAAAAACCATATACTGGGGTATATTACCTTCCTGTCTTTACTTTAGCTCTTAGTTTATTTTCATAGTTTTATTGACAACATGCTTAAGTGTGGTGCTGATGAAGTTTTGCTTCTATTTGTTTAGCACTGAGGATGTCACATCAAACACAAAAGTGAAGGTGTCTTCAGAACAAAATCACAGAATTGATCTTCAGAGGGAAGTTCTGACTGCTTTGTTTAGTGGTACCGAGACAAAGAATGATGATATGTTACCTAAAAAGAGATTAATAACAGTGAAGAGGTCGGGAATATTTGGGAAGCCAGTGGCTGAACCTCTTCATGATTCTATTGTTGTGCGCAATACAACTAGTGCAGTGTATCCACAGGAACAAGATGACTATGGTATGCATTGGGCCCTGTGTCTTTCAATATACCAAAACCCTTTATTTTTTTGCTGTCAAGTATCGAGGCTTTGTTTTGTTTTGTTTTGTTTTAATTTTTTAATTTTTATTTATTTAATTTTTGTAATACATTGTTAACTTGTTTGAATTAATTCACTGGCCCTAAGAACTGGATTACTTGATTGTATGAACTTATAATTTATATGCTTAAGTGGCCTCTAGTCATAGGCTATGCCAATAAGGCTCTGAGAGGGTGAAGTTTGTTGCATTTTCAATATTTTGTTTATTCTCTCTGATACATTATGAACTGCAGCTAAAGAGCAAGAGGATCGTTACCAGGCTAGTCGTAAAGCGGTGAAGGACTATCGCCTGCTGATGAAGGAGTATTATCAATCTGTAGGTGACCTATTAGCCTTTATTACATAAGATTTGAATGTAAAATGCAGTATTCTTTTATAACCTAAAAAGCGTGCACTAACATAAGTTCCTAGTTAGGCTGTAGAGGCATTTACAAAGGGTGATCCCGATCGAGCACGAAAACTTTTGGAACAGGTAGGATATCCACCACACCCAAATATTATTCGAGTCGGATTTATGGTAACATAGTTGTGGCTGCTCACTTGTTAGGGATACTTTTTCCACCAAAAAGCTCATGACGCCGACGAGGAGTCTAGTGAAATGATTCTAGAGACCAGGTCAGTATCCCTTCTGTAGGAAAACATGTTAAGAGCGAGATTCATTAATTTGTATTTATCAAATTATTGAATTAGTTTTTATCATATTGTTAAGGTTATGATAAATTCTCTTTTAAATTCAATCATATATTTAGGTAGTTAGGAGCATAGAGTTTGAATTTTATTACTTATCCTAATAGGATTCTTACATTAGGTTCAAGTTGTTCAGTATTTCACATTGGTGTCCTTTACTAAGGATATTTCAATTATTAGATAAGATAAGCATTGTATAGTAGTTTAAATATCAAACAAACTCTTATTAGATAATTATCTTGGGATGTCATTATATATATTGGCTTATGCTACAATAATGAATTATGGCACCAATTTTGCGAGTATGTAGTTAATAAAGTTTTCTTCTTCTTCATCTGAACTTCTCTCTAAATGATTAATAATATCACTACTTCTGCTTTTTTATTCTCCTCAAATTTTCTTCCTAAAAACTCACTCATTCAAATGAGATGCTTGGTGGTTCATCCCTCTCTCTCACACAACACACACAGTGCATAAATAGTTAGGGTTTGAATATTTATTAGTTACCACTGTCCTCCACATTATTGTGTTGGCAGAAATGTGGAGGCGCAGGATGCAATGGTGCTCGACTTGCATGATCATGGGGCCAGGGAGGCAATACGGCTTTTGAAATGTCATCTTTCTTCATTTTCAGGCGTTCTATGTAAGCCAAGCCATCGCTTTTTGCTTCTAATCCTCGTTTGAATTTTACTCGTACATGCTATCATATTTGTAAATATCCATTTTTTGGCAGTCAAATATCTGAAGGTTATTATCGAGACAGATGAAGAAGACAGCTCAAAAGGATCTCGTAGACGACTGGTAAGGATGATTAAGTCAATTGGTTCTAGATATGCAAGTTCGAAACTTTCCCAAGTAACTTCTCTACTCCGTTTAGACCTCAGTTTCTCCTATTTTCTTGTTCCCTGGCAATTTTAATCACTCCGGATTATTAGTAGGACATACATGCTTTCTTTTCACCGTCGTCCAAACCAACTTTGTTAGCTATCATACTTTGCTGCGGGTGTGTTGGGTTTGGCACAAGTGTACTAAACCCCTAGGATATCATAAATGAGAGCTTAAAATTTTGGGTTTATTTCCTAACAGGTTCTGAAGCTATTGGAAAGAGAATCCATAAAGTGGGTAGCGGAAGAGAATGGTAATGGCGGGACGATACTAATCGAGTTGGATAGTTTTAAGCGAAAACACCTGAGTTTTGCCAAAAAGTAAAAAAAAAGGCATTGTGGAACCAATTTGTCTTCTCAAAGCATTATTTTCTATATTTTGAATGGTTTAAATTCTCGTTGTATTGCTGGCAATGTTCCCATACAGAAAACGCTATTGATGCAAAAGCACTATACTTGCACTGTCCTGTATTTTGGACCGCAAATCTGTTGACACGACTGAGGATTTCTTTGTTAAATGCTTGAAATACAATGATTGATATTAGTGAGGATACTCTGTTATAATCTAAAAGTAAAATTACAAGTTGACTATGTATTATGTTAAAATGATGCTACATAACTAGAAAATTTTACCTGAAAAATGGCCTGAATAATCTGATATTTATTTATTTGATTACATAACACATAGCCATGTACTTGTTTTTATCATACCTAAGAAATACGTAACACATCATTATGACTAATTT
The DNA here is from genome assembly GCA_018132145.1 of Boehmeria nivea var. tenacissima. NCBI lineage: Eukaryota > Viridiplantae > Streptophyta > Magnoliopsida > Rosales > Urticaceae > Boehmeria > Boehmeria nivea. The sequence goes on along the minus strand of CM030877.1, from coordinate 6,428,618 downwards.
TTTCTGACAAAAAATAAACTGGTTAGTTATTGTCAAAAAAAAAAAAACTAGTTATTTAGCATTTCTTGTTATATTAACTATTTCATAAAATGCGCATAAATACGAAAAAAAAAATGTATAATTACTTACTTACAAAATAATGCAGACATATGATTACATTTGTCCTCTACCAAATTCATTATATTTATGTAGGAATGTCACAACTTATCCTAGTGGCATGTGATATAGCTTCATATGATTTTCTATAAGTAATATTTTATAAATAATCGTATTAATTATATATTAACTAAGAGAAATTATGGTGGATACCTAATTTTTAACACCTAATTTAAATTATTACCAAATCTTTTGAAAAAAAGAACTAAATACCCAAGTGATTCAATTACTTACACAGTGATAAGTAATGGTAATTAACTTAGTTACCAAAAGCATATATAAGTAATTGATGAATTGATTAGAAACTCAATTACTTTAAAAGTTTGGGTATTTATTTTTATTATTATATAAATTCTGGGTATTTTCTTAATTCACCCTTTAACTAATCACATGTCATATTTGAAAATTAAAAATAAAAAATAAAAATTGGAGCATCACTCAATTCGTTAATGTTCCCAATTGGTTAATAAAAACTTTCACTCTATTGTATAAAATGTGTGCATTCCATTTAATGTCTCCAATTAATTTTCATTCTGTTTTAACCTTTATCTCTTCGCTCTCATTGATTTTCATAAACAATTATTTAGCGCTAACTTTTTCCTAAGAAAAATAATCAATTATATGATGGGGTACTTTTTTACACGATCGGTCGTTGCTGAGGCAAATACAACCCATTTATTTTAAAAATCTATTAAATTGACGCATTTTTATAACTAGCATGACAATTTTAACCTTGTTGCATATCTGAAGTTAAATCCAAGACACGGCGCAATGATTGTATGACTTTGAAGTCTCAGATCCACACTTTGATTAAGAGTAATTAGTTACTTGAGTTCGTCATGAAAGAAGGAGAAGAAGAGAAGAAAGACAAGGAAAAACAGAACATGAATACAAAACGAGTTCGAGTAATAGTAGCAATTGACGTAAGAACATATCAACATAACTCTAACAGATACGGACTTTAGAACAAAAAGAGAAGAAGAGAGGATCTAAAAGAAGTTTGCACTCTTTAGAAAGAGCAAGTCAGAAGAAAGAAGATTGCTGACATCGCTTTCGAACCACCGATTTGGCTCGAGTGCAAACACCTAATGGCAATCAGCTTCTGATGACTCTCAGAGTTCATGATTGTGACGTGCTTGGAGTGTTGATAGGTGGAGGAAGCAGTGCACATGTCTTGTTTTTATAGACATTCAAGAAATTTGTGATTAAGTGAATCTATGATCTGACTAGGTGCTTCACAATTGATCGGGTTTAAGGGAACTGGGATCACGCCGGAGATGGTCACTTTGATAGTAGAGGCTGTAGAGAAGACTTTAGAAGTAGAATTGCTATCGACGTGAAGTTTGCTTACGATATCATCATGGGGAATGGTTAGATTAACAAAATGAAGAGAGTGGCCTCACAAGGATATGGTTTGAGTTGATCCGACTAAATCTGTCCATTGCTTAAACATGACAACTAAAACTAACCCAAAACATGCATATACTAATAATAAACGAAGAAGTTGAGAGATTATTGGCTAATCGAATGATATGAGAAGTCCAATATCCATATTGGATTTTCCAACTTGGTTCTGGTGGAAAAGAAAAATGGCAAATAGAGAGTCTATATAAACTTAACCAATCTAATAAGGCTTGTCCCAAAGATAGCTTTTTGTTGCCAAAGATTGTGATGCCATTATCAGTAATGCATGGTAAAGTTATCTTGATGCTTATCCCAATTACAACCAGATTATGCTAATTGATTTGGGACTATACTGCTATAAATTGATGTTCTGATTAAAGACCGTTGGACCTATGTATAAGAGATTGATGAATAAACTATTCAAAGATCTAAATAACGTCACAATTTAAGTTTACATTGATGATATATATTGTGTGAAGAGCATAAAGAAGTAGTCACATTTGGAGTAGGTCTTCGAACTCTTAAGGAAGTATAAGATGAAGCCGAACCCAACCAAATGTGCATTTAAAATTTCTTCTAGACAATTTTTGGGTTACGTGGTCAGCAAAAGGGGAATAGAATCCCTTTCTACTTAGATCAATAAACTCATGAACTGGCAATAACCAAGTACGATGAATGACGTGTAGTCACTGATCAGGAAGGTAATGGCGTTGAATTGCTTTATCCCAAGGATCACTGAGAAGTGTAGACCATTCTACAAGAGTATCAAGAATACTAAGGAGATCGATTGGGGAGATTAACAAAGAGACTCCTTTTAAAAGATCTAGAAAAATTTGAGTTCACACCTGAAATAGGAGAGGAGCTTTGTCTCTACTTAGGCCAATTAGAAACCTCCATAAGTGGCGCACTATTCAGTGAAAATAATGAGAGGCAAAAAGTTGATGTTTTACATTAGCCGAATTCAGGGAGATACACAATAGAGTTACGGACCTCTAGAGAGACTAGTTCTATCACTCCTAAATGTAGCCCGGAAGATGAACTATTACTTTGAGGCACATCTAGTTGTAGTGTACACAGTTCAGTCTCTTAAGTCCGCTGCATTCTTTCAAAGCCAAATATGTCCGGAAGAGAAACAAACTAAGCTTTGAAGTTGACTGGCTATGACACCAATATAAGATCTGGAACGACTGAAAAGGTACAACTAATTGCAGACTTCTTGAATGAATACACAACAATATTCAATATGCTTTATGCATATTGATGGAGCCAAAAATCCGAATAGAGCTGGAGTAGGGATCGTTTTGGACAACGAAAAAGGGGTAAAGCTCAAATATTCCTTGAAGCTAAGTTTTGAGGCAATTAACAAAATTGTAAATACGAGGCACTGTTGGAAGGAATGAGATTAGCAATCGCGATCAGGGTAGAAGTTTTGGTCACAGTAGTCGTCTACTAATTCAACGAGATTTGTGATGTCAAGGAACCAACATTAATGAAATATTGCAAGAAGTCAAGAGCTTGGGAGGGGCCCTATGAAGTCATTAATTGTATTGCAAAGGAGCATACCGATAGAGATCTGTCAACAATCCGAATTGATAGATTACTAGCACATGGAATACAATACACTTAAAAAAGTTCTATATTAGGCAGAACAAAACAGAATTGAAGAATCAAGCTGTGGAAGAGCTAATATGTAAATATGTAAATAGCCAAAAAAAAAAAAAAAAGAAAGGGAATGATGGAACGGATCAAATTCAGTCGATGATAATGATGGATGCAAAGATGACAACATGGATAATGATAAAATATTATGAAGGAATAGTTTCAAGAAAAATCAAAAGGGTTAAAAAGAAAGTTCTCTAGATAGCAAAGAAATACATGAAAGGAAACAAAAGAAGTTAATATGACACAAAAATAGCTTGAGTTGAACACTCTCCATATACAAAAATTGAACAACAATCTCACATGAATGGAACACTCATGCAAAAAGAAAGGAGAATGGCTTGAGTGGAACATTCGACATATAAAAATTGATCAAAAAGCTCATATGAGTCAAAAGCTCATGCATACCAGATACAAAAAATGAGTAGAAAGTTCACATGAGTGGAACACTCATGTATAAAGAAAAAAGAATGACTTGAGTGGAAAACTCGCCATGTACAAAATTAAGCTGAAATCTCGCATGAGTGGAACACTCGTGCATACCAAATACAAAAAATTGACCAGAAGGCTTATGTGTATGAAAAGCTCACACGTAATGAGACCAGATCAAGAGAAAATGGGCAAAGTCCGAAACAAGCTAACAATATAAAAATAATGATGCGTGGATGCATAAGCAAAACAGAAAGAAAAGACATTTATACAAAGCAAGTACTCTAACAATGTGGTTGGTATGATGGAAAAGTGGAAGGAGGGAGATGATTGAGTGGAATTTGTGATGGATTTTGACATGTTAGGTTGTTTGGTAGGAAGAATTTTGGGAGGGAGTGGATTTGTGAGATGATTCAAAATCCTTAGTTCTAACAAACTTTAGATGGAGTGATTTGGAGAGAGAGAGTGGACTATTTCATCAAAACATCATATAAATTTACGATATTGCCATTAAAGTAGTTAGCTTATTAGCTTAATTTTTCTCTTTCCTCCCCTTTCCACTCCACACCAAACAAGATGATGGATTTGTACACTCCTTCCTTTCTTTTATTCCAGACAACACAAAAGAAAATCTCATCCATCATCTATATTTTCCTCCACTTAGGTGATATGTGTCCCCCTCCTTTTATTTTTTTCTCCTCCTACCAAACACATCCTAAAGCATACGAACGTGACTTTAGCAGAAAGCTAGTCACTACTGTAGGTCGGTGGGGGAAGATGCAAAGAGTAAAATTGGAAAGAAAAGCTTGTCTGGTCATGAGCAAGTGATAGAAATTGCAATTGCTTTAAATTCTCAAATTAAATTACAATCGATTGTCGTGATACATGAAAAATAGTATATTGCGCACATGGAATAATTGTCACATGATTATTAGGCCATTATAAATGTCATTATACATGGCATTCTCCTCATTTTCAAACATGCATATCTCCTTGATTTTTCAGAATCACATAAATAATACATGCGTTGGAATAGCTCTTATAATTATATTTCATTTGATATGAAATGTCATATAAATCAGTTGGGTCTGGTCAGTAACCAACTTGTTTCATCGCAGTGTTGAAGACTGGCCAATCCTAAACCGGTAAGGAATTGGTCTACTACTAGTTACACCAGATTTCAATGGGCCTTAGTCTAATTTGAGCTTCAAGATGTGCCTCTTTATGGGCCTCGCCAAAAATGGGCCCAACAATAATAGTTCAGTTTTTATTATATAGTATTTGTTTTTCTAAGAAATGTCAAAAAGTATGTTATTTTTGTCATTTGTTCTGATTATTTATTTGACTTTTAATTAATTGCGTAAATTTTCTATAGAAAAAAAAAATGTTGCACTGACGTGGATTTGATAGAAGTGTATAATATTGTTTTTCAAGTGATATGGTGATTAGTTTCAATATGTATTTTAATTATCCTAATATATAAAGTGAGAAAGAGGGGGTTTGATCAGTGTTCGTCGACCAAAATGCGCGTTTTGGTCGAAAAACACAGTTCACTCGTTTTTTGTTTTTTTTTTCGTCACCAAGAAAAACACTGTTCATTTTTTTTTTTGAGTACGGGCGCATGTAATACACGCGCCGAATGGACGAGCGCGTGTCTCCAATGTGTGCGTCACCCTTTTTTTTTCAGTTCTTAAGCGTTTTTTTTTTACCCTTTTTTGATTTTTTTTTTTCAAAAGTGCTCTCCTTTTAGGGCTTTTTTGGGCAAATTTTTAGAGGCTTTTTAGTAAATTTTGAGAAACTTTTTTATAAATTTTTATTCTATCTTATTACAAAATTATACTTATTTGTTAATATCTTAACGAAAATATACTTTATTTAAAAAATACATGAACATGCGCATCGCGTGTGACTTAAAACTAGTGTGATATAATAGTTTGTTCCAATTCCAATCACCAACTACACCTCGCTCACATCGACAGTGATGGGCCAAACACTAGTATCGATGGTGTGGGCCTTCAATTCGAAGTCTGGCCCCAAAAAGTTGTAAAGTTTGGACCTCTATTTGGGAATCCGAATCTACCCCACAACACCACATACGAATTGTGGCAGTGTCAGTCACACCCAGCGGTTTTTCCAAATATTCATTCACTGCGTCCTCTCTTCTATTGCTAGGTCTTTCTGTTTCTTATTAGACCATTCTATTCTCTCTAGCTTCCAATCACACAACAAAAAGCTTACTCTCTCTCTCTCTCTCTCTCTCTCTCTCTCTCTATATATATATATATATATATATATCTGAGGACTGAGGCTATAGATACTGAGTTTAAAAGTATCTATAAATCTCAATGGGTGGGTCGGTGAAAGATGCGAAGTCGAAGAAGGAGGTGGACGATCTGGTGCGGAGTGGCGCACCGGTAATCCTGCACTTCTGGGCGTCATGGTGCGAGGCTTCCAAGCACATGGACCAACTCTTTTCCCATCTCTCCACTGATTTCCCTCGTGCCCATTTTCTTAGGGTTTGTCTCTCCACTCTTTCTAAACTCTTTTCTTTTTTCTTTTTTTTTTTGAATGATTAAATTGGGTGTCAATGTTGTTGCAGGTTGAGGCTGAAGAGCAGCCCGAGATATCAGAGGCTTATTCGGTTTCGGCCGTGCCCTTTTTCGCCTTCTCCAAGGTAGAAATGTTTGTTTGTTGCTCTTTATAGTCTTGAGTTTCATAAAATGGCTTTGCCTTGATGGTTGATGCTAGGAAATTTTCGAAATCAGATGACTTTTTTCTTATTATGAGAGAGAATCCTAAAAGGGTTTTTTTTTCTTCTTTTTTTTGGTTACTAGAGTGAAAGTTTGCTAATGGTAAAAAAGACATGAACTTGAGCAATATGAGTGAAAACTAATTCACTTAGAAACTTGAATGCTGTTTGAAATTTTGGTTTGTAGGTCTATAACTAGTTATAGTTCTATGAATAATTCTTGTCCTTTTGTTGCCAATATAATTGTGTTTAGTACTTTCCGCTTTTCTTTATTATCAGGATGGTAAAACCATTGATACATTAGAGGGTGCCGACCCGTCAAGTTTGGCTAATAAAGTTGCCAAAGTTGCTGGATCAATAAGCCCCGGAGAACCTGCTGCTCCAGCGAGTCTCGGGTTGGCTGCAGGACCCGCTGTCCTTGAGACGGTACAAGAGTTTGCAAAAGAGAATGGATCTTCGAATGCTGAAAAGGAAAGAAAACCCGGTCTCGATGATGCACTAAAGGTGCGGCTGCTGCAGTTGGTCGACTCGGATCCGGTTATTCTATTTTTGAAAGGCACCCCTGAAGAGCCAAGGTGTGGATTTAGCCGAAAGGTCGTCGACATTTTGAGGAAAGAACAGGTCAAGTTTGGAAGTTTTGATATCTTGTCTGACAATGATGTTCGAGAAGGGTTGAAGAGGTTCTCTAATTGGCCAACCTTTCCTCAGCTCTATTGCAAAGGTGAGCTCCTTGGTGGGTGTGACATCGTAATTGCAATGCACGAGAGCGGTGAACTGAAGGACGTTTTTAGAGACCACGGGATCGAGTCTGTCGAGACTGAAAATGCACAAGCTTCTGAAGCAGGAAAGGGTGGTATTTCAGAATCCACTGGCTTGAGTACAACTCTTAGCTCTCGGCTTGAAAGCCTTGTTAATTCAAGCCCAGTTGTTCTGTTTATGAAGGGAAAACCTGATGAGCCCAAATGTGGCTTCAGCCATAAGGTGGTTGAAATCCTTAGGCAAGAAAAGGTGGATTTTGGATCTTTTGACATTCTTTCCGATGAAGAGGTTCGTCAGGGGCTGAAGGTCTATTCAAATTGGTCGAGTTATCCTCAACTATATATTAAAGGCGAACTTATTGGTGGATCAGACATTGTATTGGAGATGCAAAAAAGTGGGGAACTTAGGACAGTGTTAGCTGAGAAAGGCGTGATACAGAAAGACACTCTCGAAGACCGTTTGAAGAAAGTGATTGCCTCTTCACCAGTGATGCTCTTCATGAAGGGCACTCCAGACGCTCCCAGATGTGGTTTCAGCTCCAAAGTTGTTAATGCCCTTAGAGAGAGGGTGTGAGTTTCGGGTCTTTCGACATTTTAACTGATGAGGAAGTGAGGCAGGGCCTAAAAGTCTTTTCGAATTGGCCGACCTTTCCACAGCTTTACTACAAAGGTGAGCTGATAGGTGGCTGTGATATAGTTGTGGAGCTTAAGGACAGTGGAGAGCTTAAATCTACTCTGTCAGAGTAGAATTTTGGCTTTTATCTTTTTGAGAAGATTCAATTAAAACTTTCCAACTTTTATAGTTTGTCATATAAGTTCCTAGAGGTTGTATTGGACTCTTTCTGAATGATGTTCCTGAGACTTTTGTATGGCTTTATCATGTTTGCGAGTTCCAATCGATAAGTCTTAGCTTTTGCTGATTGTTCTCTTACGGATATGGTTGTTGCTTGTGATTTCCTTTCTTTTTCCCTTTTGTTTTGTCCCTAGACAAACTAATCGGTGTTGTCCATTGTTAATCAATCTTTAGAGCTTAAAACCTATCATGATCTCTTTCAGTGTCCCATTAACCTTGAATTCCTAGTATGATTTTCTATTGTAGTGGTTGTTTACACTGGCTTGTTTCCAGCCAAAAAAAAAACAAACAAACAACAAAAAAAAGTGGTTTTGCTGGTCTTATAATTTGCCAAAAGTTCCAAGATTAGGGGTGTTATACTTAAGAGGTCATGGTCTCATGGAGCTAAACATGCACCATTCATTTCTATCATTATTGGAGAGCCTACTGCCGTCCTGGTTCATTATCCTGTTTAAAAAAAAAAAAAATTAAAACGTTTATTTGAAAAAAAAAAAAATGATTTTCGGTCTAATTTGACTGGTTTTATAATTTTCACGCTTTTGTATTGTTATTATTTTTACTTCCGTATTTATGTTAATGCAGTTCCTAATTTTATGAAAGCTAGGCATTTTTGGCTTTTTGTAGAGTATCAGCTCAATCATTTACGCATGGAGACGGAATTTGTTTGTTTGTTCTTGTTTACATGAAAGATAAAAAAAAAAAAACGAAAGACAACCTTTTATATTGGACCTTAAGATAAATTAAATACAAAGTAAAGGCTTTTTATTTTTCGTCTACGAATATCCTAATTTTGACACCTAATGCCTTATAGATGAGGTGAATTTAACGCTAATAGTTGAAGTGAATTCTAAGAAAATAAAAGGGAGATTTGAGGAATGTTCTTCTTTTGGCATATGAATAATTTATGTGTTTTTTGTGTTGCGCTTTAAATTTATGTCTTAAATTATAAAAGAGCATATCAAGTGTGGCATAAAATATTATGTGGTACTTAGAATAGTCTTATTGTGCAATTCCCCCTTAAAATGTATTGTTGGTTCTAAACAAATTCAAATAAGCATTCAAAAAAAAAAAAAGAAAAAAAAAACAACTATTTGTACATCTTTTCACATTAAAAAAAAAAAAAAATTAACACAACCAAAGAAAATACCAAATCTATATTTGTTTAAAATACCACAATCCTCTCATGTATTTTTCAAAATACAAAAGTATCTTCTGATTATTTGAAACGGACAAAAGACATACCTTTATTTGAATAAGTATGAATTTTTCATAAATAACGGAAATGTTCTAAATGTCATACAGATTAATCCTGTTATATATTGGCACTTAAAGAATTGTTGATGAGAATAAGAATAAATATAATAAAAAGAGTTTTTTAGGCATTTAACCCAAATTTTTGGGTAATTTTTTAGGATTTTAACTATAGTTTCACGAAATTAGGGATTTAGTTATAACATGTAACATTTTTTTGTAACATGTAACACATATACGTGTAAAAAATGTAACATTAAATGTAATGTTACATTTAATGTTACATTTTTTACACGTATATGTGTTACATGTTACAAAAAATGTTACATGTTATGGCTAAATCCCTAATTTCGTGAAACTATGACTAAATCCTTTAAACTTTACCTTTAAAATGACAATTGTTTAATTGGCCCTAAAAAAAATTAACTTTTGTTGTCAACAGATTGGTAGGTTTTAAAAATCAGAGCACATTTTTTGTATTTTATATTAATAAAAGAATATTGTGGTATTTCAAACAAATAGAAGGGAAATGTTGGTATTATCTCAAAGAAAAAAAAAAAAGGAAGGATGTCATAAAAGGTCTCATTGAAGCAAATGCTATATGTTTGAACTTAACGTATTGAATCCAATAAATTTGTTATTCACAAATTTGGATTTTTTTTAGGTTAAACTATCTTATTACAGAAAACATTACTGCACAAGAAAGAAGAAAGAAGAGTGGTTATAGACTTATAGTGATACAATAAGAAATATGAGAAGTTTGTAAGGTTATTTTGGGTGTTTTATCTAACTGTCTGTCTAAAATTTGACCGAGCTAGGGTGTTAGACTTGATTGTTACAAAAATAAAAGTTCAAAGAGATTTTTACGAATATAATTAGATCCAGGACTAATTGTCAAATAAGAAAAATTCAAAGGCAGCTAATAACCCTATTTATTATTTATAATTTGGCAAATTATTATTTTTATAAATTTAGTCTGTAAATATGTTTTAGAGAAGTAATGAAGTAAACAATAAAAATAATAGACAAATGAATATCTAATAATATTTTAAACTAGAAAATTGTAGTAAGAGAACCTGAGAACTGTTAAATTCTTTTTCTACAATCCGGATATTTCCTCACAGTTATCTAGTAAAAAATTTTTTATACAAAAAACACCAAAATCTATGAATATTTCCCCAAACGTTACTATAAATATAATTTTGTTAGAAAAAGTATCACTTGAGATATTTCACCCTTTAATTTGCCAAATTTACAAAAATGAGCATAAAAATAACAAATAATATACTACATTTATTGTACCTTACCAACAACACTTGCAATCTCTAGTATTGGCCAAAAATATTTCAAGGGAAAATTACTGAACTATTGGTCAATTTTGTCCATTCTGAAATGCAGCACAAGTTTATAAAAAGAATTCAAGCAAAATCTTATTAAATAATCTATTCTAAATGAGAAACCTCACTCACTAGCATACAAACACTGTTCAACAAATTGCCCGCTCTTATAATTTTGTGTGCTATTCTCTAAACGCCACCACTGGCTTCCCAGGCAAGGTCAAGAGGACATTTGAGACCAACTAAAAGAGAAACTAAATAGTTAAATCCTCATGAAGAGCTTTTGCTCGAGGCAAGTATGTTCTTTGTTTCTTCATCTTCGTCTATTTTATCACTCTTCATTCCTTCCAAGAGACCATTTATTTCTTTACCAGCTCTTATGTATGCCTTCAACAAAGCATAGTAAATGTGCTTATTTGCCTGAATCGCATTCCTCAATGATTTTACAAAGGCTTCGACATCTTCAACAGTGCCTTCATCACCGAGCCACCCCAATAGTCGGTTGGTTGCCCAAGTATTAGGCTTCCACCGTTTCCCGGTGTGAAGAGAGAGAGCCATATTCATGCACTTCAAAGCTTTCTCTTTGTTTTCCTTTTCCATGTACTTTGCAGCCACAAGACCCCAACTGTTTGAGGTCGTTGATTTACCTTTGCCCACCAAGTCTTCGAGCAGCGCCTCTGCTTTATCACAGAGTCCCTTATCAGCATAGCCAACAACAAGGGGGTTTGGTACTCGGAAATCATAACAGTTTCCAGATGAGTTCCACTCCTCTAAAACCTTTTCAGCTTTCTCAAGTTCCCCAAGCCGAACCAGCGATTCCAACATGACAGTGTAGTCTTTGTTTATGCACCTCTTACAAGCACTTTTTTGCAGATCCCATAACCTCGAGACCTCCTCCGTTTTCCCCAGATTAGCATAGAGTGAAATCAAATGATTGTGTCCAATCCCGTCTTTCTTATCTAGCTTCTCTTCTGATTTCTTCAGTGCATCAAGTGCTTTACTGGTTAGCCCTGCTTTGATGTAAAAATTGGCAGCAACAGAATAAGTGTTCCAATCCATGACGAGATTAGTTGTGGATTCCATCTCTTTGAGAACTTTTTCCATTCCTTCGATATCAGATCTCACGCCATAAGCGTTAATGCAGATTCTGTAGCTGAAATTGTCAGGAGAAACACCGTTCTCCTTCATCTCAGCTAGCACCTCTGGGACCTTCTCATGCTGACCAAGGTTAACATACAAACACATGATGTCGTTGTACGTGAGAGCTGATGAAGCGACGCCCATCTCCTTCATTTTCTGCAGATGAGAGAGTGACTTGTCCTTTTGGCGCTGCCGGACGTAGCAATTAAGAAGAGCCCCATAGGTCTTTTCCGTCTTATCTGTCGCAATCAGATTGTTGAAATAACCCTCTGCAGAATCATATCCGCGAACCCTTCCAATCAGATCCAGCTGCACAGCATGTTCAGTAGGTGTGAAAATGCACACACCCTTCTTTTTCATCCACTCAGAGACCTGCAACAATAAGACATTCATAAAGCAGTACACAATGATTTAGAACATATTTCTCATTCAAAGTTGTCATTTTCCCCAGTTTTTGTTGCAAGGAACAGGTTACGAAAACGGATAACCAATTCTGGTAATTTCACGATCAAATACTATTCAATTTTTTGCTAAAAATCCGATACTATTCAATTGGTTCATACTTGCTTGGAGTTGAACTAGAAACAATACCCAAAAACAAAAATGTTCTTCCATGGTTGGTTCTATTCCATATCTTCATTTCCACAAACCAACTAAGAAAAAATGTTGGCCTGACGATTTCAATACAAACTCTCTGAGTAAACAGCTCATTAGAAATTCCTTTCTTTTGGTTTCAGTCTAAACAGTATCATAAAAGTTTCTTCATTTCAATTCAAATTGTAAAGTAACTTTTGGAATGTAGCTTTGCAGTCTTTTTCTCACGTTTTTCCGAGCAACCAAACAAACACTAAGGAGGATTAAAATAAAATAAAAAATAATAAAAAATAAAAAAAAAAAGCACTGAATGTGTAGTTACCTCGAGGGCTTGCGAAAAGCGCTTGCGCTTGCGAAGGTCATGGATGATCCGCTGAAGCTCGCCGACGCGGAGCTTTTTGCCCCTCTCGACCCAGGCGTCGAGCTCGGGGACGACGCTGGTGGCGGGGTCTCCGAGAGGGCTGATCTTGTAGTACAGACTGGCCTTGTGGGCAGTGTTCGTGTAGTACGACCTGCTCGCATTCCTGATCAGCGCTTCGGAGAAGAAGAGTTTCGGATTCATTGGCGTAGAGTGGGGTGTTTGCCTTCGGAGCTCGAGGGAGACGAAAATGGCGGTTTCCAGAGGGTTTAGGGTTTTGATTGTGAGTAACTGGGTTTTGTTAATGGGCTTCTTGTGCAAATTTTGAAAAATAGCCCTTTTTTTAGATTTTGAAATATGCACTTTTTTTTTTCAAAGAAAATATGCACATTTTTTGACGTAATATTAATTTGTACCATATTCCTATTTTGTACACTATAAAAAAAATATAGAAATTGAAAGAGCATATTATTTGTGATAGATTATTGATAGTGTTTGAGAGAGCAATCTTCAAATTATATTTATTTTTTTACTCTCTTTTTTTTGTGTGAAAAGTTTAGAAAAATGACACCTTTGAAAGGTTTGTTGGAAAGTGCTAATGACATACACGGGTGTCACTTCTGTCGAATCCTGACCGTCCGTGGCTGTGGGTCCCATAACCACAGACGGTCAGGATTCGACAGACACGCGTATGTTCATAGCATAACTCAAAGTTTGTTTAGACTTTAGATTAATGTCATGTTTGTGTTGGAATATTGCCCTAGGAGTTAGGTTTTTATAATATTAGTTTGTAATATTATCACTTTTTGATTAATAAAATAAGTATATATTTTTATTATTTTGTTTGGAATTTTATTTTACATAAATATTCATTAAATATCCAAAATGTGTTATGAAACTAAATCTTGATAATTATAAGTGTTTTATGAAATATCAAATTATTTAGTTAACACATTCAAATAAATGATCGGTGATTGATTAAGATTGGATAGCTTGACCCGAAATTACATACGTGGAACACTATTAGTGTAGTGACACTCGGTGGGAGTGTTCTGTATAGTTAGACTATACACGACTCGGACGGACTCGTCACGAAGTATCGTTTAAGAACCGTTATTGTACTCGTGACGAAGTCAAAAGATGGTCATATGAGAATTGATCTCAATCCTGAGTAGTCACAGACTTCTAGGTCACGTTCACAGGTTCTTTGATTTGTTCGTTAAGTGTCATTATTGCAATGGAAACGAATACTTACATTTTGGGAACTCAGGACAGGATTGCTGGGGAATGGGGACTTCACAGACATGGAATCTAACTTTCGATAATAACCGAAGTTACTATTGATTCCCTTAAGTGTTGTTTCTAGAACTGAATGATTGCGCGCACATTTACGATCATGTCGTAAATGAATCGTCACTAGTGAAACGATGGTACTTAAGGAACAAGATACGACCTGAGGGTATCAGTGGACACTCATCGAGTAAATTATTCCAATAATTTTCAAGAGTGCAATTCCGAGTTTTTTAGTGGAATGACCTCGGGATTAATAAATTAAAATTTTGAGTCAAGAGTTTTAGTCAATGTCCTAAATTTATTAGAGCTTGATTTATTGGGTCCATAGTCCCCCGACCGGCTCCGTAGAAATCAATAGAGAGAGCTTATTATATAATTAATGTCGATTAATTATACAGTCTCACTGTCATATGTTAATTCTAATTATTATTTCAGTGTTAAATGAATAATGGTTATTTTGGTAGAAAATAATATTTTCCCTCCAATTTATATCTTGGGCGAATTTTTTAAAGACAAAAATTAAAAGGGTTTTAATTTTTGTCTTAATTGTTTAAGGGTTATACAATTTAAACATGCTTTAATCAGAGTTGGAAAAAGTTTTCATCAGACTTTTTTCATGTGCAGTTGGCGCCATTATTAGGAATAATTATCCCTTGATTTGATTAATTAGTTAATTAAATCAAGTGGATAATTATCTAGAATTTAAAAGAGATTTAAATAATACAATATCTTTATTTAAATCAATAAAGATAATTGTGAGATAATAATCTAAAATATTTAAATAAAAGGTATAATTGTAATACGCCCCCACCCCCCCCCCCCCCCCCCCCCCCCCCTACCTATGGCGCATTTTTTGAGGGAGATTTAGCCCACTTCTCTTTCCTCTATCTCTCTGTTTAAATACAATCTTAGGAAAAAAATATATTACGTACAATTTTTCAGAGAGAAAAATATCACGAACTACAGAAAAAAAAAAAACATCTCAAGCTTTTCCCTTGTGAGAATAAATAAAAGACCACACTTTCATTCTTTATTGATTCGAGAACGGTTTGGAAGATGTGGTGTCGATCCCGTTCAACTCCTATAAGTCGTTTCAAGTATTCGACAATTGCCCTACCTTGGTGATCTTAAAACGCAAGAACTTTTCCTTTTTAATCTTTCATTTTTAATTTATGTGATAAATTAGGTTGCTGTATTGTTTTTATTAACATGAAATAATGATCCTATGAATGCTATGCTTTTAATTGATATGTGATATCATGTTTATCTTTATTAATTTGACCAATATATTTTTTTCTTTTTGAAATATACGCTTCCACATAGAAAACCAACAGTTTGAACTCAACTTTACATCTTATGCTACTTCTTAAAAAAGAAAGAACGACATTAGATGCCAGCATTAGTTTAAAGTGGCATTAGATTTAATGGTCTATTCGGTATTTGATCATATTTTAGTTGATGTTTTAAAGAAATTGCCAAAGTTTTTAAAATTAAGTTATTTGTCACTAATATATAAGAAAAGAATGACATTAGATGCAAGCATGAGTTTAAAGTGGCATTAGATTTAATGGTCTATTCGGTTTTTAGTCATTTTTTGGTCGATGTTTTGAGAAAATTGCCAAAGTTTGTAAAATTAAGTTATTAACTACTAATAAATAAGAGAACTAAGAGTATAGATATAAATACACACCATCATGTAGTTAAAAAAAATTAATAATTTTTTAATTAATTGAAACGTTAGGTATTTTTTCAAATAATCAATGACCGGTGATCTTTAATCTATGAATTTTAGTATTGTAGAATAAATAATCTACCTTGATTCCATTCCTAGTAATTAGATTATCGATACGTATCATTTACACATCACTACACACCGCATATATACCATTGTTAGAATCAATAATAATGACACGTTATGATCCCCGCAAACCGAGGAACAATCTTGATAATGCCATTGAAGAGCTCTCTCCATAAGACAATTTGAGCAATGGAGATTGTAGGAGGGAAAAAAAAAAAAAAAAGAAATGGAGCTGCCAGAAGGTTGCAATGGAGGCTGTAGGTGGTTTTTTTGTTATTTGAAATTTCCACTTTTACACTCATAAACATACGAGTAAATGTTGTTAAAGATTAAACAGAAGTTAGAAAGTATTTGGTGATTTGTCAAAAGTTTTAAATTCAAGGTGCTATTTGCAAAGAAAAGAATTTATGGGCAACTTGCCAAATCTCAGCCAATTGAAGAGCCATCGGTGCAAATTACTCTATTGAAGAGCAGAGCAAGGCTTATTTTTTCATAGATTTGTGTTTTCTTTTTCCCCACAAAATACCATTAATGTCCCATCAATGTTGAGCGAAAATTATTAGAGTGCAACTAGGCTATTGATTTCTAGTCAATATAACCTACACCCATTATATGCTAAATAGATAATCTTATCGAACTATATCCTTTAATATATAAAGTGAGAAAGAGAGGGCTGGAACATTGTTCGTCGACCAAAACGTGCGTTTTGGTCGAAAAATATTATTCCCCTTTTCTCTTTTTTTTTTTTTTTGGTTCTACCGCGTGTGATACACGCGC
This sequence comes from Boehmeria nivea var. tenacissima, assembly GCA_018132145.1. Lineage (NCBI taxonomy): Eukaryota > Viridiplantae > Streptophyta > Magnoliopsida > Rosales > Urticaceae > Boehmeria > Boehmeria nivea. The sequence goes on along the minus strand of CM030877.1, from coordinate 6,412,062 downwards.
CCAATGGGCGTGCGCGTTTCCCTCACGCACGTGTCACCAATTTTTATTTTTTATTTTTTATTTTATTTTTATTTTATTTTTTGCAAAAATGGCTTCTTTTGAGGGTTTTTTGTCAAATTTTTAGGGTCTTTCTAGCAAATTTTGAGGGACCTTTTTACAAATTCTTATTCTCTCCCCTACTTTTTCAATTTTTTTGTTCCGATCATTTAAACAGTTATTTTTTTGCCGTGGTAATCTCAATTTTTTTTTCATATTTGGATTTAATTTTTTTTCTTTATCTTTTGACAACTATTGTTGTATACTTTTTCTAAGTACAAATAACGTTTTATTTTTATTTGACCCTTTTCATTTTTATTTTGTGATGCTTTATAAAATCATAAAAATCTTCATATATTTTTCTAAAATTATAAAAATATACTTATTTATTAAAATCTTAACAAAAACATCCTTTATTAAAAAACTGGATGAACATGCGCATCGCGCGTGCCCTGAAAACTAGTACTAAGAAGCACATATTAATATAGTCGATGATCACTATGACTATGACTATGGATAGTTGTGAATACGACTACACTTTTTGAAAGCGAGTGATTAGATGTAAGCTTTTGTAGTTTGTTTCCTTAACTAGTTATTACTGCATCGAGTTCCAGTTATTTAAGAAAAAAAAAACTCACGAAATACAATAATATGACTGCCCACACAAACTTATGTGACCTGAATGTTTTATTAAAAAAGGAAAAAAAAAAAAAAAAGTAAGAGCGATGAAACATACTTGTAGTACTTGATTGTTTTGGTCTTTGAAAAAGAAGGCATTTTCTTATTCAATTTACCCCCAAAGTTCTTCACTAACAAGAGAAATCACACCCTTGGAACCAACACAGGCTAATTATTAACACAACCTCCTAAAACTATTCGGATTATTATCCCCCACGTAATGAGCAAGACAATCCATCAACTTCACTTCTAGGGCTTTGAACTGTGCTATTTGTGTCTGTAGTTCCACTTTCTCTCTCCTCAGATTCTCGTTCTCCTCCATGATCAGCTTTAGCCGATTATCGTCCTCCATCGCCGCCGCCGCCGCTGCTGCCGTACTGTCCTCGGACGCCTTGAGAAATGCGGGGAACACGCTCGGCTCGCATTTCTTTCGGGTGATCTCAACCAACATGTGCCTGCAGCCTTTCTGGAACTTGTCATGCTTGAATTCCCATCTCTTTGACGATGTTTTCTTGAATCCCTTCAGGTGGGGTTTGACACCAATTAATTTGACTAATATCATCATGTCAACAATGATTAATCAAGCCTTAACACCTTATTATATTAGTGGCAACAAACTTTGTAAGAGTAATTATACTAATTTCTTAACATTTTAAAATCAAATTACGTTGGCAACATGATAATAAGAGAGAAACATATGTTTACTATTATTATTTATAAGTCTTTCTTCCTCAACCTACCGCTGTTACAATTTAATTAACGAGATATATAAAAGCATTTTATACTTAATACATTAAAAATATGAGTAATGCATTTTGGTGATAAAAATCTGAGATATTTTAATATATTAAGTATTGTTCGTTTTTTTAATAAAATAAATAATATATTGGTTAAAGTAAAACTTGCAAATTTATCAGATCAATGTTTACACATCATTACTATCAAACAGCCATTAGAAGAGATAAAATTTTCGACAAGAGAATAAGCTAATTATGCTATTCCATGCGTCTCTATCTCCATCTTCTCTCTTCTAGTTATTATTATTATTATTATTTTACTTTTACTTGTGCTTCTTGACGTGCTCGAAGGGAGCCGGAGTCCCGAAAGCGCGTTGATCAGGTACTCTTCAAGACTCTTGTTCCACCTTCTTCTTCCTCATTTTTGTGGACAAGTTTGGAGGAAGTTTTCTATTTGAGAGTTTTCTGATTTGGCAAATTATTATTGTGCTAGGGGTCAGAATTCAGCGGTGGCTGAACGGTTATTTTTCAGTGGTTGGTAAAGATTGTGGTGGTGGGTTTTTTGGGAAATATGTAGGCGTTCCTCCCTTTGTCCTATTTCTCGGTTCTCACATTCTTCTTCCTCAGTTTTGACGATGATTTTGTCTAACTCGACCTCTAAGGGGTTAATTTTGTCAACCCGCGACTCTACGAGGTGATGCTTCACGCTCTCGCACGATGCCATGTGCCCATTTTCTTATAGAAAACACTTTTCTTATATAAGTTTCTCATGACTCTTTCCCACACATCATTTTTCTTTACACACACAAAACACTTCAATTATTCTGAACAAAAAGCGAACAGATCTGTGTTATATTTGGAGTTCCTCTATAAACTTTTGTCACTTGAAAAAATTAATATACAAAGTAAATAAAATAAATTTCTGACAAAAAAATAAACACACCTCTCAAAAGTTATATTTCTTTTATTCCACAAAATAATCAACTACATTAATCAAAAGTATTTATATAAATAACATAGTATATATATATATATATATATTGCAAAGGAAGTTCATCGTAAGTGTTACTTAATAATTTATGTCTCTAGTGATGTGTTCGATCTTGATTTTTGTTCTATGTTTATAGTGTAAAAGTGGAAATATAAATTAATAGTGCAGAGACAAATTATTAATGTGCAAAATAGGACGAAATCCATATCTATATATATGGGCCACATAAATCTTAAGAGATATTAGAAATGGGGGAATGGAAAGTGGTAGAAAGCGCCGTAAGCCGAAAAGTTTGTATGCATCACATGGAAGTGTCTGGCCGATGGTATGCCATATTTGACCCTTCTTTGAATTTCTTTTTAATAGCAAATTCTAGCTCGCCAAAACATGATAAAAAGAGATTATTGTACTCCAAGCATGAAAAAGAGGACACAAGATATTGACTTGTTTTTCTTTATGGTTATAACTCATGGTTCCAATCCCTTTCCAACAACTAGTAAATGGAAAACAAGGAAAAAAAAAACAACAAAAACCCCACGTGTAGTGTTCAAAGAAAAACAATAGTAAAAACTCTCAAATTTCAAAATTATAGTACATTAGTATAAAAAAATTCAAATCATATTTAAAATATTTTTGAGGATCAATTTTGTTTAAAATTTTGACTTGAAATGACTATAATCGCGCCTTACTCGATTAAGAAACTAAAAGTAGAAAAAGGTTGTTATGAATCTATATCATCATATAGATTTAAGTAAAGGTATTTGGTTACGTATGTTAGTGTTTCTATTATTGGCATTTTGTTTGCAAATTAATTATTCAATATTATGTTATTATTGCTTGATTGATTTGCCATTATTGCTTGGTTGATTTGCTTTGATTTTGAGAGAGCTGGAATTTATTGGCTTGATATCACCATTACTCACTAATCTCTCTATATTTGGAATGTTAATATTCGGCATTTATTGGGAGATTTCGTTTGGTCAACTTTGGTGAGATTCTGCCTGGGTGTTCTTGAGGGTGTTACTAAGAGACAGGTTGAGACACCCTGTTTTGGTCTTAGAAACACCCGGTCTGACGTACGAGGAAGGAAAGTTTCTAGAAGATTGTTTGACCAAGCTTCTGGTGATTATCTACAGCTCATGAACGATCATTGCTGATATTCTCTCTTTATGAAGAAATATTTCCTGAAGTAATGAAGATTATGACACACAATTAATTGGATAATTAATGTGTGCTCTTCATGGAAAGTCTCACTTGGCTTGTCTCTTTTTATTCTCAAGATGAAGACATTTCCGGTGTGCCCTTATGCTGTATTCTTGAGTATTGTATTTTCTGGGTTTGAGAGAAAAGAGAGTGAGAAAGAGATCGTTTATATGTATTCCTTCTTTAGAAAGAAGAGTCTATTTAGTGAGGATGTGTTTATGAGTGTTCTAAGTTTGTAAACTGCTATACTGGGTGTTCGAGTGTTGTAAACAGTTTTTTGGTGAGTGACTACACGGGAGTGTGAGTTATAAGACGAGGGGATCTCGTCAGGGTTGATTTGTAAGGCGAAGGGATCTCGTCAAGGGTAGATCACTAGGTCAACGGGGTGACGGCGGAAGAGAGTTGGAGGGAGTCCAATCTTGTATAAGTCCGAGAGACCTCGGTTGGAGTTTTTCTAGTGGATCTTTTTATCTGGGCGTGGCCCCGCAGACGTAGGCGCTGCCGAACTGCGTAACCAATTCTCCCGTGTCATTTTATTATTCTGCATCCTGTGTTGTTTATCTCGTTTTAATATCATCATGTGTTCTTTGTTGGTGTTTCTGACATTAACAAAGAACACCTTCTAACAAAACGGTTCTTACAACGTAGGTTAGACTTTTCTCACTGTTATTCTGATTATAATATAGTCATTTTAAGTTAATTATTCAACAAAAAATAGTTAGAAAAATATTTTTTACACGATTTTTTTCATAGTTCAATGTATAAACATGACATATATGTTCTTAAAAATTAAGCTTTTTTAAGTACATTCTCAATGACAAAAAGTATATATATATTTTTTAGAGCTTCCCTTAATATTATATGTGCACTAACTTTCCCAACGAAATATTTTAGTAGTTATCACATTCGTGTTATCATTGTGTTTTCAACTAGCTACGTGCGTTAATATTTTCGGTTTAGACTAGAAGAATTTAAGGTGGACCATAAAATATGTGTGTATATATATCGAAATAATGTTAGATTGTATATGCAACGAACACCATCGAATGTTTGTGTTACGCTTTCGTAGTGTCATTGAGTTGTCGTTTGTGAGTTGTCGTAGGAGTCTTTTCGTCTTGTGAACATTGTCGTTTACTGCTAAACTCTTTGTTGTTGTTGTTGTTTTTTTTTTAATAATATTTTATTTTTATTAGTTAGTATGTAAATAAGATATTGTTCAAGGTGAGAAAGATCAGTCTAACTCACAGTCGGTAATTAATTGTCTTTATTATGACCATGGACGGTTACATAAAGTATTGAAAACGTGCATGTCTGTACTCTATATATATATATATATATATATATATAGATATATATATATATATAGGTACAATACTAGTCAATTACCGGCTTAATAGAAAAATCAAATACAAGAAGGAATATTGTTACAACAAACTAGGAATCTTATTACCTGACCCTCAAATTTTCTTTTCTAAGCCCGCAGATATTCATCAGCATGTTTATTTTGACTAACGACTTGCAAATTAAAACTTCTTTGTTTTGACTCTCTAAACGTACTTTTTTTCTTCTTTTTTTTTTTTTTTTTTTTACCCTAATCTAGTCTATCTGCGAGTCCTGATAGGAAAACGAAAAGCGCTTGACACATGAGTTTTCCCGGATCCATTGTTTCACTTTGTTGTATATATATACCCCTAAAACAAATTGTGTCTGCATTTTATTTATTAGATATATATTTTATAGATTACCTATTTTAAAATTGCATTACATGTGAATTAGATTGTCTCTAAACAAAACCTAACAAAACCAAGAATAATAACGCATATATATGCACTGATCGGAACTACATGTCATCACTCCCCTAAGTAATTAGGTCAAATATTGCAACTAAATCATTAACGCTTGAATGACAAGATCACCATATAATATAATTACGAGAATTATAAGAATAAGAACTCGTTACGTACATAGGTATTAAGCTGGCGAACGAAGCTGGAGAAGTTGTTGTGCTTGAAGTACTTAGGAAGCATGAGATCCGAAAACTCAGCCGGAGACCAAACCACAAAGCCATTGCCTTCGGAGTTCCACGAGATCACCGAAGACGATCGCTTCGTGCCTTCGCTATCGGATGTCACAGCTCTTACGACCTCCGACGCACCACCGCAGCCAGCAGCAGCAGCGCCGTCCCCGAGCAGATCGTAGGTCTTCGCCAAGAACGGCGCGGGGCCTTTGGCGGCCCTCGGCGACTGTCCTACTGTGGACAAAGATGTGCTATTAGTACTCATATTCATGATCATGTCCTTAGGGCCATAGTTTTGCAATAGAGGTACTAATTGGTTCTTATTGGCCATATATGTGTGTGTATATGGTCAAATTGTGAGAACAAATGAGCTATGATCTCTTATTGTCTATATATAGTAAAGAAATTTCCTTAGTCAATTGGGCTTAGGTTGAACAAGATTTGTTGGTATTGTATAGAATTACTATAAAAGAAGGTAAAAAAAAAAAAAAATTATAAAGAAAGAACAAAAGGTTGGGTCTAGGAAAGTACTAGTGCTAGGGAAGGTGGACTTGATAGCTTCTTTTCATTCTTTGAGTTTCTTTAGTGCGTATCGCAGCTTTCTCTTTGAAGACCTAAAGAAAAAGATGTGCATTATTTTAATACAGCAAATGTCTTGATTTCAAGAGGAAATAAATCCGGTGGGGCGTGGAAGTTTCGTGGTTTTTGCTTTTGGATAAGGACGTGGGTTGTTAATCAACTTTTGGTCTTAAAAGAAAATAAATAAATACTTGGAACATCGAATGCAATATTTCATATTAGTGTCAATACTAAATTTGATATTTTGATACAAAAATATTCTCTAATATAATGTAATATTTTGTGCTAAATTAGGCGTAAACAATATTCTTAATATGCCAAATTGATGCTAATTATGTATAGCAAAATGTAATAAATTAGACATTTGAAATTATCATTCATTGGTTGATTTAAAAAAAAAAAACATTTAGTGAAAATGCTATTGTCTATAACATAATTTACGCGTAATGTCACTAAAACATAATAGAATAAATAAAATAAGACTTAAGAGTAACTCGAATGCGTTAGAGTATTCGATCTAAAATACAATATTTTACAATTTAATTTCAGCATCAACAACAGCCATTATGTTACGCAACATAAATTACTTCATATATATACTATACGTATATTATTCATGAAATTGTTCGAAGATTTTTTCCCTCTTTTTTGTTTGTTTTCTGCTTAATGAAAGGAATTAATATGAGTAAAGATTGAAGTGTAATAAATTGGTGGATAGAAAACATATTTTCAATAAAATGTACAATTTGATAAATTAATAGACTAAGATAGTTATGGGTAATCTTACAATTTACAAATTAAGGTATGTAATAAGAAACTTTTAATTTTTATTTTTTAAATTTAGTGAAGTGTATATTTAGAGAAGAAGTTAAAAGTTAGAACATCTTCAATATAATGTGATTTTGAAGTGTTATTTAGTATTAAATTTAGCAAATGCTATTTATGTCAAATTTGACATCAAGTAATCAAATACCAACAATTTGGCATTAGAACCTGACCACAATGATTTTTTTTTCTTTCCAACTTTAAGAAAAAAAGTTACGATCATTGAAAATTTATATTATAAAATACTTTTTTTTTTCTACTTAGAAGTAATTATTTTTATGTGTGGTCTTATATATCTCCTATGGTTGAAAGTAATTATTTTAGATAAATTTTGTTACAGAATTTAATAAAATAATAAAATAGTATTTAGAGTAGCACAGAGTCACAGACACATTAGAACCTTAAATATTAAATAAAATATTTTCATTTTTTTTTTCAAATTTAACATTGGTTTTATATTTCTATTGAAGTATTTAACGCTAAATATAATATTTTTACTTTTTTTTTAAAAAATCTCAAATGAGAAGGTGCTCTCTTTAAGAGAGTGACAATATTTCTTCACTCTACCGTCAGCCAAATAGTGCCCAAAAAAAGTTCAGATACACAAGCAACGCAAAAATTCAAAGGAAAGGCCGAGAACTCTGACTAAGTTTTGGAATGATCTCACAAACTTTCCAAATGTCTGCTATTAAAATATTATGTTTTTTGTTGCTCTTATAGGTATTTTTTAATTTTGATATACTAATTAGCTTTTCTATTATTATCACCAACTCTTTTCTACACAGCTAAAGTCTATTAGTGGGCAAGAACCGCATGACACGCTTGCTTCCGAGCAAAGACAATCTCCTTACCGTGGCCAAAAGCACAAACCCTAAGAAAATGTCTACTTAAAGAGAAGGCGCGAAGACAGAAATGGTCTCCGCCACGAGCACCGAGCACCATCTTACGCTGCTGCGCTGCGCTCGTGGCCGACAACCTGCGTGTTTTGGGACAACACCATGCCTTTGATTCCTGGAGGCAACTCTGCTTCGCAAACTTTGAGCACCGAGAAATAAGGATATCGTGGCAAGATCGGATACCATTTTAAGCTCCGAAATTGCCACAATGTCTGATGGGCGAGCTGTGTATGTATCGCACCAAGTAGGCGGATCCAACCTATGAAAGCGTCTACTATAATTATGACGGACCAGTTTGTATAATTAGCTAATTAATTCAATGAGTTCATACGGGGAGCAATCTTTTTAAATTATAGAATTTACTACATATCTATGATAAATATCTTTTCAAATTTACCCACTCAACTTTCTAAAATTGTAATAATTATCATGTATTATTATTTTTTTTTCAAAATTGTTTTCATGTTTTCGGCAGCAAGTGCTATATACTCAATAACCGGGAGCAATAGTGTGCACAAAGAATGATGAATGAATATTTCTAAGGTACTGACAAAACATCTGTGCATACAGAGTTTACAACGTTATATTTAAAGCGGAGTTGGAGTCAATTAATGTTAGCTATATGCATAGTATGATAATATCTAAGCTAAATTTTTATTAATTAACAATGAACAATAAATAGATTAGGCAATTATTATTATTTTTTTTTAAACAACCAACCAATCACCCTCCCAATCCAACCCAATCGTCTTTAAATTGGATTGGATCGAATTGTCAAAACATTATTAGTTTCCGTTGGGTTGAGATTTTTCAACCAGATATGTTTGGACTAGGTTGTGTTAGAACTTTTTTTAAATTCGAGCCCGTTTTCCAACCCAACCCATTCTCACATCCTTAACTAAGGTATTCATACACTACTAGGCCACCACAATTCCGGATTATAATCGCATTTTAGACCATATAAACGATATACTAAATATTTTTTAATAGTATATTGTTTATTGGGTGAAGTAGGGGAATAATCACAATTTACACAACAACTAAATGAGAAATTTTGAGGAAGGTCTCATTCTTAACACAATAATAATCTATACCTTATGTGAGTTGCACTTTTAATTTATACCCCAAAATTTACACTACAACCATAGAGTGGAATTAAAAGGAGCACATTACTTGGGACATGGATTATTAAGTGGCATCAAGAATGGCTTTATTTTGAAACTCATCCTAAAAATAAATACCTAAGCTGTTGAAGTAATTGAGTAACTATCAATTCGTTTATTTGCACATGCTTTTAGTAACTAAACTAATTATCACCAACTACCACTATGTAAGTAATTAAATCTCTTGGATATTTTGTTATATTTTTTTAAAGATTGAGTATTAATTTAAATTAGGTGTTAAAAATTGAGTATTCACTATAATTTTTCATGTTGATTAAACAAAGTAAATTGTTTACCAATAAAAAATAAATAATCCACAAAAACCAAGTTCTAAATTAAGTCATGCATATGAGGTTTTTTTCGCTGCTACGTAAATAAATTATATTCAGTTGTGCTGTACCTTTAATTTGAACCCTTATTCTTATACTTTAAAGTTTAAACATAGAGTAGAGATTAGTATAGTACACATAAATTACTAAATAACACTTAAAATAACTTTTTTTTTTTTTTGCAATTTTAAAAAATAGCATCTTATGGCATAAAATAACCTAAATACCACTTTTAAAGGAAGCAGTTTGATTTACTCCACTTTATAATAATAATAATAAAGGTCTTCACCCGTATCACGTTTTAAATGGAAAAATTTTATTCTTACCCCTGTACTTAGGGTGTTATTTCACTATAGTTTCTATACTTTTAAACGTCTCATCTGCAACCTTAAACTTTGAAATTGTGTCAATTTGTCCCCTCCGTTTAATTTCCGTCCAAAATATATGAATAATTACATCTGAATGTGTGATTTACATTAATACCCTTAAATGAAATCATTTTAAATTCAAAATTCAATTTTTAAAATTATCTAATTATGCAATAACCAGTTAAATTCCTTTTATTTATTTAATTATTGTTTTGCTTAAATAAATATAATAGTGGTAAGAAAAATTAAACACAAAATTTCAAAAATAATAATAACAAATTCTGCTTACTTTTCTATCTTTTTTATTTTCATTTTTTTCTTCCTTGTTCTTCTACATACCAAAATTTCTTTTCAAAACAAAAAATCGAATTTGCCATTTTGCGTACTTTTTCTTCTCTTTTATTTTTTTTTGGTTAAAATTCAGCTTTTACTTTTTTTATTTTAGAAAAATTTGGATAAAATATGAAGTTACAATAATACCCTTATTTTCTACTTATGAGTTGTCCTCATGCTCAAAATTCCTTTAAATTTTAGACGGAAATTGGACGGAAAGGAGCAAAGTGAAACAATTTCAAAGTTTAATATTGCGGATGAGACGTTTTAAAGTATATGGACCACAGTGAAACAAGAAACTAAGTACATGGGAAAAAATTAAAATTTTTCCCTTTTTAAATTGATTTTGGAGTAAACTGTTATATCACTCATTGTTCTTCAAATGACCGACAAATACTCATTCAAAAACTCCAACACTTCGGAAATCCTCTTGAAAACATGACTAAATCACGTACGAAATACTTTTTTTAAGTGTCATTTGTACCCTCTCAAAATACTATGTGGGTCGTTGAACAAATACGTTGCAGGATACGACAAGTTTTTAATCAAATCCGCATCAAAGCACTAGTGAGAACTTGATTATGGATAAGAAAAATTTTCTGTAAGTGTTGGAATATTGTTATGTGTTGTTGTATATTGTTAGATCTCCTAATAATCACTTTTCTTGGTTTATAAGAGGAAAATGACATTTTTTGAGGTGAAAAGTTCCAACACTTTAGTAAAAAAAAAAATTCAACGGTCAAAACGACATCAGACAAAGCTTAAGTGTCATGATGTATGCTCTGGGCATCCGGACACAAAGACACAAGCCGCGCGATGCACAGGGTTAGCGTCACGATCTCTGGGCTCTAGTCTCTATGGTGAGAACCGCCGCTAGAAACTTGTGACTTTGCAAGTTGCTACGCGTCACTCTCTCATACGATGCCATGCACCCATTTCTTGATAAAGAGCATTGTCCTTTTATAAGTTTTCCATGTGGGACTCTTTTCCACACACCATTTTCTCTTACACACACAAACACTAAAAAGTTAATTTTGAACAAAACCCAACAATTCACCACTTATTCAAGATAATATAAGTACACTTCCGTAATAAAAAACAAAAATGGTTAATACAGTAAGTATCTTTTGATTTGAACCTTACCTTAGTAAAAGCACCACAAAGTCTTGACGAAATTCTAGGTAGTATTAAAGCTTGAACCAATTATTCATTGTGACGAAATCAGTGATACTTCACACACATTCTTTAGGATTTTTTGTTTACACCGCTTGACACCGTTAATGTCCATTATCATGTTTCATGAATTTTTTCATGAGAGAAACTCCAACTCTCACTTGATATGGCACTATCTCAAAGTTCACATAGGTGAAGTTCTTCAATATCTCTGTTACGTTATAGATACTTGTCATCAATTATTGAACTTCATTAAGAGTTCAAATAACTCAACCCTCCAACTATAAGAGTTAGAAGTTTTAAAAACTATTAAGTTATACTTAATGTTATCACTATCTACTTATCAACGTCATGTTTTCCCCCCTTGAACTTAAGACTAGTCATTTTCTTGTATTAGATTGTCTTGCAATCGCTAGTGGATCTTTACTCAAGGAGTTAAGCCCTATACCTCTCCAGGTCATTTTTACCAATTAAAAAGATCAACTAGGTTATAGCTAGATCACACAAATGTGAGTGAAATAATCTACTCTTTGATTTATTTCCTCACTCATAACTTAGACTTATATGTCTAAATTTCTCTATAACACTTCTATAAGGGTCAATTTCATGTTTAAAATAGTGAGGACTGGTTGTGTATTTTGATAAAATAATGTTTAAATGCAACTCTAAGATGGAAAAAAAAAGGGCATTGCAAAATAAGGTCATTCTAATTACCACTTAATAATCTATGTCCCAAATAGTGTGCTCGGTGCTCCATATGTTTTTATTCTATATTTTGAGTGTAAACTTTGAGGCATAAATTAATAGCTCAAAACAAAAAGGATATAAATTATCAATGTGAAAAAAAAAAAAAAAACATTCCTCAAAATCCCTTATGAAAATCAGACATATTCCGAGATTCTTACTTGTATTTGCTAGGCCCTGTTTTGCCTTTCATTGAGACGGGCTTTCTGGAATGTATACAAAGTTAGTGGTATGGGCTTATACAAGGTTTTAACCAACACTAAAACAAAAAGTTATTTTCATTTAGCATGAGACAAAATTTTCTCTAAATATATGTAAATTTATAGGGAAAGGTTTACAAAAATTTAGAAAAATACCACTTTTGAGAACTATATATAGATTTATGTAATTTTTGATTTTATTTTTGCATTGTGAAAAATTCTAAATGCAAATTCATAAGGATTACAGGAAAAAAAAAAAAGTTTTTTTATCTATAGATAATTGGGGTCTTTTCCTGATAAGTTTTGGTAAAGCACTATATTTAATTATTTTGTCACCGAAAATTTAATTAATTTTTAATCATTTACTTAAATTGTATCCAGTTAAGATTTAAATTTTATACTAAATACTTTTTCATAATGGAACAAAATAAGTACAAAAGTAGCTCAAAATATACCAGAGATAAAAATTATATAAGAGCATCTCCTAGTGCATTTATAACCTCACGCTATAAATTAGCGCTACTTTGGAAAGTTAAATTAACTCTATTCCACTGTTCAACACTTCAACGCTATAATTTATTTTTTTTCACTTTTTAATATTTTTTATATTTACTTTTTAGTCCTTTATAATATTTTTTCATATAATAATAGAAAAGTTAATAAAAAAATTAATAATAAAGACAAAAAGAATATAGAAAGAATAATTTTTTTAAAGTAAAAAATAAAATATTAGATTGGAAATGAAATATTATTTGATAGTGACATTCATTCTATTTTAAAAAATTATGTTAAAGATGATCTAAACAAATATATATATATATATATATATATATATATATATAAAACAGGCCTTGCTTGACATGTAATTTTTATTTGTAGGCCTACATGTATGCTATAGGAAGAAGGACAAAGCCGAAAATAATAGGATTTAAGTTTAACTAATGCGGAACAACACAAACCAATTTGCTTCACTAGTTCAAATTTTCAACTTTTGTAGAGAAAATTTAATACAATGTCACTTTCAATGGTCAAATTTATAATTTATATGGCCAATTATAAATAATGCTACTTTTTTTTATGAATAATTTATTGTTTCGTCTTTTTTTTTTATTAGCACAGTTCTTAAAAAAAATTAAAATTCGTATAAGTCGGTAATGTAATTTAAAATCTTTAATACCAACTAGTTTTAAGCACGTGCTCCGCACGTGTAAGGCTTTATTTTTAATACTAAATTATAAAATAAATGAAAATTAAAGAAAAATATTACAAAAATTTAAAAAATAAAATAAAAAATAATTTTTTAAATTGCAAGACAAAATTAGAAAATTATTAAACAAGATAATAATAATAAAAATAAAAATATTGTGTCATTATAAAAAAAAATTGAGAGATAAAAAGATGAAAAAAAATAATATAAGATTAAAATAAAAATAAAAGAGGGAATAAAATTAAAAAAGAAAGCTTGAAAAAATAATTGAATAAAAGAAAGAAACAAAAAGAAAAAAAAAATAAAAAAGAAGAAGAATAAAAAAAAAGAAAAAAGCAAAAAAACTGGAAAAAAAAAGAGCAAAAAAATTGAAAAAAGGGGGTGGGACTGACACGAGGGCCTGCGTCAGGGGCTTTTTTTTTTGCACGAAAGTCCTTTTTTTTTACATTTTAGTCCTATTTAATTTCATTTCAGTCCCTATTATTTTATTAAATTATATAATGACCCAATTTTTGTAAAAAAAATTTATTTTACCCCCTTAAAAAAATGCCTTTTTCGGCGTTTCTATCAAAAAAAACGCAAAAAACAACGGGGGCCGAAACGTTTCGTCCATGCTCGGACGAAACGGCAAGCCCCCTATATTCTTTTAAGAGTTGTATAGATAAGTACCAAACTCTCCTTTCACTATAGTTGAAAGGACTTGCAAGTAAAATAACAATTATCTCACATCATGTGCTATACAGAATCTTTATTTATTTATTTACTTTTATATAAAAGGACAGAGATTTAGATAGATTGAACCTAAAACCTAATTCATCAGCCCTACAGACCACAGCATAATTCACGATTAATTATTTAAAAAAGATATATGCAAGGATTTCTTTGTTTTTTTCTTTATTTTTATTTTTGTTTACCTTGCTCCGATTCCATCACGGAAAGTTAAAAGACAATATATAGTGGGCCTGAAAACATGGCAGTTTCATATAACTCCAAATGTCTCACCCACAAATCACGCAAAAAGAAAAAAAAAAAAAAAACCCTAATAATTATTGGATCAATTCGATCACGCACAAACATTGCTTTTTGTTCACACTTCTCACATACAATTCACATAACATCTTGAAAAAGACTGAGATGAGACCTAAGTCAATAAGCATGGTCACGAGGTCGACTTTATTGCCTCTTGCGGAGGTAAAGAGAAGTAACACTTTAAATTTTACATCATCACACATATATATATATATATATATATATAATATTTAAAAGACTAATTCTCAAATGTTATATATATTTAGCGGTAGTTTATATAATATTATACAAATGAGATAGATCGTTATATGAAATAATGATAAAGTAAGCGTTACAATAAAACTCATATTTAAAAAATAGCATTTTGATTATATTTTTTATATAAAAATTTTAATTTAAACAATCGAATATTCTTTGAAAACGTATGTTTGACAATAATGAATAATTCTTAATCGTTACTAGAATGGTTAAGCACTTAAGCCTGCAGTTTTGAAAATTTTCCAACTGTATCACATACTCTGCCACAATTTTTTTTTTCTACAATAGCACTTTATTAAAGTGGTACAAGCCAGAAAAAGCACATACCATAAAGCCATAATACAGACAATTGGACCACGCATCGCAATAGTGGAAAAAAATAATAATAATAAGATAGTTGTGTAGTGGAAGTGAAATCGGTCACTGGTGTCAATATTGCTTTTTAGTATTTTGTTACTTTAGTGCCAAAAATAGTCCTCCTGATAGCAATCGAATTCAAATAAATTAGATTTATGTGCTGTTGTCATAATATTAATATTTTTTTTATTTAAATTCACAATTTTAGATTACATTTTTTTATTATAATAAAGGTAATTTTTTTGTCATTTAGATAAATAGTCATTTTGGATTGTGTGTTTTAAAAAAATAGTTGCATTTTCAAAAAAAATAAAAAGTAATCATAATTTTTTTTTTACATAAGTAAGAAATTTCGTAATATAACAAAATTACAGATAAAATTGTTAGAAGAAATTTTTTACCAATGAAACATATTTATGAAATAGTTATTTTCTTAAAATTTTAAAATTATAGCTATTTTCTAAATTTTTTTTTAAAAAAGTGACTATTTTCTTTTAAAAAAATTATTTAATTTGTGATACAAATTTTTTCTCTTACATATTCAATGAACATAATAAATCAAACTTTATTTCAAAAATAAATTTAAACTCAGAACTTTAACAAAAAAGAAAAATAATAACTCAAATACAATTAATTTTATATTTAAGATGGTTATCCGACCGACCTGGTTACGTCACTTGATAGTGTTTTAGAATGTCCAAAAACTTTAAAACAAATATAAACATTAAAAAAAAAAAAAAGCATACGATTTTGCTAGAGAATCTATTAGTCTCTACTACCAGCATGAAGAATTAGCGGCAATATATTAAAGTTAGCCAATGTCGTTATTTGTCGAATATTATAAGTAGTCCCCATATATTAGATATTTACAAATCTAATAGTCCTATTAGGGTTTTTACATTAATATTTTATGAGGTGTAAAATTACTATATAGGACTATAGACCCGGTTCCTAACCCAATTTAAAAATGGATATTACCCAATTCCTAAAAAAGGTTTGCTGACTAATAAATACAATATTCTACCCTATTCACGCACACAAACCGTAACCTCCTCTTTCCCGTTCAAATTTTTTTTCTCCTCCCAAATCAAAACCTAGCACTCTTCAAGCCCTAGAAATCTTCAAAATCTCATCGCCTACAAACTCAAATGGCGAGAACGAAGACGACGGCGAGAGAGGTTGCTGGGCATACAAAGCCGCCAGTCGCCGGAATCAGAAAGTCACCCCACGTCGGACAATCAGAAAGAGACGCCGCCGAACAAAGCAAGGAGAGAACGGTCGGACCTTCTATAGTACCTGGAATCGAAGGGGACAATCCTAAGGTTCATAAGCCGGTAAGTTGTGGCTATATCACCGTCTATATGATATTTTCTGATCAATTTTACATGCCGAATATGTGGGTGATATTGCTGAGAATATAAAATATTGACCGACTGAAGATGAGTTTCATGGGTATGAAAATCTCAAGGCTTCTTTTTTTTTTTTTCTAATTTTTTAATCTATGTTTTAAATATTTTCTTTTTGTTGGTCATATTTGATGTTCTGGCTTATACATATGTTCTTCAGTTTATATTCTATTTCTTTGTTTTTTTTTTGGGTGAATTCAATGTATATAGTAGTTTTGGTTTATATAATATTACCTAGATAGTATAATATTTACTATATTGATATTGTTCATATGTGTAATGTCAATCTTATATTTACAGTATTTACAGCGTATGCACTTTAACGTTGACAATGTTATATTTACAGCATAATATGTTATTGATGAGGTCAATTTGAAAAATTCATGAATTTAGTATTAGTAAATATACTATTTCCCCGTAAATATAAGATTGATTATAAATTTAGAAAGTTTTACTCGGTAAATGTTATAGTTGCAGTATATGTAATATTTCTAGGTTAATATAATATTTACAGTATATTGGATGTCAAATAACGACTGTATTTGTTGTTTGGAAGTATGATATATCCCAGCTAATATTGAATATATTGTTTGCATTGGGATGTAAACTTTTTTTTCGTCTTTTCTGTGAAATTTGCAGAGTTTAATGTGTGTTCTTTAATAGATTTGGTTTATATCATAGTACTAGGTTAATATAATATTTACATTGTTCATATGCGAAATGTGTTTTTATATTGACAGTATTTACAACATATACATTATAACATTGAAAATATTATATTTATATTTATTTGTTAACTTCTTTTGCAGGTGAAGAAATTGATGTGATGGAATTCACATAGGGATTTAACGTTTAATGGAAAGCATAATTCAGATGAAGACAATCACTAAGATTTATTGACAATTATCCATAAAATCAGGAACAAAATATGACAAAAAAAGTTTTAAAAAAGGAAAAACCCGATTATAGTTTGAATATGCCTGATTGAAGGACAAAGGAGTAAATAAAAAATATATGTGAGATAAATATGGAAAGTCTGATCATATATGAGAATATCTAGTTTAGTCAAATACTTTTGTAAATATCATGCTTATTGAGAATAAATTTGTAATTTTCTCTTGTACTTTTTATGGATATAGAGAAAATTATATGAAAATGGTGACCTATCTTTTTCAAAGTTTGTTTTATCCATATTTAATCAATGATCTATTGTGGTCCTAAGTAGGAGTCAGTGAGTCACCTCAACTTTGTAGAGTCGGTGGACAACTTTATAAATGGGGAATTATTAATTTTTTCTTGTTCTTGTGAAAAATGATTGCCATATTTCTTTTATTTTTCACTACTAATTACTATGATTTTGCACGGATTAGGTTGTTTTACATACGTTTCAGTGTCAACCATCAATTGGTTTTAGTCTGGATGCAATATCTCTCTCTGCTTTGATAAATTTGATATTTTCGTCAAGTAGTTCTCAACACAAATTTATACAAGATTTTATTAATCATCTTTGTTTGACATATAATGAAGGGATAATCTTTAAAAATTTGTAAGTTTAGGCTAAATCTCATCAGTAAAATTATTATTGGCTTCAAATTTGCATTGACTTCGCATATAAAACTACATAATTATCCTTGAATTTTTTATTATAATATTATTCTATCCTTACAAGTTGCACTCTGATCTTTCAAAATCGACACTCATATCCCCTAATGTTTGAAAACGTTACAAGTTTACTCTATCTGCTTCAATTCGTTAAAAAAAAAATATAGACGAAATTTAGAGATATGAATCAAAATTTTAAAAGATCGAGGTACAAATTGAGAAAAGAAGACATAAAGTGGCATTTGTGAAAATAACTATAAAACTAGTTATTATAATTTTTGAAATTTTAAGACGTTTAATCTTTTAAAAATTATACTAGTGCCACCTGATTATTATTACATTATTAACCCTGTCAATTTTTTTTTTTTTTTTTTTTTTTACAGATTGTGACGAAGCGAGTATACCTGTAAGTTTTTAAAACATCAAGGGACAAGAATGATAATTTTGAAAAATTAAGGTGCAACTTGCAAGAATATTATAACATCACGAGTATTTGTATAAATAATCCTATTGTATAGATAACCCTGCATAAATTTATGCCATTAAATTTTTTTAAACTTCACTAATGTCCTAATTCAACAAAATTCAAACAAAAATAATATGATCCTTTAATTAGGACCCCAAAGTAAAAAAATAAAAAAAATAATAAAAAAAAAAATGTGTGATCAGAGATCGGCGGTTCCAGGGATCGTAAGGGTTTTGGAGGCTTAGGAGTTTTGACGAGGTTGTGAGATTTAGGGTTCCAAGGCTAGCTGGTCACACGGGTTGAGGGTTCTGGGGTCAGCGATAACAGAAGCCAGGGGTCACAGAGGTCGCATGGTTTAGGCATCACAGGTCAGGGATTCCGTTGTTTGCGGGGGGGTCAAGGGTCAAGGATGTGGAGGCATTGAGATTCGTTGGGTCGGCTATGACGTGGTTCGCTACGATGAGGTCATAGGTTTCATCAAAATTCGCAGGCAGCATACATTGATTGGGCACCGTACGTTGTGAGACCGCCAAGGTTAGGCTCGCGTTGTTCTATGCTCACAACGAGTTTATCAATCACTTCTCGACACCACAATATTCTACTCCAATTATTACAAAAATCTTTTTATATTTAACTGTTAAATATAAATTATAAATATCTCATATTTAAATTAATTATTAATTTGTAAATTTAATAATCTAATTATTAAATTATAAAATAATAAAATTCTCTAAAATACCCTCGTCATTGGTGCCTATCAAAAGGAGGGACACCTCCTTGTGGTATTATTCTTATTTGTGGTCCAAAACACAAATAGTGATAAAATAATTAATTATTAATTATTTCACGAGAATTCTAGTTTGATTTATTGAGACGGAGCAGGGATCATGGACCTGTGAATTCGAGTTCCAATAAACTTAAAAAATGGAATTAAAGCTCTTTAATATAATTATAAGTTTATTAATCCCGATATTACTCCACTAAAAATTTATGACTGAACTCTCGAATTGTACATATATTATTTATTCGATTAACTCAGCAAATTGTTAATTGATGTAATCATTTCATGATTGTTGATCCTTCACTAAATGGTTCATAATCTAAGTCGAAATTACTGTTTTACCCCTTAATTTTATCTTAGTCCTTAGGTACCATTAAGTTCACTAGTAAACGGTTAATTCGTAATCACTTACGAAGCAGAACGCTCAAACCATTTAGTTCTAGATGTCAACACATAAGTGAACCATTATTACTATTAAGTTGTGAATTATTTATCTATAATTTACATTCTCAGCCTCCACGAATCGCATGCTCCTAAAATGTAAGTATTGGACCCAATTACCTTTGGGATGATCATCGATTGACCTAGATCAGAATCTTCATAACGGTACTTAAATGAAGTTTCTGGTCGTTTCAAGTCCTATATAATCAACATTATATAAAATACCTCAATTGCCATGCCTCACACACTGACTGTCCGAATCAGAGGGTCACGTTCGTAACGTCATGTACAATATTAATGAATACCAATCAGAGAGATCCATACTATTTGATCTATCACGTACTAGTTTAAGTATGTTAATTTTTAATTTTAATCCTTGTACGTAAAACTCTTTACATACTAAAATTATAATCGTACTACATATTTTGGATTTTGATAAACATTTATTATATAATAAAATAAAACAAAAAAAAATCATAAATGACTACTTCTTTTATTAATTTCAAAAAATGATTATAACATCTGATTTCAAGGGCATATTCCTAACATGAACTTCATTATCCTTAATTATTTGCTGGCTATTTTCTTAATAAACAGAAACATTGGTCATAATTTTAAACCAACTAAGCAAAATGACTATTTTTTTTATAATTTCTCTTTTGGTTGACATGTCAACACTATTATAAAGAAAATTTAGGCTTTTTTTTTTTTCAAATCGATGCAAATTTAGAGTTGAAATTGTAGGGATTATTTGAGAAGTTCAAAAATAAGAATTTTTTTTTAGATTTAGCTTAAACTAGTCTTGGAAATTTGGTACGGTTACTGAAAGAACCGTTTTATTAGCATGTGCTATTCGTTAATGTTAAGAACGCTCACAACGATTTAAACATTATTAAACATTTACTTTCAATATTTATGAAAACTTAAATATTCTATTGTATTTTAAATACTTTGACTATAGTAAAAAGTATTTTCTCAAATTCACAGTTTAATTTTTCTCTCTCAAATCTCAATCTTAATAGTGTAAAACAAACTCTTATCCAAATATTGATTTAAACTACAGTATGAATACAAGATTTTGTCTTTTTAACTAAAATCAAAATGATCTAAATTTTGTAATCGTTTTATTAATACATTATTGTATGTCCCTTTTATATTTTTGGACAAATTATTATAATCAATGTTCATTTACTGTTCACATCGTTGCTGAGTCAAGGAATTTATTTTAATGATAGAGCCAATTCAATTTAAACAGATCAAGCCTTTGACGAAAATTTTAAATAGGCTTTAACTTTCTTCTTGTTTTTATTTAGAATTCCATTGACTTCTATGGGTTTTAATTTTTGATCCCCTCCTGTGAAGTAGCCTCTTAAGTCCTACCAATCAAGAATATCAAGCACCTCTCAAGTGGGTGTGCACTGAACTTAGGAAAAAGAAACGACTTTTCTTTTAAGCACTTAATGCTGTGTCTTTATTAGTCTTATCGTCTATGGAGTACCGTTTCCTTTGTGGTTAACTTCAATACCATCCACACAGCTCCATCAATCAATTAATTTTTGAGACCTCTATTCTCTTTTATCTGTAGATTAACTTTTTTTTGCTACTGATCTGTAGATTAACTTCAATACCTTCCCCACAGCTCCATCAATCAATTAATTTTTGCGACCTTTATTCGCTTTTATCTGTAGATTAACTTCAATACCATCCCCACAGCTCCATCAATAAATTAATGTAGATAGATTAAAAATAATAATAATAACAATCTCTAAGAAAAAATAAAAGTGATTTTATTGACACATCTCTTTTGTATCTTTAAACACATTTTAAAATGGGTTAGTTAAACAATTAGCTATTTTAAAGGTAGAATTTGAAGGATTTAGCCCTAGTTTCACGAAATTAGAGATTTAGCAATAACATGTAACTTGTAACATATATACATGTAAAAAATATAACATTAAATGTAACGTTACATTTAATGTTATATTTTTTATACGTATATATGTTATATGTTACATAAAATGTTACATATTATGGCTAAATCCCTAATTTCATAAAACTATGGCTATATCCTACAAAATTACCTAAAAATTTGGTTAAATGCCTAAAAAACTCTTTTAAAATTAAAATTTATTGTTACTACAATGACCTTATTCCCTTGTTTGAGATAAATATCTCCCACATTTCATCCATTTTTTTTTTCAATTTTCTTAATCTCAATGCAATATCCTTAAATCTAAACCATTTATACCATATCAAAATTCACAAAGTCAAACCAGTCCAAAATGAAATGATTGTGATGTTTAACCTAAACAGCCCATATGTAATTGAAAAAAAAAAAGAAAAAGAAAAAGACAATTAGACTAGGCATATTATATAAGTGAAAAAATAAGAAACACACAAACACTTTGCCTCCAAACCTTTTATATATAATGCTTTATAAACTTGGTTTTAAAATATAATAGTTTTGATAAATTGATAGATTTGTGGGCACTTTTGGAATTTATAGGGCTTGTGATAAGTAATTTTTTTTTATTTTAATATTAAGTGAAGTGTGGATTTAAAAAAGATGCGTGGAGAGTTAAAAGGGGTGTGTCAATAGAACCTAAAAACAAAGGAGATATTATCGTAGAAGGAAGTTTTACCTATAACAACAATGATTAAAAGAGAAAATATCATTAAGGTCGAGAAAATCCGAGCACATACGTACCAAGCAACTACGTTCCGAACAAGTCTTAGCACATCCAAGCAATTATGTATCGAACACGTCCAAGCCGAGCGATTATATGCCGAGCAAGTCCAAGCACGCCTGAGCTGAGCAAGTCTTGGGCACGACTGAGCAAGTCCGAGCACGTACGTATCGAGCCAGGCTAAGCACATCCAAGCAAGTATAAGTCGAGCTATTTTGAGCAAGTTTGGGCACGACTATTTTGGTTAGTTAACATGTTTAAGTTGACGTAAAAATGAATCGTAATTGTTCAAAAAATATGGCTTTCGAGCATGCTTGCACTACTCTTCTTTGCTTACCTTGCCAAGTGTCACGTCGATTCTCACTAACCATTGGAAATAGTCTGTCGCAATTCTCCTTCGTGATTCGAAACAGATCCCAAACCTCTGAGATAGATAAGAGAGAGGGAGAGATCAAGGGATAGAGGGAGAGAGATAGAGGTTATTGGGGTTTTTTAAGTTTTATTTATATTAGAGTAAAAAAATAGGAAACAAGAAAAAGAATTTATATTGAATATGTAACATTTAATGACATTTTTTTATGCGTGCATTTTTTTTTTGGTCAAAATTTTTATGGAATTTAGACAGGGCCACTATTTAAATTATGTTTTAGTTTAAAAGACTACAAATGAGACATTTTTAAGCACATGAATCAAAGTGAGACGAGCCTCAAAGTAGAATGTTACTAAAAACACTAATAAATATGTAAGTAATATCTTTTTATTTTATTTACGATAAACGATGTATCCAGCATCCAATGGTTAGATTGTACAGTCTCCTCCAAAGCCATGAGTTTAGCAATTCACAAAGTCTTAACAATGGGTTCAATCACTCTCACCTAACTCTATAAGTGGTTGGAAAACACGTGGTAGTAATAACATTTCCCTGTCCCCAAAAAAAAAAAAAAGAGACGTGATATAGGCAAAATAGCAATAGCCTCTCTGCAAAATATCTCCACTCCAATAACACATCTCAACTCTCAAGTAGTCCTGATCATTTCGGACAACCTTACTTGAAAACCTTGTATTTACAAAGGCGTACAAAACCACCGAAATAACCATCAAAAGACAATAAGGCACAAAAGAAAGCAACACAAGAGGAAAATGGAAATTCTGTTGAGTGATTTCTCAGCCTGCATCTCCTGCCTCCTCAGCCTCGGACTACTGCTGCTCATCAGGCGGTACGAGCTGTTCGGATACGCGGCCGCCACGCTCTCCGAGTTCCCGAACACCCTGGCGTAAACCATCCCCCCAAACATCCCCACCACGGGATGACGATGCGAGCCCGGCAGCGACGACGGCGAATCCTCCTCGTAAACGCCAAACTGCTGGGGGCTGTAGCTGTGGCTCTGGTAGGGATTGCGATACGGGAGTTGCTGGCCCGTGCGAGGCGTGGTGGTGATGGCCTGCGCGCCGCAAGCTGAGGGCCTCGGGGGAATTGGCATTCCCAATTGGAAGGCCTTGCCCTCGGGCCCCTCGGAGTTGGATTGGCCGCGGCCGTAGAGGGGGACCATAGCGGTGTGGGAGATGTCGGCCTTGCAGACGGGGCACTGAGGGTGCTCGTCGGTGGCGAGGGAGGCGCTCTGGACGTGCAGCCACTTGTAGATGCAGGGCCAGCAGTAGAGGTGGCCGCAGAGCGTGACGATCGGCTCGTTCGCGAAGTCTAGGCAGATGTTGCAGTCGAAACAGCCGTTCGAGATCTCGGCGTTTGTTGCTGGAGCCGAGACGGGCCTCCATTCCTGCGCAAAGTAATTCTGCAACGCCATGGTTTCTTTCCCAGAGGTTGTTCAGTCAATCAATTAGCCCTGAGACAAAAAAAAAGGAAAAAGCAAGAAAACATAAGATGAGAAAAATGAGAAAACAAAGGCTATGCATTAATTAATTAGCATGTTTTTAACTGGAAAAAGTTGTAAATGTTCTCTTATTGTTCAAACTTCTTGAAATGAAATTGAAGATAAGCGTTGAACCTAATTGGCCCCATGTGCCCAAACTATTGCGTGATACATTGAACAATGCACCAGGAGTAGCTTATTAATTACGCTTGATGAAAAAAAATATTTCATCGCCCAGATAAGTAATAGCTTATTAATTACGATTAAGAGGGCATAATAACAATAATAATAATAATAATAATATGGGTACGCCAACGAAATAGACCAAATCCAAACAAAATGTTTGATGTATCAAGGATAAGGATTTTAGTCTTATAGCCTGATCTCGGACAAGAAATTACATAGCATAAAAAAACAAGACCAAAAACTTCTTATTTGGTGAATATTGGCATCAGATAAATTCTCTCTCTACACTATTCCCAAAAAGTATTAAATAAAGAACAAATTGATACACATCCAGACTGTCGATCAACCCCACCAAACATCCCAGTTGAACGTGTATAGACATTGACCATATACACAAACCTATCGTCTATCGAAACCATTCATTTCTAAACCATTTGTTAGAAACCAAAGAGAGGTCACCAACTATACTCCAATTAAAAATCAACCCATTTGCAAATTCAACAATATAATAAGAAAAGAGAGCCTCCCAAAAAGCCCCTAAACCATATAAGCTCTTTAATTTACTCAAAGATTCGAATCCTTCTTTTGATATTTCTCTCTTACACCACCTTTGGCTTTAATTATTAGTTTAAGACTGGTCATTAACTTCAGACAAATAAGCTTTTTGCAACAAATTCAAGCACTATTTCTCTTGATTTTAGAGTTCCAAGTGCCGTAAGAAACATTTATATACCAATTTAGAAAACAGCCACACAATCAATACTAAGTTGAAAGACAGTCAATCAAGCATCTCAGACATCTGAGACTATCAAAGAGATGGATTTAAAACCATTAAATACTTCACGTTTCTTTGAATGGAAATTATGAAACTCAACAGAGATAAAAACAAAACATTTTGGCCTTTTCTTTTCACTCTTAAATCAAACAAAAATGTCTACAAAAAACCTCGATCCACAAATTAAAAGGATTTATAAAAATCCGTCTCTGCAATGCTACAAAAGAGGCTGTTAGTTTCAGAAACGCATTGCCTGTTCGGTTCCCGAGAAAATACGCGAGAAACCGAAGGAAAGAGGCTCGCATTTTTTTCACAGCAAGAGTAAATCCAAAAACAATCGAAGACGAAACAAATTCGCACACAACTCAAGATCCGTGCGTTAGCGAACTTCCATCGGCCAAAAAAAAAACAGAACGAAATGGTGGAAGAAAATGACCGAAGAAAGTACCTGCTATTATGTTTTTTTTTTTGGAAGCTTGGAGAGAGAGAGAGCTTCATCAATGGCGAGAGAGAGAGAGAGAGAGATTTGAGTCTGAGAAGAAGAGAATGAGAGAGAGCGAGTCTTTCGTCTCGTTCTTATAGACGAATCCAAAGAAGAATGAATACAAGGTTATGGTGTAAACAATTTCACCTATATTTTTTTTCTTTTTCTTTTTCTTTTTCTTTTTCTTTCTTTTTTCTGTTCCTTTTCGTTTCTTTTCTCTCCCTTCCGTCTTTTCTCTCTCTTTTCTTTTCTTTTCTTTTCGTTGGCAG
This sequence comes from Boehmeria nivea var. tenacissima, assembly GCA_018132145.1. NCBI lineage: Eukaryota > Viridiplantae > Streptophyta > Magnoliopsida > Rosales > Urticaceae > Boehmeria > Boehmeria nivea. The sequence goes on along the minus strand of CM030877.1, from coordinate 6,385,974 downwards.
ATTTTACGAAAATAGTTGTGAAAATACATAAATATCCTTTATATTTATTAAAATTTCAAGCTTCCACTATGAGTTTTTGGTAATATAAATTTTAGCATGCATTTTGAAAAATTAGACAAAAAATATGAGATGTTTTGAGATAAAATAACAAACGTGTATAAAATTTTTATATTGTGACTATATTTTCTTATTCTTTTCATTTGAAAATTTTATTAGTCATTAAAATATATGAAATTTTAGAGAAAAATACTTTTTCTTAGATAAATTTCTTAAATTGACCCCCAACTTTGACATTAATTTCATTTTACCCCGTTATCTCTTTTTTTTTGTTGAAAAATTTCATAAATGGCCCCTGAAGTTTGGATATTTTTTTAAGTTGGCTCCTGATATATAAAATCTCACATGTGGTACATAATATTTAAAAAAATTTCAATAATGGTCATTCCGTCTATTTTAGTGATAGAAAATATTTATTTGAGGGCATAAACATAATTGTAAGAGAAAAAAAAACTACATAAGTAGCTTAGATAGCGTTTTTGAGTCCACCTCCTACTAAAATAAAAAGAAAATTTTCATAAATAGTTCATAAAATTTGGACGTTGATTTAACTTGGTCCATGATGTATAAAACATCTCATAGGGGATAAATGATGTTTGAAAATTTTTATATTTAGCCCTTCCGTCTATCTTAGTGGACAAAAATCCATATGGTGCTGACATGGACATTGAATGATGGAATTAAAACAAAAAAGACAGAATTCAAGTAGAAAATTAATGCCCCTGTTAGTCATCTTTTTAGTTTTTTTTTTGTTTTTAATTTAAAAACACTTAAAAAAGAAAACTTAAATCTTATCTTATCTAAACAAAAATAAAATCCTCAATATCTATGTAATAAACAATTAAATTCAACAATGATATTTTTTTACAATTTACTGGTTTCTACGTTCACATTAATCAAACAAAAAAAGGAATATAAAAAAAAAACCACTTAAGTTCACATTTATTATGTGAAAAATTATTCAAAAATGCCACCTAAGCTGCTTATGTGGTATTTTTTTCTCTTACAATTGCATTTATGCCCTCAAATGAATGTTTTCCATCCACAAAAATAGACAGAAGGATCATTTTTTAAACTTTTTTATACATCATGTACCACCTGTGAGACGTTTTATGCATTAGGGGCTAACTTGAAACAATGTTCAAACTTCAAGGGCCATTTATAATTTTTTTTTTTTTTTTAGCATTCAAACCCCTTAAATTATGAAAGTCATGTGAAGATAACCCTTTCGTTACATTCAGTCCAAGTCAGTTTGGCATTGCTTCCGAAGGTAGCTTTTAGATTATAAGAAAATCTAAAGCATATATAGGTGTTTGGTAAGCAAGCTTCTAAAAAAAAAAAAAAAAAGGTGACTGTTTTTGTTTATACGTAGTATAAATTTGACAAGCATGTTAAATGCTACTTTTTTGTAGCTGAAATTACTTCTCAATTTTAAATGAAAATAGGTAGCATGGTATACAAAAATCGTCCACCATAGTCGTGGACGATCTTGCGGTTCATTGAGACCCCTCTTTCTCATTAAAAAAGGGCTTATAATAAGCTCGACCACACATTAGTAAATGTCTAATTTACACCATGAAGTCTAAAGGAACCTTAACTCTTCTTAGAGAATTTCAATCGATCTTAAAAAAATATTTGTTTAAGTGTGCAACATATTGGGAAGAGTAAAAACTTCAGAGAACGTCGATTGGGAGACTAAGACATAAAAACTTCATATATAATTTTTTTATTTACTAAAATTATAATTACATTTATATATGTTAAATTTTTAATAGACATTTAATTTATAATACAAAGTATCCCATATAATCTCTTATATGGCAATTCGAGTAAATTGATAACATTCACAATGTAAGTAGACTGTATTGGTAACTACTAATATAAATTTATATATGTTAAATTTTTAATAGACATTTAATTGATATTAAATAGAAAATAAACAATATTCACAAAAAGTACATTTCTTTTATTGAATTTAAAAACATGTTATATAATATTTGATTTCAAGCCACTAATCCTAACACATATAAGCTAATGCATCACGTACGAATTATATAATTAACTGATATAATATCACGATTCACCGATATTGTATTATTATTGCTACAAAATATAATAAATATTAGAGAATTTTTTTAGGGAATTTTAAGAAAATAACCACTGTTTACAAAATGATTTTAAAAAATAGCCACAGTTTCAAAAAATTCAAAAACTAGCCCTTTCAGAAATTTCTGACACATGTCAGAAATTTCTTACAGCAAATTTTATGTGTTATTTTGTTATTGTCAGAAATTTCTTACAGTGTGTAATGCTAGTTTTTAAATTTTTTGAAACTGTGGCTATTTTTTGAAAACACACAGTTCAAAATGGCTATTTACCTAACTGACCCATTTTTTTATAGACAAAAAAAATATCACTTTATTTGTCAAATCTTTGATCAACAAACTTTAGCTAACATAGAAAGGCCCTTATCCGACTTTAAGTGTTTGGTTGTCTGCCAATCTCACGTAATATATTCCTTAAAGTTTATTTTGAATAATATATTTCAAAGAGTAATTGGCACAAATGGGGCAAGAGCTTGTCGTAGTTTGACAAGTTGCACCTTAAACTTTTACTTCAGAAATTTGCACATTAAATTTCTAAAATTTAACAAATTGGTCAAAATTGATTATAGAGTTTCAAAATTTGAAAAAAAATAGACAGAATAAATAGTGCAAATTGCCAAAATAAACAAATCATAGCGGAAAATTTGTCAAAATTAGACAAGCTCAGGGCAATTGGTGCAAATTATTCTAAAAAAATTTAATGTCTCCTATCAATTTGGACCAATTTGCTAAACTTTTTAAGTTCAGTATGTAAATTGCCAAAGAAAAAAAATTTAAGGGGCAACTTGCCAGACTATGACAAGTTCAAGGCCCATTAGTACCAATTACTCTATTTTAAAATAAGATAATGAGTCATTTATACTTAAAAAGGGGACCACATACCATATAACAAAGTAAACTCATCCGAAAGGGATTTGAACCCTTGTGTGACATTTGGATTTTGCTAGGCACAGACGCGACTGTGCTTAGCACAGCTCGTGACATTTATACAAGAATAATGCTAGTCATATAAATTTTTTTATTAATTTTTTAATATCAACCTATGTGATAATTGAAATGTCATATTTTTATTGGCATCTTTTTAATTAAGTAGTAAATATTCACCAATAATAATATAACAGATAAATTGATATTAAAAAATTGATAAAAAGAGTTGATATATCTAACATTATTCTTTATACAACGACGAATAAATCTATAACAATTGAACATAGACCATTAATAATTGAGTCTCGCACATGCGCTCATCAAATTCTAAGGTGCATCCAAACAAAAAAAAGTTTCCAACATATGAATTGTTTTTTTTTCCCTTTCATATTAACTCCCCATATAGTTTATTTTAGTGGTATCTTTGAGCATTAGGTGGCTACTAATAGTATTCTCCATTGACTTTTCAGTCATTCGAACTCTGAAATTAACCTTATGTTTTGACAAACCATTATACATATCCCATCCCAAGAGTGGGAAAATGATTTGAAAAATAGTTTGGAAAATAGTTAGAAAAATGAGTAGAATGGTTTGACTATGTGAATTTTGATGTGATATAAGATGTTGAGATTTAAGGATATTGTATAGGGATTTGGAAAGTTGAAAAAAATGGTTGAAAAAAAATGGAATGAAATGGAATAGTTTGTAGGATTAGAAAAAAAAAATGGATTTGAATAGTATGAAATGAAATGGGATGGTATGGGAGAGGTTGCCAAACATGAGATAAAAGTCTTAATGAGTAATTACAAAATGGATAAATTTCATTAACTTTTTTAACTAGGGGAGACTCATTACATATGAATTGCACCTCAAACTTTACGAGAGTGTTAAAAAAAAAAAAAAAAAAAAACGCCCTAAAGTAAAACTCGCCTTGCACTTCCATCAAATTTTCCCGCATCATTCTTACATAATTAAAGTGAAAATGTTTAAAAAGAACAAATAAACAAGATGAAAAAGAAAAAAAGTTGAGAGCGATGAGAATTATATGATAGTCTCTTACATTTTAAAATAAAGCTATTTGATTTGCTAACATTTTTTAATTTAAGCTGCAAATTATCCTGAGAGAAAATTTTAAGATGCTACAATTGTCACAATCCCAATATTCAAGGACCATCATTTGGAATTACTGCTTTTCTTAGTTTTGATTTTTTTTTCTTTTTGGCATTACTACAATTTTTTTTTTTTTGCTAAGATTTTGGCATTACTACAGTTAGATACATCAAATTAACGTTTAATTTTCCTAATTGATTGTTATTTGATAATTGGGATTGTTGGGCCATATTTTGGGTTAGGCTCGAAAGACCATGAGGAAGACCAGAAAACCCACGTTGAAAGAATCACGCTACAAGGCGCACGCCGCCCCCACTAAAAGGCGCACGCCGCCCCCGCTCCAAGGTGCACACCGCCCCCGCTAGAGGGAGCACGCCGCCCCCGTTACAAGGCGCACGCCGCCCCCGCTGGCGGGCATCACGCGCGCCCTCGCTGGAGGGCGTCACGCCGCCTACGCTGGAGGGCGTCACGCCGCCCACGCTGGAGGGCGTCACGCCGCCCACGCTGGAGGGCGTCACGCCACCGCCACCTACACTGGAGGGCGTCACGCCGCCCCCGCTGGAGGGCGTCACGCCGCCGCTGCTCACGCTGGAGGGCATCACGCCGCCCCCGCTGGAAGGCGTCACGCCGCCGCCGCCTACACTGGAGGGCGTCACGCGGCCGCCGCCTACGCTGGAGGGCGTCACGCCGCCGCCGCCCACGCTGGAGAGCGTCACGCCGCCCACGACCCGGCTCCGCGCCGGCCCCTTTCGGACCACTAAGTCCACTACCGATGTTTTAACGAGAAAAACTCAGAATCTCTCTCCCACGAATGGAAACCACCTTCAACCATCTCTCCACAACACCTGAAAAAATGGTGGTGGAACGTGGTTAAAATAAGTTATTCCCAGCTCTTATATAAACAACCGAACAAGACAAACTAAGGTAACGCAATTCTAACACAAAAATACACTCCACTTCAAAGTCTCTGGTTCATCCTGACTGGCTTGAGCGTCGAAGTGCCCGCACAACCCCAGTGCCCCCCGTCACGCTTTTCTGTCTTTTTTGCAGAGCCGGAGATCATCTCAAACCATCTCCGCACGTGGTTCAACGCGAGTTCGAGCTAGGAGGAGCGGCCACGTGTCAAACGCGAGTTGGTACGAAAAATCGCACCAACAGGGATCTAAAACAAATATAGTTTATTTTGCTCTGGAATCAAGTACACCCTAATACGATTGTTTACTTGCCTATGCCACTTCGACATAATAGAATTTATCTAAATATTAAGTGTTGTTTTATTATCAAACTATCTAGGACTCTTCTTTTTTTCTTTTTCCTTTTTTCTTGCTGCTTGAAACAACTATCTAGGACTTCAGTTTGTTTAGTTGTTTTCTTTTCGCTAGATAATTCATTTCCTAAAATAAATTAGAATGCACCTGGACATTTACATAGAATTAAAAAATTGTAAGAAAAAAAAAAAACCATGCTGATTAGATAGTGATCAACAAATAAGAGTATAGGAAGACTTCGTCTCTCTCCCTCCTTAGGTCCTCCTCAGGTTTCTTTTAGGTTATGATTTGTTAGATTTACGTATTCATGATATCGGTGTTAGAATGCTTGTTCTGCGAACCAGATTAGGGTTTTTGAAATATATAAATAGGCTCGATTCCTTATATTATTTTATGTATAAATTAAAAGAATTTATTTTAATGCTTATAAGGGAATGGTTGAAAAATCCCTAGCTCCTAGGTTACAAGATAAAACTAAAATTACAAGAAATTACAAACATGACAAAAGATGTAGTCTCGGCTCCCATTTTTAAAAATTATAAACTGGTTTTAATACAAAAACTGAAAGAATGCATGTTTTTGATATTTTTAAACAAACACGTGAATTGTTTTGGAATTTTCAAAACAGCAGGGATTATTTTGAGATTAACTAAGACTCATAGTTTTTTGAGGGATTTAACTAAAACTCATAGATTATGCAAGGGACATAAAACACCTGCTACAAACTAAAGAAAAAACAAATATTACTGCATCTTCATTGATGACATGTCAATTTTAAAGGGGAAAAAAAAATATTATGTGAAGTCTAAAGGAGCAGTAGAAGAATGCCAGGAAGCCCTGTGACATGAACAGTATCCATAAATATTGAATATATTATTCTAACTTTTTAGGATCTGAAATATATATGTTATTATACTAATAAGATTTATAATATACTTTGTAGCAAACGATACGGCATGTATGATGTATGACATAATATATCACATTTGAATTATCTATTATATATTTAATTTTGTCACAGTCATTCCTCTAGCTGTTCAGTTTAATTGATGTCCTTTTTGCTGGGCAGCAATTGCATGCAAATGCTGTCTGCATTATCTTGCTTTGTTTGTGGGCCTGCCGCACTGCTGGCTTCTAGAAGGAACATGATTGCATTGGATTTTTCATAAAAAACAAAAAAAAAAAAATCAACAAAAATCTATATAAAATTGTAAACATTTTTTTTCTTCTGGCCCTTAAAAATAGGAGAGAGGACGATAAATTGCCAAAAATACCAAAAAAAAAAAAAAGAAATGCAAAATGAGATTGAGAAAGATAAAATACATGTGTTTGATTAACAAAACAGCTGGCCTTTCTAGAAGCATTTATGAGCAATCCAAAGCATTAATCTGTCCAAAACAAATGTTTAAACGAATTTGCTTTGATGCTGCATGGTTAAGACAAAATAGAAATTTGAAATCTAGACTATGTAGACTTAATTTTAGTTTAATGAGTTACTTTAGTTGTTTCTATTTGCTCAATTTCTGTAGAAATCCGGAAATTAGAATTTTCACCATTATTATAATTTGATAGACTCTGTAATATGCCTTTATCAATCAAATAATTAGTTGAAATGCTCAAAGAATTGTATGTGTACTTAAAAGTGTACAAATTTTCCTACCGATTGTTGATTTAGTTGAAAGTTGAGTTGTTTTAATGACGCTTTGAACTTTGGAAACGATTTAAAAATAAGGATATGTTGTTCGTTTGAAAACAGAATGGAAGTGACAATGTTTTTGCTTAAAGACAAGTTAGTTTTCTCTTCGAATTTCGAAATACAATTTCTATTTTTTCCTTTAAATTTTCTTCAACTTTTACTTACCTATCCCATATCTTAAACCTTTCTTTAAATTTTTCATTGTCCAAATGTTTGTTTAATAGTACTTAAGGGTTTGAGATAAAGTGATTAAAGTTTCAATCTTATTTTATGTCAGATAATGAGAATTATTAATTTATTATGTTATTAATCACTACTTTTATGTTATGTTGTCGTCTTGTTTTTTACTTGTCGTTTTTAGTGTTAATATCTGTTTTTGATAACCTGTCATTTGACCAACAACATGTCGATTTAGCTAAACATTATCGTTTACTGTATTTTCTGTCGTTTTATATAACAACGTTTTTTCCTATCATTTTTCTGTATAAAGTCTAATTATCCGACATTTATCTTGAATCACGTGCTAAGTCAATTTAATATATACGAGAATGTAACAATAATTTTTTTTTTCCAATGCCATATGTGAGATCATGAAAAGAGTCGATCAATTAACTCTGTATCCGAGACATATTCACATGAAGGATGAAACATTATTATTGTCAAAGAATCATAGCTCAAAAGAGTAAATGATATCCTTTTTAGGTGTTAAACTAAGTTGGATAATCGATTGACAAGTTTGCTCTCTGATTTGTAATATTAGAAGTGATAAAAGATCCTATGATTTTATGTTTGTATTATCCAAATATGAACAAAGGAAATATTCGTGAAATAGTCAGAAGATAAAATGGATTATAAATTTAAAATCAAACTCTAGATATATCTTACAGGTTATCGCATCATAATGAAGTTATTAGACAGAAAATACTAGTCAAAGCGCACTTCTATCATTTCACACCTTTTGAGTATACTAGAAAACACATAGTTCATAAAAAAAAATAAAAATAATAAAACAATTTTTATTAAATTTATTTTTCTTAAGGTCTTAGAGATTACAAGGTTCATGATCTCGAATCTAGCCATTGAGTCTGTATGACTGTGTAGCCACACAGAGTTGGACTCGAGACATAAACACAGAAAATTGCTAGGTTAATTTGGAGTGATTATGCAATCAATAGCCTTGGCCCTTGAAGAAGATTTGCCAAACGGTAACATTTTGATAGTTGATTATTATTTATTTGATTATCATAATCCGTACACCTATTGATACCATGGATATCAAAGTAAAATTTTTATACTTTTGAATACTATACAGAGTTTCTTTTACAGCAATCCTTGTATATGTTGATGACAAATTCCTCAAAGAAAATGTTTTTACTTGAAAATTGAACGCCTGAAAGGATTCCTTTTTTAGTGCTTCAATATCAAAGATCTTTGAAACTTGAATTACTTTTTTTGGGTATTGATTTCTCTTGCTCCAAAAATGGTACTAATTTCATGCCACAAATAAAGTGCGCACTGGTCATTCTTGCAAAACTTACAAGACTCGTATGTGCACATCTTGAGAATATTTCCCAATGGAGTAAGATTTTAACTCACTCGCACTGATTGAGCATTTCTGAATGATCCAATAAAGTACAAAAGACTATTCGGAAGATTGATTCATTTCATGGTGGTAATAACGTGGTCCAACATAGACTAGTCATTTTTCACATGTTGAGCCAATTCATGCAAGAGCCTAGAATACCTCATTAAGACGCTACCATTTGGATTTTCAAATACATTAAAGGTACCTTTGCCAGGGATTATGTTTCCTTGCAATAACTATTTATCTACGAAAGTTTTCACTTATTCATATTATGGAAATATATGATATTGCATTTTTCTTGGAAATTCTCTCATATAATGGAAATCTAAGATGCAAGGTAGCGTTTCTAGATGTATGAAACACATTGAAATAAATCAAAGACTATCAAAGACTTTGCCACGTTGCAATAAATCCAGTCCTTCATGAATGTATGAAACACATTGAAATAGGCTGTCATAAAATGCGAGAAAAAGCACAAACTAGATTGAGCATTCTTTTGTGTATTCACATTCATAGATAGCTGACGTATTTACAAAGGCCTTAAAAAAAATATTAAATTGCGAGTTTGAACAACAAATTGGGACTTCATGATCATATTTATTTTCCGACTTGAGGGAGAGCAATAGGAATTATCTTATCTCTACAAGAAATAGCACTTTTGGCAACAACATTTTCGGCGCAGACAAAATGTCATTGTCGATACTCGATGGATGATTATTTGTTATGCAACTTTTTTTTTGCACTAAAAATTACACTGTTTTCCTCCGATTGGAAAAAAAACAACAATGACGACATGTAGTTGCCAATCTTGGCAGGAAAATGTGGAGGGAAATTTCGGGGGAGAAAAGACAACAGCAATTGGTGTGGGAATATTGATGTGATTTTTCTTCACTAATTTCATGTGGAGACATATAACCACGTATTACAATGTGCGTGCATTGAATCATGTGACAATTTGATCCAACTCCTATTTCGACTTTTCGAACCTACAAAACAAAAGAGCGTGAGGGGGCGCCCGGGGTGTTCTTAGTGTGGGTTTTCTGATGCTCAAGTTAGTATGAGAAATGCGATGTAGAGAGAATAAGGGTGTCAAAGTGTCTGTGCCTTAGTACCGATTGTATGTGTTTATGGGGGTGCACATGGCCACGATGATGTTTGAGCAACGACAATGACATGACATCGTTGATGATTGTCTTTAAATAAGGGACTTAGTTTTTTTTTTTATTTTTTTTATTTGCACTTTGTCTCGCTCTCTCTCTCCCACTCAATGCCGTAGCCCGACCCCACCACCTTGACGCCGGTAAGTACACTATTTTCCCTCTCTTTGTGGGTTTGTCTAGGAAAAGACTCTCCTACCTCCACTTCTCCCCATGTCGTTGCCTGACTCCGCTATCCCCTGGCTCACCACGATGTCGCCCCCGCTCTACCTCGACCTTCTCAGCAAGTATTTGTATCTTTAATAATTTTACATATCTACAATATTTTAGCAGCAATGTCAAAAATAAAATAATCAAACGCCCTACCAACTTATAATTTCAACAACTTCTTTCTTCAGCACAATTTGAAGCACTTCTTTTTATAAGCATAACAATGCCAAACTGACACTTTGTAAGGTTTGATGTTTTGTTAAAAAAAAAAAAACCTTGAAAACAAAATTTTTTGTTTACTCTATTTTTGAAAATCTTTTTTTCAATTTAAAAACAAAAACAGATTTATAAAATGCATTTTTAAAAATTAAAATTTAAAAGAAATAGAAAACAGAAAATAAAAATGTTATTAAAGGGGACCTATGTAAATAGCTATTTTAGAGGTTGTGTTTTTAAAAAATAGCCAAAGTTTAAAAAATTTAAAAATAGCTATAAAAAATTTATTACTAAGATAAGAAATTTCTTACCCTAACAAAATTACCCATAAAAATTTAGTGTAATAAACAATTTTTAGGAATTTTAAGAAAATAGCTACTTTTTAGAAAATGATTTTAAAAAATATCCACAGTTTCAAAAAATTTTAAAACTAGCCCTTTCAGAATTTTCTTACATGTATTAGAAATTTTTTTACAGTAATTTTTATGTGTAATTTTGCTATTGTCATAAAATTCTTGCATGTGTTATGGCTAGTTTTTAAATTATTTGAAATTGTGGCTATTTTTTAAAGCACACAGTTCAAAATTATTATTTACCTAATGGACCCTAAATTTTTTTACCAATATAATAAAATTTATAAATTACTATTTTTTTAAAATTAACATTGGCTATTTTTTAAAATCAACCTCTAAAAAAAAACTATTTTCTTAAAGTTAAATTCCCCCTAGTTTAAGTGGTTGGTTCAAAATCAAATTATTCTATAAATTGAGAAGGGTGAGTTGCAAAAATAGGCCGAAATTAAATGTTTGTTTTAAATGATAGCCTATGTTTCAAAAAATTAAAAAAATAGCCATGTTACGAATTGTATAACAGAAAAGTGTCACACAAAATATAACAGATCTATAAATATTTGTAAGATATTATTTAACACTTCAAAAAATAATGAGTAAAACTTGAAGTGTTATAAAATATTTTACAAATATTTACAGATGTGTTATATTTTGTGCGACACTTTTCTGTTATACAATTCGTAACATGACTGTTGTTTTAATTTTTTGAAACATGGGCTGGACTTTAAAAACAAATTTTATTTTTGATTATTTCTTAGGATTTCCCAATTGAGAAACTACAAGGTTGCCAAAAATTAAAAGTGCGCGGGAAATTAAAGCAACCAAAACGGAAAACGGCCTTCATGATGTTCAAAAAAACAAAAACAAAAAGCTTCGATCAATCAAATCGATCACGCATTCTCTCTGAATTTTGAACAACAAACAAATAATTCCGAAGCTTCAACAGTTTCTTCTTTCATCTTTTTCAATCTCAAGTTTGTGTGACCAATCTTCCCAAACAGCAATGTTCTCAGTCAAAGCGAGCTCTGCCAAGAAGCGAAAGCCCGATCCAGAGATCGCCAAATCCGATCACGCCACAAAGCTATCCTCCTCCAAGGACCTCGATCTCGACTTCGACCTCGATCTCGATCTCTCCGAGTTCGTATCCTCAAAATCTCTCGTTCATGCGATTTTTGTTTTTGTTTTTGTTTTTTGGTGATTTGGTTATGGAGATCTGAGGTTGGTGAATTCGTGGTGGAATTTTAGTGATATCAAAGGCATTATGTCGGCGCTTCAGCAGATCAGAGCGAAGGCTCAGAAGGACGGCCAGAAGAAGAACGAAGAGACTATTTCGAGGTCAGATTCGAATCGTTTTTGCTTGTTTATCTGTTATCGAATTTGGAAGAAATCAGTAAAAAAAATAAATTTAAATAAACTGAAATGTAATTTAGTTCATTCATCGATCTTCAGGTTATCTCATTTCTGATCTAGTCATATATATATATATATATATATATATATATATATATATATATTGGATTTACTATTTTCCTTTTTTTTTTTTTTCTCTTTTAATTTGTGAGAACTAAACGTGTAGTTAGATCGTAATACTGATTCCTTGTTTTGGTTTGTTCATCCAAATGATTAGCTTGATATTGATAGATACATTACAGCGATGGTCGAAATCGCGTAGATTTCTACATGGATTTTCTAAGTAGTTATAGAATTGTTTGTCCTAGAACTTAAGAAACATGTTAAATGTTGATTGGTTTGCTTAAATAGTTTGCTTGTGATGTACTTACTTCGCTCTTCGTTTGTGAATTGTAATCGATGGCTAATTTGTTTGCGATTCCTGCATTTTTTGGTGATAGTGTGGCTGCTGAGATAAAGTCTATGATAGATGGATTGAAGTCCAAGTTTGAAAAGGATAGGTAATCTTAAAAACATAAGATCCACATTTTTTTGAGACCACAAAAGTTTGCATTTTGTGTATTTCTATTTGTGAGTTGTATATAAATGCTTTTGTTTACTTGCTGTCAGGCAAAATTTTGCTAAAGCACTTTCGAAGAGCTCGAAAGAGGTTCGAGTCTGAGGACAAAGGGGGATTGATTAACATTTCAACTGGAACTGAAAACTTGGAGTGTTTTTCAGTTGTTAAGCCTTTTACTTGGGAACATTCTGTTTCCCAAAAATTTGGTTGCTTGATTCTGTTGTTGCGTATGTGCAGTTTGAAAGCTCTTTGAAGAATGAGACAGCAAAATTCCAGTCACTTTATCAGGCCTTCTCCAAGGAAAAATCAACCCATCTTCAGGCTTTGAAAGGTAGTCTAGCTTGTTTGAACTTTTAACTACTACTAGTTTCCAAAAAATTATACCAATTGTTACATCAATGTAGATAGCTTTGATCCCAAGTATTTTTCACCCATGTACTGATTTATTTTACTGTATTAAGTAGTGGCTCTATTTAGCTCCATTGTGTTACTTTTACTTACTTTTTGGGAGGAAACATTAGCTACAACGTTACCAACATGATCATAAGATTGGGCAAAATTACATTGCTAATTATCTATTCTGTTTTGCAGATACTATTTCCAAATTCGAAGAAGAAAAGGAAAGGCTGTTCATGCGATATGAGCAAATGAGTAAGCAACTCAACTATCTTCTCTTCTTCTGTAGCAAGACAAAATTATAGTACACTCAAGTCTATGGATTTCATATCAGGGAAGAAAGAAAAGAGCATGATATCAGAGCATGAGAAGGCTTGCTGTGATAAAATTGCTCAGTTGGAGGATTCCTTGAAAAAGAAAACACAGGTATACCATACTAACCATAAGTTCATAACCATCGGATTTCCTGAATCTCGGACGCTCTCTCTTCCGCTCATGAAAGCAAAATGCTGATTGGCATTTCTGTTTGGAATCAGGATGATAAGACCTTTAGCATTTTGAGGAAGACCCTGGGTTCGTTTCTGGACAATGCATCAGATGAAGACTTCCCACCTGATGATTGAAGATCGGCTTTGCTTGGATAGTTAGCAATCATATGACCAATATACTCTTTCCACTGTGACTAAAAAGATGGTATGATACATATATTCTGCTTTTTCTAACTGTGATTCCGGTAGTAGAGCAAACGTAAGTTGTCTAAAGTTGGTATGGTTACATCTTCTTAATGGCTCTCTACAGTCAATTTTTAGGGCTCAACTTTTACCCGAATTGATGGTGCAATTGATCTTTATAGTACCAATTGAAATTCTGTCCCAGTTTTTTTAGCTGTTTGTTGTGTTTGTCTTCTATCCAATTTGTATGATCATTATTATGATTACAATTGGTAGAGAGAATGTTGATTACTTTCTGACTTTAAAGAAGAGCTCTCGGATTTAGCACGAGTTAATTTGGGTGAATTCAAGGAAGATGATACATGACAAGTTGTAACAATTTGTAATCTGAAACAGAGTAACTATGTATGAGTATTTGTATTAATTTGTCGAAATAACTTCCGGTGATCAAATGCTTAATTATGATTCAAATTTAGAGATATCTGTTCTGATGCTAAGTAAGATATATCCGGAGCTGCTTTTTTACTTGTTGGTAACAACTTGACAGAAAGTGCTTAGTAATCCAGTGAATGAAATTTTGCTCAATATTAACAAACCCAATTGTGAGAACCTTTCAATGTTAACCTTAGAATTAAATGCGTCAAACTGGTTCTGTAAATTTACCGAGTGAAAGTAAACTATGCGCTTTAGATTGGCTACAAGAACGGATTGTCAAACTTGAGAGAACGAGAAGCAAACTGAGGATGTTAGAGTTGACAGGAACAAATTCACAGCAACGTCGAATAACAAAACAACCAATCTACTGAGACGGGTTTGGGCAAGGAAGCAGCTGTCCCTGCTGTACAGACCATGGAGGCCTCTGGTTATGTGCCTACATGAAGAAAGTTAATCAAATCTCAGTTCACCGCATTAAGAACAACATTTAAGAGATTTTAAATGTGAATATAGTTACAGGGTATCATCTAAAAAGAAGAATAACTTCCCTCTTCACTGAGCTCTAACTATAGGCAATAGATCTCAAGATTTATCACTTTAATGGTAATAAAGCCAGCACCAAGAAGTCCGGAGATTAATATACGTAGCTTGAACAGAGTGAAATTCCAGAGTGTCTAGAAGTGGTTAGCAGGCTAGGCATGTGACGCTTTGAAGCAGAATGACATTGTAGCTAGCATGCGAGTAGAGGATGTAGGAATCGATTTACTTACGCCAATTTCTGTCACAAACTGACACGAGCAACATCTAACTTGCGGTGCTCCATAAGGATACATCAGCAACACCGTACAACTTCCGCACTTCACTTGCCCGACCTGATGAGCTGAAAGGCAGGTGGGAGGATTCAGAACACGACGATGTCATACCATTGTAATGAGAAAAACATGTAAGCACCGAAATAGATAACGTTGCATAAAATAAAACAAACTAGATCGAATCTAAAACTAAACTTAAGTCAGCTACAGAAGCAGTAGAGTTTGTGGTGTGCGCGAATGAATATAAGGGCACACTTAATGTCCGCGAAGACGAGCCTTAATCATGAACAAGTCTCCGTTTCAAGCATGCTTCAACAACCAAAATCCACAAACCAAATCCAGTTCGGCGCAAGTTCAGTGATAAATGCATGAAACAGTTCCAAAACAGTTGGTCAAACAATTATACAGAAACAGAGGGAAGAACCTTCAAGCACAAAGTTGACAATCTGGCAGCATGAACACTGAACCTGTCTGGCCCCCAGAGGATATTTGAGCAGGCTTCGGCAAGAACCGCAAACCATTTGAGCTATTTCTACATCACAAATGAAAATTTCATTCCACAAAGCTCACAATAGTTCTTCACAAACAAGATGTGTATTAAAAAAAAATTATTATTCTTTTTTCCCCCTATTTTACTTATACAATTCACATAGTGGGGTTGCCCATGGACATTCTTCTCTCGCTGATGGCAAACTCTAATATGTTCTTTGGCCAACAATAACTAAATATCACTCATTCGCCCCAATAAAAAACCCAAAATAAATTTTAAAAAAAACTATTCTTAAATTCCAAGACAAATTGAGAAAACAAAAATCTGGGTGGTCAGGAAATAGAGAATTAGCTCACCCAAAGGTGTAGTGGTGTTTGTTGTTGTTGTTGTTTGTGGCGGAAGTGAATGCTTTTGTTGTTGTTGTTGTTGTTGTTGTGTTGGTGGTGGTGAGGGTGGTGATTGAGGGTGTGGCAATGGGTCTGGTTCAGGTTCAGGTTCAGGTTCAGGTTTGGGCACAGACAGAATGGTTTGGTAGCCAGGTGGTGGGCCCTCTTCTTCTTCTTCTGCTTCTGCTTCTACTTTTACTTTGACTTGGACTTGCTCAACTTCCTCAATTTTTTCGTTTTGGTTTTCCATTCTCACTCTCTCCAGCCGGAGTTATGGTTGCTCTGCAGAAATAAATTGAGCATTGATTCAATTTTCAAGTTTCAATAAGAAGGGCATGTTTGGGACGACGACGTTTCTCGTGCTTATTATAGGTTTTTTTTACACTAGACCCCCACAATTTATGGGTCTATTGCCTTTGACCCTTGTACTTTTCTTATTTTGACAATCTACTCCCTATTTTTAAAATTCTTTACGATTTTACTCAAATTGAAAACGTTCCACGCAGAGAACTAACTCTTTATTATCATTTAGCATTAACTATTTATGATCATTTGGCATTTCTCTTTAAAATATATATAATCTTTCTAACGCACAACCCTATCAAGCATGTTTCAAACCGTTTAGTTCTATTTATAGTTTAAATTTCTATGTATATACAACTATTTTATTAAAAAATAGACCATATGCATATTCGAGTGACATATTTATAATATTATTAAGACTTGGTTGATGATATGTTTTCATATTAATATTTTAATTATATACTAGTTTAAAGGCACGCGCATTGCGCGTGTTCATATATTTTTTTAACAAATGATATTTTTGTTTAACTTTTAATAAATAAGTGCACTTTTATAATTTAAAAAAGTTGTGAGAATAAAATTTATAAAAAGGCCCAAAGAATTTGCTAAAAAGCCCTAAAAAGAGCCCCACCTTTGCAAAAAAAAAATAGCAGTTTGGGAACTGAAAAAAAAAAAAGAAAAAAAAAAAACGTTTGGCGACACGCGCGTGGGGGGGCACGCGCGCCCGCGTGGTACGTGAATAACACGCGCAGGAGCCCGAAAAAAAAAAAAACAGTGTTTTCGACCAAAACGCGCGTTTTGGTCGACGAGCACTGTTTAAAAAGCACCCATTCGCACTTTATATTATAACTAGTTTAAAGGCACGCGCGCTGCGCGTGTTCATATATTTTTTTAACAAATGATATTTTTGTTAAGCTTTTAATAAATAAGTGCACTTTTATAATTTAAAAAAATTGTGAGAATAAAATTTATAAAAAGGCCCAAAAAATTTGCTAAGAAGCCCTAAAAAGAGCCCCACCTTTGCAAAAAAAAAAAAAAAAACCTGTTTGGGAACTGAAAAAAAAAAAAAAACGTTTGGCGACGCGCGCGTTGGGTGCACGCGCGCGCCCGCGTGGCACGTGAATAACACGCGCAGGAGCCCGAAAAAAAAAAAAATAATAAAATAATATTGAACAGTGCGTTTTGATCGATGAGCACTGTTCAAAACGCACCCATTCGCACTTTATATTATAAAGGATATATATATATATTTTAAGTTATTTTGTGAAATTTGATATAATTTTACTGTTGTTAAAATGCGCATCCAAAACAGATACACTAATATGCGGACTCGAACCTAAAACTACTACCTTAGTGAAATATGGCATTAAATCAAGCATCTTACCACTTTAATACTTAGTATTCTGCTAATGCTATTATCTTTTTTCTGCAACGACAAGCACAAGAACACGCCATTAAGAACAAACGTTTTTGTACAAGTATTTCTCAGGTATATACAACGTATATGATGGCAAAATAATACTTCCGACCAAAAAAAAAAAAAATTTGACAGTAGAACATTTCAGAACCCTTATATTGGCGTTAAACAAGCACAAAATATATTCATAAATAAAATAAAATTAAAAAAAAAAAAAAAAAAAGAAAGAAAGAAAGAAAGAAAATTATAAAGAGAACTAGCAGAAGCAGAAGAAAGATGAGACTTCTTTTTCTTTAATTGCTAGAGAGCTTAAAACGTCAAAATATTTCTTCTTTAATTGATACAAAACAGGAAGCATAAACAAAATCTTAGAACATCCAAATATTAACTTGCAGACGGAGGATAGACCTATTTTAACATGAAAATGCCACTTACATAATAGCATAGAGAAATCTCCCACATATTGTACACAACGAGAAATCAGACCTCGGAGATAAACGACCAGGCTTCATCATCCTACCAAAGTAGACACAGAATTGACCACAAATTACACGCGAATCGATCAGAATCCCATATTCTTCCCCTTTTTCTTTTTCTTTTTCTGGTCTTTAAATAATCAAATGCCACTATACTATTGCCCCTTGTGCCAATACTAGATTGGAATTTATAAGCAGTGGAAATGCAGTAGGTTCGACAAGCTCTTTTGCTCCAGTCGATTCCCAAGTCTCATTATAGTTAATAACTGTCGGTTAAATCTCCAAATCATCAAGTTGCGTTAAGCTATAGCTTTTCATATCTTGAAGAAGAATAACCCGAGACGTATAGCTCGTAAGCTCAGGCTCATTTCTTCTTTAGGTCCTTTGCTGATTTGATGTCCTTGGTGAGCATTCTCGGTGCTATGGCCATGGCCATAAGCTCCTGGAAGAGCAGCTTACAGGCATAAGGAATGTGAACCTGCACAGATAACAAACAGCAAATACAACATTAGATATGGTGCTTGATGCGAGATTAAATAAACACCTACGGTAACAAACTTTACCTGTACAATGTCAGTTTTGTTCTTGCAACCTCTGCACTCAAAAGAATTCTTCTTAAGATTTGCAATTGCAATCAACCCACAGCGCTCGCAGACATGAACTCTATAGGCATCACTCTGATCAAACAATCTCTCTTTAAGAAAGTGAGCAGCACCGTGAGCAATCATACAATCTCGTTCCATTTCTCCAAAGCGGAGACCACCATCACGTGACCGTCCCTCAGCAGGCTGCCTTGTGAGGATCTGAACAGGACCACGTCCACGCGAATGGATTTTGTCATCCACCATGTGCTTCAATCTCTGGTAATAAGTCGGGCCAAGGAATATCATAGCAGTGAGGCGTCGACCAGTATGACCATTGTACATGGTCTCAAATCCACGCATTTGATACCCACATTTATGAAGTGCTTTACTAATATTATCCACCTACAAAATAGAGAAACAACAGCTTTCAGCTCAACGCGCGATCAAATAAAAGGAATCAAAAACCAAAACTCCGAGCCACTGAAAAGAGAATGCATAATTCATATACGAATCTCTGATTCAAACATGGTCTAAGACCCAGATAAGGAAGTTTAAATGCTTGATAGGTGACAGAAGACTTATAAGCATAATGTTTGGCAAAGAAAAAAAAAAAACTTGAACAGAGTAACATGTAACATGTAAAGATCAATAAACAAATCTAGCAAAACCAGATTTGTGGAAAATTATCCTCAAATTTCTAGACTATTCAAAAGCAGCAGAATACCTCATCAAATATTACAAAAACAATAATAATAATAATTCTAACAAGAGAGAATATTCACTCACAGTTACGTCTGTAAAAGGTGTAGCATCTCCTTCCTTTCCCATATGAGCAGCAACTTTCCCCATGATACACTCAATAAGCTGACCAATTGTCATACGGGAAGGAATAGCATGTGGGTTCACGATAATATCAGGGGTTATTCCTTCCACAGTCCAGGGCATATCTTCTTGAGTATAAGTCATACCCACTGTTCCCTTCTGACCATGCCGACTACTAAACTTATCTCCAATTTGTGGAATTCTAACAGATCTCACTCTCACTTTCACGAATCTCAATCCATCAGCATTAGTTGTCAGTAAAACCTAAAAAGAATCAGAGATTATTTATCAGGAAAATAATCAGAGGTTTAAGTATTGAGAGTCGACACATTCCACAAGCTATGCAGGTGAATGGACAACCAATCTCTAATTTAATCAAATGACTAAACTAAGGGATCAGATAGTGTATAATCAGCTGGTTCTTTTGACACACGATGAAGGTCCAAATCCCAGAGGATAAAATAGGGTTGTCTAAATTATGCTTACTTGGTCAACAATTCCATTTTCACTGTGGCGTAAACTTATACTATGATCACGACGGGTATAACGTGACGCAGCTTGCCCTGGAGCTTCATCTTGGGCAATTGGAGTTGTCTTTCCGATGATAACATCCTCACCTGAAACCCTAGTTCCCTGTCATAAGATTTAACAAAAAATATGTCAGATTATCATTCTACAAGGATAGAAGATTTAAATACAATAGGCAACAGAACCAAGTACTTACTGGTGGTGCGAGACCATCATCATCCAATTTATCATATGAACCATGCCGCATGCCCTGTAAAACAAGACTCGAGTAAAAACACTGATACATCTCCACCCGCACAAAATATATGTTAAATTTAAAGATCCAGCCCTCACCATAGTGTTTGCTCTGTCTGGACGACCAAAGTCCTCTTTAACAAGCGTCCCCATCTTTTTTTCTTCATCTCTGACACAGAAAACCAATCAATGATGCAAAGACACCACAAAACAACAATTAACAGAGAAACAAATGAAAGAAGAAAATATCAAGAAACAATGTTCCAGATAGTCACACCTATAAGAGCGGAAGAAGAGTGAACGGAAAAACCCACGGTCTACCGAAGACTGATTCATGATAACAGAATCTTCTTGGTTATAGCCAGAGTAGCATGCAATAGCAACGATGGCATTCTAAAACAGAACAAACAAAAAGGTTAAATGTAAATGTCCAAGTAAAAAATAAAAGAACGACCGAGCCAAAACAAAACAAAACCAAACTTACAATGCCTGCCGGAAGCTGTCTAAAGTGCAGATGCTCCATTGCTCGTGTAGTAACAAGAGGCTTTTGAGGATAGTAGAGAACATAGGCCAGCGTATCCTAAGATGAGATTAAGGAAATTTTTTAGCAACAATAAAAGCGGAGAGAGCTGAATAGTCTTAGTCGCCTGGTTCAACATGGGATAAAAACCAATTCTCATATCTAGCCAATTCTATTTGGTGATAAATTGAAGTGCTGTCATCCTTGAGAAAGGACAAGATTTGATGGTCAGCAAGTGGAAAAATAATGCATAAGATGTACCATTCGAAACTGGTAGTTGGTGACATAGATTCCCATGGCTTGCTTTCCCATAGCAGATTGATATGTGTTCCTTGGAGACTGATCAAACCAACAGAATTATTAGGTCTTAACAGTTATGGAAACTAATTACAGCACTTGAGATACGTTAGGATAGGAAACTCACCTGATTATGATCGGGAAACGGTATAATCGAAGCACAAACACCCAAAATTAGTGATGGGTGAATTTCACAGTGCGTATAGGTTTCAGAATATGCTTCCTCTGGATTGAGCCTCGCTTGTACGAGATCCTGGTTCAAGAATTTAGCCCTCAACATGTTATGAAAGGGCTCACACTGAAATAAAAGATATCTTAATTTCACATCATTGTGAATTATGTCAACTATACTGTTTAAATCAACTCACGTTAATAGTCATCGAAATCATTGTGGTCTCCTCTTCTTCTGTGTCGATATATTCTATGAACCCCTTGGAAACAAGATCATGCCAACCACCATCTTCTGGGCTCTCCTGAAATGCAAATGGAAGTAAAAGATGTAATAACTGCTATAGTAATTGATCAAGGTTCAAGATACACGTGAATATATATATATATCAAGTTGGCTCACCCGCTGTTGCAGAGCAATAATATCTCTTTTCTTTATGAGAAGCCGTTGCTTCTCCACAATGAATAATGGACGACTACAGCGGCCATAATCTGTATATATGCGCAATTCTTTCAAGCGGATATCTCTAACAACCCCAACCTCAGTGTTAACATCAACCTGTGTGAGAGAAGACTCATAAGCATCTATCGAATGAGTATAGCAACATGTTCTATGAACAAGATGTAAACAAACTTTTGACCGACGGATCATGCATGAAATCTATTTACAATAATAATAGAAAAATGGTACTAAAAACTCAAACTATATTTGCTGACAGCATGTATATGCACTAATAACACAAGCCCGCATAATGAATGTAAGAATCCAGAGAAGTCTTCCTACAACAATTTGAGATTGTACTAAAAACTCGAGACTACATTCGTTGACAGCATATATATGAAATAATAACTCAAGCCCAAATCACGAATGTAAGAATCCAGACAAGCCATTACACAACAATTTGAGATTGTTAAGTTGTGAAATAGAGCGATATTAGGAAATGCTACTAATGGCCATTCTTGACCTGGATCCGGTCTTTCGAATCATCCTCGATTTAATAGAAGACAGAAGGATTAGAAAACCAATACTACATAAGTTTCTTTAAAGGTTTTTTTCCCATAAATAGTAAAGATAAATTCATTTAAATGATCAAATAAATCCAATCAGGGGGCCAGAGATCCTCAAGATAAAAAAGGCACAACAGACATACAAGACAAGAAAACAAATTAAAAAATCTCTACAAGAAATCAAACTGAAACTGATTTAAATATTTGATGAAGACAAAGTATAACCAATTCTTTGGATTCTCACACAACATCAAAGTTGGAAAAGAATAAGCCACTAGTACACATAAATCAAATAGAAAATTCAAGAGATAAGCATAGCAATAGCTCATATGAAAATGAATAAAGGAGCAGATATAATGCAGAGCAGGAAACCTGAGGTTTGCAAGTGGTCTATGACACAAGCTAGCCAATAATTAGGCATGAATCTTGTTAAAAGGGAAAAAAAAAAAACCCACTCTGACAAGATTTTCTTTAGCTAAATGTATTATAGAATTAATCAACTGACCCTTCGTCGCAATCGTCGTAGCGTCTTCACCAACATATCAGGATCACGATGTATTCCAACCCAACAACCATTGACAAAAATTTTTGTGGCTTGTGGAATAACAGCAGGAGAAATTTCCTACAAAATCAAGATGATTATGATTCAAATCAGGGATCAAAACACAAGACAACTCAAGAACATGACAAAAACAGCGCACCTCAAAATTTTCTGTTCCCCACTCGTCTAAAAACTCCAGAATAGGATATGCAGGCCGATCCAACTGTAATGTACACCATCAATGCAAGATTCTTTACCAGTCCACATGCCTGATCATAGTAAAGAAATCACAAGAAAATTAGAGAAAGATATTGTTTTAGAAAAATGGATATATACTTATAGGAGAACAATTCAGAAAGCTCACTTGTCCTTCAGGTGTTTCAGCGGGACACATCATTCCCCATTGTGAATTGTGTAACTGACGCGGTTTGGCCAATTTTCCTGAAAGGGAACTTCAATTAGATGACAAGAAAATGACAATGTACACACTAAATAGAAGCATGATGACTTAAGTATCAACGGATAAAGACAGACGAAATTTGATTTTAATCAAGTTATAATCAGAGTAAGAAAGTATGAAAAAAATATTGTAATCAAAGAATATAACAAAGAAAGAAAGTCAAATTGCAACAGTAATGTACCTTCACGGCCTATGGGAGAATTTAGCCTACGCAAGTGTGACAAGGTCGAGGCATATGTCAAACGATTTAGCACCTGTTTAAGGAGGGGGGGAAAGTGATAAAGTCAGCATATCATTAAAGTTGCATGTGATACGTTGGGACTAAAGGAGTTCCCACAAAACCAACGGTTATACACCCGTCAACAAGTCACCAAAAACAAAGCCCAATGTGCACGAGACATAAAATGCCAGAAATTGAGAGAGCAAAGATTATAAATTATCAAAAGCAAAAGAAATTATTGTGACAGATACCTGTGACACTCCAGCTCTTGTACCAGCTGCATTTGCTTGCCCCCAATTTCCAGTAGCAAGTGAATATTTAAGACCGCTGGTAATTGTTTTTGCTTTAATGGCAAATTGAAGATTTACATCCTTCCCATTATCAACGCACTAGATCATGTGTAATGGGCAGATATGAAAAAAGAAAAACATGTAGGTAAGTAAAACTTAGAGACACAATAGTTCAATTTTCTAGGGATTTTTCAAGTAAAGAAACAAATAAAGATTGGCGCAAGGAACCTTCTGCACATAACCTCTGACGTCCCTTGTTAACTTCCTGAAAAGCTGTGGACAAATAACAAAAGATCAATAACCTAACAACGAATGAAACAAATGCAAAATAAAACAAATGAAACAAACCATTCTAAACAAGCCCCCAAGTAGAGGACCGGCAAGGTCCAGCCTCTTGTTGCCATAATGATCCCTATCATCTTCTGCCCTCCGACCAAGTGCACATAGAAGAAGCCGATGAATGATATATCTACCATAACCACCCATGCATCAGACATGTCATAAGTTGTGACACAATGTGAGTGTATATCAAACGGAGAATGGGGAGAAAAACTACCCGAAGTAGTAAGCTTTTTTTGTCTCACAAAATTCCCCAGTACCAACATGGGGAAGCATTTCCTTTTGGAGTATCTCTTTCGCATACCTACGACAAGGACGCACAAATATTCCATGAGCATCACAGATACTTTTGCCAGGTAGAGACAACAGAAATTCTCATGACATTACATACTTAATCCTCTTTTCCTTGGTTACACCAACCGTTGCTCCTCTTTTCCCAATGTAGTCTAGCGCAACCTGCAGCAACAGAGAAAATTGTCACCATAAATGGAAGACCATTTCAAGGGTCACATTTCGAGCCCAAAGAACGAATCATAAAATGGAAGGAAATGTGAGCTGGAAGTGCTGCAATGTAAATAAGCAGTGTCTATGAAATTTGGCAACACCTGTTGATTTTGAATCACAAATGCTTCTTCCAGTGAGGGTCGTAACAATTCCATCATTTGAGTATCCGAGAAGTCATAACATATATGCTCCAATATATCCTTATCAGCAACAAATCCCAAAGCACGGAAGACAATGATAATAGGTATTTCAGCTCGAATATATGGAAGGGTGGCACGGATGTACTGCCCAGATGACCCCTGCAAGAATTGTGTACAGATCAAGCAAACAAGATTCGTAAGAACTGCTGACATAAAAATAGGACTGACAAATAAACTCCCTCACAAAAGCAACCCAAATGGCAGAACAACCCCATTACCCCTTTAGCACTAGCTCGTGAAAGCATCCGCACAAACATGGTGCTTGGCGGCCTGTTTTGGGACTCAGCCATGGACCGAACTTCCGCCACAAAGGCGTACTTGTTAGGCTGCCTTTTCTTGAACACATACACATGATTGGTACTCATCTTCTCTTGAGCGATAAGAACCTTCTCACTTCCATTGATGATAAAATACCCACCTTGATCATACGGACATTCCCCGAGCTCTGTCAAATCCTTCTCCGAATTCTGGTACAGTGTGCAATAACTCGACCGAAGCATAATTGGAACTTTTCCAATGAACACTTTAGTGAAGTCATGATTTTCTGCGAGCTCTTCGCCATCGTGTCCTTTCTTAATTACTCTCTTCGTAACATCCACATACAAAGGCGCTGAGTACGTTAGATTCCTCAACCTTGCAGCCTTAGGAAATAAGGTTGCGGTTTCTCCATCGGATTCCGTCATCATTGGCTTACTGAGGTAAATCTGACCAAAGATTATCTTATAGATTGTCTGCATTTCACCGAAGAACACCGTCAAAAGCCAAGACTAAACAGCAGAAATCTAAGTTGATAACACAAAGGAAAAACAACAAAATTCCACACTTTCAAACAAACAGAACCTGATTCTCTAAAACAAACCCTTAAAATAACAATTTAATTTATCCCAGTAACTATGAAAAACTCCATTTTTTCCCTAAGACAAACATTCCAAGTAGCCAGGGCAAAGTAACAACAAAAAACATCCTCAAAAGCTGAGCCTAGAACTCCAGAATTCTTCCAGTTGATCAACACAAACAGAAAAAATATAAAATTCCACAATTTAAAACAAACAGAACCTTAATTATCTAAAACGATCCCTCGAACTAAAAGATTCCAATTCACAAGCACTCAAAACCCGTTCTTTCCTTTAGTTCCCCTTCTTTCCCCTCGGGAAAATAAGCCCGCGGCTCAATTTCTCGGGAAACAAACGCACCTCGGCGAAATCCGACTGGTGACCGGGGTTGTGCTGCGACTCGGGACGAATCTCGATATCGGCCGACTCGTCGACGATCTCCTGCATAGTGTTCTGAATGAACTCGTCGAACGAGTCCAGCTGTTGGCGGACCAAGCCTTTCTCCTCGAAATACGCAGAGATGACAGCCCAGGCGTCTTCCTGGGTGATCTCTTCGTCGTCGTCGTCCTCGTCGACGTCGTTGTACTGCTGATCGTACTCATTGTCGTCGTCCATGTCGATTCGAGGTTACGAAACCCTAGCTCCGGCTGGAAATGAGACCAGCGGAGCTTCGCGTTCGATCGGGAAGTGAAACCCTAGCAGAGCGTTGTTCGGTCTTTCTGCTGAGTCTCGGGCGCAGAGAGAGTTTGGAGTCGCGAGAGTTTCAAATGTCGCGAGAAAGTGGGCGAACTGTGAATTTATAGAGAGAAGGATTAGCCGCTTTAGCTCTCTCTTGAACAACCGGAAGCATTATAAGACGGTGTTTGTGTCTTTCTCTTCCTTTGGAAATTGCCCATAACAAGAGTGTTTTTTTTTTTTTTTTTTTTTTTATATTGTTTTCGGCTAGTCAAGAGCATCTATGGAGTAGCAAATGACAAAAGAATTTGATCTCATTTCACATTTGACAACTTTTAATATTATTGTGCATGTCATATAACTTTTTTTTATTGTTAAATTATCATATTACCCCTTTTTTATTTCTTATTTTTCTCATTTATAAAAAAAAAAAGATAATTCATTACCAAAAAATAATATGGACTGCAAATCTTTTTTTAAAGTAGCACGTTTCAAAATAAGTTGTCCAAAAATGGCATTTCTCAAAAATTTCCCAATGCCAAATACCCAAATCCTTACTACCGATATCAAAATTAACAACTTAACAAATTCTAGAATGTCAAAATTAAGGATTTAACCGTACGACACTTGTAATATAATATGTTACATGTAACATACGTGTAATATAAAAATATTACTCGTGTAACATAAAAATATTACATATAACATATTATGTTACACGTATGTTACGGCTAAATCCTTAATTTCATGAAATTAGGGCTAATTCTTAAAAAATTAACCAAAAATTTGGTTAAATCCTTAAAAATCTCTACATTTATTATCAACACTCGAAAATGAAATTTGATGCATGAAAATAAAAATTTTGAGTTAAAACTCAATTTTATTGATTCCCGACCAATTTGATATATTTTATCAATTTATTATTGATCAAAATTAAGTTTGAAATTTATGGTTAAAGTTGAATATGTGTAAATATACTTAGTATCCAATATATATTACACTAATTATTATTATAATAAAAAAGAAGAAGATGGATTAGATTAAGAGGCTATTTGGTACCTGATAATCCTTAATAATAAGATACTTAGAAATTCTTTTAAAGTAATCAGATATCCAGATATTTTAGATTATAACGTTTGGTTACGTAGTGTAGTTTTTAAGATTCTTAGGAATTTAAGATTATATTGTTTGATTAAACAAAAGAATGTAATGTCAGTTGAATAAATATATCTTCAAATTAATATATTTTCCTAACAATACTATTAATGAAACCAAGTATCAATACAACATGCAGAAACAATAAGGTTGATTGATTACTTTCTACTTATTAGTTTATGATATGATAATAAAAGTGAACAAAAAAGTCTCATTCAACTTAAAAAAAAAAGTTTTTAAGCATATAGCCATTTTTTAAATACAAGTTTTAGGAAATCTCCATTGTTTTTAAAAATTAAAAGATTAGCCATTTCTTCATTTAATACAGTTTCTAGTTATTAAACATTGACCGATTTGCCCTTCTGATATTAGTTCCTTATTTCTTGTTCACACAGCGATCCTTGCTTCGCCATTTTCGATCCTTAGAGCTTTCTCCGCCAAAGATCTCTGCCGGACTCGCAAGGAACCCTAACTTCCTCATCTTTCTCCCAGACTCGGTGTAGCCATGGCGAACCAAAAATCACCAAACCAGCTATCGGTGAGTCCGCCGGTGTGGGAGCCGAGTTAGTTGCAGAGTTGGTTATGGCTGCTCAATGTAGCCATAGAGGGCCGAAGTTGTGGAGACACTTCGTCGGAGCTCTTCACGAAGCGGCTGCCATGGATGTCTTGTTGAAAATAATCTTCGGAATTCCTCACGAAACGGCTTGAATCACACACGAAACGCTTTCCTTAAACGTTATTTGCACCCTCTCGAATGCTTTGTGGGTACGAATGCAAATACGTCGCAGGATACGACAAGCCCAAAATCAAATCCGCACCAAAGCACTAGTAAGAATTCGATCGTAGACAAGATTTTGGTGTTTGGAAGTGTGTGTATATGTTTCTTATGTTAGTTAAACGTTAAAAACGTTTAATCATGTTTTATTGCAGAGGAAATGACGTTTTTGTCTCTTCGCTAAAAAACGGTTTTAACTGTCGGGCGCCCGCTCTCGCTCGAGCCACGTGCCCTAAGTGCCATAAGTGCACCTAAAGGCGCCAATGGCGCCTTTACAGCCTCACTGCCCACGACCACGCCCCGCCCCGCCCCGTTACGCGCGCGTCGCGACGCGCCGCGCTCGGGCTCAGGCTCGCATTCGCTTGCGCGAATGCTCGCCACGTGGCCAAGTGTGTGAGTGTGCTATGTGGCACACTCTTAGCTTGCACTTAGTTTACACCCACTAAAGAGCTCTTTCCTTATAAAGAGCACAATCTCTTCATAAGTTTCCCATGTGGGCTCTTTCCCACAACACATTTCCTCTACACACACACTAACTTAGCTAATTTATGAACAAAACCCAACATGTCTTCGACAAAGCTCGCTCTCTCTTTGCTTTGTGTTTGTTTGACTCTCCGACAATGGAGCGCTCAGAGGCGACGTCAGCACAATTGGAGATGGAGATGATGGTTCCAACGACGGAGAGCTCGATGGTGTAATTCTAGATCTCAAGCTCGCCATGAATAGAGGGATTTTCGATAGCAATGGCAGAAGGTGCACAGAGAAATTGGAAGAGTACGTGGACAAAATGAGGATGTTCTTGACAGCGTAGATCGTCGGACGGCCGGTGAGGATGACGTTCACGGCGGCAGACATCGACGACGAAATGAGTCAAGATTAGGATGCTTGGCGAGGATTCTGTGATGTTGTGGCCGGATAGAGTGGCGTAAACGAAGCAGAGGGCCACTGTGGCTGTAACAATTTTGCAAATACTGTCTGAAGATACTAGTAGCAAATTTTGTAAAATATATATACATGAAAATTTGCTACTCTTGTTATGGAAATAAACATGAAAACTATCATTAACACGCTAAAATAATATAGTTTTTATAAGTGAATTATTTGGTAATAATTTTTGTTACATCAATAACAAATTTTATTACATTGTAGCAAATTTTGTTGCGAAAATAAACTACCAAAAAAAAAGACTTTAAGATACTAAATTAGTATAATTTTTCAAGTGAATTATTTGGTAACAAAATTTATTACATCAATAATCAATTTTGTTATAGTCGTAATAAATTTTGTTATATATATAACAAATTTTGTTACAATAATAAACAAAAAATGACTTCAAAACACTAAATTAGTGTAATTTTCAAGTTTGCTACGGTCATAACAAATTTTGTTATAAAAATAAACAAAAAAAAAAGACTTAAAGACACTAAATTAGTGTAAATTTTCAATTGAATTATACTGTAACAAAATTTGTTACAAAAATAAACAAAAAAAAATGACTTTAAGACACTTAATTAGTGTAATTTTTTAAGTGAATTATTCGGTAGATAATCGATTTTGTTAAGGTTGTAACAAATTTTGTTGCAGATATAACAAAATTTGTAACGGGTGTTAATAATAAAAAAAATTATTACGCAGAGCTATGATCCAAGTCTCATCTTGCGGATCGGACTCGTCACTAAAGCTAGTCCGATTCTCTCCGCCAATGAGCTTTAGGATATGGAGATTCCTTGTCGTGCTCTACACCGTCTACAGTTCTGGTCGGTCGAGCAAGAGACGACGCCGATGTCGTGCCTGAAAATCTATAGAGGCGGGTCCTATTTTGGGAGCTAGTCTCAGTGTTACAATGGCTGTTGATCTCGTCGTCTTGGGTCGGGGACTTGGGCTGTTGTAGATTTGTGTTTTTAGTGTTAATGGCATCTGTAGACTGTCAAGGTCTGAAGTGACTTTGGGTTTTGGGTTGAATATGATCCTTCACGGCAATTTTTGTTGGATTTGATTCGTTGTTGCAGAGTATATTTTGCTGTTGTACATTAGAAAGAAAAGCAAACAAAAAATGTGTAGAGATGATGAGAGCAATCCTTGCCAGTCAATATACTCTTGTAAAGTAAATTATTTAGTAATAAAATTTATGATTGTGGTAACAAATTTGTGCAACAGTAGTGAAATTTTTTTAAACCGATAAATTTTTATGATAGTGGTAACAAATTTTGTGTCAAATGTAACAAATCAGTCTAGCAATTAAGTGAATTATTTAATAATAAATTGTGTTACGTTACGTTAATAACAAATTTGTTACAATTGTAACAAAATTTGCTACAAAAATAAACATGAAAATTGACATTAAAACACTAAGTTAGTATAAATTTTCAGCTAATACTAGGTAAAAAAATTTGCTGCGCTTATAATAAATTTTGTTACAATTATAACAAATATTGTTACAAAAATAAACATTGAGAATTACAATAAGATACTGTATTAATAATAAATTTTGTGTTACGTCAATAACAAATTTTGTTACGTCGTAATTTGTTGCATAAATAAACATGATCACTGAACTTAAAATGCCAAATTAGTATAATTTTTCAGCGAATTAGTTGATAACATAATTTGTTACGCTTATAACAAATTTAGTTATACTTATAATAACTATTCCATTCAACCATAATTTGTACGCTTATAACGAATAATTTACCATTTGTTTGCCCCACTCATTTCAACCATTCCATTCCATTTCATTTTTTCATTTTTTTCAACTTTCCTAATCCTCCAAACCATTCTATTTTTTTTTCAACTATTTTTTTTCAAATTTTCAAATCCTTATACAATATCTTTAAATCTCAACCATTCATACCACATCGAAATTAGCAAAGTCAAACTATTTTTACATCATTTTTCTAAACTATTTTCAAACCATTTTTCCATCCTAATAAATGGGATGAAATGGGAAAAATGCCCACCCCAAACAAGGGGTTATTTTTGTTTGTTTGTTTGTTTTTTTTTGTTTTTTTTTCACGATGCATGGTGGTATTTATAATGAGATTTCTTAGATTTTTAAGGTAAAGAATAAGGAATAATTTAAGTCTAATTAAATTTTCTTAACTATTATTACTATTTACTGCTATTATTTTTTGCTTCTTCTCCGTGGATTCATCTACAACTTAAGCACCAAGATCATTACACTTTAATATTTGTAGGACATTTATTTTCATTACACTTGTATTTAAAGGATATTTTCTCAATGAGCTAATTTGTCTCTCTCTTTTTTCACTTATTATTTCTATCTTTTGTGTACATATAATATTTATATATTCTTTTTGTATACATATACATAATTGTATTATGTCTTTATGATACTCCATGGTTAACTCTTTATTTAATAATTTATTTATTTTGGTTGTTTAATAATCTTAGTAAATTGATAAATTGGGTCTTTTTAGTACTTAGCCATTTTTTAATTTATGTAAAAAAAAATGACCATAGTTTCATAAAATTAAGAAACTATTCATTAGCTAATACAAAATAAAGGTAATAAGTAAAATTCATATATCATGTGGTTGAGAAGATGATTATTTTCTTAATTAATTAAAATATTAATTATTTTCTTAAAATATTCTTTAAAAATGACTATTTACTTAATAATATCTTATATATTTTTAAGAAAAATTATAGTGAATACCCAATTTTTAATACCTAATTTAAATTTATTCCCAATCTTTAGAGAAATATAATAAACTACCGAAGTGATTCAATTACTTACATATTGATAGCTAGTGGTAATTAACTTGATTACCAAAAGTATGTGCAAATAATTAACGAATTGGATAGTTATTTAATTACTACAAAAATTTGAGTATTTATTTTTATTATTGTATAAATTTTAGGTATTCTCTTACTTTATCATATTTTAATAGTATCAAATTATGTGTGATTTTAATACAAGTCTATAGACGTTAAAATTAGCCTCCTCTACAGAAAATTTATGGCTCTATCACTACCCCATCCCTTTTCCAATCTCTCTCACGACCATCTTTTTCTTCCACCTCGTTGTTCACCAGAGGTTTCGTGCTGGTGAGCCTTGGCGCCGCTCAAGCTCCGATGAGATTTGAATGCCACCTAACCCCAAGCTCCGCCCCCGAGCGCCTCCCCAAGCCGCGACACAGCCGCTGTGCCACAAGTAGGGCCTCTGCAAACTCGGTGTCGTCTCTCTGCGTGGAATTCCCCCCAAGCCGCCGCTTGCTCTCAACAGCGATGTTGCTCCATCGCACGCCCCCAGCTCCACGTCACTCTAAATCGCGAATCTCGCTCCTCCCTCGCGCGTAGCTCGTTGGAGCGTCGTGCGACCCCCAGTCAAGCGAGGCTCGCTGACCTTTCCCCATGCTGTGCAATCGTCGCGCTGACATGCTAAGTTCGCGACGTGGCTAGTGAGCCTCCAAGACCAGGTCGCCGCACGATGTTTGCCATTCCACACTCGGATCTCGAGAGCCAGTGCCTCGAGCACGCTGTCGCAATTTTATCATTATCTGGTGCCAATCTTCTTTTATGTTTATGCTTATTTACAGTAGCAGTGCCAACAATCAAATTCAGTGTGGGCGTACACCAAAGTACTTTTTGATTAAAAAATAATAATCACAATTTTATTCAAGAATAACTAAACATTCATTTTTTAGCACAAAAATAAAAATAAAAATCAAACTAGATAAGCACATTAAAACAAGCAGAAAACATATTACAATTGGTGATGACGAGTTTTTATTTTCTAAAAACATTGCATAATGTCTTCGTTCGTTACTCGATCTAAAAATTATTTCTCAATGTACACAACTAGACTATCACTCATCCATTCTTCTCCAATTCGATTTCTCAACCTGTTTTTTGCAATATTCATAGTAGAAAATACTCTCTCAACGGTAGTTGTTGCAACAGGTAAAATCAATGCTAATGTAATCAAACAGTAAACTAGTGGATGCACATCATTCTTTCTTGTCTCTACCATTTTTTGTGCTAGAGTATTGATACCTTTTAAATATGCAAAATCTGCACTTTGTTGTATATCAACAATGTAGTTTTCAAGTTAATCCTTAAGGAATTCAAGCTCAGCCATAGAAAAATCATTCGAGTAATACTTAGCGAGTTGGATCAATTTTCCTATATCAAAAGCATGAGATGAATCATCTGGACACAAATAAGCTAGAAGCAATTCAGTGTTTACCTCAATGAATCGATCATTTAATTCTTGAAGTTGCATATCAATAGTAGAGTAAAACAACTCCAATCGATATTGGTGCACATTTTTTACTTCTTGTGCTCTCCGACGGGGCCTACCTTGTGCTTTATAGATATCATCTATATTGGGAATATCAATGTTGTGCTCTTAACATAATAAGGAGACTTCTTCCAAAAGAGAATCCCACCCATTATCCTGCATCAATTGCTACATCTTTTTGCACACTTTGACTAAACTCATGGCGTTTACAATATCATAATCTTTCCTTTGCAATGCCTTTGACAACTCTTGTGTAGCTCCCAAAATATTTCTCACAAATGGAGACTAATCACAAAATTAAAAGATGAGATTGAAACTAGTAAATTGTTTGCTTCATATCTTTGCTCAGAACACGTTCCATCATCTACAATCATCTCAAGGACTTCAACTATAGAGGAGAACATGGTACGCACACTAATTAACTTTCCATAGTGCGAGCCCCAACGTGTGTCTCCGTAATGCTTCAGAGAAGTTTTTTGATTCAATCCCTGTCCACTAGCAATCTCACCATTTTTTATTGCTTGTACAATTAAATCAGGTTGCTTATTTTGAAGAATGTCAGAACGTTTAGCTGAAGCTCTTACGGTATTCACCAGACTACCAACCATGCTAAAAAGTGACAAAATCTGAATATGCTTCTTAGCCACATGTACTAGAGCTAATTGAAGTTGATGAGCAAAGCAATGAATATAAAAAGCACATGAGTTTTCCTTCAAAATAAGAGTTTTTAGACCATTGAGCTCACCATGCAAATTACTGGCCCCATCGCAACTTTGCCCCCGCAATCTTTATATACTCAATCCATGACTTGAAAATAAGTTATCGATTGCAGCCTTTAGTGAAAGAGCTGTGTACTAGTGACATGCGCAATACCAATAAAACGTTCAACAATTTGCAATCTTTTATTCTCGTAACGCAAAACTACTGCCATTTGCTCTTTCATTGAGATGTCACGAGATTCATCAACCAAAATCGAGAACAATGTAACTCCAATATCATTAATAATTCCATTGACAGTTTCAACAGCAAAAGCATTCACAATATCCTTTTGAATATCTGGAGATGTTAACTTGAGATTTTCTAGAGCATATTGTCCCACAGTAGCTTTGATGTCTTCATCATGAGCAGCATAAAATCGCAAAAGTTCAAGAAAGTTACCTTGATTGCTTGAGTCTTCAGATTCATCGTGACCACAAAATGCGAGACCTTGTCTCAAAAGAAATCGAACACAATCCACGGAAGCATTCAAGCGAGTTCGGTAGTCATGAGCTTGTGTTGTTTTCTTTGAGATAATAGCTTCTATATGTTGTTTTTCATTCATCAAAGCTTCAAATCTTCGTCGAGCTTCATTATGAGAACTATTAGGACCTCTGACATGAACTTGCAATCTTTTTTTCCCCTTCCAATTAGTAAATCCTATCCACCTGCTTGTTCCCCATCACACGGCTTGAAAAGATAATAGTATAAACAAAATGCAGCTTTTTATTTGTACTATATTCTAACCAATCTAGAAATTCCTTAAACCATTAATGATTAAATCTTCTTAGTTCTTTTCCAAATCGTCTCAGTGAAAACTCATGCTTTATTGGTTGATAAGAACCTTTTTGCATATAAAACCTTTAAACTTGATCTCGAATATTAGGACCATAATCCATGATTGGAGGCCTCAATCCAGGATCCGTTGGGAGATCTACGGAGTTAAATTCTATTTTAGATTTCGATAGTTTAGCATTCTCTTCATATGAAAGTGTACTTTCTGGCTTCCTTTTAAAATATCTCTCCATTACTAGAATATGAAAAACATTTATTTCGTTATTTGTGAGATTGAAATGCGCCTGTTTTGTATCATTACACAAAAGAACAAAAAATGTGCTATTTTTTTAATAATTGTACCTATTTTGTAGTTTGTTCTTATTTTTGTTGGAGACTCAGACGGCTCTTGTTCCCACCAAAGTGACCAAAGAGAGGACTCTACGACTCGAACCACTAGCTTCGGCATACCAAAATCTAGCGAAGATTAGCCGGTAATCTTGTGTTCTTAAATGTAGAAAATACCACAAAACAACCCAACTTCTTTCCCCTATTCTTCTCTCGTTCTCTCTCTTTTTCTCTCTCACTTTTCTTGATCTTCGTGCGCATGCTCAACTCTTCACAAAATTCCAATTTGTGATTTTGACTCTAATCGCACAACAACTCACGCCTATCACCAAAACTAATTGTGAGGCGAACTTTAACCCACGTTATTATAACGTGGAATAGAGGCATTGTGGCATATAAAACTTCTCCAACCCATGCACTATAAGTAGCGCTATTTTGGGGGAGAGCTACAGTTAGGCTTGCACAAAAAGTTCAGTTTTCCGACCCCGACGTTATCCCGACCGACGTCCGACCGAAAGCTCGGCCACCACCGCCGCCCGACGGTACCACAGTCAAAACCCGACCGAACATCACCCATTGACGGGTGGGTTCGGGTGGTCGTCGTGAAGGTCGGTCGATACCCGACCCCGACCAAAGGGGTGTGTGTGTGTGTATATATATATATATATACACACTTTGTTGTGGTCGTAACCGGCAGGAGCTCCATCCGCCATTGCTCCAAATTCGACGACAGGCTAGCCCCTCCGCGCTCTTATCCACGCTCCACGCCTCGAGCACCGAACTCTCACTGTCGTGGCGTCGTCCGCCGCAGTGGCTGCTTCGCAACGGCCGCCACCACCTCTGACGTTGACGACCCCAGCTTCGACTCCATTAGGAACACCACCCCGCCTCCCGCGACCAGCGGCGTCTTTCGCAGCGTACCGTACTCGTCCCCAACCGATACCCGACCGATACCGAAGCTTCCCCGACCGAGTGTTCTACGGACGAATTCAGGAGCTCCTTCATGTATCCCCGACCGAGCTCGGGTACGAGAAAATTACTGTCGATACGCGCCCGATCGACCGATGTTCACCCTTAGCTACAGTGATACGCTATATAGCGTATCACTGTTCCACGCTATTTAAAAAAATAATAATATTTTTTGATATATTATGTGGGATAAAATATATAAGTAGTAGAAAGTTAGTAAAAATTAATTAGAAAAAAGAAAGGTAAGAGGAATATAATAGAAATATTTTTTTTAAGAGTGAAAAATAGAGTACTGGGTTGGAGATGAAATATTATTTGATGGTAATATTTACTATATTTTAGAGTATTGTGTACTCTATTTTAAAGTATTGGGTTGGAGATGACCTAAGATATATGTTATATTTATATGGCACATGAGCTTTGGCTTTTATCAAAAGCCCATAAACGTTAAAAGACTTCTACGCCTTACTATTTTTTTTTCATCTCACTTGGCCTTTCTATTTTTGCTTTTGTTTGTGTGTTTGTTTGTTTTTTTGTTTTTATTTTTACTTAAGTCAATAACTGGCCTTTCTATTTTCGCTTTTGTATTTTTTTTTTCATTCTCACTTAAGTCAATAATTGGCCTTTCTATTTTTGTTTTTGTTTTTGTTTTTATTTTTACTTAAGTCAATAACTGGCCTTTCTAATTTCGCTTTTGTATTTTTTTTTCATTCTCACTTAAGGCTGTATGTTTAGAGTTTCTTGTTAGAAATAATCTAGAATTCTTAATACTCTTAAAACACATATGTATACATTATAATTTATATATATATATATATATATACATATAATATACATTATTCATGTCATACTTATCAAGTTAGCGAAATTATACAAATTTGTACAGAATGTATACATATTGAAAATATTTATCTTAGAACTACTAGAAGAAGATTACAAAATTATTAAATACACGTATACATTCCGCATAATAATAAGCTAGCACACCTATACAATTGACTTATGTGACTAATTTATCTATAAAACCTATCAGAATAATTTAAAACTTAACAGCCAAATAGCCTATAACTATTTAAAAAAAAGTAATCAATTTTACACATACATAAACATAAAACTTTGAAACCAACTTTAATTTAGTTCATTAAATCTCATAACATACATCGAGAAAGTGTTTACATATATATATATATATATATATATATATAGACAGCTATAAAACACATCAAATCTGTTCTAAAATTAGAATAATCTATCCCTAAAGCACTTAACAATTAGACAAGTATATATATGTGCGCCTATGATTCGATTAAATTGGTAAAGAAGCACATACTTATGTTGACAAATCTGGTATGTAAAATGATTGTTTCTTGATTAAGTAGTAAAACTTGCGTCAAATTTTGAAGATTTCTAAATAAAATCAAAACACATATCCATCTAACAGAGATCACAAAACCTTAAACTCATAATTTACTATTTAGGATTGGCTAACTACATACATATATACGCACATATAAAAGAAATAAAAAAGTAATATATAGATGTGTGGTTGAGAATATACTAACCATAAAAGTTCACTTTACTGGAGAAGTTAATGCTTTCTTTTCTTAAAAAAAAAACTCAACTCACAATTTCACTCTTGGAGTCTAGGTGAGTCTTTTGGAGAGAACCGAGAAATCTCATGTGCTTGGTATAACAGGAAAACATAATGAGATTTAAAAGAAAGGAAGATCTAGACTTTTCTACTGTTCGCAAGTTAAGTCGGTAAATCTAATATTTATCCTTTTTGTTTTCATATATATGTAAATATCATAAAAGTAATGTTTTATAAATAGATAAGATTAATATATGTATCTATATCACGTGTAATGTAGATAAATTAATTTAATTGGCTTTGGACAACAATTTAAAATAATGGTCATAAGATAAATAATTATATAATTATACAATAAATACTTGTACTCAATTAGAAGAATAATTGATAATATAAATATATATATATATATATATATATATATATATATATTTAATTTCACCCTTTTAGCACATCAAGTCCCTTTATTTATTTATTTATTTATTTTTAACCATGTTCTCGTACGCTTCCAAGATAAATTAACACAATTATAATTGTGATAATCACAAATGCACTTTAGATGTGATATTATGGTTAATTAATTACGTGAAATTTTTCGGACCTCACATTTTCCCCGTTCTAAAAAAAATTTCGACCTCAAAATTTACGTACCAAATAATTCTGGATATGTTGCTCTAATCTCTTCTTCTCTCTCCCATGTTGCCTCTTCACTAGAGTGGTTTCTCCAAAGGACTTTCACTAATTGGATATTTCTGTTTCTGAGTTCTTTTATTTTTCGATCCAATATTTCTACCGGTTGCTCTTCGTAGGTCATATCTTGGCGTACTAGAACTGGCTTTTGATGTAGAATATGTGATGGATCAGAAATATACTTTCTAAGCATTGAGACGTGAAAGACATCATGCACATTTGATAATGAGGGTGGAAGGGCTAATCTATATGCGACATCTCCAACTCGCTCAACTACGTCATATGGTCCAACAAACCTCGGGCTCAATTTTCCTTTCTTTCCGAATCTCATAATGCCCTTCATTGGTGCAACTTTGAGAAAAACTTTATCTCCCACTTCAAACTCTAACTTTCTTCGTCTAGTATCAGCATAGCTCTTTTGCCTACTTTGTGCAGTTATCATTCTTTGACGAATCTTCTGAATTGCTTCTTCTGTTTTCTGCACTAATTCTGGCCCCAAAAATCTTCTTTCTCCTGTTTCATGCCAATGAATAGGCGATCGACATTTTCTACCATATAGAGCTTCATAAGGAGCCATACCAATAGTAGCTTGGAAACTATTGTTGTAGACGAATTCAATCAGAGGCAAATACACATTCCACGACTTCTTGAAGTCTAAAATACAAGCTCTCAGCATATCTTCTAAGGTTTGAATAGTTCTCTCCGACTGTCCATCTGTTTGAGGGTGGAATGCAGTGCTGAAAGCCAAATTAGTTCCCATTGCTTTGTGCAAACTCTTCCAGAAAATTGAAGTGAATCTGGTATCTCTGTCGGAGACGATAGTTAGTGGAACGCCATGAAGCCTGACGATTTCTTTGATATACAATTCAGCATACTTGTCCATGGTGTATGTGGTTCGAACTGGTAAAAAGTGAGCTGACTTGGTTAATCTATCAATGATGACCCAAATAGAGTCATAGTCTTCTTTTGTTCGCGGTAATCCAGCCACAAAATCCATCGTGATGTCTTCCCATTTCCATTCTGGAACGTGCAAAGGTTGTAACGTACCAGCTGGTCTTTGGTGCTCCGCTTTTACTTGTTGACATGTAAGACATTGTTCCACATACTTTACCACGTCCTTTTTCATTCCAGGCCACCAGTAGTGGAATTTCAAATCTCTATACATCTTTGTTGTGCCAGGATGAACAGAATAAGGAGTAGAATGAGCTTCTTTTAGTATCTCCTTCCTAATCTCATTATTATCTGGAACATATAAACGATCCTTATACCTTATAACTCCATCATTAGAAATCTGAATTTCGGGTCTTTTCCCAGCCTCTAATTGGAGTCAAATTTTCTCAGAGTAAGGATCTGTTGCTTGACCTTCTTTGATCTTTCCTATCAAGGTAGGTTGCAATGTTAAAGCAGAAAGTTTAGCAATCGTTCCGGAAAGAACAATTTCTATCTCCAACCGCTCCAAATCTCTTAAGAGTGGCTTTTGGACTGTGATTAATGTTGCAATACTCCCTGAAGATTTTCTACTCAAAGCGTCTGCTACCACGTTAGCTTTCCCCGGATGGTAATTAATAACACAGTCATAGTCCTTTACAAGCTCTAACCACCTTCGTTGCCTCATATTTAGCTCCTTCTGTGTGAAGTAATACTTAAGGCTCTTGTGGTCTGTGTAAATTTCACATTTGCTACCATACAAATAATGTCTCCATATTTTCAAAGCAAACACAACTGCAGCTAATTCAAGATCATGGACAGGATAGTTCTTCTCATAATCCTTTAATTGTCGAGATGCATATGCTATTACCTTACCATTCTGCATCAAGACACATCCAAGACCATTCTTAGAAGCATCACTATATACCACGAATCCATCAGAATCTGTTGGAATAGTGAGAATTGGTGCAGTGACTAGTCGTTGCTTCAATTCCTGAAAACTTTTCTCACAAGCATCCGACCATTGGAAAGGCACACCCTTTCTAGTTAGTTGCGTAAGCGGGTTGGATATCTTAGAAAATCCCTCGACAAAACGACGATAATAACCTGCCAAACCCAGAAAACTACGAACTTCAAACACATTCTTTGGTCTCTGCCACTTTGTCACGGCTTCTACCTTTCCCGGATCTACTGAAATGCCTTCTTTAGACACCACGTGACCAAGAAACACTACTCTTTCGATCCAGAATTCACATTTCTTGAACTTGGCATAAAGTTGTTTCTC
This sequence comes from Boehmeria nivea var. tenacissima, assembly GCA_018132145.1. Taxonomy (NCBI): domain Eukaryota; kingdom Viridiplantae; phylum Streptophyta; class Magnoliopsida; order Rosales; family Urticaceae; genus Boehmeria; species Boehmeria nivea. The sequence goes on along the minus strand of CM030877.1, from coordinate 6,345,182 downwards.
TTTCAAAACTGTCAGTACTTTTCTTAAATGCTCCACATGATCCTCCTTAGTGGGTGAGTAAATAAGGATATCATCGATAAAAATTATGACAAAGCTATCCAAGAAATCCTTAAATACTCTATTCATCAGGTCCATAAAAGCAGCTGGGACATTGGTTAATCCAAATGGCATAACTAGAAATTCATAATGCCCATATCGAGTTCGAAAGGCAGTTTTTGATATATCGTCCTCCTTTATCTTTAACTGATGATAACCAGACCGAAGATCAATCTTTGAAAATACCGCCGCACCTTGCAGTTGATCAAAAAGATCGTCAATTCGAGGAAGCGGATACTTGTTTTTAATTGTGACCTTATTTAGCTCCCGATAATCAATACATAGCCTCATGGTTCCATCCTTCTTTTTCACAAAAAGTACCGGCGCACCCCATCGAGAGAAACTGGGGCGAATAAATCCTTTGTCTAATAACTCTTGCAATTGCTCTTTCAGTTCTTTTAATTCTGCAAGAGCCATCCTGTATGCAGCTTTAGAAATTGGTGCAGTTCCAGGTAATAAGTCTATTCCAAACTCAATTTCTCGATCTGGCGGTAAACCTGGCAAGTCTTCTGGAAATATTTCAAGAAACTCATTGACTACTGGAACGTCTTTTGGCTTTAATTTCTGCTCGACTTCAGTGTCAACAACTGATGCCAAATAACCAACACAACCACTTTTCAATAGTCTTCGTGCTCGCATTGCTGATATTACAAATATTTTTGATCTATCTGTACTTCCTTTGAAAGAGAATTTTTCCTTATCAGTTGGCTTAAAAATTACCATTTTTCTCTTGCAGTCAATCGAAGCATTATATCGACTTAACCAGTCCATTCCAAGAATAACATCATACTCCGGCATATCCATTACAATCAAGTTAACCAACAATTCTCGATTGTCAATAATAACTGGACTATTTTGGATCGCCAGATTTGATGAAACTGTCTCTCCAGATAGCAACATCACACTATATGGGTCACTAAGTTTACATGGCATGATATTCAATCTTTTCACATACGTTTTGGATGCAAATGAATGAGTAGCTCCTGAATCTATTAATGCAGACGTAGGAACACCATGAATAAGTATCTCACCTGAAACGACCGATGGATCATTAGCCGCTTCAGCTTGAGTCAACGCAAAAACCCTCGCTGGCACTCCTTGTTGTCCTCTCTGTTGTTGCGGGACTCCTTGTTGTTGATTTGGCCTCTTGGCTCTACAATCTTTCGCCATGTGTCCTGGTTTACCACAGCTATAACAAACTCCTTTTCCGTGTAAACATTCACCAAAATGAGTTCTTCCACATTTAGGGCAAACTGGTTTAGGAGTCTGGGTTGTTGATTGCTGATCAAAGTGTCCTCTGCGTTTAATTCCTTGTTTCCTTGATCCTTGTGCTTGGTGAAATGGTCGTTTTGTTCCTTGTATTGGTGGATATTGAATTTTCTCTTTTTCATGTTGAAAAGGTGGCTTCATACTCGGTTCTCCGGTTACTGGACGTGTAGTACTAGTCACAAATATCTTCTTCTCATGATGTTCTGCTCGTAAAGCTTTCTCTATCACCATAGCATAAGTTGCTGGCCCATTAATACCCATCTCCACATCACGAGCGATTTCAGGTTTTAGACCCTCCATAAAGCGGTGAATTCTAGACTCTTCCGTACTTACAAGGCTAGGAGCAAATCGAGCTAGTTGATCAAAGGTACGGATGTATTCAGCGACAGATAAATTCCCTTGTTGAAGATTTGTAAACTCCGCTATCTTAGCTTGCTTCACTGCTGTACTATAGTATTTGTTGTTGAACAGAGTTTGAAACTCAGTCCATAGCATATGTGCTGGATCTCTGCCCTGTCTCATTATGTCCCACCAATAACGAGCATCTTTCTTTAACATGTAGGTAGCACATGACACTTTCTTATGGTCATTAAGTTGCATGAACTCAAAGATTGTCTCCATCGATCTCATCCATTCTTCTGCCACTAAAGGATCAGTATTTCCCTCAAAAACAGGTGGTCCTTGCTTCCTAAAACGTTCATAGAGTGGCTCTAAAGGATGTATAGCTATGGGTGCTTGTGGAGGAGGCGGTGGAGGAGGAGGTGGTACGTACTCGGGCTGTCTTCGTGGCTCATTTTGTTGTTTTAAAGCCTGTTCAAAGAACGTTTCCATCATTGTAGAAATTCTATCCAAACGGGCATCTCTCTCATCCCGTTCGTCATCAGGCTCAACCTGAGAAGGTTCGCCTAAATCTGAGACCTTTTTCTTAGTCCGAGCCATAACTTCCTGCAAGGTCCAAAACTTTCACTAATATATCTCAAAATTCCTGAAATTTTTAAATGTCTAAACTTTTAACGATTCCTATAAATGCACAAAATAAAATTATATTATAAAAGAAAAATAAAATAGCTTACACGGTTGACGGTTGCAGCTTCACATCGTTAACTCGTACATATTAACAGTCTACAGAAAAGAACTTGCTCTGATACCAATCTGTAAGGCCCACCCAGTAACTATACTAGTAATTTGAATTTTGAGGAGTGTTACGTCTATAATCTAAGACATATACAAATATAACTCTTTTACAAAGAAAAATTTCGGGCAAATTTAAGCTTTTAAACGTGTCTGTGGTAAAGCAAACTAAAAACATAACATAATTACTTATATTACAGTATATACATATCAAAGTAATTATAGTCTATCATTAAACGTGTACTACATATACTACACAAATATCGTTTCAAAAAGTGTGCCCAACAGGTCATCATTAATATGTACAAGCTTCACGACGTCAAAACGCACCCGCCAACCTTTAAAGTGTAACCTACTGCTGTGCATTTTCACCTGCATCATAAGAACTATATGAGCCAATGCTCAGTAAGTAAAAGTTATGCAATTATATGAATGTCATGCTTGTATTCCACTCTTTATATAGTTCTTGATAATATTTATATAGATGCATCTTTCTTTCTGTACGGATAGGCTGCCGGCACTCACGAACCAGTGGCCTTGGCCACAATAAGTATCCCAAAACTTTCAATAAATTTCTTATCTGACGGCCTTGGCCGCAGAGTACTAGCTGTGAGCGTCAAACTCAAACTTAGTGGTACCACATAGGGATACTAAGGTCCGAACTTTCTTTAAAATATTTTCCCTCAACTGCTGGAGGGTGCCAAATCCGCACAAAGTCTTTTATCTGAGTTCATTCTTATGACCATGATAACATGAATAATAGTGTAATGCAACTACTCATGGTCACACAATACAAGTAATAAACATTTAAAAATAACTTTAATAATTAAATAATTATTATTGTTCTTGTGATGCAGTTGAACTTTTACTTACCTTATAAATTTATCCGGAAGCGAACTCAAACGTTAGGGACCCAACTTGAACTTAGATGTGCTAAAGGCTGTATGTTTAGAGTTTCTTGTTAGAAATAATCTAGAATTCTTAATACTCTTAAAACACATATGTATACATTATAATTTATATATATATATATATATACATATAATATACATTATTCATGTCATACTTATCAAGTTAGCGAAATTATACAAATTTGTACAGAATGTATACATATTGAAAATATTTATCTTAGAACTACTAGAAGAAGATTACAAAATTATCAAATACACGTATACATTCCGCATAATAATAAGCTAGCACACCTATACAATTGACTTATGTGACTAATTTATCTATAAAACCTATCAGAATAATTTAAAACTTAACAGCCAAATAGCCTATAACTATTTAAAAAAAAGTCATCAATTTTACACATACATAAACATAAAACGTTGAAACCAACTTTAATTTAGTTCATTAAATCTCATAACATACATCGAGAAAGTGTTTACATATATATATATATATATATATATATATATATATATATATAGCTATAAAACACATCAAATCTGTTCCAAAATTAGAATAATCTATCCCTAAAGCACTTAACAATTAGACAAGTATATATATGTGCGCCTATGATTCGATTAAATTGGTAAAGAAGCACATACTTATATTGACAAATCTGGTATGTAAAATGATTGTTTCTTGATTAAGTAGTAAAACTTGCGTCAAATTTTGAAGATTTCTAAATAAAATCAAAACACATATCCATCTAACAGAGATCACAAAACCTTAAACTCATAATTTACTATTTAGGATTGGCTAACTACATACATATATACGCACATATAAAAGAAATAAAAAAGTAATATATAGATGTGTGGAAAAAATCATTGACACCCCCTCACTTTAGGCGAAATGCCAGGGACACCCCCTGAATCAAATGTTATGCCACTGACACCCCTTTCTTTCTTAAAAAATGCCAACGATACCCCCTCAAAGTCGATTCCGTCAGTTTCCGTTAAAAAGTAGCCGTTTCATAATTCTTAAATACCTAAAATGCCCTCAAACGGTAAAAAAACGGGCAGCAAACAACCAGAAGTGATAAAATTATTTTTTTTCTTAAAACAATAGATCTCTCATCCTATATAAATACTCTCCCCTATCATTCATTTTTAACACACCCACATACCCACTATCTCAAGTATTTTTGGAATTTTGTTTTCTCTGTTTTGTATTCATAAATTGAGGGGAAGTTCTTTTTTATAGGTAAGAGATGAAATCCTTTGTTTGTTCTTAATTTATGCTATTTTCTTATTCTAGAAATACTCTAATTTTAACTTCTTGTTCTTTTTTTTTTTTTTTTAGTAATGTCTCAATCTAGTGCAACAAGCTCCATCAAGTATGAGAAAAAGATTTGCAAATGTGGCCGAAAAACAACAATAATGTTGGCGGAAACAAGTAAAAATCCTGGAAGATTGTTCTACCATTGTTCTAATTGTGGTGGTTTTGTAGGTTGGTGTGACCCTGTGAATTTGCAAGAGATAGCAAATGAGTTTGGAAATAGCTCTCAACAAGATCATGAGGAGAAGGACTACCCATCACAAGAGTCATATGCTATTAGAATGCAATTAAAAGAGCACGAGATTAGACTTAGGTACTTAGAATCTAAGCAAGAGTTCCAAACGACATTTGGAATTATTATGATGGTTGTAATGTTTATCATTTTACTATTGTTTATAGTGTTGAAAATGTAATTGAAATATATTTGCGAAGTTCATCACTAATTTAATATAAAAATAGTTCATTAGTACACCACAAAATATTTCTAAGCAAATATATAGAAAGTTTGTCATCATCAACAAAATATAAAGTGATATACTAACAAAGCGTTGACGTCGCACAAAAATGGGAATATGACGCAAATGGCCGTCAAACCTCGAACTTCATCAAGACATCGTATCATCTATTACAATTGAAACAAAAGAAAAAATCTAGGTTGAAATAATTCTCCAAACAAAGTATTTTTCTTGTTGAAATCATATAGATGATAAATTTCTCCACAATACAAAACTGTAAAATCATGTAGGTGTGCCTGCAAAATCATATTGTATCATTCAATATTGTTTGTCTTTTTTAAAAAACAATTATCCGTCATATACTTATGAAGTCCTTTTTTAAAAAACAGATTTTTGCTCAGATTTATTAATCTAAGATTGATCTAAGATTGAAGATGGCAAAAAAAGGGGGAAAAAAAAACTAACCATTGCCGAGAGCGAAGCCCCGCGGCGGTAGAGGAGAGCAGCAGCGAGCAGCAGCGGTGGAGAGCGAAGCCCGAGATGGAGAGCGAAGCCCGTGGTGGAGAGCGAAGCCCCGCGGCGGTAGAGGAGAGCAGCAGCGAGCAGCAGCGGTGGAGAGCGAAGCACGAGGAGGAGAGAGAAATTCTCTAATTATTTATCCAGAAATCTATTCAACAACGTAGGAAGAACGTCTCTTAATTCAGCATCACATGTTTTTTATCCGATTGCAGAAGAAAAATATTTTAGAACTTCTCTAGTAACAACATTCTTCTTTTATAAGGTTAAGCTCTGAAACAGAAAGCACGCATTTATAGAAAAAAAACTGCAAGTTAGTTATAAGGATACCAAGTACCAACCAAATTGTTAATATTATCATAGGTCTCTGCCATGTTTGTCCAATCTCGCAAATCAGGTGGTGTTGTAACTGCAACACTGGACCACGAAGGAAGTTGATGCGTAGCTCATGTCACTGTTCGTAACATATAGAAATGGGACCGCAAATATGACATTTCCTCTGAAATCATATAAACCATCAATAGTAATTTTTCCAAGTCAAATTATATGTTCAATCTAGCAACCAATTTTTCCTTTGCTTTTTTTAAAAAAGCGATGTGCATGTGGGCGTACAGTTTGACAAGGCAACTAACTCAACATAGACACCATAATTAAATACCATTATCCTCCATAAAAATTGTCATTTCCTTTTTACAAATGCAATAAAAACTTTACCACAGTAATTACTCTCTCTCTCTCTCTGTCTCTCTCTCGGCATAGCCATTAGCCAGAGCTCAGCGGTGAAAAAAAAAAAAAAAGTTAATGGATAACCTTGTGCGTTTGGTACATAGTCTATGTCAATGATTCGTTTTCGATTAATAACTATCAACATGCTAACTACTTGTTTACATAAAATGTGTGTAATTTACTGTTGCAATCATTTTAAGAGAAAATAAGACAAACAAAACAATCAAAGTTAGACAGAAATAGAACACATTCTTGGCCCATCCTTGTTACATTCTTAATGAATTTGGAACAGGGTGACAGTTATTGATATTCTAGCATCAAATTCTGATACAAAATATGAAGAAACATAAAGAAAAATTACCTGAGCAAGTCCAGTTGTTTGAGAATGGTACTATGAGCATTTTGGTTCTGAATATCAACGTGTAAAACATAAAAAAACAATAATACAAATCATCAGCACTAAAACTTCAAAAGGAAGAAGGAATTGCAGTCGAAGCCCCGCGGCGGTAGAGGAGAGCAGCAGCGGTGGAGAGCGAAGCCCGTGGTGGAGAAATGGCGGAACATTTTTTTTTTTGGCTTAGCTTGGCTAGGCTATTTTGTCTGATGAAAATGAGGGTGACTTTACCCTAAAGCATGGACGGCCAGGATGTAATAAACATTATTGGATAGCTGAGATTTCATGGCTATTATAGACATTTCACAAATTTAACTAACAGAAGTTAATTGAGGGGGTGTGAATGGCATAACATTTAATTTAGGGGGGTCTCTGGCATTTCGTCAAAAGTGAGGGGGTGTCAATGATTTTTTCCCTATATAGATGTGTGGTTGAGAATATACTAACCATAAAAGTTCACTTTACTGGAGAAGTTAATGCTTTCTTTTCTTAAAAAAAAACTCAACTCACAATTTCACTCTTGGAGTCTAGGTGAGTCTTTTGGAGAGAACCGAGAAATCTCATGTGCTTGGTATAACAGGAAAACATAATGAGATTTAAAAGAAAGGAAGATCTAGACTTTTCTACTGTTCGCAAGTTAAGTCGGTAAATCTAATATTTATCTTTTTTGTTTTCATATATATGTAAATATCATAAAAGTAATGTTTTATAAATAGATAAGATTAATATATGTATCTATATCACGTGTAATGTAAATAAATTAATTTAATTGGCTTTGGACAACAATTTAAAATAATGGTCATAAGATAAATAATTATATAATTATACAATAAATACTTGTACTCAATTAGAAGAATAATTGATAATATAAATATATATATATATATATATATATATATATTTAATTTCACCCTTTTAGCACATCAAGTCCCTTTATTTATTTATTTATTTATTTTTTTTAACCATGTTCTCGTACGCTTCCAAGATAAATTAACACAATTATAATTGTGATAATCACAAATGCACTTTAGATGTGATATTATGGTTAATTAATTAAGTGAAATTTTTCGGGCCTCACAGTGAATCCATCCATAATAGTTTAACTAATATCATCCAATTCCAGGTATATTTTAGGAAGAGAGAAACATCTATTCCATTTTGTTTGCTTTTACTTTCTTACAAGATGCAAGATTTTCCATCAGATTTTTGCAATCATATAAATCTATGATTGTTAAATCGAATCTAACTGACGTGTAGTTTTTCCTAAATAAGATGCCAAGTCCTAATGACTAGACGAGAATTTCGCACCTTGACATGCAAGCATTGAATAAACAAAAGGAGATAAAAACACACAATAAGCACGCAACGAATATTAAGCAAACCAAAAGTTTAAGACAAAAGGAGATTACCAAATAGTAAGGCACGTTCAGACCCTGCATTTCCCAAATTACACTTATTCATATTCATCTCTGTGTATGTGCCTTTGAGAGACAATTGAGACAATGGCTCTTGAAGTAGTTGGTGGTGCTTTTGCCTCTGCTCTGTTCCAGACCCTGTTCCAAAACATGGCTTCTCCGGAGGTTTTGGCCTTCTTTCGCAAGAAGAAGCTCGACCAACGCCAGCTGACTACTCTGCTGCTGACTGCTGATAAGGTGCTCGACGACGCCGAGGATAAGCAGCTCACGGACCCACGCGTGAGGCAATGGCTTCGTGATCTCAAAGACGCGACGTTTGATGTGGAGGACTTGATGGTGGAGATCTGCGACGACGCGCTGCAACGAAAGATGGAAGGGGAATTTGCTAGCGCCGCGAGAAAGGTAATCAAACTCGTGAAAACTCTGTCTTGTTGCACTGCTTTTAAGAAACAAGTAGAGCTGAAGAAAGATGAGGTTCTTGATAGATTGAAACTAGTTCTAGAACAGAAAGATGTCTTTGGTTTCAGAGAGAGTGTTGTGACTAGTTCGGGTTCGCAAAGAACCGTGGTGACATCTTTGGTGGAGGAATCAGGTGTCTATGGGAGGGATGATGAGAAAAGGAAGATCGTTGAATTGTTGTTGTCCGATGATGTCGGGGGTGATAAGATTTCGGTGATTCCCATAGTGGGAATGGGTGGAACTGGCAAGACAACACTTGCGGGGCTTGTTTATAATAATGAAGAAGTTAAGCAACATTTTGAGGTCATGGCATGGGTTACCGTGTCAGACAAATTTGATGTTGCTCGAATAACAAAAGCGATTCTTGATCGCGTGGTCACTTCCAGAGCATGTGATGCCGGGGACTTGGACCGGCTTCAGGTAGAACTGAAGGAGGCATTAAAAGAGAAGAAGTTTTTCTTTGTTCTAGATGATATTTGGGAGGAGAATTATGAGAAATGGGATGCCCTAAGGAGAGCTTTCGAATCTGGAGCGAAAGGAAGCAGGATCATTGTGACGACACGAAATGGAAGAATTGCGTCGATGACGGCTAGTGCTGGTGTTTCACCTCATCAGCTGTGCACAATATCGAATGAGGATTGTTTGCAGTTATTTGAAAAACATGCTTTTAATACCAGTGTTGCCTTGGGTTCGGATCCAAATCTAGAAAGGATTTGCAAAAAAGTTGTTGAAAGATGCAAAGGCCTACCTTTAGCTGTTAAGTCTCTAGCTGGTTTGCTACGCTCCGAACCACAGGCGGAATGGGAGAAGATACTACAAAGTGGCATCTGGGAGTTGCCAAGCGAGAAAGTCGAGATCATTCCAGCTTTATGGCTAAGCTACCACTATCTACCTCCTCATTTAAAGCGATGCTTCGCTTATTGTGCAATATTTCCTCAGGATTATACCTTTGGAAAACAAGAATTAATCTTGTTATGGATGGGAGAAAATCTCTTGCCACTTCAAAGAGGAAAACAGCCAGAAGACATTGGGGAGGAGTACTTTAACGATTTATTATCGAGGTCAATGTTTCAAAGAAGTCCAGCATCTTCAACCGAATTTAACATGCATGATCTTGTGAGCGATTTGGCTAAATATGTATTTGGTCAGTTTTGTGCAAGTTTGGAAGCTAATGCCTGCAATACTTCCACAAGTGAATTTACTCGTCACTTGTCTACAGGGAAACAAACAATTTGGGATGCCGAAAAGTACGAGGCTTTGTCGCAAGCAAAGTGTTTGCGCACTTTCTTGGCACTTCCAATTGTAAATCAGAACTTCTGGATAGGATATATAAACTTCTTGCCACTCTATGATACATTGCAACCAAAGTTGTTATTTAATGTGTTGAGTTTAAGAGTTCTCTCTCTTTCAGAGTATCCTTCCACCGAGTTGCCTGATTCAATTGGGGACTTGAAGCATCTGAGATATCTGGACTTATCCCATAGTGAATTAGAAAGACTACCTGACACGCTGTGTAATTTGTATAATTTGCAAATATTACTGTTGGTGTCTTGTGAAAATCTTTCTCGATTGCCGGCTAATACAGGAAGCCTAACCAATTTGAGGCATCTTGACTTGACAAAGACTCCTCTGGAGGATATGCCAGAAAACTTGGGAAATTTGAAAAATTTGCAATTCTTATCTGATTTTGTTGTGGGTGAAAAAAGTGGGCCAAACATTAAAGAATTGGAAAAGCTTCATCATCTTCACAGATTGCTTCGTATCTCACGACTTGGTGACGCTGGTGAAGGTTGTAGAAATAGCAGATTGCTGCCGTCCCTCGGTCAGCTAGTTTATCTCAACAAACTCAAGATTCAAGGACTCTATGATGTGGTGAAAATAGGCAGCGAGTTTTTTGACAATGCTTCTTCTTCTGTGAGTGTGCCATTTAGATCTTTGAAAACTTTGCATTTCAAGCATATGTCAAGCTGGAACGAGTGGTCATTTAGTAGACATTACGGCGAAGACGGAGTTTTCCCATCTTTGACAAGTCTTAAGATCACGTCCTGCTACGAACTTGTGAAGTTAATTTCCGGGGCACCACAACATGAGGCACACACCCCATTTCCATGTCTTGATTATATGTACTTAAAAAATTGCCCAAAACTAGGGTCCTTTTTGGAATGGGGATCATTCTCAACGTTAGTCTCTATTTACATAGATAATTGTGAAAAGCTCTTCCAACTCCGCGCGCAATGGAATCTGCAGAGGTTCAAATCTCTTAAAAAGTTAAGTCTCTTGTTCTGCGACGACGCGGTGGATTCGTTTCCAGAGGAGGGCTTGCTTCCAACCACCCTGACTTCTTTGAATATCTGTTGGTTTAGCAACCTTACAGCCCTGAACGGTAAGGGTCTTCAACAACTCACCTCTCTTGAAGCTCTATGGATTGACGCATGCATGAAGCTTGAGTGCTTGCCAGAAGAAGGGCTGCCCAGTTCTCTTTCTTATCTGTACATCAATGGATCTCCAATGCTGGCGGAACGGTGCCAAAGAGAGAAAGGGGAAGATTGGTCCAAGATTGCTCACATATCGCGTGTGCTAATCGATGGTGAGTACCCCAAAATAATTCTCCATCTCTACCTCTTCTTTTGTTTTTACTATTTCCATTTACTGTTTATTCTTCCGCTATACCTCGTAATCATAAATTGAATTTAAAAAAAAAGGAAAAAAAAACCCTTTTTAGTGGGGTAATTTGACTCCATAAAACAGAGAAAAACTTTACTTTGACACTAAAGCTAGATCTATCTGTAAGTACATATTATATCGCTTCCTAGTTTCATTTTTATGTTGTTATGTGAATAAAGTCTCACTTGTATTTTATCTTCCAATTTGTTATTTTGACGCGCATACTTTTGTTTTCCTTGTCAGGGGAGATCATATGATTTTTGATGCAAGTCGAACTTCCGAGTCTCGTGCTCCCATATTCCCAGTTATTGGTCTGAACAATTGGCGTAAATGTTGGATATTAAATGCAACATGTAAAATTCAGATTTTATCCCATGTCTTTTCTGTGAGATCTTCAAGATCAAAACTTTACTTTGACACTAAAGCTAGATCTATCTGTAAGTACATATTATATCGCTTCCTAGTTTCATTTTTATGTTGTTATGTGAATAAAGTCTCACTTGTATTCTCAGCAAAAAAAAAGTCTCCCAGTTTGTTATGTTGACACGTATACTTTTATTTTTTCCTTGTCAGGAGGAGCATATGATTTTTATTGTAAGTCGAACATCCGAGTGCATTGTTCTGAATAATTAGCTTCAATGTTGGATATAAAATGCGACATGTAAAATGCAGATTTTATCCCAAGTCTATTCTGTGAGATATTCTAGATCAAAACAAAGATTTTTCACAGTTAACAGCAAGATATGTTAGAGGTCTTAAAGTGGTTTCTTGTGGATGGTGTCCAATAAAGTAAGAAAATAGGAAATTAAAGTTCGTTTTGTGGTTTTTTTTTTTTTTTTTTTTCAAATAATTGTTGGACAAAATTACAAGTATATGATTATTGTACTCAAGTCTATTTAATGATCAGTGAGAATCGTCCTAGGAGGACTTTGATCAGAAAATCTCACTATTTTAATCCTAATTCTAAGTGAAGAGTAAAAATAGAATTGTTGGAATCATGAGTAAAATAGCAATGTCAAATTAACGATTAATTAACTAAGAATTACTAAAGCAATAAAGATTAACCATTTGTTTGGCCTATCTATTTCACCAATTTCAATCCATTTCATTTTTTTTCAATTTTTCTAATCCTCCAAACCATTCTATTCCATTTTTTTTTTCATTTATTTTTTTTTTCAACTTTCCACATCGAAATTAGCAAAGTCAAACCATTCTTACATCATTTTTACAAATCATTCCAAACCATTTTCAAACCATTTTTTCCATCCTAAAAAATGGGATGGAATGGCTAAAATGGCCACCCCAAATAAGGGATAAGAGTATATCAATATTAAACGACATTAGAACCTCCAATAGAACAAAATAGAACAGAATATCAGCATAAAATAGGACGAAAATTATTAGAAAGGCATACTCATACTAAAATATCAAAGGAGTTTGTAGCTAAATGGCCTAATTTTCGAACCTATTAAAAAAGGGGGTGAAGTAGGCAAATACCCAGATTATTAAGTAAATGGCCTGTTTTTAACTTTAGTTTTAAGGAATTGACCTGAGTTTGTTATAATTAAGTTATTAGCCTTTACACAATATGTATTGACTTTTTTGTCCTTTGATACATGAAGTTGGAAAAAGAGTGGTTAGGGGTAAAAATGAGATTTCATATGGATTTGAGGCTAATAACTTAATATTTGAATTCTTAGGTCATTTTCTTAAAACATAGACTTCTAAGTGGCTATTTAACAAATGAGCCCGAATTTATATAACAATAAAAATAAATACCTAAAATTTTGAAGTAATTGAGTTTCTAGTCAATTTGTGAATTACTTGCGCATACTTTTGGTAATTAAGTGAATTACCACTACTTACCACTGTGTAAGTAATTGAATCATTTTGGTAGTTGGTTATATTTTTTAAAAGATTAGATAATAAGTTACATTAAGTTTTAAAAATTGGGTATTCACTATAATTTCTCATAAAAAATTATCTACAACTTTTTAAAATTAAGTGAATGGCCGGTTCGTGGTAAGTAGACAAAATACTATGGTAAGCGGATGAAATACCAGCTATTTTTAGCTTAAATTTTATCCACTTACCATGATAATTTATTTGTTTACCCAAAGTTTTTTTGGGGGTATATCGATTATTTACTATGTTAAGTAGACAAAATTGAAGCTAAAAATGACTGGTATTTCATCCGCTTACCATAGTATTTTGTCTACTTACCAAGAACGGGTCATTCACCTAATTTCAAAAAGTTATGGACATTTTTTAAATATGATCTAAAAAATGGACTATCTACCAAAATTTTCCAATATAAAGCTGAATATTTAAAAAAGAAAACCAAAACTCATCTGTTAATTAGAGCTGCATAATTAAGTCGTAGGCAAACCACATTTTTGAATTTTTTTTGAGAATGAGAGCTCATTTATTGAAACTCCCCAAACCCAAATGCTAAAATAACATATGATTTAAAATCAGTTGATAGGTTAAAACCTTTAAAAACGTTTTAGAAAATTCTCGAGTCAGATCTAGTTAAGAGATCTAAATTAGTTTAAGGAAAGAAGAAATTGTAGACCCATCAGAGCGTGTAGAAATCGAAGAAGCATAGAAACAAAAAATGATCTTTGTTAAAAAAAATAAAATAAATAAATAAATAACTACCAAAAGAATGAAATAAGTGAGGAGAAAAACCCCCAAACCATTCCACATTAGCAGCAAAGAAAAAGGTAAAGAGTTTTAAATCTTTTAAACAAAAAAAAAATCATATGAGAGGCAAAAGTCCTACAATGATTTCAACCAGAAAAAAAAAAAAGAGATAAGATCTTGTTAAGAAATCTAAAAGACTGAAAGACAAAAAGAAATTAAAGACTCTGGACAACAAATTGAAATCGAGGAGGCGGACAAAGATATATGTTATTTTTTTAAGAAAAATTTAAGAAAATAACCACTTTTTAGAAAATGATTTTAAAAATAGCTACAGTTTCAAAAAATTCAGAAAATGGCTATTTTAGAAATTTTTTACGCATGTAAGAAATTTGCTACAACAATTTTTATGTGTAATTTTATTATTGTAAAAAATTTCTTACATGTGTAAGAAATTTTTTATGGCTAGTTTATAATTTTTTTTGAAACCGTGACTATTTTTTAAAAATACATAATCTAAAATGACTATTTACCTAACAAACTTTTTTTTTAATCCAAAAAAAAAAGAATGATAAAAAGAAATTAGACTAAAAGCCGTGAGACCAGATTGACAACAAAACGAAGGTAAAGAAACTTTTTTATTTTGAAGACTTATAAAAACTCCGCCGAAAAATAACCAAGGTGAAGAAGCCATAGAAGAGAACATCATATCTAGGAATTGTGAGAACAAACTCGCACTGATAAGAACAAAAGAGAGAGATAGTAAAGTTGTTGAAAAAAAAAAAGAGGAGCTGAATGACGAAGATTGAATGAGAGAGAACGAGAGAATAAAAGAAACCCTAATTAACATGGGTGTGGTAAATTGACCATAAAACTATGAAGCCTTATTAGCTAAGAATGCTAAACAGAGGCAAAGATGTAATTGCAATTTATTCCCCCTTTAATTCAAAGTAGTTTCATGAACACGCTTCTCGCGTGTGAAGTATATTTTAATTTTATTTTTAAAATATGTTAATTTAAAATTTAAATACAGAGTTAAAAACGTTTTTAATTTGTTAAAGTCACATAATTTTTTTAGAATACTAAAAATAAAAATAATTTAGAAAAAAATCTATCAAAAA
Source organism: Boehmeria nivea var. tenacissima (assembly GCA_018132145.1). Taxonomy (NCBI): domain Eukaryota; kingdom Viridiplantae; phylum Streptophyta; class Magnoliopsida; order Rosales; family Urticaceae; genus Boehmeria; species Boehmeria nivea. The sequence goes on along the minus strand of CM030877.1, from coordinate 6,330,064 downwards.
TTAGAAAAGAGAAAAAAAAAATTAAATCTAGACAAAGAATCAAAAGAAAATGAAGCAAAATAAAAATAAAGAGATTATTAAGTAAATGGCCTGTTTTTAACTTTAATTTTAAGGAATTGACCTGAGTTTGTTATAATTAAGTTATTAGCCTTTAGACAATATGTATAGACTTTTTTGCCCTTTGATACATGAGGTTGAAAGAATAGTGATGAGGGATAAAAATGAGATTTCATAGAGATTTGAGGCTAATAACTTAATATTTGAATTCTTAGGTCATTTTCTTAAAACATAGGCTTTCAAGTGACTATTTAACAAATGAGCCCAAAAATAAATAAAAAAAAAGAAAAAAACAAAGAAAAAAGAAAGAGACGAAAAAAAAAATAACATCACAACCAAAAAAGGAAAAAAAAATTAAAAACAAAAAAAGGGAGAAAGAAAAAGAAAAGGTAAAAAATTAAAAAAATTATTTGAAATTTAATAAAATCAAATTAAATATCAAAAGAATATGTTTTCTAAAAAATTAGAAAAGAAGTTTAAAAAAAAAAAGGCAAAAGAAAAAATAGATAGAAAAAAAAAGAGAAAAAACAAAAAGGAAAATAAAAAAAAAGGTCAGTTAAGAAATTAGCTATTTTAAAGGTAAAGTTTGAAGAATCTAGCCATAATTTTATGAAATTAAAGATTTAGCCGTAACATACGTGTAACATATGTTACACGTATAAAATGTTACACATATAACATTTTATGCTACGGCTAAATTCTTAATTTCATGAAACTATGGCTAAATCCTAAAAAATTAGTAAAAAATTTGGTTAAATCCTTAAAAATCTCAAAAAAAAAAAAAAGAAAAAAAGAAAAAGAAAGAGGTAGAGTCTTTCATACACGCGCCAACAGTGGGCATGGAGTGTGGGGGTGGGGGCAGCCCTGACACGCGGGCCCCATGAGCGCGGGCCCGTGTCAGGGCTTTTTTTATTTTAATTGCGGTAAGTCCTTTTTTTTTTCATTTTGGCCCTTATTTTCGGGCCCTAAAGTTTAATTATTTATACTTAGATTCTATTTTAAATTTTTCGTTTCACTTTTGCCTCTAAAAAATGCATTTTTTCTTCAAAAAAATGAAAAAAAAAAATGCCTCGAACCCGCATTCATTAAAACAGCCGAAACTCCTTAAAGAAACTCATTTACTCGTTTATTGATAGTAAGGATTAGACAAAAAATTGACTCAAAAAAACCCCTCAAAACCTATCATATCAATAACTAAGTGAGCGCAACAGAGTAATTTTCTAGTTTAGTGTAGAAGCTACAATATTTAACCCTTTCATTTAGTATTATCCGTGAAGGATAATGTGTTAATTAACCCTATTCTTTCCCTAAAGACATTCATAAAAAGTTGACATTCAATTTGTGCTGCATTTTTTAGGGAATTATTGAGCTTTATTTATTCAAGGATAATGTGTTAATAATAACCCTATTCAATTTGTTCTTTAGAAAACCTTAGATCAAGAACATGCTGTATTAGTGCATTGTTTGTTTCACAAAAGTTCATTTGGCAAAGAGAGGGATTATTTTTTATTTTGGGGATTTTCGCTAATTTTTATCAAGTACGGGTATTATTGTTATTTTAATTTTAAAGATCAATGAATAGTTATTTAATGATGAGTGAGAATCATCCCACAAGAACTTTGATATGAAAATCTCACTGCTTTAATCCTAATTTTAATTGACGAGTGAAAAGTTACTAGTTGGAATTAAGAATAAAATAACAACGTTTAAATTAACGATTAATTAACTAAGAGTAACTAAAGCAATAAAGATTAAGAGTATATAAATATTAAACGGCACTAGAACATCCAATAAAACAAAACCATCAACACAAAATAGGACGAAAATTATTATTAAGGCATAATCATATTGAATTTTAAAAAGCTGAACATTTGAAAAAGAAAAACAAAACTTATTTGTTAATTACAGTTGCATAATTAACTCGTAGGCAAAACAGATTTGTGAATTTTTTTTGAGAATGAGAGCTTATTTATTGAAACTTCCCAAACCCAAATGCTAAAAGAACATATGATCCAAAATCAGATGAGAGGTTGAAACCCTTAAAAACGTTTAAAAAAAATACTCGGGTAAGATCTAGTTAAGAGATCTAAATTAGTTTAAGGTAAGTAGAAATTGTGGACCCATCAGAGCAGGTAGAAACCGAAGAGGCAGAGAAACAAAAAATGATTTTTAATTTGTTAATATGCCAAAAAAAAATTACCAAAAGAGTGAAATAAGTGGGGAGAAAAACCCCAAACCGTTAGACCAGATTAGCAAAGAAATGGTAAAGAGATTTAAATTAAAAAAAAAACCATATGAGAGGCAAAAATCCTACAACGATTAAAAAAAAACAAAAAGAGCTCAGATCTTGTTAAGGAATCTAAAAGACTGAAAAGCAAAAAGAAATTGAAGACTCTTGACAGCAAATTGAAATCGAGCAAAAATCCTACAACGATTTAAAAAAAAAAAAGAGCTCAGATCTTGTTAAGGAATCTAAAAGACTGAAAAGCAAAAAGAAATTGAAGACTCTTGACAGCAAATTGAAATCGAGAAGGCGGACAAAGATATATGTTATTTTTAAGGAAATTTTAAAAAATAACTATTTTTTAGAAAATGATTTTAAAAATAGCCACTTGATATACATGTAATAATTTTAGATACTCGTGTAGCAAATTTTGATACACGTGTAAAAAAACTTGATACACGTATAACAGTTTTTGTTACTCGTGCAATAAATTTTGATACATGTGTAACAAATTTTGTTACACGATGAAAATGACTAATTAATTTCTTGAAACTATGGCTAATCCTTAAAAAATTTACCGAAATTTTGGCTAAATCCTTGAAAATCTCTTTTTATTCTAAGATACTGTGCTAATAACCCTATTCAATTTGTTCTTAAGAAAAGCTTGGATCAAGAACATGTTGGAAGAAATTTATTTCGCGTATTACTGCATTGTTTGTTTCCAACAAGTTCATTTGGCAAAGAGAGGGATTTTTGCTAATTGTTATCAAGTAAACGTATTATTGTTATTTTAAGTTAAAAAGATCAATGAAAATATAGTTTTAAAATACGTGACATGGACTCCTTTGAAGGATATGCCAGAAAACTTGGGATTGAAAAATTTGCACTTCTTATCTGACTTTGTTGTGGGTGAAAAAAGTGGGCCAAACATTAAAGAATTGGAAAAGCTTCATCATCTTCACGGATCGCTTTGTATCTCACGACTTGATGACGCTGGTGAAGGTTGTAGAAATAGCAGATTGCTGCCGTCCCTCGGTCAGCTAGTACATCTCAACAAACTTGAGATTCGTGGACTCCATGATGTGGAACGAGTCGTCTTTTAGTAGACGTAACAGAGAAGACGGAGTTTTCCCATCTTTGACAAGTCTTGACATCTTGTCCTGCCACCAACTTGTGAAGTTAATCTCCGGGGCACCACAACATGAGACACACCCCATTTCCATTTCTCGAATCTATACGGTTAACAGACAGCCCGAAACTAGAGTCCTTTTTGGAATGGGGATCATTCTCAAAATTAGTCTCTATTTGTATAGATAATTGGGAAAAGCTCTTCCAACTCCGAGCGCAATGGAATCTGCAGAGGTTCAGATCTCTTAAAGAGTTGTGTCTTTGGAACTGCGACGACGCGGTGGATTCGTTTCCAGAGGAGGGCTTGCTTCCAACTACCCTGACTTCTTTGAACATCTATAGCTGTAGAAACCTTACAGCCTTGAACGGTAAGGGGCTTCAGCAACTCACCTCTCTTAATAATCTGAGGATTCGGAACTGCGAGGAGCTCGAGTGCTTTCCAGAAGAAGGGCTGCCCAGTTCTCTTTCTTCTCAGTATATCAGTGTATCTCCATTACTGACGGAACGGTGCCAAAGAGAGAAAGGGGAGGATTGGTCCAAGATTGCTCACATATCGCATGTGATGATCAATGGTGAGTACCCCAAAATAATTCTCCATCTCTACCTCTTATCTTGTTTTTAGTATTTCCATTTATTTTTGTTTTTCCCATATACCTGATAATCATAAATTTAATGAACAAAGAAAAACAAAGAAAAACTTTACTTTTGACACTAATGCTAGATCTATCTGTAAGTACATATTATATCGCTTACTAATTTCATTTTTATGTTATTATGTGAATAAAGTCTCACTTGTACTTTATCTTCCAGTTTGTTATTTGATGCGCATATGTTTTTTCCTTGTCAGGAATGGACAAATGATATATTATGCAAGTCGAAAATCCGAGTCTTATACTCCCATATTTCCAGATTAGCGTGATGTTAAATGCGACATGTAAAATTCAAATTTTAGCAGGTCTCACAGTTAACAGTAAGGTAAGTTAGAGGTCTGACATTGGTTTCATGTAAATGGTGTCCATTAAAGTAAGAAAATGGAATGCAAAGTGTTTATTTATTTATTTATTTTTTAAGAGAATAACCAAGTAATGAATGCGGTCTCAGAATAATCAAGCTCTTTTCCGTCGAGTCCAATGACTTTGCTTTTGTTCGAAATATGCATAATTTGGTGTCAAGTGCTGTGTAGAAAAATATGCTATGATCATCACTCATTGTTTCTGACCTAGAGGTAAAACAAAAATATGTATATTTATTAAAAAGTTGGAAGAATAGCACTGAGATAGAGTTGATCTTTCTTTCACATAATACTAGTCCAAAGGGATCTGAGATCTCAAGTTTTATATCGTCTTCAATCTTCATGATCTGCAGGTTGTTAGTTCGCTAGCTATTTTCTTGTTTGTTGTTCCAATGAGAAAGCTGGTTCGGGTTTTACTAAACGGTTGACAGTCAAGGCTTCTTTTGATATCATAACTGCATTAACAAACGAGTTGAATATTTAAAGAGAAGTGACAAAAATTACCAACACATTTTTACTTATTGTCTGATCATGATTGTAGGTGTCATGTGACGTACAGGGGTTGGAGCTCGGAGAACAAATGAGTGTCAAGAAAGAGTAATAGAATTGTGATGACATCATTATCTTCTGTCACAAGGACAAGGGCTATTGGACTAATACTCGAGTGTCTACGACTTGTATTTCTTCTAATTAGGTCATTCAGAAGGTGAAAGATCCATAAAACATTGTACCGAATGCAAGAGTAGTAAAAGTATCGTTTGTAACTGATCAAAGACTTATTTCAACCTCATGGAAATTTGTTGATCTAATGTGGGATAAAATATTTTCTAGAGATAAAAGCTACAGTTCTTGAAGAGATTCCCAGCGATGAAAGAAAATTCAAGGACAGATATAAACTTTGAATGAGAAGTGAAAACAGACAAATAGCAAGAATACCTAATTAGATCCTTGTCCCACTTTTCAATCCTCTTCTTAATATACTAGTTTTTATGAGCACGTATAAATTTTTACAAGTAAAAAATTATTTAAAAAAAAAAGATAATAAGGTATATTAAAAGATTAATTAATATTTTTATCTTTAAATTTTTTAAAAACCCTTTAAAAAAAGTCTTTAAACGCAATTTTTAAAACTTCTTCAAAAACCCTTTAAAAAAGACACTCAAATGCAATTTAAAAAAATTTGAAAAAAAAAACGAGAAAAGAGGGATTTTTTAAAAAAAGATAATAAAGTATATTAAAAAATTAATTAATATTTTTACCTTTAATTTTTTTAAAAACCCTTTAAAAAAAAGCCTTTAAACCCAATTTTTAAAACTTTTTCAAAAACCCTTTAAAAAAGACACTCAAATGCAATTTAAAAAAAAGAAAAAAAAAAGAGCCACGTGTCAGAACGTGGTGAGTTAAGTTTTACAAAATTTTAGAATCTTAGAAGATTTAGTTAGATTATGACATTTTATCAATTTATTTCAAATAAAAAAAATAAAAGTGTTAAATACATGTAGGCTTGTTAAAAAAATAAAATAAAAATAAAAACCGAATTACTGCTCTCATTACTAAAACTAACTTAATAAATGATAAAATTAATTTCTATGGTTATTTGAGAGATTTTTGGTAAGTACCAACATATTTTTGGTAACAAAGCAAGTCCTCCATCTGCATGAATAATTGGTAACCGTGGTAGTACTACTGCTACTTGACTCCTCAATCAAAATAAGTACAAGAAAACACCAAAGCAATCAACTGGTCTCTACCACTTGTTGCGAAAAAGCTTATAAATCTCGTCTCAAAGTAATCATAGAGGAATAAATAAATCTTTTTTTTTTGTGTAATCAAATAGGCAATGCAAACTAAGCAAATAAATTGACAAATATAAATAGCACAATTAACTAGAAATTATGACACCAAAATTTAGTGTGGAAAACCCTCAAAATAGAGAGTAAAAAAATCACGGGACTCGTAAGTCATTTGAAAATCTCCACTAATCAAATAATAAGCACACCAAGTTCTTCTCTAGAAAATACTATAAGTATCAACAAATCAAGCCTCACAAAATATATGGAAATCATCAACAATCATCAAACACAAAGTTTAGTAAATCTCACCAAATTAAGGTCTTGTTTGGCAAATGGGTTTAGATCTATTTTGGACAATCCAAAGAATTTGTCAATTTGAATCGATGTTTGGATTTTTTTTTTTTGGATAAAATTCAAATAGTAAAAAAATTTAAATTCTACAAACCCTTAAATTTCAATAGTTTGAATCCATTTTCAATAGTAATTATTTTGACATTTTAACTACTCGTTTCATAACTCAAATCACATATTTATTTATCTAACCTAAATAACAGTTCAAATAATAAGGTTGAAGTACGGAAATACCTAGAATTTATATAGCAATAAAAATAAATACCAAAACTTTTGAAGTAATTGAGTTTCTAATCAATTCGTGAATTACTTGCACATGCTTTTGGTAACTAAGTGAATTACCACCACTTATTATTATGTAAGTAATTGAATTACTTGGGTAGTTGGTTACATTTTTTAAAAGATTGGGTAATAACTTACATTAAGTTTTAAAAATTGAGTATTCACTATAATTTCTCAAATAATAATTTCAGTTTAGATTATTTGAATAAAATGATAATTTAAATTCTTTATTCAAATTTTTTAAGGGCCAGTTAAGGATTTAGCCATTTTGCAGTCCATATTTTAAAGATATAGCTCACGTTTTAAAAATTAGCAAAATAACCATCAGGTCAACATCTAAAAATATATGACTAAAGAAATAAAATTTGTGACTAAATAAATAAAATAAACAGTCATAAAATTTGTGACTATAGTAACAAAATTTCAGAAAATTTGAAATAAACACAATAAAAAATTAAACATTCATTAACAAAATAACAAACTCACAAATAAATGATTGCCTATACAACCAATTTAACAAAACTTAGTACTAAATAAAAAATATTTTATAAATAGTAAAAAAAATATGCAGTTAAAGAAGTCACAAATTTCATGACTAGAGACATGAAATTTTAGACAATATTGTTTACAACAAACAATAAAAACATAAGTAAAAAAACTAATGACTGTAATCTCAAAAATCTAGACACGAATATATGGCTATTTTGCTAATAAAAGCAAACATAGACTAATTGTTAAAAACAAACATAAATATATGGCTATTTATTATAAAAATTAATTTTTTAATTTAAATGAAAAAAATTCAAATTGCCACAATTTAAACTCATTTACCAAACGATACCTAAGTGAGTAAAAGACTTCACAATTCGAACCACTAGCATCATCACCCAAACGGCCACCAATAAAATATTAAAATCTCACAAAAATTAAGTAGAGATTAGCCAATAATCTTGTATTCTCTAATATAAAAAATACCACTAAATACCTTAATTTTTTTTTTCTCCTTCTCTCACTTGTGATACTGTTTGCGATTTTTCTTCTATGTTGAAATCGCACACACGAAGGGCAAACACAATGCTTTTAATCGTACACTTCCTTGGGTCACCAAAACTGATTGCTTTGGTTTGATGAATTCCATTTGGGCTTTTTGACTTAGGCCAACCGAAACCATACGTATAAAGCTTTTAAGCCTTTTGTTTTTTTCTTTCTTTTAACTTTGAGTTAAAAACGTAAGTCTTCACCTCAAGTCTTCGCATGTATGATTTTCTCCTTCTAGGGACCCACAACAATTTCCAAATAATAGAGCACCTTCAGATCGTATCTGCATTTCCCAAATTACACTTCTTCATATGCATCTATTTTTGTGCCTTTGAGAGACAATTGAGACGATGGCTCTTGAAGCAGTTGGTGGGGCTTTGGCCTCCGCTCTGTTCCAGACTCTGTTCGAAAAGATGGCTTCTCCGGAGGTTTTGGCCTTCTTTAGCAAGAAGAAGCTCGACCAACGCCAGCTGAGTACTCTGCTGCTGACTGCCGATAAAGTGCTCGACGACGCCGAGGATAAGCAGCTCACAGACCCACGCGTGAGGAAATGGCTTCGCGATCTCAAAGACGCGACGTTTTATGTGGAGGACTTGTTGGCGGAGATCTGCAACGACGCGCTGCAACGAAAGATGGGACACGAATCTGCAAGTGCCGCGAGAAAGGTAATCAGACTCGTGAAAACTCTGTCCTGTTGCACTTCTTTCAAGAAAGATGAGGTTCTTGATAGATTGAAGCTAGTTCTAGAACAGAAAGATGTCTTTGGTTTCAGAGAGAGTGTTGTGACTAGTTCGGTTTCGCAAAGAACCGTGGTGACATCTGTGGTGGAGGAATCAGGTGTCTATGGAAGGGACGCTGAGAAAAGGGAGATCGTTGAGTTGTTATTGTCGGATGATGTCGAGGGTGATAAGATTTCGGTGATTCCCATAGTGGGAATGGGAGGGTCTGGCAAGACAACACTTGCGGCGCTTGTTTATAAGAATGAAGAAGTTAAGAAACATTTTGAGGTCATGGCATGGGTTACCGTGTCGGACAATTTTGATGCTGCTCGAATAACAAAAGCGATTCTTGATCGCGTGGTCACTTCCGGAGCATGTGATGCCGGGGACTTGGACCGGCTTCAGGTAGAACTGAACGAGGCTTTAAAAGAGAAGAGGTTTCTCTTTGTTCTAGATGATATTTGGGAGGAGAATTATGAGAAATGGGATGCCCTAAGGAGAGCTTTCGAATCTGGAGCGAAAGGAAGCAAGATCATTGTGACGACACGGATTGGAAGAATTGCGTCGATGATGGCTAGCGCTGGTGTTTCACCTCATCAGCTGCGCAAAATGTCGAATGAGGATTGTTTGCAGTTATTTGTAAAACATGCTTTTAACAGCAGTGTTGCCTTGGGTTCGGATCCAAATCTAGAAAGGATTTGCGAAAAAGTTGTTGAAATATGCAAAGGCCTGCCTTTAGCTGTTAAGTCTCTAGCTGGCTTGTTACGCTCCGAACCACAGGCGGAATGGGAGAAGATACTACAAAGTGGCATCTGGGCGTTGCCAAGCGAGAAGGTCGAGATCATTCCAGCTTTATGGCTAAGCTACCACTATCTACATCCTCATTTAAAGCGATGCTTCGCTTATTGTGCAATATTTCCTCACGATTATGCCTTTGGAAAACAAGAATTAGTCTTGTTATGGATGGGCGAAAATCTCTTGCCACTTCAAAATGGAAAACGGCCAGAAGACATTGGAGAGGAGTACTTTAACGATTTATTATCGAGGTCAATGTTTCAAAGAAGTCCAGAATATTCAACCGAATTTAACATGCATGATCTTGTGTGTGATTTGGCTAAATATGTATTTGGTCACTTTTGTGCAAGTTTGGAAGCTAATGCCTGCAATACTTCCACAACTGAATTCGCTCGTTACTTGTCTTCAGGGAAAGAAACAACTTGGGATGTCAAGAAGTACGAGGCTTTGTCGCGAGCAAAGTGTTTGCGCACTTTCTTAGCACTTCCAAATTTGAATGAGCAATTCCGCAGAGGATTTATGTTTATGGACTTGCCACTCTATGATACATTGCAACCAAAGTCGCTATTTAATGTGTTGAGTTTAAGGGTTCTCTCTCTTTCAGAGTATCCTTCCACCGAGTTGCCTGATTCAATTGGGGATTTGAAGCATCTGAGATATCTGAACTTATCCTTTAGTGAATTAAAAAGACTACCTGACACACTGTGTAATTTGTATAATCTGCAAATATTACTGTTGGTGTGTTGTAGAAATCTTTCTCGATTGCCGGCTAATACAGGAAGCCTAATCAATTTGAGGCATCTTGACGTGGCAAGGACTCCTTTGAAGGATATGCCAGAAAACTTGGTAAATTTGAAAAATTTGCAATTCTTATATGATTTTGTTGTGGGTGAAAAAAGTGGGCCAAACATTAAAGAATTGGAAAAGCTTCATCATCTTCACAGATCGCTTCGTATCTCACGACTTGATGACGCTGGTGAAGGTTGTAGAAATAGCAGATTGCTGCCGTCGCTCGGTCAGCTAGTTTATCTTGAGAAGCTCGAGATTTGTCGACTCCGTGATGTGGTGAAAATAGGCGGCGAGTTTTTTGACAATGCTTCTTCTTCCGTGAGTGTGCCATTTAGATCTTTGAAAGCTTTGCATTTCAAGCATATGTCAAGCTGGAACGAGTGGTCATTTAGTAGACGTAACGGAGAAGACGGAGTTTTCCCATCTTTGACAAGTCTTGAGATCTCGTCCTGCCACCAACTTGTGAAGTTACTTTCCGGGTCACCACAACATGAGACACACACCCCATTTCCATGTCTTGAGGATATGGAGTTAAAAAACTGCCCAAAACTAGAGTCCTTTTTGGAATGGGGATCATTCTCAACATTAGTCTATATTCACATAGATAATTGTGAAAAGCTCTTCCAACTCCGCGCGCAATGGAATCTGCAGAGGTTCACATCTCTTAAACAGTTGAGTCTTTGGAACTGCGACGACGCGGTGGATTCGTTTCCAGAGGAGGGCTTGCTTCCAACTACCCTGACTTCTTTGAGCATCTGTTGCTTTAGAAACCTTACAGCCCTGAACGGTAAGGGTCTTCAACAACTCACCTCTCTTGAACATCTATGGATTGACGGCTGCATGAAGCTTGAGTGCTTGCCAGAAGAAGGGCTGCCCAGTTCTCTTTCTACTCTGGGTATCGATGGATCTCCATGGCTGGCGGAACGGTGCGAAAGAGAGAAAGGGGAAGATTGGTCCAAGATTGCTCACATATCGCGTGTGACGATCAATAGTGAGTAACCCAAAATAATTCTCCATCTCGTTTTGTTTTTACTATTTCCATTTACTTTTATTCTTCTGCTATACCTCGTAATCATAAATTGAATTAAAAAAAAAGGGAAAAAAAAAACCCTTTTTAGTGGGGTAATTTGACTCCATAAAACAGAGAAAAACTCTACTTTGACACTAAAGCTAGATCTATCTGTAAGTATATATTATATCGCTTCCTAGTTTCATTTTTTATGTTGTTATGTGAATAAAGTCTCACTTGTATTTTAGCTTCTAGTTTGTTGTTTTGACGCGTATTTTTTTTTTTCCTTGTCGGACAGGGAGCTTTGAACATCTGACTCGAACTCTCATATTTCCGGGCATTGTTCTGAATAATTAGCGCCAATGATGGATATTAAATGCGACATGTAATAGTCAGATTTTATCCCAAGTCTCTTCGGTGGGATATTCTAGATCAAAGCAAAGATTTTTCACAGTTAACAGCGAGATATGCTAAGAGGTCTTAAAGTGGTTTCTTGTGGATGGTGTCCAATAAAGTAAGAAAATGGGAAATCAAAGTTCGATTTGTGGGTTTTTTTTTTTATTTTCAAATAATTGTTGGACAAAATCGCAGGTATATGATTATTGTACTCAAGTTATTTAATGATGAGTGAGAATCGTCCCACAAGGACTTTGATATGAAAATCTCCCTACTTTAATCCTAATTTTAGTTGACGAATGAAAACTTACTACTTGGAATTAAGAATAAAATAACAACGTTCAAATTAACGATTAATTAACTAAGAGTAACTATAGCAATAAAGATTAATAGTATATCAATATTAAACGGCACTAGGACATCCAATAAAACAAAAACATCAACACAAAATAGGACGAAAATTATTAGTAAGGCATAATCATATTGAATTTTAAAAAGCTGAATATTTGAAAAAGAGAAACAAAACTTATTTGTTAATTACAGTTGCATAATTAAGTCGTAGGCAAACCACATTTGTGAAATTTTTTTGAGAATGAGAGCTTATTTATTGAAACTTCCCAAACCCAAATGCTAAAAGAACATATGATCCAAAATCAGATGAAAGGTTGAAACCTTTAAAAACGTTTAAAAAACCCTAGTCCCGTAAAAACAGAAAACGAAAACGGTTTTTTCGTTTCCGTTTCCGTATTGTCCCGGAAACGGAAACGGTAATTCTGTTACCATTTTCTACAGGAACGGAAAAACTGTTTTAGTTTTTTCGGAAACGGTATTTTCCATTTCCGTTATTATTATTATTATTTTTTAATTTTTTTTGGCATAACTGAACCTTTGGATTCAAAACGAACGGCAAGATCTGCCTCCCGTTGAGCAACGGTCTTGAGATCGTTTGAGGCCGAAAAAAATAAAAAAAATAAAAAAAAAATTTGTTGCAGCCTTTAAGGTTGCCAACCGTTTGGCAACGGGAAGGAAGAGGAACAAAAGAAAAAAAAAAAAAACCCATAAATCCCTCCTATAAATACCCAACATTGATTTGAAAAAAAAAACTACACCAAAACTCCTTTCTCTCTTCAAACTCTCTAAAAACTCTCCAAAAATCTCTCAAATTCCTCTATAATATTTACATAATATTATTAATATTTATTATTTACTTAGACAATATTAAAAATAATTACATTAATATTAGTAATTTTTCATATAATATTATTAATATTTCTATTAATATTATTAATATTTCCGTTATTCATGGATCCTTCCCGGCAACCTCCCAACTTACCGAGCTCCTTCCCGGAGGGTTGGATCAATACCTTCCCGAGTTTCCCAAGCACCCACGATGAGTCCATAAATCTCAACGCACCGTTTTCGCAACTCCGCCATTTGATAGGAGAAAGCTCTCCTATTCTTGCTCGTGTCGCAGCTGCTAGTGAACACGTTTCTGTAACAATTGGGGCACATCTAAATATGGATGAGTCTCAGTTGCCGGAGGCAGACGAACCAGAGGTGGCCGGTCCGAGTTCATTACATCCTAAGAGGAAGAAATTGACATCAGATGTATGGAACTTCTTCAACCACCTTGTGGAACGTCATGGTGATGGTACTAAAACAAGATGGGCCGTTTGTAAGAAATGCGGGAGAAAGATGTCGGCTCAATCAACCGTTGGGACGTCGGGGCTTAAGAATCACATCAAGCGGTGCTTTGCTGAGGAAGGGCAAGAAGAAGGGGCGGCCACTGGTGCGGTAACGTCGCAACAACCTCGCCGCGGCCAATTACAAAAGATTGGGATCAAGCAGAGCGAAGAATGCAAGATTATTCAACGAACACCGATCAGTTGCTTGAATATTTTCAAACTTTTTATGTCGACGAAGCAACGCCTAGAGGAGAAAATTAGTTTTCATATAATAATGTATTTTTCTTATTATTACAAAATACAAATAAAATAATTGTTTTATTTTATCATTACTTTTCATTAGTTTTTATTTTATTTATTATCATTAGATTTCATATAACATATACGAAAAGAAACAAGTTAACAAAACTATAAAAAAGAAAAAAAAACCAAAAAATACAAAGTTATCTAAAAAAACAACCAAAACCGAAAAAAAAAAGGTAAAACGGAAACGGTTCTACCGTTTCCGCAAAAAACGGAAACCGTATTACCGTTTCCGTTTTTCACGGAAACAAAATTCCGTTTCCTTTACCGTTTTCTGTGAAAAACGGAAACAGAATTTTTGTTTTCGTTTCGTTTTTAGGTCTAAATCTAGTTAAGAGATCTAAATTAGTTTAAGGTAAGTAGAAATTGTAGACCCATCAAAGCAGGTAGAAACCGAAGAAACAAAAAATGATTTTTAATTTGTTAATATGCCAAAAAAAAACCAAAAGAGTGAAATAAGTGGGGAGAAAAGCCCCCAAACCGTTATACCAGATTAGCAAAGAAAAGGTAAAGAGATTTAAATTAAAAAAAAAAAAACCATATGAGAGGCAAAAATCCTACAACGATTTAAAAAAAAAAAAAAAGATCAGATCTTGTTAAGGAATCTAAAAGACTGAAAAGTAAAAAGAAATTGAAGACTCTTGACAGCAAATTGAAGTGGAGGAGACGGACAAAGATATATGTTATTTTTAAGGAAATTTTAAGAAAATAACTATTTTTTAGAAAATGATTTTAAAATTAGCCACTTGATATACATGTAATAATTTTTTATACACGTGTAGTAAAACTTGATACAGGTATAACAATTTTTGATACTCGTGTAATAAATTTTGATACATATGTAATAAATTTTGTTACACAATGAAAATGACTAATTTCTTAATTTCGTAAAACTATGGCTAATCCTTAAAAAATTTACCAAAAAATTGGCTAAATCCTTGAAAATCTCTTTTTATTCAGAGATAATTTGTTAATAACCCTATTCAATTTGTTCTTAAGCAAAGCTTAGATTAAGTACATGTTGTAAGACATTTATTTCACATATTAGTGCATTGTTTGTTTCAGAAAGGTTCATTTGGCAAAGAGAGGGATTTTTTTTTTTGGGGGGGGATTTTCGCTAATTATTATCAAGTAAACGTATTATTGTTATTTTAAGTTAAAAGATCAATGAAAATATAGTTTTAAAACGAATTCGAGAACTTACGTATTCTAAACTCCTAACATCTCTAGTCTAGACATTCAGGTTGGTAGTTGAACAGCCCACTGGGAATTTTAGCCAATAAAAACTATCCAAAACACGTTGTTCCGACGGTGTTCATGTGCCACAAATTAACTTATATAATTACTACAGAACCGAACTTCTCAAAATCTCAAGAAAATAAATGTTTGCTTTTAGAGGCACATAATATTAATGCACTTATTATATAGGTCACCAAACGCAAAGCCAAGGCCTTATCTCAGAATGCCATATGTACGTTACCAATACACTGCTCTTATCCACACTATATATATTGACATATCCTCTTTCTCAGCTTGAAGTCTTCAAATTTAAACCTATTTTTCCTTCTAAATATACAGTGATTGAAGCTAAGTTGGTTGGTCAATCACCATGACCAAGCAGAACAAGATCTTCACCATTCTACTAAGGTTCCTAGCCTTCGCCGCAGCCTTATCGGCGGTTGTGGTAATGGTCACGAGTAGCGACTCGGCGAAGGTCTTGAACTTAACATTCAAGGCCAAATACAACAACACTCCAGCATTCAAGTGAAGTTTAATCCATACTTTCACTCATCATTTTCATTAGCCTCTTGTTGTCTATTTATTCATAATCTTGTAAGTTTTTTTTATCTAACTAATAGTAATAAAAAAAAAAAAAAAAACGACTAGGTACTTTCTTGTTGCAGAAGGAATTGCTAGTGGATACAGCCTCATAACTGTCTTTCTTTCTTCAAAGAATTCGCTCCGGCGCTTGGTTATCATCCTTGATGTGGTAATCAAGAATTCCTCGGCCCATTTGTCACTATTATACTTTTTTTTAAGTGAAAATTAAGCAAATGGTTGAACTGAACTTTTTTAAATGTACTTTTTTTGTGGTGTATTATATAGGTTGTAGCTATGCTTCTAAGCTCAAGCATTTCGGCAGCTTTGGCCATAGCTGATGTGGGGAAGAAAGGGAACGATCACGCCGGTTGGTTGCCAATTTGCGGCCAAGTGCCTAAATTCTGCGACCATATAACCGGATCTCTCATCGCCGGTTTTGTTGCAGCGATTTTGTACTTTGTGCTTGTTCTCTACTCTCTGTACACTGTCCTGGATCCTCTCCTGATGTGAAAAGACCTTAGACTCTGTGTATCTACGAAATTTCGCAATTCGGTCATTTTGTTGTTTCTTTTATTCCAATTCTAAACTCTCATGTTTTTGTATGGTGTTGTCCAACTTATCTATCTCTTCACAAACAAGTAAACTACTATTTCCTATCTTTTTTAGTTTTTTTTTTCCCACTGCTATCTCTTGCTTGCTGATCACACCATTATTGTTTCCCCAATAGGGGTGTGATAATATTATTACAACAAATTTCTGATACTCTTGTTTGATATGATATGCCACAAAGTTATTGCACTGTGTTTGGATTTAAAAAGGAAAAGATAAAATCAATCGAATTCCCAACTTCAAAGTCGAAAGTTTTGTGGTTCAACCTGTTATTGCAAAGTTGATAAACTCCTCCGCTCATTTTCCGTTACCGGCGGAAGCTGGCGCATGAGGAACAGGTGGTTCAAGGTAGCCATTCATGTCGCAAAGGAGGGGTTTGAGTTTCTCTCATGCCGTGCGTTGCGATACTCTCGAAATTCGTCAGTATGTGTAGACATGATCACTGTACATATGGGAAGTCATATTCAAAGATTGAAGCATTGCTTCTCCTCTGGTGTTGAACTTGAATACAGTCACTCCTCCATTATTTACATCAGTTGCACGGAACCTGAACCATGTAAAACATCGTCGTGAAGGCTTATTAGTCGAAGAGATTCACAGAGAGATCAACAAATAAACTAGCCGGTGGTTCAATCAAATTACTTTAAAAAGTATCAAGCAAGCAAATTCATAGTACTTAAGCTTTGCAAGCAAGTATTACATTACAATTCTTTATACAAAAATCTATAGTTGTAATAACATCGTTCTCTAGAGAACATTAGTACCTTTCTGGGCCTAACCCCAAGGCGGTGCAGATTAGCGCTCTCAAAATCGATTTATGAGTGATAACTAGGAAATGTTCCCCCTAGTGAAAAAAAAAAAAAAAGGATCAGATTTCACATGTCACTTAGAATAGGTTTTTAATTTAAGCATTTGAGAGAATGAAAATAAGTTATAAAGTGCTAACTTCATTGCCATGACCTCTAGAAAGGACCTAAAAGGCTAAAACCTCGCCGTAATACAAGTAGAAACATGGAAAGGATCTCACAGGTGTGAACAGGATTTCCTTCCAAGCCTCTCTCGCCGTGCCCCAAACTTTGCGAAGCGGGTAAACCCCGTCCACGTGAAAACTAGCCGGATCCTCCCTCCATGTTGTGTACTCTTTCGGGTATATCTGCTTGGCATCCACTGCCTCCAAATTCTGAGTGTGATTTAGTAGGATTCGAACCGTATATGACTAAGGGATATATAGAGAGATTAAAGACGAGGGGGCAGACCATTTTTCATTCCTTCGAGGAAAAACAAGTGCGCCTCCTTCAGCGAGTCGAGAAAAACCAGAGGCTCTTCTCTCCCTCGCCACACGATTTCAGCAGTGGACTGCATTGAGCAATTCAGAGCCGAACTGTCAAGCAAATCATTCACTATCAGATAACAAAACTTTATCGCCGTTTCTCTCATTACCTTCGCACGAGATATTGGACTCGAGAAACACCCGTCGAAATGTATTTTCGCCAAGGACTTCTTACATCTTTCGGCTTGTTGAATCCCAGTTTCCGTTAGGACAGAGAGGTTTGAGCTTCCCTGCACACATTTTCAGTACACGAGACCGGAACTCGATGATTGCAAAACATTTCTAGTTTCTACAACTATTTTCAACCAATCTTAAGTTTTGGCTAACAATGAATGGTTCATATAGCTAATTTGATACCTGAATTCTACTCTCTTCATTCCAAGAACTAAGTCCATGCCTTACCAGTGTCACCCTCTTTGGCGTCGAGATTAGTTCATCGTCGGTTAGCGAAATCGTCGCTCTGTTGAAATCAAATGCACCACCAGTCATGGCTATGTTGCTCTCAACCTTATGATCTGTTAACAGAACATTTTTAAAACCTATCAACATTTGATAGATATGGATAGAAATTTTCAATTCTCAAGCAAAATCCACCAAATAAAAAAAAAAAAAAAGAAAATAGAATGAAGTGATAAGCTTTACCATAGGCTTGGTGAGGCATGTGTTGGCTAGAATTTGAGCACTGAATTCTAAGTGTAAAGAGTGTGAGAGCCTTTGTTTGAAGCTTAGGATGTGTCATAGTTGTTGAATAGAATGAATGTGTTGTACTTGTTTGTGTGAGAGTGAGAATCCCAAAAGCCATTTTCTTTGAGAGCTTATTTTCTAAAGCTGCTTCTTAGTTTAGTCTCTCAGCTCTCAATTGGCCATTGCTGGGATTTTTCCAAAAACGTTGGCTATTTGAGGGCTTTGTAGTTATAAGTTTGTGTTTATGCGTAGTATGTTAAAATTCAAGTAAAAATATATATAAATATCATAGTGTATAAATAATATATGATTGGACGTAAATATTGGTTCGTTTGGGTGGTTATCGTTGGTCCTGCGCTGTCACATACCCAATCTTGGATATGCTTGGAAGTTGAAACTCACCACTAAAATTACATTTTTGTCCTCCCAACTCCCACAACTACAAAAGGGGCAAATGGCAGGTAATTGTATTTCTTCCAAGATTTATTTATTTATTTATTTTTTGCTGAATTCTTCCAAGATTTTTTACTTTCCCACAAAAGAGGTAATTCTCTTGTAATGTCCTTTTTTTTTATTCAGTAATATTGCATAGCAGTAATGGAATACTATAAAGAACATTCTGAAATTTAATCAAATATCTAATTGATGAATCAAAATATGTTTTTTTTTTGGGTCAAAATTGCATTCTTGTTGATGTACTCACAGTTAAAAATGTGTCACGTATTACAAAGATGACACAACACATTATTATTGCACAAAAAATAACAGTTTATCTTGAAAAATAACAGTTTATCTTGATTCCTACATGATCAACACGTAAGTGGAGAGATATGAACCCTCGACAATTTTGATTGACAAAAAATTTGAAAATTTTACATAATGAGGCACTTTTGGCTTATATTGTGAAATGTTTTCTTAAATCTCATATATTTAGGCATTTTGTTTATGCCCTACCAGTCATGGGTATGTTGCTCTCAACCTTTATGTCTGTTAACAAAACATCTTTAAAATCCGGCAACATTTGATAAATATGCATAGAGTATATATATATATATATATATATATATATATATATATATATGCCCATTTTTTTCGTTTTGTTTTTCTCATTTGTAAATAAAAAAGGGTGATTCGATCAAATTTATTGCCAAAAATGACATGAGATGCAAACCTTTTTTAAACAAAACAAGTTATCCAAATAATATGGGGGATTTTGATGAATGCAACATTCTTGACACAATGATAATATGTGCCTTATGTGTATTGCACTTTTAATTTATACACCAAAATATATACTATAAATATAAAATAAAAATAAAAAAATACACTATTTAAAGTATAAATTATTAAGTGACTTTAAAAATGACTTTATTTTGAAATTTTCTCAAATAATATTTTTCAAAACTTCACAAAAAAGAGAGCAGCGTCACCAGGGGCTTGGTCTCAGGCCCAATTTGAGAAATATGGCGGCCCCGGGCGGTTTGAGAATGAGTAGGTATCTGTTTGAGAGCATTACATATATATACGTGTTTAGGGAGAATATTATATCTGAAGAATACAAATTGAGATAATTACATATGGAGTGAAACCCAACCTGAAATGTCCAAATTGCACCTAATTTATTTTAGATTATATATAAATTTAAAAAAAATAGAAAAGAAAAAAAATTTAAAGAATTATGTATCCCAATTTGAATTTGAAAATAGATCATTCAAATATTATATATATATATATATATATATATAATCTAAAGCAACTGATTCACGCAAATTTGGAAATATATAAATCCCATTTATGTTTAAACCCTATCGATTATTTCAAACATTCTATTTCTCCAAAAAAAAAAAAAATCAAGCTTCCCGGTTCTCAACCTTCACTGCTACTGCTGTGATAACCCAACCTTTTTATATAATAGTCTCTAATACTTTAATTTAATAAAAGAGATTATTTTTATGTCATTATGTCACAAATTATATGTTATGAAAAATAACGGTAATTGTCGGAGCATTTAAGTTGATATAATTATAGGTCAAACTATAATTATGATGAGATCTAGGCTCTAGATATATTCCTAAATTATTGTTATGCTATATATAAAGTTTTATATAGCATATTGCATATCATTTTAAAAATCTTTCAATAAGCTTTCTAGCGGTATATCATATGTGTCAATCAGATTAGTATAGAGAAAGTTATGACCGATGAAAGTTTAGTGCGCGAACCAGTCCGCGAAAACGACATAGTTTTGTAGGCTTACGTCAAAACGACATGATTTCGTAAATTAGGTGTATTTAAAATCCCTTGTACGAAATTGAAACCCTAGACCCCAATAAATGACGTCATTTAAGTGTGAACAGGAGGATAATTTATAAATAAGAATAAATTAGAATTATACGGTAGTTTTTGACTGAGTCTGAGTAGACTGAGTCTTACAAGGATCAGCAGAAATATCCTCCCCCTTTTTCTCTAACCCTAGGCACCACCTTAGTCTATAAATAGGGCCTTAGACCTCACTTCACTTCACATAAAAAAAAAAAATTCTACGCTCTAGCAGTTCAAAAAATAGAGAGAGAGAAGAAACTCTGAGAGAATTTCTAGAGAAACTCTGAAGAAATTTTTGGAGTGATAGTCGACCATTATAGAAGCTCTAGAGGAGTTACTCTGTCTACATAAAGGTATAAACAAACTTCTTCCACGTTTAAGTTCTAAGAATTTAATCCGAGGCTAACCGGATATGGCATTCTTTAGGAAAACGGACGTTCGGAGGGCAAACTCAAGGAATCAAGCCTCAAGAAGCCTAAGCGTCAAATTGGAGGTTTACTCTCATAGCCTTGTACTGAAATATAATTCTTAGGTTCCAAATTTTTAGGCTTTACACGAATTTCTTGACCTAAATTCTCTATAGGCCCGAAATAGGGGTTTTTATGTTACATCCTACTGTTTTAATTATTCTGTCCACTCAAACGATTTTTACTGTTTTTGAGAAAATTCATGTATGTTCCTTTATAAGTCTATATTATATATTTAATTTTTCAGAGCTATAGATTTATTATGAAAAATTCGGAACCGATGCTATACAAACTGTTCCAGTACGGGGACAGTTTGCGCAGTTCAAATTCTGACAACTTTTTGGGTGATTTAACGGCCAAATTAGCTTTTGACGATAACTTTAGAAATTTAGAAAATTAAATTTTAGATAATTTTTATGAAATAAGATATTTTAAAATTCGGCCTTAAACCTCGGGTTAATCCTGATTTTTCGAAATAGCCGAATCTGCTTTTTGAAAGAAGTCCAATTTACACACGTTTCCTGTAAAAACTCGTAACTGAAAAGTTATAGATTTTTCAAAAATAAGAAGGGTTACTTCAACACGTTTTCCGAGATTCTCTACGGAGTTTTCTAAAAATTCAAATGAATAATTCGGCCAATTTTAGCACCCAACTTAAAAATAAATTTTTAATTAAGATATTAACCTATTTAATATTCTATTATCTCTAATTGTAAATAAAACTTTTAATAGGGACTTAGTTGTAATTGTGTGACATAGAAAACCAAAACGCTCTGTCTAGAATGATTGGTTCTTAAATAAGGCGTGCTTTGCGATCTCCGCCACACTTACCTAGGAACCTCGTTCTGTCTAAGCAAGTTTGGCTCTGAAGCGAGACCATAGTACCCTTCCCAATCGGCCTAGGAGCGTTGCGGTGAATATTATCACACCGTTATAACTTATTCTTATTAAAAAGATTTTTAAAATAAACTGTTTTTAAAGTATAAACTACGCCCCTTTTAGAATGTTAGTTGTTTAGATAGAAGTTAAGAATTAGAATCCATACTCACATCAACTTATGATTTTAGGTTTCGCTCCCGACTATTTGCCGAGCCTTACTCAAACAACCACTCGACTCAAGGTGAGTACAATCTCACTACAGTACGAAGTTGTTTAAAATAAAAATCGTGTTATGCAATGTTGTGTGACTTAATTTTATGAAGCATGTTATGATGTTATGTTATGATGTAAAAGTTATGAAATCATGTCTTTATAAATTGTAGACATGATTATGATGTCTTTTCAAGTTAAATGTTCATGATGCATGTCATCTTATAATCAAGTGATAACCAAGTTAAAACTGTGTCGTACCGCCCGTCCTCCTTGTGTCGACCTAAGGGCATTAAGGAGGCGGTTCTATGATATGTTTATGATGTTTTGACCTTAGTCGCGAGGACCTTGTATACCCTCGTCGACTATTGGTCGAGCGCGCTCTACGCGGTACGTACACTATGATGATGATCCTTTAGGAAGCAAGATAAAGTTAGATTATGATATGAAATGAATAATTATGAATAAATGGTCATACATTGCATAATCTTTTTGTGAGAAAATAATTGTATCACTGGGCTTTTTAAGCTCACACGTTTTTCCTTCGTACTGTAGGTAAGAAGCCTATAGTGTGATGTCGAGTTGTGCTGCGGCGGTGCAAGGCAAGCGAGGCGGGTATATGGAAAAGCCACCCAAATAAATTATTTCCGCAAATAAAGTTATTTATATAAGTCATTTTATATTCAAGACAATTTATGTTATGTTATTATTTGATTATGACATTATGTCTTCCAAGTCATAAATAAGTTTATTTCTATGGTATCTTTCCTAAAGTATATATAAAAAAAATGCCACGATTTTTCCTATCTATAATAAGTAAGTAAGTAAAGTAACGGTCCGAAAAGTCGGGTCGCTACAGTTGGTATCTAGAGCAGTATTCCTGTCACCTACCTCGCTACCTCGCACAAGGCCATCAGCACAATTCAAGTAAGATTTATTTTAATTATTTTCTTACTTTTCTTTTCTTCTAACACACGTAAGGTCATAGACACAATGGAAGAAGCATCTGCAACGATAATAGAAGAGGACAGGAAAGCAACTGAAGCTTTTAGAGCTGTTAATGCCTTCACTTTTGATGGAAGTGATGCTGACAAGATTATCGATTGGATCTATGAGTTGGAAGGTTTATTCAAGGCTTGCCATGTACCCGAGAGACTTTACAAGACCCTATCCGTTACGCAACTCAAGGGTAGTGCTTTGGAATGGTTGATACGAAAGCAAGGTTCCTCAGCACATGATAATTGGACTATGATGTGCAGAGCCCTAAAGAGACGCTATATGGGGACGACTCCAGAAGCAAAGCGAAGGAATCGATACTTAGAAAATTGGACTACATGGCAACGAGATTTTGGAGAAACCGTGGACGATTACGTGGAACGATTCAGGGATGAAATCTTAAAACTAGCCCCTCCAGATGAAAATCAAGATGATTTAATTTGGCTATTCAAGAAGGAATTATCTCCTACAATAAAAGCACACCTTGCGACTTCCCTACATTTAGACAGTGTCGAAGAGGTTATTAATGAAACTTTAGAGCTAGTAGACAATCTTGACATCGAAGAAGAAGTTCTAGAGTACATACCTATGGACTGAAGATTAAGAAGGAAGTCGAAGATTAGGAATTAGGCTTTAGTCACGTTAGGTTTTTAATTATTTTTAGTTTTAGGATTAATTATTTTTTTGGCTTAGGATTTGCTTTTCCTTTCAAATAAAGGCCTTAGTTGCCAATCTTATTATGAAATTCATTCAATGGAATAAAAGTTCGATTATTTTCTTCAATGGATGTGTCATATATATGTTATGAATAAGTATAAAGGATTTATCATGTTTAACTAATGGATAATATGTACATATGATCAGCACTAAGAAATGGAAAGAGTCCATCAGACAAGGCGAAGGGTTGCTCAGGGCCTTGAAGCTACACCTGAGATGGCTGTAAGACAATATGCCCCGCCTCGAGGAAGAGGAAGGGGAAGGGGAGTTGCCCCTAGAGGAAGAGGACGCGGTAGACGCATTGCCGCCGAGGCACCTATTCAGCCACCTGCACAAGATGTGACTGAACTACTGAATACTATGCAACAAAGGATGGAAGCCCAAGCAGCAGAGATGCAAGGGCTCCGAGAGGAATTACTACAAGCCCAGACTCAGGCTCAAACCCGAGTTAAAGATCAAGCACTACCTCCTGCACCACCTGCATGACAACCCGCAGCTCATCAAGTCGCTATCATGCCCAACCCTGACCTTTATGAGAAGTTCAGACGCATGAAGGCGCCAGACTTCGAAGGATCATCTGACCCTTTGGTCGCTGATGAATGGCTAGCACAGATACAAGTCCTTCTGGACTTCATGGGCATTAGTGATGGAGACAAAGTGAAGTGTGCATCCTTTGTGCTGAAGAAAGATGCGCGTTACTGGTGGGAGACAGTAATTCTGAGAAAGGACGTGAATCGAATGACCTGGGCATAATTTGTGGAAGAATTCAATTCTAAGTTCTTCAACAGGAGGGCGATGAGTGCCCAACAGAAGGAGTTCAACGAATTGAAGCAAGGAAGCATGACTGTAACCGAGGCAATCACCAAGTTCAACCAGCTAGCTAGGTTGTGCCCCCTTTTGGTACCCACAGAGGAAGAGAGAGTGAGAAGAATGATGGAGATGTTCAAGCCGGAATTGGCGATGGCTATTAACAGTGGTTCTGAACCTCCGACCACTGTAGCTGACTGTGTGGCTAGGGCGATCAGGGCAAAGTATCGGTTGGGACAAGTCAAGGAGGAACGAGCCCAATTTCACAAGGCTCGGATGGAGGAGAAGAATCGAGATAGGAATGGCAACAAGAAACCTCAAGGAGGAGGGAATTTTAATGGGACAAGGTATCAAGGTAACAACCAACCTCAGACGGGCAACTTTAACAAGAAAAGAGACAAGCCTAATGGAAATCAGGCGTTCAACAATCGGAGAGTTCAACAAAAAATCGCTGGTGGAAACCCTATCCCGACATGTGGAAATTGTGGGAAGAACCATCCTGGCGAATGTCGTAGGGGTACGATGAGTTGTTTCTCATGTGGGCAGAACGGTCACTACATCAAGGACTGCCCTAAGCTGAACTAAACCCAGAGGAACCAAGCTTCGCGCCTTAACGCTATGCAGCCCGCTCTCGAGGGACCCTCAATCACACAAGGAAGGCTAGAATTTCCCCCACCACAAGCACATCTCTATGCCTACACCAACGCCGACGCAATGGCCAGCACTTCTAACGTCGTAACAGGTCAGACTTCACTAGCTACTTATGATGTGCTTACTTTGTTTGATTCTGGCGCCACACACTCATTTATCTCATCGAAATTGGCACTAAGTATTAGTGGTAGTAAGGATAAGACTCCTAAATTTTTAAGAACCGCCTTACCCTCGGGTGAAATTTTGTTGTCGGAATTTCTCCTGAAAGAGACACCGATAACCATCAACGGAGTCACCCTACATGCCGATCTAATAGCAATCGAAATGAAGGATTTCGATGTTATTTTGGGGATGGATTTCTTGGGAAAGGACAACGCCATCATCGACTGCTACCATAGAAGAGTCACCTTCAGACCAAACGGTGGCAATGAGTTTGCTTTCAAAGGAAGGCCTCTTCTCCAGCCCAAGAGAATAATCTCGGCCATGCAAGCCCAGAGGATGCTCTCGAACTAGGGGTGAAAATTAAAACCGAAAAAACCGAAAAACCAAAAAAATTAGCCGATTTTTTTTAAAACCGCAACCGAAAACCGAATTTAAAAAAAAAAACCGAAAATTCGGTGCTTCAAAACAGAATTAACCGAAAATTCGGTGCGGTTATTCGGTTTTTCTCACTAATTAACCGAAATAACCGAACAACCGAATTTTTAACCGAATAATCGGTTTTTAACCGAAAAACTGAATTTTTAACCGAAAAAAACCGAATTTAAAAACCGAAAAACCGAATTTTTTAACCAAAAACCGGTTTTTAACCGAAAAAAACCGAATTTTTAACCGAATAACCGAATTAAAATTTAAATTATATTTGATTCGGTTATTAACCGAAAAACCGAATTAAAAAACTGAAAATTCGGTTTCGGTTGAAAAAAAAACCGGTTTTCGGTTTTGATTTTTTATTAACCGAATATTCAGTTTCGGTTATAAAAATTGCAAAAAAACCGATAACCGAAACCGGTTTCACCCCTATCTCGAACGGATGTATGGGCTTCCTCGCATCAGTGGTAGATAAGACAATGGAGAAGGAGCTCAATCCATTAGATGTACCAGTTGTAAGAGAATACGTGGAGGTTTTTCCCGAAGAGTTACCAGGCTTAGCTCCAGAGCGAGAGATCTCATTCGAGATAGAACTCATGCCTGGAACATGACCTATATCAAAGGCTCCCTATCGAATGGCTCCTGCTGAATTAAATGAATTACAGACACAACTTCAAGAATTGCTAGACAAGGGCTTCATTCGCCCTAGTTACTCACCATGGGGTGCTCCAGTATTATTTGTCAAGAAGAAGGATGGGAGTTTCAGGATGTGCATCGACTACAGAGAGCTGAACAAGGTGACGGTCAAGAACAAGCATCTACTACCGAGGATCGACGACTTGTTTGATCAGCTTAAGGGTGTGCGTCCGTCTTCTTAAAGATTGACCTTCGATCCGGCTATCACCAACTAAGAGTGAAGGAGGATGACATTGCAAAGACAACTTTCAGAATACGGTATGGCCATTATGAGTTTACGGTTATGCCATTTGGACTTACAAATGCTCCTGCAGCGTTTATGGACTTGATGAACCGTGTCTTTCGCAAGTTTTTGGACAACTTCGTCATTGTGTTCATCGACGACATCCTTATCTACTCGAAGAGTCCAGAGGAGCATGAAGAACATTTAAGATTAGCACTCCAGACCTTGAAAGAGCATCAGTTGTACGCCAAGTTCTCTAAATGTGAGTTTTGGCTAAACAAGGTTCATTTCCTAGGGCATGTGGTGTCTGCTGAGGGGATATCGGTAGACCCTACCAAAATTGAAGCAGTGAAGGATTGGAGAGCTCCTCGAAATGTCACGGAAATTAGAAGTTTTCTCGGCCTCGCAGGCTATTACAGGAGATTCGTAGAACGATTCTCCAAGATAGCAGCTCCACTCACGGCTCTCACTCGGAAAGGGAAGAAGTACGAATGGACATCGAAGTGTGAAGAGAGTTTTCAAGAACTGAAGCGACGTTTGACAAGTGCACCAATTTTAATAGTCCCAACTAGTGGAGATCCATTTGTCATATACAGTGATGCCTCGAAGATTGGACTCGGTGCTGTTTTGATGCAAGATGGGAAGGTAGTAGCCTACGCATCGAGACAACTAAAGGATCACGAGAAGAATTACCCCACCCACGACTTAGAGATGGCTACCGTGGTTTTTGCCTTGAAGATCTGGCGACATTATCTATATGGGGTAAGATGTGAGATCTACACTGACCACCAGAGTCTCAAGTATATCTTCACGCAGAAAGAGCTCAACATGAGACAACGGAGATGGCTCGAGTTGGTCAAGGATTACGACTGTGAAATCCTTTATCATCCCGGAAAAGCCAACAGTGTAGCAGACGCGCTGAGTAGGAAGGAAGAAGCCAGACTCATGACTTTGCAGACCTTCCACCCGAAGTTACAAGAAGAAATGAATGAGCTGGAACTTGAGCTGATGATTGGGGAGTTTGGCGAATTTAACAATTCAGCCAACCATCTTCGATAGTATGAAAGGAGCTCAAGCTCTTGATCCAGAATTGGTGAAGATTGTGAATGAGATACAAGATGGAAAGGAAACGTCCTTTACTCTCTCTGAGGACGGGATTTTACACTTGAACGGGCGACTATGCGTGCCTAACGATGAGGAAATAAGGAAGCAGATACTCTCTGAGGCACATGATACGCCTTATTCAGTCCACCCAGGAGCAACGAAGATGTACCAAGGTTTAAAAGAGCATTTTTGGTGGAACAGGATGAAGAAAGATGTAGCCGAGTATGTCAGCAAATGCTTGACTTGTCAAAAGGTCAAGGCTGAACACAGACATCCCGCTGGCGAATTACAACCCATTGAGCTGCCAGAATGGAAGTGGGATCAGATGACCATGGATTTCGTAGTGGGATTACCTAAAACAATCGAAGGATACGATGCTATTTGGATCGTTGTCGATCGGTTGACCAAGTCAGCCCACTTCATACCGATCAAGGTCACCTTTTCAGTAGAACGACTGGCTGAGATATACGTCACGAGCATTGTCTGCCTTCATGGAGTTCCCATCTCCATAATTTCATATCGAGACGCTCGATTCACTTCGCAGTTTTGGAGGTGCGTCAAACGAGCACTTGGAACCCAACTCAAGTTCAGTACGGCTTTCCACCCACAAACAGATGGTCAATCTGAGAGAACTATCCAAACGCTAGAAGATATGTTGAGGAGTTGCGTTATGGACTTCGGTGGATCATGGAATAAGAAGTTGCCATTAGTCGAGTTTTCCTACAACAACAGTTACCAAGCTTCCTTAGGCATGGCTCCGTACGAAGCTCTTTACGAGAGAAAGTGTCGATCGCCAGTCCACTGGTATGAGACTGGGCAATCTAGCATTGACCAAACAGATTTCACGATGGAGACAACGGAAGCAGTCAAGATGATACGAGAAAGGTTCGAGACTGCGCAGAGTCGACAGAAGAGTTACGCTGACAAGAGAAGAAGACCCCTAGAATTTTAAGTAGGGGATGCTGTTTTCCTAAAGGTAGCACCTCTTAAGGGTGTAATGAGGTTTGGAAAGAAAGGAAAATTGAGCCCTAGATACGAAGGACCCTTTGAGATCATTGAACGAATCGGGAAGGCAGCATATAAGTTAGCTCTCAGTCCCGAGCTATCTTCAGTACACAATGTATTTCATGTGTCTATGTTGAAGAAGTACGTATCCGACCCATCCCACGTATTAACCCAAGATGCAATAGAAGTCCAAGAGGACCTGACATATGAAGAAAAGCTAGTGAAAATTCTGGATAGACAAGATAAGATGCTAAGGAACAAGATTATACCATTGGTTAAGGTTTTATGGAAAAACCACAAGATGGAAGAAGCTACATGGGAACGAGAAGACGATATGAAAG
Organism: Boehmeria nivea var. tenacissima; assembly: GCA_018132145.1. Lineage (NCBI taxonomy): Eukaryota > Viridiplantae > Streptophyta > Magnoliopsida > Rosales > Urticaceae > Boehmeria > Boehmeria nivea. Next base: position 6,301,030 of record CM030877.1, on the reverse strand, counting down.
CTCGTTATCCCGAACTATTTTAAATTGTTTTGTTTATTTTCGAGGACGAAAATTCCTAAGGTGGGGAGATTGTGATAACCCAACCTTTTTATATAATAGTCTCTAATAATTTAATTTAATAAAAGAGATTATTTTTATGTCATTATGTCACAAATTATATGTTATAAAAAATAACGGTAATTGTCGGAGCATTTAAGTTGATATAATTATAGGTCAAACTATAATTATGATGAGATCTAGGCTCTAGATATATTCCTAAATTATTGTTATGCTATATAGAAAGTTTTATATAGCATATTGCATATCATTTTAAAGATCTTTCAATAAGCTTTCTAGCGGTATATCATATGTGTCAATCGGATTAGTATAGAGAAAGTTATGACCGATGAAAATTTAGTGCGCGAACCAGTCCGCGAAAACGACATAGTTTTATAGGCTTACATCAAAACGACATGATTTCGTAAATTAGGTGTATTTAAAATCCCTTGTACGAAATTGAAACCCTAGACCCCAATAAATGACGTCATTTAAGTGTGAACAGGAGGATAATTTATAAATAAGAATAAATTAGAATTATACGGTAGTTTTTGACTGAGTCTGAATAGACTGAGTCTTACAAGGATCAGGAGAAATATCCTCCCCTTTTTCTCTAACCCTAGGCACCACCTTAGTCTATAAATAGGGCCTTAGACCTCACTTCACTTCACAAAAAAAAAAAAAAAAAAATCTACGCTCTAGCAGTTCAAAAAATAGAGAGAGAGAAGAAACTCTGAGAGAATTTCTAGAGAAACTCTGAAGAAATTTTTGGAGTGATAGTCGACCATTGTAGAAGCTCTAGAGGAGTTACTCTGTCTACATAAAGGTATAAACAAACTTCTTCCACATTTAAGTTCTAAGAATTTAATCCGAGGCTAACCGGATATGGCATTCTTTAGGAAAACGGACGTTCGGAGGGCAAACTCAAGGAATAAAGCCTCGAGAAGCCTAATCGTCAAATTAGAAGTTTACTCTCATAGCCTTATACTGAAATATAATTCTTAGGTTCCAAATTTTTAGGCTTTACACGAATTTCTTGACCTAAATTCTCTATAGGCCCGAAATAGGGGTTTTTATGCTACATCCTACTATTTTAATTATTCTGTCCACCCAAACGATTTTTACTGTTTTTGAGAAAATTTATGTATGTTCCTTTATAAGTCTATATTATATATTTAATTTTTCAGATTTTTCAGAGCAATAAATTTATTATGAAAAATCCGGAACCGAGGCTATATAAACTATTCCAGTACGGGGACAGTTTGCACAGTTCAAATTCTAGCGACTTTTTGGATGACTTAACGGCCGAATTAGCTTTTGACGATTACTATAGAAATTTAGAAAATTAAATTTTAGATAATTTTTATGAAATAAGAATTTTCAAAATTCGGCCTTAAACCTCGGGTTAATCCTGATTGTTCGAAATAGCCGAATCTATTTTTTGAAAGAAGTCCAATTTACACACGTTTCCTGTAAAAACTCGTAACTGAAAAGTTGTAGATTTTTCAAAAATAAGAATGGTTACTTCAACACGTTTTTCGAGATTCTCTACGGATTTTTCTAAAAAATTTAAATTAATAATTCGGCCAATTTTAGCACTCAACTTAAAAATATATTTTTAATTAAGATATTAACCTATTTAATATTCTATTATCTCTAATTGTAAATAAAACTTTTAATAGGGACTTAGTTGTGATTGTGTGACATAGAAAACCAAAACGCTCTGTCTAGAATGATTGGTTCTTAAATAAAGCGTGCTTTGCGATCTCCGCCACACTTACCTAGGAACCTCGTTCTGTCTAGGCAAGTTTGGCTCTGAAGCGAGACCATAGTACCCTTTCCAATCGGCCTGGGAGCGTTGCGGTGAATATTATCACACCGTTATAACTTATTCTTATTAAAAAGATTTTTAAAATAAATTGTTTTTAAAGTATAAACTACGCCCTTTTTAGAATGTTAGTTGTTTAGATAGAAGTTAAGAATTAGAATCTATACTCATATCAATTTATGATTTTAGGTTTCGCTCCCGACTATTTACCGAGCCTTACTCAAACAACCACTCGACTCAAGGTGAGTACAATCTCACTACAGTACGAAGTTGTTTAAAATAAAAATCGTGTTATGCAATGTTGTGTGACTTAATTTTATGAAGCATGTTATGATGTTATGTTATGATGTAAAAGTTATGAAATCATGTCTTTATAAATTGTAAACATGATTATGATGTCTTTTCAAGTTAAATGTTCATGATGCATGTCATCTTATAATCAAGTGATAACCAAGTTAAAACTGTGTCGTACCGCCCGTCCTCCTTGTGTCGACCTAAGGGCATTAAGGAGGCGGTTCTATGATATGTTTATGATGTTTTGACCTTAGTCGCGAGGACCTTGTATACCCTCGTCGACTATTGGTCGAGCGCGCTCTACGCGGTACGTACACTATGATGATGATCCTTTAGGAAGCAAGATAAAGTTAGATTATGATATGAAATGAATAATTATGAATAAATGGTCATACATTGCATAATCTTTTTGTGAGAAAATAATTGTATCACTGGGCTTTTTAAGCTCACACGTTTTTCCTTCGTACTGTAGGTAAGAAGCCTATAGTGTGATGTCGAGTTGTGCTGCGGCGGTGCAAGGCAAGCGAGGCGGGTATATGGAAAAGCCACCCAAATAAATTATTTCCGCAAATAAAGTTATTTATATAAGTCATTTTATATTCAAGACAATTTATGTTATGTTATTATTTGATTATGACATTATGTCTTCCAAGTCATAAATAAGTTTATTTCTATGGTATCTTTCCTAAAGTATATATAAAAAAAATGCCACGATTTTTCCTATCTATAATAAGTAAGTAAGTAAAGTAACGGTCCGAAAAGTCGGGTCGCTACAGTTGGTATCTAGAGCAGTATTCCTGTCACCTACCTCGCTACCTCGCACAAGGCCATCAGCACAATTCAAGTAAGATTTATTTTAATTATTTTCTTACTTTTCTTTTCTTCTAACACACGTAAGGTCATAGACACAATGGAAGAAGCATCTGCAACGATAATAGAAGAGGACAGGAAAGCAACTGAAGCTTTTAGAGCTGTTAATGCCTTCACTTTTGATGGAAGTGATGCTGACAAGATTATCGATTGGATCTATGAGTTGGAAGGTTTATTCAAGGCTTGCCATGTACCCGAGAGACTTTACAAGACCCTATCCGTTACGCAACTCAAGGGTAGTGCTTTGGAATGGTTGATACGAAAGCAAGGTTCCTCAGCACATGATAATTGGACTATGATGTGCAGAGCCCTAAAGAGACGCTATATGGGGACGACTCCAGAAGCAAAGCGAAGGAATCGATACTTAGAAAATTGGACTACATGGCAACGAGATTTTGGAGAAACCGTGGACGATTACGTGGAACGATTCAGGGATGAAATCTTAAAACTAGCCCCTCCAGATGAAAATCAAGATGATTTAATTTGGCTATTCAAGAAGGAATTATCTCCTACAATAAAAGCACACCTTGCGACTTCCCTACATTTAGACAGTGTCGAAGAGGTTATTAATGAAACTTTAGAGCTAGTAGACAATCTTGACATCGAAGAAGAAGTTCTAGAGTACATACCTATGGACTGAAGATTAAGAAGGAAGTCGAAGATTAGGAATTAGGCTTTAGTCACGTTAGGTTTTTAATTATTTTTAGTTTTAGGATTAATTATTTTTTTGGCTTAGGATTTGCTTTTCCTTTCAAATAAAGGCCTTAGTTGCCAATCTTATTATGAAATTCATTCAATGGAATAAAAGTTCGATTATTTTCTTCAATGGATGTGTCATATATATGTTATGAATAAGTATAAAGGATTTATCATGTTTAACTAATGGATAATATGTACATATGATCAGCACTAAGAAATGGAAAGAGTCCATCAGACAAGGCGAAGGGTTGCTCAGGGCCTTGAAGCTACACCTGAGATGGCTGTAAGACAATATGCCCCGCCTCGAGGAAGAGGAAGGGGAAGGGGAGTTGCCCCTAGAGGAAGAGGACGCGGTAGACGCATTGCCGCCGAGGCACCTATTCAGCCACCTGCACAAGATGTGACTGAACTACTGAATACTATGCAACAAAGGATGGAAGCCCAAGCAGCAGAGATGCAAGGGCTCCGAGAGGAATTACTACAAGCCCAGACTCAGGCTCAAACCCGAGTTAAAGATCAAGCACTACCTCCTGCACCACCTGCATGACAACCCGCAGCTCATCAAGTCGCTATCATGCCCAACCCTGACCTTTATGAGAAGTTCAGACGCATGAAGGCGCCAGACTTCGAAGGATCATCTGACCCTTTGGTCGCTGATGAATGGCTAGCACAGATACAAGTCCTTCTGGACTTCATGGGCATTAGTGATGGAGACAAAGTGAAGTGTGCATCCTTTGTGCTGAAGAAAGATGCGCGTTACTGGTGGGAGACAGTAATTCTGAGAAAGGACGTGAATCGAATGACCTGGGCATAATTTGTGGAAGAATTCAATTCTAAGTTCTTCAACAGGAGGGCGATGAGTGCCCAACAGAAGGAGTTCAACGAATTGAAGCAAGGAAGCATGACTGTAACCGAGGCAATCACCAAGTTCAACCAGCTAGCTAGGTTGTGCCCCCTTTTGGTACCCACAGAGGAAGAGAGAGTGAGAAGAATGATGGAGATGTTCAAGCCGGAATTGGCGATGGCTATTAACAGTGGTTCTGAACCTCCGACCACTGTAGCTGACTGTGTGGCTAGGGCGATCAGGGCAAAGTATCGGTTGGGACAAGTCAAGGAGGAACGAGCCCAATTTCACAAGGCTCGGATGGAGGAGAAGAATCGAGATAGGAATGGCAACAAGAAACCTCAAGGAGGAGGGAATTTTAATGGGACAAGGTATCAAGGTAACAACCAACCTCAGACGGGCAACTTTAACAAGAAAAGAGACAAGCCTAATGGAAATCAGGCGTTCAACAATCGGAGAGTTCAACAAAAAATCGCTGGTGGAAACCCTATCCCGACATGTGGAAATTGTGGGAAGAACCATCCTGGCGAATGTCGTAGGGGTACGATGAGTTGTTTCTCATGTGGGCAGAACGGTCACTACATCAAGGACTGCCCTAAGCTGAACTAAACCCAGAGGAACCAAGCTTCGCGCCTTAACGCTATGCAGCCCGCTCTCGAGGGACCCTCAATCACACAAGGAAGGCTAGAATTTCCCCCACCACAAGCACATCTCTATGCCTACACCAACGCCGACGCAATGGCCAGCACTTCTAACGTCGTAACAGGTCAGACTTCACTAGCTACTTATGATGTGCTTACTTTGTTTGATTCTGGCGCCACACACTCATTTATCTCATCGAAATTGGCACTAAGTATTAGTGGTAGTAAGGATAAGACTCCTAAATTTTTAAGAACCGCCTTACCCTCGGGTGAAATTTTGTTGTCGGAATTTCTCCTGAAAGAGACACCGATAACCATCAACGGAGTCACCCTACATGCCGATCTAATAGCAATCGAAATGAAGGATTTCGATGTTATTTTGGGGATGGATTTCTTGGGAAAGGACAACGCCATCATCGACTGCTACCATAGAAGAGTCACCTTCAGACCAAACGGTGGCAATGAGTTTGCTTTCAAAGGAAGGCCTCTTCTCCAGCCCAAGAGAATAATCTCGGCCATGCAAGCCCAGAGGATGCTCTCGAACTAGGGGTGAAAATTAAAACCGAAAAAACCGAAAAACCAAAAAAATTAGCCGATTTTTTTTAAAACCGCAACCGAAAACCGAATTTAAAAAAAAAACCGAAAATTCGGTGCTTCAAAACAGAATTAACCGAAAATTCGGTGCGGTTATTCGGTTTTTCTCACTAATTAACCGAAATAACCGAACAACCGAATTTTTAACCGAATAATCGGTTTTTAACCGAAAAACTGAATTTTTAACCGAAAAAACCGAATTTAAAAACCGAAAAACCGAATTTTTTAACCAAAAACCGGTTTTTAACCGAAAAAACCGAATTTTTAACCGAATAACCGAATTAAAATTTAAATTATATTTGATTCGGTTATTAACCGAAAAACCGAATTAAAAAACTGAAAATTCGGTTTCGGTTGAAAAAAAAACCGGTTTTCGGTTTTGATTTTTTATTAACCGAATATTCAGTTTCGGTTATAAAAATTGCAAAAAAACCGATAACCGAAACCGGTTTCACCCCTATCTCGAACGGATGTATGGGCTTCCTCGCATCAGTGGTAGATAAGACAATGGAGAAGGAGCTCAATCCATTAGATGTACCAGTTGTAAGAGAATACGTGGAGGTTTTTCCCGAAGAGTTACCAGGCTTAGCTCCAGAGCGAGAGATCTCATTCGAGATAGAACTCATGCCTGGAACATGACCTATATCAAAGGCTCCCTATCGAATGGCTCCTGCTGAATTAAATGAATTACAGACACAACTTCAAGAATTGCTAGACAAGGGCTTCATTCGCCCTAGTTACTCACCATGGGGTGCTCCAGTATTATTTGTCAAGAAGAAGGATGGGAGTTTCAGGATGTGCATCGACTACAGAGAGCTGAACAAGGTGACGGTCAAGAACAAGCATCTACTACCGAGGATCGACGACTTGTTTGATCAGCTTAAGGGTGTGCGTCCGTCTTCTTAAAGATTGACCTTCGATCCGGCTATCACCAACTAAGAGTGAAGGAGGATGACATTGCAAAGACAACTTTCAGAATACGGTATGGCCATTATGAGTTTACGGTTATGCCATTTGGACTTACAAATGCTCCTGCAGCGTTTATGGACTTGATGAACCGTGTCTTTCGCAAGTTTTTGGACAACTTCGTCATTGTGTTCATCGACGACATCCTTATCTACTCGAAGAGTCCAGAGGAGCATGAAGAACATTTAAGATTAGCACTCCAGACCTTGAAAGAGCATCAGTTGTACGCCAAGTTCTCTAAATGTGAGTTTTGGCTAAACAAGGTTCATTTCCTAGGGCATGTGGTGTCTGCTGAGGGGATATCGGTAGACCCTACCAAAATTGAAGCAGTGAAGGATTGGAGAGCTCCTCGAAATGTCACGGAAATTAGAAGTTTTCTCGGCCTCGCAGGCTATTACAGGAGATTCGTAGAACGATTCTCCAAGATAGCAGCTCCACTCACGGCTCTCACTCGGAAAGGGAAGAAGTACGAATGGACATCGAAGTGTGAAGAGAGTTTTCAAGAACTGAAGCGACGTTTGACAAGTGCACCAATTTTAATAGTCCCAACTAGTGGAGATCCATTTGTCATATACAGTGATGCCTCGAAGATTGGACTCGGTGCTGTTTTGATGCAAGATGGGAAGGTAGTAGCCTACGCATCGAGACAACTAAAGGATCACGAGAAGAATTACCCCACCCACGACTTAGAGATGGCTACCGTGGTTTTTGCCTTGAAGATCTGGCGACATTATCTATATGGGGTAAGATGTGAGATCTACACTGACCACCAGAGTCTCAAGTATATCTTCACGCAGAAAGAGCTCAACATGAGACAACGGAGATGGCTCGAGTTGGTCAAGGATTACGACTGTGAAATCCTTTATCATCCCGGAAAAGCCAACAGTGTAGCAGACGCGCTGAGTAGGAAGGAAGAAGCCAGACTCATGACTTTGCAGACCTTCCACCCGAAGTTACAAGAAGAAATGAATGAGCTGGAACTTGAGCTGATGATTGGGGAGTTTGGCGAATTTAACAATTCAGCCAACCATCTTCGATAGTATGAAAGGAGCTCAAGCTCTTGATCCAGAATTGGTGAAGATTGTGAATGAGATACAAGATGGAAAGGAAACGTCCTTTACTCTCTCTGAGGACGGGATTTTACACTTGAACGGGCGACTATGCGTGCCTAACGATGAGGAAATAAGGAAGCAGATACTCTCTGAGGCACATGATACGCCTTATTCAGTCCACCCAGGAGCAACGAAGATGTACCAAGGTTTAAAAGAGCATTTTTGGTGGAACAGGATGAAGAAAGATGTAGCCGAGTATGTCAGCAAATGCTTGACTTGTCAAAAGGTCAAGGCTGAACACAGACATCCCGCTGGCGAATTACAACCCATTGAGCTGCCAGAATGGAAGTGGGATCAGATGACCATGGATTTCGTAGTGGGATTACCTAAAACAATCGAAGGATACGATGCTATTTGGATCGTTGTCGATCGGTTGACCAAGTCAGCCCACTTCATACCGATCAAGGTCACCTTTTCAGTAGAACGACTGGCTGAGATATACGTCACGAGCATTGTCTGCCTTCATGGAGTTCCCATCTCCATAATTTCATATCGAGACGCTCGATTCACTTCGCAGTTTTGGAGGTGCGTCAAACGAGCACTTGGAACCCAACTCAAGTTCAGTACGGCTTTCCACCCACAAACAGATGGTCAATCTGAGAGAACTATCCAAACGCTAGAAGATATGTTGAGGAGTTGCGTTATGGACTTCGGTGGATCATGGAATAAGAAGTTGCCATTAGTCGAGTTTTCCTACAACAACAGTTACCAAGCTTCCTTAGGCATGGCTCCGTACGAAGCTCTTTACGAGAGAAAGTGTCGATCGCCAGTCCACTGGTATGAGACTGGGCAATCTAGCATTGACCAAACAGATTTCACGATGGAGACAACGGAAGCAGTCAAGATGATACGAGAAAGGTTCGAGACTGCGCAGAGTCGACAGAAGAGTTACGCTGACAAGAGAAGAAGACCCCTAGAATTTTAAGTAGGGGATGCTGTTTTCCTAAAGGTAGCACCTCTTAAGGGTGTAATGAGGTTTGGAAAGAAAGGAAAATTGAGCCCTAGATACGAAGGACCCTTTGAGATCATTGAACGAATCGGGAAGGCAGCATATAAGTTAGCTCTCAGTCCCGAGCTATCTTCAGTACACAATGTATTTCATGTGTCTATGTTGAAGAAGTACGTATCCGACCCATCCCACGTATTAACCCAAGATGCAATAGAAGTCCAAGAGGACCTGACATATGAAGAAAAGCTAGTGAAAATTCTGGATAGACAAGATAAGATGCTAAGGAACAAGATTATACCATTGGTTAAGGTTTTATGGAAAAACCACAAGATGGAAGAAGCTACATGGGAACGAGAAGACGATATGAAAGCTCGTTATCCCGAACTATTTTAAATTGTTTTGTTTATTTTCGAGGACGAAAATTCCTAAGGTGGGGAGATTGTGATAACCCAACCTTTTTATATAATAGTCTCTAATAATTTAATTTAATAAAAGAGATTATTTTTATGTCATTATGTCACAAATTATATGTTATAAAAAATAACGGTAATTGTCGGAGCATTTAAGTTGATATAATTATAGGTCAAACTATAATTATGATGAGATCTAGGCTCTAGATATATTCCTAAATTATTGTTATGCTATATAGAAAGTTTTATATAGCATATTGCATATCATTTTAAAGATCTTTCAATAAGCTTTCTAGCGGTATATCATATGTGTCAATCGGATTAGTATAGAGAAAGTTATGACCGATGAAAATTTAGTGCGCGAACCAGTCCGCGAAAACGACATAGTTTTATAGGCTTACATCAAAACGACATGATTTCGTAAATTAGGTGTATTTAAAATCCCTTGTACGAAATTGAAACCCTAGACCCCAATAAATGACGTCATTTAAGTGTGAACAGGAGGATAATTTATAAATAAGAATAAATTAGAATTATACGGTAGTTTTTGACTGAGTCTGAATAGACTGAGTCTTACAAGGATCAGGAGAAATATCCTCCCCTTTTTCTCTAACCCTAGGCACCACCTTAGTCTATAAATAGGGCCTTAGACCTCACTTCACTTCACAAAAAAAAAAAAAAAAAAATCTACGCTCTAGCAGTTCAAAAAATAGAGAGAGAGAAGAAACTCTGAGAGAATTTCTAGAGAAACTCTGAAGAAATTTTTGGAGTGATAGTCGACCATTGTAGAAGCTCTAGAGGAGTTACTCTGTCTACATAAAGGTATAAACAAACTTCTTCCACATTTAAGTTCTAAGAATTTAATCCGAGGCTAACCGGATATGGCATTCTTTAGGAAAACGGACGTTCGGAGGGCAAACTCAAGGAATAAAGCCTCGAGAAGCCTAATCGTCAAATTAGAAGTTTACTCTCATAGCCTTATACTGAAATATAATTCTTAGGTTCCAAATTTTTAGGCTTTACACGAATTTCTTGACCTAAATTCTCTATAGGCCCGAAATAGGGGTTTTTATGCTACATCCTACTATTTTAATTATTCTGTCCACCCAAACGATTTTTACTGTTTTTGAGAAAATTTATGTATGTTCCTTTATAAGTCTATATTATATATTTAATTTTTCAGATTTTTCAGAGCAATAAATTTATTATGAAAAATCCGGAACCGAGGCTATATAAACTATTCCAGTACGGGGACAGTTTGCACAGTTCAAATTCTAGCGACTTTTTGGATGACTTAACGGCCGAATTAGCTTTTGACGATTACTATAGAAATTTAGAAAATTAAATTTTAGATAATTTTTATGAAATAAGAATTTTCAAAATTCGGCCTTAAACCTCGGGTTAATCCTGATTGTTCGAAATAGCCGAATCTATTTTTTGAAAGAAGTCCAATTTACACACGTTTCCTGTAAAAACTCGTAACTGAAAAGTTGTAGATTTTTCAAAAATAAGAATGGTTACTTCAACACGTTTTTCGAGATTCTCTACGGATTTTTCTAAAAAATTTAAATTAATAATTCGGCCAATTTTAGCACTCAACTTAAAAATATATTTTTAATTAAGATATTAACCTATTTAATATTCTATTATCTCTAATTGTAAATAAAACTTTTAATAGGGACTTAGTTGTGATTGTGTGACATAGAAAACCAAAACGCTCTGTCTAGAATGATTGGTTCTTAAATAAAGCGTGCTTTGCGATCTCCGCCACACTTACCTAGGAACCTCGTTCTGTCTAGGCAAGTTTGGCTCTGAAGCGAGACCATAGTACCCTTCCCAATCGGCCTGGGAGCGTTGCGGTGAATATTATCACACCGTTATAACTTATTCTTATTAAAAAGATTTTTAAAATAAATTGTTTTTAAAGTATAAACTACGCCCTTTTTAGAATGTTAGTTGTTTAGATAGAAGTTAAGAATTAGAATCTATACTCATATCAATTTATGATTTTAGGTTTCGCTCCCGACTATTTACCGAGCCTTACTCAAACAACCACTCGACTCAAGGTGAGTACAATCTCACTACAGTACGAAGTTGTTTAAAATAAAAATCGTGTTATGCAATGTTGTGTGACTTAATTTTATGAAGCATGTTATGATGTTATGTTATGATGTAAAAGTTATGAAATCATGTCTTTATAAATTGTAAACATGATTATGATGTCTTTTCAAGTTAAATGTTCATGATGCATGTCATCTTATAATCAAGTGATAACTAAGTTAAAACTGTGTCGTACCACCCGTCCTCCTTGTGTCGACCTAAGGGCATTAAGGAGGCGGTTCTATGATATGTTTATGATGTTTTGACCTTAGTCGCGAGGACCTTGTACACCCTCGTCGACTATTGGTCGAGCGCGCTCTACGAGGTATGTACATTATGATGAGGATCCTTTAGGAAGCAAGATAAAGTTAGATTATGATATGAAATGAATAATTATGAATAAATGGTCATATATTGCATAATCTTTTTGTGAGAAAATAATTGTATCACTGGGCTTTTTAAGCTCACACGTTTTTCCTTCGTACTGTAGGTAAGAAGCCTATAGTGTGATGTCAAGTTGTGCTGCGGCGGTGCAAGGCAAGCGAGGCGGGTATATGGGAAAGCCACGCAAATAAACTATTTCTGCAAATAAAGTTATTTATATAAGTCATTTTATATTCAAGACAATTTATGTTATGTTATTATTTGATTATGACATTATGTCTTCCAAGTCATAAATAAGTTTATTTCTATGGTATCTTTCCTAAAGTATATATATAAAAAAAAATGCCACGATTTTTCCTATCTATAATAAGTAAGTAAGTAAAGTAACGGTCTGAAAAGTTGGGTCGCTACAACTGCCACCCCTTCCGCCGCTACCGGTTTCCTTTCCCGCCACTACCCACCACCGTTGGCACTAACTCTCCAATCGCTACCCGCCGCCGCTCTGGCCATAGGTTGGTAAGTTTTTTCCCTTCCTCCTAAACGTATTATTTTAAACCTCCGCCGCTACCCGCCGCCTCTCGAGCCGAATATTGATAATATTTTTCTCTTTCTCCTACACGTATTATTTTGAAACCTCCGTCGTTACCCGTTGCCGCTCCCGGTGCTTCCACCGCCTACCCGTCGTCGCTCCACAGCCTCTCTTGAATCAGTATAGGAGATTTTGCAAATTAATAAATTGTTTTTCTTATGTTAGAATCGTTATGTTTCAAGATTTCTATATTGTAGTTAGCTCTCTCAATTTTGGTTCTAATAATATCTTTACGAATTGGTATTTGTTGATGTTTTTTTTTTCATAATAATTTTCATTGATTAATTTCTTGATCAATCAATTGTGTTTCTTTGATTATGTAAAATATTGTGGATTATATCTTCTTGAAATTGATTATATTATAATATTTGGTTAGTCGATGCGTGAAATTGATTATAAATTTTGCTTGTTGTGTCTGAGATTGATTAAAGCTTTTTTTGTAATCCCTAATATTAGATTATATCATATTTTCTGGCTTGTATTGTTATTAACCAATTTTTGTGCAGCTGATTATATCATATCTGGTGATTATATAATATTCTATTTGAATTGATACCTCTAATATTGTTTCACTTATGCTTTTGAATATATTTTACATTGTTTTATTGAATCATCTAATGATATGGAATATTATAATCTGTTAACATATTATAACATGCAAATGTTATAATCTGGATTGTTTTCCATAATCTGACTATGTAGTAAGTATCTAATTTGGCTCATTCGAACTTGGTTCTTTTCATCTTTTTAGTGTTTGGTATTTTCTCATACGAACTTAGTTCTCATTATGCTTTTACTATTTGGTATTTAGAAATTACAAATATTGGATTTTTGTTTGCGACACACTGTCAAAATGGTCATGCAACATTTTCAGGATTATATACTCTGTATTATACATTATTGAAGGTAAATTGAGATTTGTTTCACTCATGATGCGAAAAAATAATTTTTTCATTGAATTTACATATTTTCAGGATTATATGGTTTATATTATATGTTTTTTAAGTTGTTTTGATACCTATGATATTGTTTCACACATGATAAAGAAAAGAGGGTAAATTTTCATCGAATTTACGTATTTTCGGGACTATATGGTTAATATTATACATATTGAAGTTGTTTTGAAACCTCTGGTATTGTTTCACTCATGATAAACAAGTGACCGTAGGCAGGTGAATTAAAATTCTACAACAACGTCAAGAGACATAGAGAACTCAAGCACTAATGATACAGAAGATCATCATAGGTCATCGAGTTCATCATAAAGATCAACTGAATATTGCTGATTATAAAATATTTTTGTGATTATTTCCTTATGTGTGTTATTTACATATAATCTGGACTATTTTATATATTTAATGTGAAATATATAAAATAAATATGATATATGAGAATATATAATCCACAATTTAAATGGGTTAGATGAAAACAACAAAGATAAAGCCGATTATATAATATAAGTCGGATTATTATATGTGAGATGATGTAGTCTGTGATTTAAATGGATGAAATGGAAACAACAAAGAATAAAATTGATTATATACTATAAGCCAGATTAGTTAATGCATTTAATCTGAAATATATAAAATACAATTAATATATGAAATGATAACCCATAATTACAACAGATTCAACAAAAACAACAAATAATATAATAGATTATATAATATAATCTGAATTATTTTTAGGCATTCAGTTCAAAATATACAAAATACAATTAATATATCAGATGATTTTATCAAAAATTGAAATGAATTCAATGAAAATAATGAAGAATATAGCAAATTATATATGCCGAATAACTTTATGTATTTCGAGCATATTGCAATTTGATAGATTTGATATCAAAATTTGTAGAATTAGATAAACATGTTGAAGTATATAATTTGAAATATCATACATAAAAGACAATAATGACGGAGTGGATTATATAATATAAATCCGATAATTCATATAGTATAATTAAAATATAAAAATATCAACTATAATCTAGAAATTGAGGGGAAAAAATCAATGTATATCTAAATTTTGTTCGTAAAAAATATTCAAAAAATATAAATGCTTCTATAAGAAGGTCACCAAGAGCTAAATACCCATAAAAAAAAGTGGACTTGACTGAAGTTTTTCCAGAATATGAGAGAGAAAGAAACAAGACGAAAAATAGTGAAGACCCTTAACCAGTGGGTATAAATCAACCAAAAAAGAAAATAATTGCGAAGAAAAACAAAAAAAAAAAAAAGATGAAGACATGTCGAGCTTTGATCTTGGCATTTCATCCACTCAAGAGGGTCCGACAACACAAGAAGATGAAGGAAATTAAAGTGACAGTCAAAGTATTTCTCATGAAATGGAAACACATAATGTCTGCTTAGCGCTTCATGAGCTGGAAAATCCCGACCATTATGTGACTGCTCTCGAACATATACTCTCTTGCAGGTCGGATGGAACGAGTGGAAATGGTCAGGGACAAAATGACTCGCAGACGCTTGAAGAAGCAAGTTGGCTAAAGCGTAATAGAGGTCGATCCGAGACCATATTCGTTTCGCATCGGCGACAAGTCTCATGCTCAAGCGAACGAAGTCCATCGCTACTTGGACGAGTTGATGCAACGGTGCAGGGAAGCAGGCTACGTCCCGGCGCCTAGCTCGGCGTTGCACGAGCTAGAAAAAGAGAGAATATGCTCTTAGGCAACATAGCGAGAGGCTCGCGGTCGCGTTCGGGCTGATGAAAACCGCCGATGGGACGGTGTTCAGGATTGTGAAGAACCTTAGAATCTGCGAGGATTGCCATTCGGCAATAATGTACGTATCGGTTGTGACGAAGAGGGAAGTCATAATCAGAGATAGGCTTCGGTTTCATCACTTCAAGAATGGCCATTGCACTTGTCTGGATTATTGGTAGTGAAAATTTTAATTTCTTAAGGCCATGAGATGTGATAGTGCCATTTTCGAATGCTATCTCAAACTAAAAGCACCTTCATGAAAATGGCTACATCAGTAATGGCCAAGCCAAAAAATTTTATCGGCACTGTGGAAACATACTAAACAGCAACAACAACAACAATAATAATAAATGTTTAGCAAAAAAAAAAAAAATACAACAATAATAATAGTATATAGTAGTAGTAATAATAATAATAATAATATTCTTTTATTATTTTAACTCGTTACAATAATCTTCTTTTCTGTACACCATTTTCAAAGTAGTGTATTGAATAATAAAGACCTTTGTTCTGTTTGAGTTTTCATAGTCAAGTAATTTGCACCATTGCCCTTGAAATTGTAGTGGTTTGACAAGTTGTTCCAATACCTTTTTTTTTTTTTTGACAATTTATATCGAGGACGCATAAGTTTTGACAAGTTAGGGATGTTAAATTTGTGTTGAAATACATCAATGGTGTTTGAGCTTGCCAAAGTTTGACAAATTTCCCCTAAATTTTTATTTTTTTGATAATTTGCACTTTTAATTCCATCCAATTTTTAACGTCCGTTATCAATTTGGACCATTATATCAATATTTATAAATTTAAAGTGTAAATTGTTAAAAAAAAAATTCAAGAAATAAGTTGGCAAACTTGACAAATTCAAAGGCCACTAGTGCAAATTACTTTTTCATAGTTTGATAAAATTGTATAATAGCCTATTATTAATGCCATCAGAGACATTTTTTTCCACATTGTAAAACGAAATGATTGTTCATCTATTCATATATCATGCGATTGCGTAGTCAAAGAGAGAAGAGCAGCTACAAGTTAATTGGTTTTTGGTGTTCTTTCTTTAATAATTTCTTTAGGTTCCTTAAATTAGAGGCTTAAAAAATTTGTGAGCTCAAATATGCGTTGGATCTTTAGCTTTGTTTTGACAATAATGCTTAGAGCACCTACAATACAATGTCAAATTTGTGTACTAATATCAAAATTTAGTATTTTGACATAAAAAAACATTCTCCAATGCAATATAAAATTTGACAATAAATTTGAAATACTATACAGGATGCCAAATTTGGCATTCAGTATAAGTATGGCATTAACCCAGTATAGCATAATACCAAAAATTTAGCATTTAAAGTAAAGCATTATTGATCAATTTTTAAGTATTTAATTAAAAATTAATATTATATTAAAAAAAATTTCTCTTATCAAGAAGTCATTATGACTATTTGCAGTCGTATTTACTATTGGTTAACATCAACTACTTTTATTGGTTTTTACAACTAAAAATAATAAAATAACAAAATAACATTTGAAATAGCATTTGTGCATTAGCATCATATGCCAAAGAATAATGCTAGACATACCAACTCTTTTACCAACTTTTTAATACCAATCTATGTGGCAATTGAAGTGTCATATTTTAATTGGCATCCTTCTAATTAGATGATAAACACTCACCAATGATAATAATATGACACATAAGTTTGTATTAAAAATGTGGTAAAAAAAGTTGGTATATCTAGCACTACCCAATGCCAAATATAACATTTTTACCTTTTTGACAGCCAAATTTGGCATTGACATTGACATTTGCATTAAAGATGATCTTATATTTAATATCAAGTGCAGTGAAATTCGTCATTTAAAAAAAATTTTCTATTAGTCCTAAAACTAATTTAAAGAACGTTATTTTTTTTTATCTATCTAAATATAACACTTTTATTATCACTTAAATTGAAAACTAATAGTAAAAGTTGGTAAAAAATGCTATACTCTTATTTTACTTTGGGTTTATTTTCTTACTCATTCGGCACAATAATAAGAAGCGGTTTGATGAATGCGCTCAATTGATGCAACATTAATAAATTATACTGTAAATTAATGATGAGTAATTTTGAATTTATAGTGATAGAAATAAAAAATGTAAACTAAAAGAGTAGAAATTAATAGTGACATAGTGTGTCAAGAAAATGGGCATTTTTCAAAATCTCCTTAATAATAAATTTCCGTATTCAACGGTGCACAACTAGAACTTTGAAAAAATATTGTGTATATCAATAATAATCAATAAACTTTTTATCCGTAGTTGGGGACTTTAAACATATATTTGTCCTATGTTTACACTTTACACTATAATAGGTATGGTAGAAATTTAGAAAAAAAAAAAAAATGTTGCCAACTAACGTGATTGTTAATTTGTCCAAATCATTTGGTTTACTCTAATTTTCTTTTTCAATTCAAAGCTAGCATAACCAACTCAGTACCATATCACTTTATGACTCAAGTTTTGTAAATTACATCAACTGCTCTGGAACAACAAAGACTACGATGTTGAATAATAATAATAATAATGATAAATTAAAAACAAATAAATAAAAAAAAAAGAACAAACAAACTAAAAAAGGTGAAGGGTGTTTATTTGCTTTAGGTAAATCAGTCCTTAGATCAGCTATAATTAGGAGGTTGAGTTGAAGGAATTGCAAAGTGATAGAGCTCAACGTTGTTTTGTAGTTGCAAGATATTGTTGAGATTGGCCTCAACTTCAAGTAGCTGATGATGAAATTGGCTCTCTTGCCCATTATTGAAATTGATTATGGCAATCTCTGCTTTTGCTTTTGCTTTAGCCAACTCAGTCTCGGCAATTTGTATATCTTGATGTAATTGAGAAATAATCCCTGCACAGCCGTACACAGGAAATTGGACTCTGCATTGTGCCTCAAAATACATGGAATCTACTGCTTGAGCTCGGACATTTGGTGCTAGTTTCTGATGAGAGAAATCAAATAAAATACAAACAGAAAGTTCAAGTCTTAAAGGCCCCATATCTTTAGAGTTATGGACTTAAAAAGAAAAAAATGGTGGATGAGAGGATTTGAACTCAACTCTTCTTACTAAAGTCAAAGTCATGTGCAATTGCATTAAAATCAAATATATAATATGAATGCATAACATAATTTGATACACACTAGTCCAATAGTCAACGACATGAGTAACCCCTTGTTTGGGGGAGTTATTAAAACCATTCCATCCCACTTTTGGGATGGAAAAAATAGTTTGAAAATGGTTTAAAATGGTTTGAAAATAGTTTGTAAAAATGATGTAAGAATGGTTTGACTTTGCTGATTTTGAGGTAGTGTGAATGGTTGAGATTTAAAGATATTGTATAGGGATTTGGAAAGTTGAAAAAAATGGTTGAAAAAAAAATAAAATAGAATGGAATAGTTTAAAGGATTTGAAAAGTTGAAAAAAATGAAAAAATGGAATGAAATGGAATGGAAGAAATGAGTTTACCAAACAAATGGAAGTATTTCTTTTTTTAAAGACCTAAATATAAAGGGAAAATATACATATATATATATGTGTATATCATATGTATATATTTATATATTCTGTGTGTTTTGAAAAATATATTTTTTAAAAAAAAGGAAAAAGAAAAATCTCAAATTTTTAGAATATCATATTTATCCCTTGAGTTTTGATATTGAGTTTAAAGTACACCTTATTGATAAATTTATGTAAAATTTGTTTATTTAAAATTAGTATAATATCTAAATTTAAATTATACTAAATATAGCAATACAAAAAGTCAACATTGAATTCAAACACTTATTTTAAATTTTAAATTTAAATAAAATACTAACAGGGTCATTATTTCTAAAATATAGTGCCAAAGTAAGATTTAAGGTATAATTTCTTTTTGAAACAAGGGCGTTATAGTCATTCTATGTCTTAATTTCAACAAATAAATTAGTTACATAAAGTGGTTTTTTAAACATGATTCTGAAAACGCATAAGATAGATTACATATTGAATGATTCTTTTCGTAAGAAACACGTGATTTTTGTATCATTTTCGTAGTAGAACTCGCATTTGTCTTTAACCCTGTGTATATTAAGAGGCTATAAGTTTCTTAAATATCTTCGGTGTCAGTGGTTCTTTTTTTTTTTTTTTTTCACCTTTAGAAACACAATGAATTAGAGAACAATTAAACCTAGAATTATGCAATGATTGAAGTAGATTTCTTATACATTCAATCTATATATATATATGTGTGCTTTTTTAACAATGTTGAATTGCATGAGAAAAAGGGTAGGAAGAGTAGTATAAAAAATTGCTTTGGGAAGAAATTGTCCAGTTTTGTATACATACTTGCATGTATATTATATATATATATATATGATATATGTGTGTATTTTGTCATTTGTTCTATTGGAGAGGACAGATTATAAACATTAGTACAAATAAGGCAGTAGAGAAAAAGGTTTGTTGAGAAATACAAATAAATTTTGTAGGATTCCTTTTATCCTACTATAATCTTGCCTTATCTTTGGAAAAAAAAAATTCTGCTAAAAAACAAAAACTAAAATTTTCAACCATTTAACACATATGGCTAATTCGATCTTTCTTTTCTTTTTCTCTTCTGATATATGTGAAACGATATATGGAATATAACTGCCTCTCGTGAATTATATATATACACACACACACTAGTACTACAACTAGTAACTATAGTGTGTATATATGTACGCACTAGCACTTACTTAAAAGCAATTATATATATATATATATATATATATATATATATTAGTGAGATTAGGTCATAAGATTATTACCCGAAGCATTTTTTCGACATTCCTAGCACGAAAGATTTTGTGAAGACAAGCAAATCTTTGAGGATTATCTGAAGGAAAATAGGGAGCGAAAATGCAATCCGAAGGGCACATCCTCCTGAAATACTTGCAAGCAGCACATCGATCACTACGTGTCATATTTCCCAAAATCTTGGCTTATAAATTAATCACAAAAAGCCAAAGAGAATTTTGTTTCAAAATCTTTCACTCTCCATGAACAAATCTTCAAAAGATTTCAGTGTATATGTATATTTGTTACTTCACTTGGGAAATATAGCTCACTTATATACATATATGAAGCATAAGCAGAGATTCTCCAACAACGGCTATGTGTAATTTTTTCAAAAATTAGTGATATGTTAGGAAAGTAGCTGAAAATGGTAAGAGAAGGAAAAGACCTTAAATTGTGACAAATCTATTTTGAATCCAATACAGATTGGTAAGGAAATTATGTCAAACTCAACTCACAGCTCTCATATTTTTGCCCTGGTACTCATGATTTGAGAGAAGCGATCGTGTAATTATCAGTCTGTTCTTTTTCTTTTCTTTTTTTTTTTTTTTGGTCTTGTCTTAGGTTTAGGTTGTTGAATGTATAAATAATACTTTATTGGGTCATTTGCAGTATAACTTTCACATCAAAATAATATAACTTTTACCCTATTCTATTTTAGTATCTCCACTAATCAAACACGTTGCACCAAATATTTTACACATTATATAATAACTAGTTTTTTGGCACGTGATTTTTTAAAAAAACTTTTTAAATTATAGAATAAAAAAATAAGGAAAAATATTATAAAAATTTTATTATTTAAAAAATATAGTAAAAGGGGCTTTTTTTTGGCTTTCAAGTCCTCCATTTTTGCACTTATGGCCCTATTTAATTACATTTTTAAAATACTGTTAAATTCCAATTTTTTTTAAAAATTCATTTTAACCTCTTAAAAAATGCGTTTTTTTTATAAGCAAAATACGAAAAAAAACACCATGAAACCGCTTTAAAAAAACGCTATGAAACTTTTGGGAAACGCTTTTGAAACATAATATATTGTATAGATATAATACAAATAATATAAAGATCGAGTGAATTAGCTAAATAGACTATTCTGAAAAATATTTTTTAAATTTTATCTAATGTTTTAAAAATTAAAAAAATAATCAGGCTTCAAATAAAAGATGTATGGATGAACTTCATCATCCATAACTACTTGATGACTATTTACTTAATAAATGAAAACACTGGTCATATTTCTAAATCACCTAAGTAAAATGACTAATATTTTTTTTATATAATTTTCCTAAACTAAAAGTATTAAATTAATAATTATGATTGATTAAGTAAGAATTACATTCTTAAGGAAGGGTCAATTAGTTTTTGATCGTTTTTGGGCCTTGATTGATCCGTGTTTCAAAAAAGAGATAATTTCAGAATAAAGTCATTCTTGAAGCCATTTAATAATTTATACTTCAAATGGTCTGCTCCCTTTATTTTCACTCTATATTTGTAGTGCAAATTTTGGGATATAAATTAAAAATGCAACACGCATGTGGCATAGATTATCATTGTGCTAAGAATAGAGCATTCCTCAAAATCCTCCTTCAAAAAAACTAAGAAATTAGTCATTGGGCTTAAACAAATCGTCACGCCTGATCGAAATAGGGAGAATTGCAAAATAAGGTCGTTATAAATATCACTTAATAATCTATACTCTAAATATTGTACTTTTTTTTTCTAATATATTTTTATAGTATAAAATTGGGGGCATAAATAAAAATACAGCACAAAAGAGACACAGATTATTAATGTGCCAAAAAAGGGTATTACTCAAAATCTCCCATCAAAATACCCTCAACTTCACCTCCTCTCCTTCGGTCATCTCCTTTCACACCATTGTCTCACCTTCTTCCTCCACCTATTCTTCTTCTTCGTCTTCTTCTTATTCTCTCGTCTATATCCATTGCCCGAGCCTAGTGAGTGTATGGAATTTTAGCTCTTTGTCAAGGCCGAGCCCATTGAGGACTATGGCACAAACATTGCCATCAACATCGTAGGAAATCTCAGTCCATGTGGGTAATCAGAAAGGCTCTATAGCAAATCGAGACTCCATGACCCCAACATCTTCTGGTTGCGGTCGATTTTGATCCCTTTCCTGAACTCCAACAGTGGTTGGAGCTCCGAGTCTGAGACGGCCGAGACCGACCTAAGGGCCAAAAGCGAGAGACTGCAGAGAATCAAGATGATGAGATTCATTTGGATTTGAGGAACTAAAACCCTAACTGCTGATATCTCAGCTATTCCATGATTCTAACTCTTCCACAACAAGCAGAGCCAAGCTTCAACATAAGCTTTTGCCTTTGCCCTTTTTTTTTTTTTTTTTTTGTTCTTTATTTCTTTCCACGAGCTCTCAAAGAGAAAATCGTAACAAATTTGTTACGATAGGTTAACAAATTTGTGACGATGGTTTGCACTTTGTCTGAAGTTTTTAAAAGGTTTGATATTTTTTGGAATTGCTTTTCATTGTTTGTCTTGAATTTTTGAGATATCATAATGGAGTTTTGGTCGTCGATTGATGTTTCTATTTTTTGAAAACGAAATGGACTTGTGTACCGCCTAATTGCCGATCTGGTAACAAATTTTTTACAACATGTAATAAATGATAAAAAAAGTCAATACATAATGCCTAAAAGAACAACTTAAAAAAAAAAAGGGTTAGTTAGACAAATAGTCATTTTGGACCGTGCGTTTTAAAAAAATAGGTACAGTTTCAAAAAAATTTAAAAACTAGCCATAAAAAATTTCTTACACATAAAAAATTTATGACAATAACAAAATTATACATGAAAATTACTGTAAGAATATTTCTGATATGTGTAAGAAAATTTCTGACACGTGTAAGAAAATTGGTTTGACATGGTTTGTAAAGTGGTTTGGAATGATTATGAAAATGGTTTGTAGATCACTGGGATTCGCTCGGGACACATTAACCACCGGAATCGTACAGATCAGAGAGGCGCTAGTGTTGTCGAACAATGACCGGGAACCAGGAATGAGAAACAGTGAAAACGTGAGTCGAAGGCGAACGGCGATCTACAATCTCTCCGGCTGTCGGCACGAAGAAGAACCGAACGTCGATCTGCAATTTCTTCGACTACCGGCGCCAACAACAAACCAACGCCGATCTACAATCTGTCCTCTAACTTTCCGTCACTTTCTCTCATTCCAAACACTTAAAAAAAACTACACACACACACTCTCTCTCTCTCTCTCTCTCTCTCTCTCTCTCTCTCTCTCTCTCTCTCTCTCTCTCTCTCTCTCTCTCTCTCTCTGAGTTTCAATGGTAAAGTGTGGCGAGGGCGACAAGCGGTAAATCGTGGAGCACCAGCCGGACGACACAAAGTTTACAACTAGCATTGGGCCAAGATTGACTGCGTCGAGTGGAGCCAGACCTTCCTCATGAAGCTCCTCGACGGGTTTGTGAGTTTGAAATGGAGAGAGACGTGAGTTGAAGAGTGTGTCGGTGAAGAGAGGCGTGGGATTTTCGGGTTATTTTTTTTTATTTCCTGAAGAAGTAACCGTTGGGCACTTGGGCTTTGTTGAGATAGACTGGAATGAGCTACTGTGCCTGACCATTACATGAGTTGCCCAAAAAAGAAAAAATTACACGGTAGTTCAAATTTTAACAACATATTACACTATATGACAAAAAGTACAAGTATTATCATAATAATTCATTGTGCTTATATAGCGTATTTTATTAGACATATATACCTCTTAGTGGATCGGTTTTGGATCAACCCGGGTTTGTATTTATTTTTTTTTTAATTAAGATTTAGATGATTTAAAAGCTGTTACCTATATTGATTCAGTCAAACCCTTTTTTTTTTTATAGGGGTGAATAAATCAAATCATGCTATTAATTCCACAAATATTTGACTTAGCAAAAAACATTCCATAAATATTTGTTGATATTACAATTTGTGTAGTTTTAAGTAATCCAAATTGTACACATATTCAAAGTTTAATATTCCAAGCATTACACATATTCAATTTTGAATATCACATTTTTCTATTTTCACTTATAATACCAAGCAATCAAATATGTACAAATATTCAAAATTTGACCCTAAATCCGCTAATACATCATTTCATGTCTCACAATTGAGACCTGTAATGAGTGCGAAATCTCTCTTTTCAAATTTCATCAAATTGCCTCCAATATTGAACCACAGTTCGTTGTCCCCACACCCCTTGATAATACACTTCACAAGCTCCTTCATGAGTTGCCAATGAAAATACCCCAACGGAAGATCAAGAAAATTCTTGAAACATCCTATTCTAAGCCGCTCTTGAAAATAACCCATATTTGTTCTGACTCTATTTCCTTTTCTAGTATCCTGATATCACCAAAAAAAAAAAATAAATATAAACACTTAAATTATGTAATATGACAATAAAAATAACACTCAAACTATGTAATATGATAATCAATATCGAATACTATATTAAAAAAATCAATTCAATCACAGAATACTGATTTAGATTCTAAATTTGTAATTCCGAAATCAAAAACACTTAAATCCTGTAATATGATTATCAAAATCGAATACTGTATTAAAAAAAAAATCAAGCCAATCTCAGAATACTGGCTTAGATTCTAATTTTGTAACTCTGTAATAAAAAACACTTAAATCCTGTAATATGATAATCAAAATCGAATACGTTATTAAAAAAATCAATCTAATCCCAGAATACTGATTTAGATTCTAATTTTGTAATTATGTAGTCAAAAATACTTAAATATTGTAATATGATAATCAAAATCTAATAAGTTATTAAAATAATCCATACATGAATAAATTTGAACTATGATATTTCAGAATAATAGCTTCATAAATAAAATAGCATACTCACATCGGTGTTTTGATAGAGGCGGGTACTAGCATATGTCGGAGCGAACGGGGGACCATCGATTCGGGGGGCGGTGACTCTAAGGGCGGCGAATCGGGGGGTGACGATTCGGGAGGTGGCCATAGAAAGGAGGGAACAACAATTTCGGGGAGGCGATAGAGAGGAGGGACCAGCGATTTGGTGGTCGGCGATTCAGAGGGTGGCAATTCGAGGGGCTGCGATAGAGAGGAGGGAACGGCGATTTCGGAGAGGCGATGGAGAGGAGGGACCAGCGGTTCGGGGGGCGGCGAATTGGGGGCCAGCGATTCGGGATGCTGCGTTTCGGGGGGGGGGGGAGGGGGGGGGGAGGGGGGGGAGGGGTGGGGGCAATTCGGGGGGTGGCAATTCGAGGAGCGGCGATGGAGAGGAGGGAACGCCGATGGAGAGGCGGCAATCTTTGGAGGCGGGGGGTTGGGAACGGCGATTATGGTGGGAGGCGGAGAAACTGATGGCTTATTACTTTAGGTTAAAAAAAAAAAAACAACTGTGAGATAATAAGGGGTTTTCAAAAATTTTTGAAATCCCATATTTAATTCCAAAAAATAAGTTTTTTTTTTTTATAAATATTCTAATGGGTATCCGGATTTTTAAATGGGTAGGGGTATTGTAGTACTATAAATAATTAGTTTAAGCTAATTTAATATATGTTGTAGATAGTGAATTAAAATGTAATATTCACTCCTAAAATGAATATATATATATATATATATAAATAACCCGCCCAAAAAATGGGATGTTCAATCCAAAAAATGATTCTTTTTGGGTTTGACCATTCCAAATGGAATGGGTTAAATGAAATGAGTTGCCTAAACATTCGGTTAAGCAATTAGTCAGTAATCAATTAAGAGTTAAAAGCCTAAAAATAAAATTACAAAATCATTTATGCATCATATAGTGAAAGAAATAACTATTTTCTTCATTTATGAAAATATTGATTATTTTTTTAAAATATCATTAAAAAAATTAAATGACTATTTGATCAATAAAGATGGACATTAACATTATATTTCCCGTCCACATAAACAATTGGACATTCATGGAGTAGCTTGTGTTTGGAAAAACTATTCTAGTTATTTTTTACCATTCTAAATGGTTTAAAAATAGTTTGGAAAATGGTTTAAAAAATAGTTTGAAAAATGATTTGACTTTGTAAATTTTGAGATGGTATAAATGGTTGAGATTTAAAAATATTATATTGAAATTTGAAAAATTAAAAAAAATAATTAAAAAAATTAGAATAAAATGAAATAATTTAAAAAATTAAAAAAATAAAAAAATAAAATAAAATAAAATAATTAAAATAAGTGGGACAAAGGGGGTGTAATCTAATCGCTAGAGCTCCCAGCTCTGACCATTGATACGTTGGCCATACACGTGCTGGGATCTATAAATAACACCAAAATCTGACAACATCAAACACACTAATCAATTAGATAACGATAAATAAATCTACTATGCTAAGCAGAGATTCTCCGCCTTTTAATTATTTGCATTTCAACTAGCAAGTTGTTCTCGCTTTGTCCTCATAATTATCTGCCAAACCTCAACATTCCAAAAGGTATCAAAAGATGTCCAAAAAAAAAAAAGAAAAAAGGGTGTATGAAAAGCGCTTTCCTTTAGCTTAGTTTAAACTTTAATAAAGCTAATTCCAAAATCCAAATCATAATTAATAATTAAAATGTTAAAAAGCACATTTAATGAACTCGACAGAAAAAGGCTACATATTTGTCTTGTAGCAAGCTCTGACCCCTTTCCCAGTGAAAGCATATGCGACTGTCTCGAACCATAAATTTGCTCTAAAGACTAAAATGTTGCACCCACTTTTAACGTCACACTAATTAACTACCGAGTTAATTATTCTCTAATAAAAATGTATATTTATATTGCATGGTACAATAATTTCTCGGCGGAGGATTTGAATTAGTGAGACATTTAAATTAGTGATTTATAATGGCAATTTGATCGACACTATGGTTGTTCACTTGTTTTAACGTTCCGGTTTTTTTTTTTAAACAAATGCTGAGTTATGTAAATATTCATTTATAAAGCGAAATATCTTGGTACTCTCAATTTGTTAGTGTTAACATCGTGATCGAAGTATTCGTTCTTAAAAAAAAAATTCTGAGGATACTTATAATATGATATGACAAATTAAGTATACATTTCTATTGACGTGTTTTCTTTTTTGGGTGAGTTGCAAAAATAGGCTAAAATTAAATGTTTGTTTTAAATGATAATCTGTGTTTTAAAAAATTAAAAAAATAGCCATGTTACGAATTGTATAACAAAAAAGTGTCACAGAAAATATAACAGATCTATAAATATTTATAAGATATTATTTAACACTTCAAAAAATAATGAGTAAAACTTAAAGTGTTATAAAATAGGGAATTTTAAGAAAATAGCCACTGTTTACAAAATGATTTTAAAAAATAGCCACAGTTTCAAAAAATTTAAAAACTAGCCATTTCAGAAATTTCTGACACGTATCAGAAATTTCTTACAGCAAATTTTATGTGTAATTTTGTTATTGTCAGAAATTTCTTACAGTGTGTTATGGCTAGTTTTTAAATTTTTTCAAACTGTGGCTATTTTTTGAAAACACACAGTGCAAAATGGCTATTTACCTAACTGACCCTATAAAATATCTTACAAATATTTACAAATGTGTTATATTTTGTGTGATATTTTTCTGTTATACAATTCGTAACATGGCTATTGTTTTAATTTTTTGAAACATGGGCTGGACTTTCAAAACAAATTTTATTTTTGGCTATTTCTTACTATTTCCCTTCTTTTTTCCATTTTTTTTCACATGCTATTTGTTTTGGTAATTAAATGTCGTTTTTATAGAGAAAAGAAAACCAGCCAAATTTGGATTTTAGGGGGAAAAAACGCCAGATAAGAAAACGTCGTCGTTTCGGTAAAAAAGCGAGCCATATAACAAAAGTATCGGCTGCTTGATCTGATCGTCTGTCTGTCGTCATAGATATTGGTGAAAGATACTCAAGACTAGAGTCCCACATTGGGCCCCACCACCCCTCCCCCCCCTCGGTGTAGCACACGCGTCCCTTGGCGCGTCACCAACGTGGTTTGCCAAAATGGTGATAAAATAAAAGTTTATTTGTATTTTCAGTTCAAGTTCTATAATTATTTTTTGTTGACCTTGTGGCCTAAACTTCCATCTTTTTCTGATGAGGTAATTTCCCTATAAACTAAATAGTAAATACTAAATACTAGTAGCAAATTATCCGTATTTATTATTCACACTTTTCCAGCAAAATAAAAAGGGCAAAAAAGAAAAGGTTGGAAAACGGAAAAAGCAAAATTCAATTTACATTTGTCTCCGACTTTCCGTTGCGTAGAGGACTAAACCCACGAGTCCACTCCGCTTTCCACTCCAAAAAAAAAAAAAAAAAGACCTTTCAGTTTTCTTTCGTCTTACTCACTCTCTCACAACAACAGACGCCGAAACCCAAACACAGAAATGACGAAAGACAGACCCCAAAAACCCAGAAACTGAAACGACCCACCGAGCCACAGACGATGAGGCAGCGTCCGCAGCAGCCCACGCGCGTGCCGTCGCGCGCGTACACCGACCCGCCGCAGCCGCGGATGGGCGACGTGTACAACATAATCCCAATCCACGACCTCCTCACCGACCACCCGGCGCTCCGCTACCCCGAGGTCCGCGCCGCCGCGGCGGCGCTCCGCTCGGCCGGCGACCTCCCGCGGCCGCCGTTCGTGGCGTGGGACCCGTCGTACGACCTGATGGACTGGCTGGGCGTGTCGTTCGGCTTCCAGCGCGACAGCGTCCGCAACCAGAGGGAGCACCTTGTCCTCCACCTCGCCAACTCCCAGATGCGCCTCCAGCCGCCACCCGCGGCGCCGGACTCGCTCCAGCCCGCCGTGCTCCGCCCCTTCCGCCGCAAGCTCCTCCGCAACTACACCCTCTGGTGCTCCTACCTCGGCCGCCACTCCAACGTCCTCCTCTCCTCCTCGCTGCGCCGCCGCCGCCGCTCCGCCGCCGCCGACGACCAGCGCCGCGAGCTCCTCTACGTGGGGCTCTACCTCCTCGTCTGGGGCGAGGCCGGGAACCTCCGGTTCGCCCCGGAGTGCCTTTGCTATGTGTACCACCACATGGCCATGGAGCTGAACTACGTCCTCGACGAGCACATCGACCGCGACACGGGCCGGCCTTTCGTGCCGTCGATATCCGGCGAGTGCGCGTTCCTGAAGAGCGTGGTGATGCCGATTTACAACACGATCAGCGCCGAGGTGGAGAGCAGCAAGGGCGGGAAGGCCCGGCACTCGGCGTGGCGGAACTACGACGACGTGAACGAGTACTTCTGGAGCCGGAGGTGCTTCTCGAGGCTCAAGTGGCCGATCGATTTCGGCTGCAATTTCTTCGCCACCACGCCCAAGGCCGTGAGGGTGGGCAAGACGGGCTTCGTGGAGCAGAGGTCGTTCTGGAATTTGTTCCGGAGCTTCGACAGGCTGTGGGTTATGCTGCTGCTGTTCCTCCAGGCCGCCACCATTGTGGCGTGGGAAGGGACGAATACCCCGTGGAAGGCGCTGGGGCGGCGGGACGTCCAGGTGGAGCTGCTCACCGTGTTCATCACTTGGGCCGGCCTGCGCCTCCTGCAGGCCGTGCTGGACGCGGGCACGCAGTACAGCTTGGTTTCGAGGGAGACGGCGTGGCTGGGCGTGAGGATGGTGCTCAAGGGCTTGGCTGCAATGGCGTGGACCGTCGTGTTCGCGGTGCTGTATGCGAGGATTTGGAGCCAGAAGAATTCGGATTCGAGGTGGTCGGATGAGGCCGATCGCAGGGTTTATACTTTTCTCGAGGCTGCGGTTGTGTTCCTTGTCCCGGAGATTCTGGCATTGGTGCTTTTCGTTGTTCCTTGGGTTAGGAACTTCGTGGAGAAGTTGAATTGGCGGGTTGTTTCGTGGTTGACGTGGTGGTTCTACACTCGGATGTTTGTCGGGCGGGGTTTGAGGGAAGGGCTCGTCGATAACGTCAAGTACACGGTTTTCTGGATATTGGTGTTGGCTTCCAAGTTCAGCTTCAGCTATTTCTTGCAGATCAAGCCTCTCGTTAAGCCGACCAAGGAGCTTCTGAACCTGCGTGGCAGATACCGTTGGCACGAGTTCTTCAACAGCACGAACGAGATTGCCGTCGTGTTGTTGTGGCTTCCGGTGGTGTTGATTTATCTGATGGATTTGCAGATTTGGTACGCGATATTCTCGTCCGTCTTTGGCGGGGCAATAGGGCTGTTTTCGCACCTGGGTGAGATCCGGAACATCAGGCAGCTCAGGCTCCGGTTTCAGTTCTTTGCCAGCGCGATGCAGTTCAATCTCATGCCTGAGGAGCAGTTGCTGCGCTCGGACTTGACGGTGGTGAAGAAGCTCCGCGACGCTATGCACAGATTGAAGCTGAGGTACGGGCTTGGCCAGGCCTTCAAGAAGATCGAGTCGAGCCAGATTGAGGCCACCAGGTTCGCTATAATATGGAATGAGATTGTGATTACTTTTAGGGAAGAAGATTTGATCAGTGACAAAGAACTAGAGCAGATGGAATTGCCCCCGAATTGTTGGAACATCAGGGTCATTCGCTGGCCGTGTTTCTTGCTCTGCAATGAACTCTTGCTCGCTCTCAGTCAGGCGGCTGAGCTGGCAAATGAAGCTGACTGGTCGCTTTGGTTCAAGATCTGCAAAAACGAGTATAGGCGCTGCGCTGTCATCGAAGCCTATGATAGCGTCAAGCATTTGCTGTTTGTGATTGTTAGATATGGCACGGAGGAGTACTTGATCGTCGAGAAATTTTTCTCGGAGATAGACAGCTGCATTCAGAACGGAAAGTTCACGGCGGAGTACAAAATGTCTCTGCTCGAACGGATTCATGCCAAACTGATTCTGCTTATTGAGCTGTTGCAGAACCCGAAGAGGGATATAAATCTAGCGGTGGATTTGTTGCAGGCCTTGTATGAGCTTTGTGTTCGAGAATTACCTAAGGTTAAGAAGTCCATTGAGCAGTTGCAGCGTGAGGGGTTGGCAAGTCTCAGTCCCACAAATGATGCGGGCTTGCTGTTTGAAACTGCCATCGAGTTTCCATCGTTTGAGGACAACGCGGACTTTTACAGGCAGCTGCGTCGTCTTCACACGATTCTCACTTCCAGGGACTCGATGCACAATGTCCCAAGGAACATTGAAGCCCGAAGGCGCATTGCTTTCTTTAGCAATTCTCTATTCATGAACATGCCCCGCGCTCCGGTAGTTGAAAAGATGATGGCTTTCAGCGTTCTGACACCTTATTATGATGAAGAGGTATTGCTCAAACTGGAGATGCTTCGACGTGAAAATGAGGACGGTATTTCCACACTGTTCTATCTGCAGAAAATTTATGAAGATGAGTGGATGAATTTCATGGAGCGTATGCGCAGAGACGGCTTGGAGGACGACAATGAGGTATGGGTCAAAAAGAAAATGGAGCTCCGGCTTTGGGCCTCGTACAGAGGCCAGACGTTGTCTCGAACTGTGAGGGGAATGATGTACTACTATAGGGCCCTTAAGATGCTTGCGTTTCTGGATTATGCGTCGGAGATGGACATAAGAGAAGGGTCACAAAAAATTGCCTCTCACGGTTCTGCTAGGCGAAACAGAGGTTTGTATGGTCTGCAACCAGAGAAGCCACCACCACCACCACCAGCTACGCGGACTCTCAACCGAGCAGTTACTGGTGTAAGTCTTTTGTTTAAAGGGCATGAGTACGGCTGTGCTCTAATGAAATTCACGTACGTGGTTACATGCCAACTGTATGGGCAACACAAGGCGATGCGAGATCCCCGAGCTGAGGAGATCTTGGATTTGATGAGAAACAACGAGGCCCTTCGAATTGCATATGTTGATCAGGTTGACCTGGGTAGGGATGAGGTTGAGTACTACTCAGTTCTTGTCAAGTATGATCAGCAGTTGGGGATGGAAGTGGAAATTTACCGGATCAGACTGCCGGGTCCTTTGAAGCTGGGGGAAGGCAAGCCCGAAAATCAGAATCATGCCATCATTTTTACTCGGGGCGATGCGCTTCAAACCATTGACATGAACCAGGACAATTATTTCGAGGAGGCACTCAAGATGCGGAATTTGTTGGAGGAATTTAAGATCAACTACGGGATTCGAAAGCCAACCATTTTGGGCGTCCGTGAGAACATCTTCACGGGTTCTGTTTCCTCACTTGCTTGGTTCATGTCTGCCCAAGAAACGAGTTTTGTGACCCTGGGCCAGCGTGTTCTGGCAAATCCTTTGAAGATTAGAATGCACTATGGCCATCCAGACGTGTTCGATCGATTCTGGTTCTTGACTCGCGGAGGTATCAGCAAAGCTTCTAGAGTAATCAATATTAGCGAGGATATATTTGCTGGCTTCAATTGCACCCTTAGAGGAGGCAATGTGACACACCATGAATACATACAGGTGGGCAAGGGGAGAGATGTTGGCCTGAATCAGATCTCAATGTTTGAAGCTAAGGTTGCAAGTGGCAATGGTGAACAGGTCTTGAGCAGAGACGTGTACCGTTTGGGTCATAGATTGGACTTCTTTCGAATGCTATCATTTTTTTACACTACTGTTGGGTTCTACCTTAATACAATGATGGTGGTGCTGACAGTTTATAGCTTCTTGTGGGGACGCCTTTATCTTGCTCTCAGTGGGGTCGAGGATGTAGTAGTTACAGAATCCAGAGAGAACACCAGCAACAATCGAGCCCTGGGCGCAGTCTTGAATCAGCAGTTTGTTATACAGCTTGGTCTCTTCACTGCCCTCCCTATGATTGTTGAGAACTCTCTCGAGCACGGCTTCCTTCCTGCAATTTGGGATTTCTTGACAATGCAGGCACAGCTCGCGTCGCTTTTTTACACATTTTCAATGGGAACTCGCACTCACTTCTTTGGCCGGACTATTCTTCACGGTGGTGCGAAGTACCGAGCGACCGGACGGGGTTTTGTGGTGCAGCACAAGAGCTTTGCTGAGAACTATAGGCTCTATGCTCGAAGCCATTTTGTTAAGGCAATTGAGCTCGGGGTTATTTTGACAGTGTATGCTTCACATAGTCCCATGGCTGGCAATACTTTTGTCTACATTATCCTGACCATCTCCAGCTGGTTTCTTGTAGTGTCATGGATAATGTCTCCTTTTGTGTTTAACCCTTCTGGATTCGATTGGCTGAAAACTGTGGACGACTTAGATAGTTTCATGAGTTGGCTATGGTATGATGGTGGGGTGTTTACCACTGCTGACCAGAGCTGGGAAAGATGGTGGTATGAAGAGCAAGACCACTTGAAAACAACTGGACTTTGGGGTAAGATTTTGGAGATTATTTTAGATCTTCGTTTCTTCTTCTTCCAATATGGTGTTGTTTATCAGCTCGGTATTGCCGGTAACAGCACCAGCATAGCTGTTTACTTGCTGTCCTGGATATACATGGTGGTGGCTGTCGGAATTTATATGGTAATGTCGTATGCACGCGACAAATACGCTGAAAAAGAGCACATCTACTATCGGCTTGTGCAATTGCTTGTCATTATGGTTCTAGCACTTCTTGTTGTTCTATTACTGGAGCTCACTCCTTTCAAATTTCTCGACATTGTCACGAGCCTCTTGGCATTTGTCCCCACAGGGTGGGGAATCATTTTGATTGCGCAAGTGCTTAGACCCTTTTTACAGTCTACAATGGTGTGGGAGACAGTGGTTTCCTTGGCTCGGTTATATGATATGGTTTTTGGAATCATTGTTATGGCCCCTATGGCATTGCTTTCGTGGTTACCTGGATTTCAGGCGATGCAAACTAGGATCTTGTTTAACGAAGCATTCAGCCGGGGGCTTCAGATATCTCGTATTCTTACTGGCAAAAAGTCCAATTGAGTTATCAATAGCTGGGGTACATTCCAATCTCTACTAATACAACCCCTTTTGAAGATTCTGGATTTCTCGTGTATACAATTTTTTCATGTCAAATGCTATTATAATAACGGCTATTGAAACCTGAAAACTAAGCTACTACACATTTTGTTTTCATGCTTTCTCAGTTACCAGAGTCCCATTTTCTGCTCCATTTCTAACGAAAACCGATTCTGTTTGTTTTGCTTGTAGTTTAGATGTTAAATCTCACATATTCTTGTGTATATCTATAACAGCATATAGTGGTATGTAATCTTATAATTTCGCATTATGTTTCAGGATGCTAGGTAGAACTAGTGTAGGGGTGGCAATTTGGGTCCGGACACGAGACACGACACGAACACGACACGAAATAAACGGGTATGGGTCCACCCTTAATGGGTCTGGGTCTTAAACGGGTCGACACGATTAACACGATAATTAAATGGGTGAACACGACACGAATACAAAGACACGATTAAGAACGTTAAGACACGATTAATAAATAATTTTTAATATTTATATATATCTTCTTTAATTTTATATTCATTCTTATAAAATAGAACAACATATTTTGTTGATTTAGTCATATTATATATTTTGTTGATTGGTTTTGTTATTTTTTTCTTTATTGGACGTACAGTCTTGTTAGTTTGTTGTTGTTTCTATGTGTTGAATTATCTTTTTATTTTAATTTAGGTCATAAATGAGTTTAAAATTTAAATGAGTCGTATATGGATTGTAATACCATTAATATATGTTTATCATTAAGATACGATTATTAAATGGGTCTTAATGGGTCGTTAATGGGTAACACGACAAGACACGACACGAACACGACACGACACGATAAGTAAATACTATTAAATGGGTTGGGTCGGGTCTGGGTCCAAAGAAAGGTCAACACGATAAGACACGACACGAACACGACACGAGACACGAATTGCCACCCCTAAACTAGTGTTAGAAGACCGGATAGACTGATCTTATAATCTCGCGATTTCCGCCACCCTAGAAACTGCTATGCATGTATTCGCGGCCGCACCTGAGTCTTCATTCAAGAATATCCGGTCCTTGCTTCCTCATCAACTTTGTTCCCATATTTATGTTGTACTTAATTGGCTATTTGTATAACATTTCCCCTAGAGATGTCTGTCATGCATCTGGATACTAACACGGTAGATAGAAAATGTTGTTTGTCGATCAACTGCGGCGTCGATTGTTAGCTATCTTCTGGTTTTGTACATATTGTTCTGTTCATATCTAGGGTTAGTACTGGCCTAGGTTTCATTTTGTTGGGCAATGGAATTTCCTTTTATTGGTCATTTGTGAGCTGTTTGGCTAACCTTCAGTTGCAGAATATAATAGCAAATGGTACGCATTCAGAGTTGTTACTATTAAGTCAGTGACACGGAGCTAATTTTGTGAGACAAGTTATATGCGTTTCAATTTCAGTTTTGCTCTAAAATTCTGAGTGTTTCACCGCAATATGTACCTTGATTTCCTAAGAAGAGTAAAAGTCGTGATATCTGACCGAAGACTATTATGATGCAAGAGTCTAAACACTGATGGCACTTTTCATTCTAGCCAAAGAAAGCAACTCGTTGAATTCATTACCCTCGGTTAAAATGCTAAAAGGCTTTGTGTAGCGTTGAAATTATTCTAAATTGTTTGTGTGATAATATAAGAGTCTTTGGCCTCGATGAACAACTTTTTCATTGCGTTCTTAATACATTTCAAAAGCATGTGATCAAGTAGAATTTTTCATTTTATCATTGAAGAACTCTGAAAATTATTTTTCATACTAATTGATCATAAATGAAAGCAGTCGTGCAATTATATTCTCATTAAAAGAGAAGTAGCACATCCACCAAGTGGAACTTCAACATTTTCCGGTCTCGGCCGCGTATTCTCTGCTCTGAATCCATGAATTTTACACGAGAGGCTTTTGCTGCAGGCACCTCCGATCAAGGCAAAGAAGACTCGATGAATTCTCCGAAGACTCAATAAACCTAAGAGAATTCGATTTAAAAAAAAAAAAAAGATAGAAAACAGTTTTCTGAATTGAACCCAAGATACTTCAAGCAAATTGGAAACAAGATAGGAAGCAACTTTTTTCAATTTTGTCGAAGTTTGAGAGAGAAGAAAGGGTTGTTGATGGATCAGTTGTGGAAGAGGATACATTGTAGCTCTTCTAAAAAGTGTGTTTTTTTTTTTTTACTACTACTTTGAGTTGCAATATACTTTATGGATGAAAGGACAAAAATAGTGGTCCAAGAATTACTAATCACTCCAAGTCCTCTTTTCAGCCTATGCTTATCTATCAAACTGGCAACATATATCAAAATCTACCTTCTTTTTCATCTCTCTTTCTTTCCCTCCTAAGTACAAGTAACAAGAATATTTGACAAAAAAGTCGCAAGAAAAAGAAAGGACGAGAGGGGGAAAAAATATAATCTCACTCTAAATTTGACATTCAAGTTTGCAATCTATATATTTCATGTTATGTCACGTTTTTTATCAATAAATTACTATATTACCCCATTGTCTTCCTCAATTAAAAAATAATAATAATAATTTGATCAAATTCATTATTTAAAAGTGACATAAGCTGTAAACTTTCTTTCAAAATAATATATTTCAAAACAAGCTGTCCAAAAGTGATATTTTTCGAAATTTTCCCACGAGAGAGACCATCAATCCACCATTAATAGCCTTTGAAAAATAATTCCTTCTCTTCAAATGCAAAATTCAAAAATAAATATGGTGGTCCATGATATTGACCATTTTATGATTACTTACAATGAGTAGATGTAAAAAGTTGATTAACCTTGCTGTGTCTTTTTTTTTTTTTTTTGGTTTATCCGGTTTTTTTTTTTTTTTTTTTGTAGAGTGAAACAATTCTAGATCATCATATTTACATTTTCAGTGAATCTCACATCTTAAAAAAATAATAAATATGGCAATCAAGAATTGTTTCTAAAAAAATTAAAAATAAAAGACCACTTGAAAAGTTCTCTTTTTTAATCCCCGTTTACAGAGAAGCCTTTTGTATCACCTCTCTAGAGATGAAATGCCAATTTCTTTCTTCTGTCACAGATCCTCATTGCTTATCACAGGAACTTTCTCATACGCTGAGCTATTTTTGAATCTTTGCGGCAAAATACAAAGGCCACCAAATCTCTGCTGCAAGAAAATGAGGACAGCAAAGAGCAGACCACCACATGGGATGACAATATCCCAGGCTGTGGAAAAGTAATCCATTCTGTGGCTTGCATAAATGTAGGACAAATCTAGGTACGTTGAGTAAGCGTGAGCCCTGTAAAGGTCATACACGTGAGGCAGAAGGCGAACCAGTGTTGTTCCAGCGTAAAACCAAGGCGCAAGAGCCTTTTCTCTGGAATCCAAGAGCAAGTTGAAGAGTATCTGTGGGAGCAGAAAACCGTCCATGACCAAGCCAGCATAAGATTTGAGGTCATACCATAGAGAATGATTCTGGATAGAATGCTGCTTAAACGGAGCCACCACATAACCCATGCGGTGTGGATTAGAAAACGCCCTATGTGGGAACCCGGAGGAGTTCTTCAAGTGGTTTACAAACCAAGCAATCAATGCCCCGAGCACATAGAGTGGTAATGTAATGTAGAGAACCTTCCTTTCAAAACTCCACAAGTTCTTCTCACTTGCATCACCTTGTCTCGAAGACCAGGTCAGTTGGAGAAGTCGTAACTGCAGGAGGAAAGCCACCATTGTTACTATTCTGACAATTACTTCGTTTGCTTCAAGCCATCCACCACTTCCAAGAAAATCATTCTGTGGGATGCGATGTGAAACAAACAGTGCTTCAAAGTTCAACAATAGAGGAATCATGTGGCCAACAGTGAGAACTAGTAGCATTGCTATGGAAGAGAATGGAAGTACATCTGGGTGGGACTTTATGTAAAAGAGCTGCACACCCAGAAATAAACACGTAAGGGTCTTGGAAATAAGAACCATGGTGAGCTCAAGGTCCATTCTCCAGATAGACGCTGCAGCTTGGCCTGTGTAAATTGAATTCGAAGACAACTCAAGACGTCCAAAGTTAAGAGGGTCTGAACTTTCCCTTGTGCTTTCAATACCGCCCTTGATGTTTTTGACAGTTTTTGAGTCCAATGGAGAAAATTGGACAGTGATCATGATCTCACAGTCTAGTGTATCGTTTTTTACCGAAGTTCGAGTTTTTGATTCGAGACGTCGGCACCCCACCATGCATAGTGCGCCAGTACTCCTATCATAAGTTCCTTCAGCAGAAATTTTCACATTGCTGGATATAGAACTATCATGACCAAACTTGAAATCATTTGGAAGATTTAAGCTCATCTTGTAGGTAATATTTACCAGGCTTTTGGGGATGTTGTTTGGCATTACTTCTACACGTGGAGAGAAGTTGCGGAACCCAAAAAACCGATTTCCATAAGGTTGATTGCCCACATAAAATGGTGTTGAATAGCCGCCAGCAACTTGACCTTTAGTGTTTCTGACTGACATGTCAAAGGTCATGTCCCATGAGTACTCATCTGGGTATGTCTTTCCCTGGCCTCTAGCAGGGTTCCTTTTTGAACAAGTTTTCGTAAGAGCTTCGTTAGCAGTATATTCATACTTGACTCTTAATAGATCCATTAGCTTCTCATTGAAACTCTTGAATCCAATTTTATGAAAGTAACCCGAGCTGTTCACAGCCTTATTGCTCCAAATCTCTCCAACAACATTACTCCAGTTCCGCAAAGACAAGCTCGCCGGAAATACCAAACTAAGCCCAGTGGAGCAGTCTCCAACATAAGCATTATCAAAAGATTCGGTGACGTTCAAAATCCGGCAAGCAACACCACAGAGCCGATTCTCCTTCTCGTTCCATGCCCCTTCAGCGACGAAAGTTGTGTTGGGATCAAACGGAAATCTGGAAAAGCTATAGCTAGAGTTAGGAAAACCCAACAACATCTGCCATTTCTTCTCCTTACCACAATGAGTCCTGTAATAAAACATATACTTTGGCACAAACCCAAAACCCGAACCGAGAGGATTGCAATCACCGCCGTCACAATCCCCACCATACTCCAATTCAAACCTCTCAACACGATTAAGAACAGAACAACCAAACTCAGGCAAAGGCAAAACACTAGCACCTCGATCGTCTCCGCTCAAACAGCCATGACCACTATCTTTCCCTACCAATGTGTACTCGTAATCCGAATCCTGAGGCAAAGCCAACAGCGAAATCGGCGCGAAATGGTTCAAACTATCACCCTTATCCAAACTCTCTAAACTCCCACTAACCAAACTAGCATAGATAGTCGAATTACGCGGATAATGAAGCTTAAGAACAACAGAAAGAGAGTTAGAGTTACCGTTAGAAGGAGCAAAACCCGATCCAACCATACAAAGCGTCCGAGAATTCTCCGACCAAAAGCCCTTCAGAAAGAAGCTCAATCGCCCCCGCCGCATCATCGAAACCACCGGGCCGCGAAACCGGACCAATCGGAGATTGCGGCGAGCAGTGGAATTGCCACCAAATGCATTGTGCATCAAAGAGAGACTCAATCTCCCTCCGAACTCGTACACACCATCAGTGACAGTCCTTTGGCCATTGTAGACATTGAAGAAGAAGAATTTGGCCGCCTCGGAGCTTCCATCGGCTAGGGTTTGGTCGAGAAGAGGACCTCCTCCTCTGAAGTAACCGGTCCTGAGCACGGACGGAAAACCGACCGAACCGGAGAGGACGGACCGGTCGGAGCCGGCGGGGGGAGATCGAGGAACGACGTCGTTGCAATGGCGGTCGTATGAGGATTCGAAATCGGAGGCCAAGATCGGCGCTGTGTCGCAGTGGGTGGGGACGAGATTGATAGAGAGGATGAAGAAGATGACGCAGAGGAAGGGTGTGAAAGCGAAATTGTGAATTGTTGGAGGGCTTGTTTGAAAATTCAGTTTCTCTCTCGGTTTGAGCAATGAAGAAGAAGAAGAAGAGTCCATTGATATACAGTGCGAGAGAGAGAGCAGATCAGAGCTTTGTCTGAAGACTGGTGAAGAAGAAAATGGAATATAAAGGAGAAGGTAGATTTTCTTTTCTTACAATAATACATTTAATTGAAGTGAGGTGGCACGAGGCACTTGAGCTTTAACTGTGTTTTATAATCAAATGAGTTGTTAATTTTTGCAATAATTTTTCTAATTATATAGCATCACACTTTTTAAATTTCGTTTCTTTGGGCCGATAAATATTTTTTTGTTTGTTTGTTATTAAACGAGTTAGTAATGTAATCTTTCATTTATGTAACATTATTTAAGAGAGATGTAATATAAATTATAAAGGGTGATAGTGAGTTTAAAATAACTATTGCATAATTTTATAATATTATATCTCACTTCTATAATATTACATAGAGATTGAGAAAGTATAGCACTACGGAAAAGTCATACTACTTATTCAAATGTTTAATCTCTAATGCAAATATTAATGCTAATGTCAATATTTAATTTGAAACAAAAAAAAATCAAAATACTATATTCGACATTGAATACTTTAATGTATTAGTGTTATTTTAAATTTATTTATTTTATTATTTAGTTGTACAATTTATTAAGGGCAACAAATGTTAACCAATAGTAAAAAACACTACATGCAGTAATAATGTCTTTTTGGTATAGAGCTTTTTAATAATATAAATCGTTAACATATTTACATATACAATGATGAAAAAAATAGACAATCAATGTTCATTTTCAAATGCCATAATTTGGGTGTTGATGCGGATTTGTTCTATTTGATTACGTGGTGTCTCTCATATGGATGTACACCACCTTCTAGTTGTACAATCTATAGTAGCGTCTTTTTTGTCGGATGCTAGTAGGTTGGGTGGCACGTTCCAACGTACATAGTTGTCGGGAGCATGTATGTGTATTCAACACTCATTGAGGACCACAGTTCTTGAGTTTATTTTTGTTAGGGACCACGCAGATCTTGCTTGGCACGCACGGGCCTGGACCCGCTTGGCCTTGCTCAACATGTGCGTGCTAGGAGGTGCTCGACACTTACTTGCTCCGATTGCTCGGATGTGCTTAAACTTGCTCGGGCATGCTTGGAATTTCTTGGCATGTACTTTCTCGGGCTTGTTCGTTACCTACTTGCTCAGACGTGCTTGACACGATCTTGTTTGCTCGTACTTGCTTGGACATGCTCAACGCGATCTCGTTCGGACCTGTTGAGTCGGCTCTTGCTCAATCTGCTCGGTCTACTTGGTCTAATCTTGTTCAGAGGGTGCGCGAACCTGCTCGTTCAAGTATGTTTAGTAGGTGCACAGAACAAGCATGCTAAGTTCGTTCTAGCACAGCCTTAATCGAGCTTGAGCTTGCTTGGCTCTAGGTGGGCTCGAGCTTGCTCGGCGTGCGCGCGGGGCAAGCCTTCTCAGTTTTTCTCGGACTCGAGGTTGTATAGTGAGCACGTAGGCACACGGGATATCTTGCTTGGTGAGCGTCCGTACTGAGTATGCTCGACACATTCTTAGGCTTGGGCCTTATTGACACACCATTGTCGGGCATAGTGGCGGAGAGAGGTGGTGATGAGTGGGGGCAATTGCCCACACTCAAATTTTAAAAATTAAATTTTATACTACAATTTTTTTTTAAAATTATAAGTATTCTCCCGTAAAATATTAAAAATTTAAAATATGCCCCCACTCTAAATTTTGAAAACTAAATTTTATACCATAAATTTTTGGAAGATTATGAGTTTTTTCCTATAAAAATTAAAAATTTTTAAATTTACAAATGAATTGAATGAATTTATAAACATATCTCTACTAATTAAATTTTTTTTCTTTGATTGTGGCCCCACTGAGATAAAGTCCTAGCTCCGCCGCTGGTCGGGCACGTTAGTACCCACCAATAGTGTGTAGTATTGCGTTTTTCATCTCTTTATGTGCTGTACTTTTAAATTATTCCCAAATTTTATACTACAAATATAGAATGGAAACAAAAGTGGCACACCATGTAAGATTAGAGATGTAAATCGTGTCGTGCCGTGCCGGCCCGGCCCGTTTATCTTCGTGCCTATCGTGCTTCGTGCTGTGCTCGTGCCGGCCCATTTATTAATCGTGCTCGTGCCGTGCCGGTCCATGGTTCAAAATGAGCGTCAAGCCCGGCCCGCGGCCCATTTATAAACGTGTCGTGCTTTTGTCGTGCCGTGCCGTGTTTGGGCCGTGCCTCCGTCGTGCTTTTACGCACGTATGTTTTATTATACTAATTTTGTACTTATTTCATATCCATTCAAATAAAAATTGTTTAATTAGACTTATTACATTTGTTTTGATGCAAACAAAATACATTATTTAATACTTACATGAAATTAAGAAAAAGTTAGTGATTAATAGTAACAAAATAATATTAATATTTAATTAAAATTTTGCTCAATAGTAAATTTAGTGAAAAAATATAATATATTATAGAAATAAAGACAATATATAATATTTTTTGGGTTGAAAATTGAACTATATATACATAATATGTAATATAAAATATAAATTTTAAGCAAATTTATATCGTGCTTTGTCGTGCTCGTGCTGTGCTATCAATCGTGCCCGTGCTGTGCTCGTGCCGTGCCTAATCGTGCTCGTGCCTTATCGTGTTTCGTGCCTTAAATCCTTGTCCAAGCCCGACCTGTCAACTTAACGTGCCGTGCTTAAGCCCGTTAATTATCGTGTCGTGCCACTAAAAATCGTGCCGTGCTTCGTACCGGCCTACTAGACCCGGCCCGTTTTGACATCTAGATTATTAGATGGCAATAAGAATGCCATTGTTTTGCAATTCCTCCAAAGAAAAATGATGTATCAAATTCAAATGATTGCACATACATCTGTTTTCTACATTTACATTTTTTTTCCGTTTCATTATTATTATTTTATTTTATTTTAATTTATTTTTTTTTCTTTCAAAGTAAAGTATTAAAAAAGATTTTAAAAAATTCCTTTTCATACATCGATTGCTTTCCACTTTTGGCTTTAGCACATTAGCTACTTTTTCTTTTCAGCTT
This sequence comes from Boehmeria nivea var. tenacissima, assembly GCA_018132145.1. NCBI lineage: Eukaryota > Viridiplantae > Streptophyta > Magnoliopsida > Rosales > Urticaceae > Boehmeria > Boehmeria nivea. Next base: position 6,258,208 of record CM030877.1, on the reverse strand, counting down.
CGACAGCACTATGTAGTTTGTAGCCTTTTGAGTATGGTCTGCGACGGCTTCTTTATGTCTAGCTCTTAGAATTAATTTCTTTCTATCTGCTTTTTTACTTTAAAGGACCCCAATAATGATCCAACACAGGAAGTTACAAAAGAAATTGTAGCAGACAAGGCCAAGAAAAAAGAAAGTTGGAGAAAATTCAAATGAAAATCCAAAAGTGCAAGATTTAAATGAGCATCACAATGATCAGAGATAAAGATTATTAAAAAACAAAAAACAAAAAAAAACAAAAAAAAAAAAGAGCAAAAGAAAATATTTTGGCGATGAGTGAATCATAAACAGATGATCTACACACAAATCCAACTTGTTGATACTTTATTCAGTTCTCTCCATAACACAAATATAGAAGTTACATAGTTTTTGGTCATGAAGACTGAATCATAAACAACTGATTCACTTATTTAAATAAAAAATCAGACTTCAAGCACACCAAATCCAACTTCGAAAGTTCACTTATTCCCCAAAAGACCAACACATATATAACACCTTACTTGGGCGTTATTCCAATGAACATGCAATTACCACATGTTTAAGACACAAAACCAAACACACCAATTCTCTTTTCTTTTTTTCTTTTTCCTTTTTTTTTTCTTTTATTTTTTTTCTTTTAACGGGTTTTACATAACAGCATACTTACTACTATTATTATACAAATTATACATAAGCTGGGAATTACTTGGTAACCTTTTTGTGGCATGGAACTTCTGTAGCGCCTGTTCATTTCTCGGGCATTACAACTTGGCTACAATCGATACCCTTCTCGGAGAAAGCCTCGACGAGCTTGGGGAGGAGTTTCGAGAGCATAATTTTGAACCCTGTAGAGCTACCCTTTTGGTGGTCGTGGTCGGTTTTGTCACAGCCAACAACACACCCTACTGGGGTTCCATTCATATAAGCCTTACAAGCAGTTAGAATATGCTGAGAGCGCCGACCAAAGTGCTCGTCCACAAGTGCCTCAAAATGCTGCAAAATCATATGAAGGATTAAAATTGGTACTTCTCAGTGACTCAGTCAAAATAGCTGAACATGTTCTGTAGTTTATCAAACACATTGCCAACCAAATGTAGCATCTATTATGCATTTTATGAAAGATGATCATATATTAGTTATTCACTAATGAAATTTACCATCCAGGAAAAGCCATTTGAGATTAGCATTGTACCTTTGGTGGCGTATGGAGGAGGTACAACATTGATTTGCACGTCACAAGGTATGCGTTCTCATTGTAGCTTATTGAGTTTTTCTCGCCTTCGGCTTTTCCAATTTGCTGATCATATCCAGCTTCATTGAAGTAAGGCTTCTCGTTAAGCACAAGAGCTTGGAGAGACAAAAGAACCTGAAGAATAGTGCTCCCTGGATTCCACACTTCAGTGTCCGAGCCCGTCCATGTATTGAGGAGACTCAGACAGACCTTTCCAGACTCGTACAAGTTGGGGTTAAGACGCAGCCCACCAGAGTTGTAATGTACCATCTGAAGAAAGATAACATATACCGAATATGCATTAGAAGTTTCACTGCCGCAATATATCAAGTAGATGAGCCACTCGTAAACTAGTCTTTATGGCAATATAAAAGTCAACGAACAGCGCTGCAAAACCATGTACAGAAACTTACTGGTGGTTCATGAGGGTATTCGGGAGGGAGATAAATGTCGAAGAAGAAAAGCCCGTCATGGTATGGAGTTCCAGGTGCACCAACAATGGCTGCCCGGATCAGATCCATCCTTTCCTCAAAGATGCGGACATAGATCGTGTCTGTTTAGGTCATAAAAAAGGCTTATTTATAAGTGACCGTGCAATCACAACGATTGGGAAAAATTTCAAGAGGGATTTCAATCTAGACTTAAAAAAGAATATCAGTTTCCTTTATTTACATATAAGTTACAAAATTTGTCTTCTTTTTGTTTTGCAGATTATAATGAGAAATATGATCCTACAGATACTATCATTTTCACAATCAAAGTTTCGGGACGCCACGAAAATTCCGATAAACCAAACTCTTAATAGCATGAAAAAGGTTACAAGTGCGAACCGGGGAGGTTTTTCTCTAGTATGCCCCATTCTTCATGAACCTTCTTCAGCCAGCTTCTTTTGGCCTGAAATCGAATAAATTAAAAGACTAGAGAATTAGAAGGACTATCTTTGCCATAGGACTACACGTAGAGGGAATTTGTAACAATTTCTGACCTGAGAAAACGATTTTTCTTTACTGGAACTAAGGAAATGGTGATCTGAGCAATCTGAAGCCATGTCGAACTGCCTAAACGTCTCAGGATTCCCATTGCCTGCTGAATAATTTTTTTCCCATGGAATCTGCTCCACTTCTTGATTCAAAATTTTCTCACCAAATGAATCCAACTCATCAATCATTTGTTTCTCGGTGCAAACATTACTTTCCTTCACTTCGTTTGCACTGGAGACCTCGGATTTGCTTCCAAGTTCGGGAATCTGGACAATCGGTGTTGAACCTGATAGGGCTGTGGAACCAGAGGCTCTGAGTAGACTTGCACCTATGTTTATGAAAAATCCAATGGCAGCTTGTGGAAGGAAAGAGGAAGCGGACTCCCATAGGTGCTTTTTACAACCGCCATCAATACCATCAGAGTTCCGCAAACCCTGAACATCAAACTACCATCAATTTTTTTTTGTTGAAAATGTATATGTTGTGCAACATTTTATACGTCAACTTTCTGTATTTTCTAATAAATGTTGCAAAAGTTCTCTATATCTTTACCGTTTTGTCTCTTGAAATTTGTTTGTCATGCTCAATCATCTCTCCGTTCAAGTCCTCAACATCTTCATCCTCAGAGACTGCAACTGTACGTTCATGTTTAACGATCCGAAAAATTTCAGAAGGTTCAACCTGTAAGAATGACAGATAAATAGTGTTGGATCTTGTTTCTTATTTAATACCAGTAAAAAGACAGAGTATAGACTTGGGCACTTGCACCACAAAATCAATTGCAACAGAGTAAATGCATAAAGATGGAAAATAAATGGATCAAGATAAGGAAATGATGTACCTTGCTTGTAAGACCAGTAGCCCATTTCACCTCCACAGCACCGTTCTTGAAACCCGTAACAATGCCAATGTAAGATAGGTAACATGTACCAGGAAACTTGTTCTTATCACTCCCGTAGTCTGTGTCTTTTGTATCTTCCTGCTCAGCAGCCATGTCCTTCAGATGGTCCGTATCAGCTTGGTCATTGAACGTATTCTGAACCAACCTAAAAACAAGATCGCCAAAACAGTAGCTATGGTCGGGGTGCTCGACCAGTTCGTAGGCGCTTACAGTTTCCACCATCTTTTCAACATCCAAATCATTTGTTTCAGCAGCGGCAATAGTTTTCCATTGTACTTTTACCGTTCGCTCTTTTGCATCCATTCCCAAAACAACACCCCATTTTTGGCTACTAGAAATGTGCGGATCATCAAAGGTGCCTTTCTCTAGGACAAATTGTTCCGGCCAAAACTCATAAGAGTTTACCACGTTTACAGGAAGCAGCGTCTGTGAGTCTAGTCCCAATGAAATGCTACCATCTTGCCACACAACATCGGCTTTGGTCTTTGTCTTTGCGATTTCAAAAATTTCTTCAACGCTCTTGTGCTCGTCGATGAGCTGATGTGTAGATGCACCAGGGAAAGCCTGGTCTAAGGAACACTCGTGGCTAGAAAACGGAAGCTTACACCAGTCACCAAGTTGCCAATTTGCATTCGAAAAGCACGACAATAGTGTCAGCTTTTTTGAGTCTTGCAAGCGGGGCGGAGTAGGAAGATCTGGTTTACTAGATGTAAGAACAGAGGCAAGCCAATCAACATATACCAAACCTGCTTCCACAGCACAAACAGTGCCTTCATCTTGACTTTCCCTCCAAGTACCGCATAACCATCCAACTGACTTGGAAGCATTTGCGGGCTTGAACCTGACTCTTTGTCCTGGATAGTATGGGTATTGTGCGTCTTCGAGTAAGTTTGGAGATACAGGTAGTAGCTTGTCTTGATTTGTGGCGTTAACCTCATACTTTGTCCCATCGTCAAAGACAATAGTTATTCGGTCGACCACTTTATCAACTTTTCCGATCCATGGCCCAGAAACAACATAATCTCCCACTGAAAAGGATCGAATCTTCAATAGATTCTTGGAGTTTACACCTTTTATTGTTTTTCCGTGCATGTTCTCCAAATCCACAAGCATGTCAATGCCAATAACTCTACCCATTTGTCCCGATGGATCCGTCACAGAGAAAACCATGTCCCCGTGCATAAATCCTCTCTCAAATGAGAGAAAATCGTCAATCTTTTCAATGCTCTGCTCCAAACTTGACAAAATGCTCTGTGCTTGCCCGCCGTACAAAAAGTCAACTTCCTCTTGATCCTCCATACCGCTCTCACTAGAGCTATCCCAGTCAGAGTCACTCATGAAAATATCCATCATTAAAATCCCTACACACAGACAAGTAAATGACTAAGATTACTATCAGTAAAATAAAATTTGATATGTTACTTAATTGATTCACAATGTGTATATGACTATTTTTAACTTTTTCTTACCTCAATCACACAAGATAGAAGAATCAAACTAAAGTTGTCTTCAGACACCCAGAAAAAATTCTTTCGTAGGATCCGAATCTTGTCAAGGAAGCACATAAACTTGTTAAAGCAAAGATAAAAACTTATGAGCAGCATGTAAAACTTTAGCACAAACACAATATTATGTCCTGGTAGATTTTGAAATTTTAGTATTCAAATCACTGATTGCATTTTCTTAGATACGAATTTTAAGCAACAAAGCATTAATTTTCCAATAAGAATATCAAATGCATAATTATAATAGATTAATAAGGAAGCAACAGGTAGTAGATATAGAGATTATCTGATACCTTCTTTTAACAATGTGTGGAATCCAAATGTTGTTTCATTCCTCAGCACGCACTGCTATAAGCACCGGTATTTTGAGATGATCCCAGAGGAGAAACTTATGATAAATTAAACAGTTATTCGTGATAAAATGTTGAATATCCGATTGAAAACTGACACAAATAATGTGCCAATATCTCCACCAGGATAATTCACCACGAAAACCAGAGATCAAATGCCAAAGGAGATTTGCCCTCGAGTATCAAGGACGATGAGAGTCCGAAAGGACTGAGGACTCTCTAATGCCAAAGGAGATTTGCCCAATTTTTGGACACAAGATTTCAGCTAGGAGGAATTTCTCCCAGTAGAAATTTTGATATGAAGTTCCCAACTGCAGATACAATTGAATTGCAACTGCGAGATGAGATATTTCCCAAAGAAAAGGATGACTTTCCCAAACTAAAGCCCAACTGCGTAGGTTCCAAATGATAAACGGAAATATCACCCGACCAAAGGGAAATTTCGTAACTTTTGCCAAAGGAGATTTGCCCAACAGAGCGGAGTCCCTTACTTGATGATATGTTCTGTAAAAGTACAACTAAAACTACGGAAAAAAAAATACTAAATTGCTGCCAAAGGAGATTTGCCCCACAAGAAACCTAAAGGTTTTCGCCTGGTTCGAAAACCGCCATACAGGATTTGTCTTGCGTAACGAATTCAACAAACCAACAATATTTTGGAAGGTAGATAAGCAACACACAAGCCACCAACAGCCGTTCAGCCATAAACCAGGCCACTAAGATAGATTCTCAACAATGAGTCGTAGTTGCGGGACTTCAAGAGAGCTCGTTAAGCTTCTCTACAACGACCCACTAGCCAATGGACATCTCCCAAAGCTCAAAGTTGATAGAGAGACTCTCCTGCCGGTTTTAACATAGCTGAGAACCTGCAATACAGAACCTGTTCACATTAAAAAAAAATTCAATACGAACAAAATAGGTTGAATTAGTAAAAGGCTAAGCATACAGATTCTATTGGGGACATTTCTATTTTTCTTATGAAATATACGGTCACGTATCATCACTGAAAAAAATAACTAAAAGTTGTTTCAGGGAAAGGACCATAAGAGTGGACAAAGAGAAGAAGTTTCGGAAAATCAGAGCAATATGATTTACATGTTTAATCAATTTAGTATCTAATACATATGACAACAAGATCCATCATTTCCTTTAGAAATTCAAATGTGGGATCTTGAAAATCTAGCAGCTAAATTTTGTCATTGGCTTTTATTTTTATTTTGTGCATTTTTTTAAGAAACACTATAGTATCTTAAAATATTGGAATGAATTACAAAGAAGTGAATATGATATCAACTACTACAGGAAATTGAAACAGATTAAAAGATTGGTCTTGATAACAAAACAGAAATTAAGATTGGCTAAATTTCACTCTCCACAACAAGACAATTTGAAGAAAGCATAAAAATTTAGTTACAGTATTATATTAGAAAATTTGGTATTTTAATCTTTGGTTTAAGGTGAAGCTATAAAAATTCACGAAATACACTAGTATTATTGTTAAAATTGAAAGTTGAGCAACAATTTCAGAAAGAAACTAAACCATTAAAAAAAATAAAGTAAACATCTTTCACATACTATTTTTTTTTTTTTTTATAGCTTTATTGACAAGGGTCCTATCAATTTTTATAGCTGTATGCAAATAGAGCTTCATTGAAAAGGGAAAAGAAAAAAAAAAAAAAACCATAAATGGTTTAGAGCCATTTTCTCAACACAACCAGAAATTTCCCCTTGTGTTCATGAAAATAAACTTGGGATCAAATTCAAATTTTCCTTTAAAAGTTTTTTGCATGTAAGTGAAACCAGTAAACACAAACCTCAGTCCCAAAAACAATTTGTTTCAAAACCAACTACTATAGAAGAAATCCCTTACCACACAAGAAACTTCTTAACTTATTCAAAATTTTAGTTCATCAACCAATTAGAACAAAGAAGAAAAACAACCACAGAACTGACAAGCTTAAACTTAGAAACTTGTCTGCAAAACAATCAGAAAAGTCAATATTTCAACTTTCAACATCACTACAAGAAAATAAACATAATTTATTCACGTCGTCAGTCACAAATAAAACTGAAAATGAAAGCCGTACCATTTGCCGCTCTGAAGCCGTTGAAAGACACCAATAAGGTACCCAAAAAAAAAACACCATTCAAATCACCAAAAACATTTTGTTCTTTTTGTTTTTTTGTTTTTTGTTTTTGTTTTGCTTATAGGAAAAAAAGAAAAAAAAAAGAAAAAAAAAAAAGCTTGGAAGATTTTAGAGAGCCGAAGTCCCTCCCGTCACGCCATAACCAGACCTCGAAACCATTGCAGAGTCAGAACCATACACTGTTTCAGAGTAATTCCTTCTGTATCAGTCTCGCTGTATGTCTGGTTATTCTCTTTCACTTTGTGTTTTGAGTGGGTTTGGTGTTTATTCACAAATATAATTGGCAAATACATGCAACACAATTAAAGGGGAAAAAAAAAGGGGTTATTAATGGACACAAAAAGAGAGGAATATACCAACAGTATCGGACTCCTCATAATTCATATATTTTATCGTTGGAACTATACTACTATAACTTTTAAACAGTTAGTTGGAACCTTTTTCATTTGCAATTATGTCCGTTTCTTTCCTAATTTATTTTTTCAATACAGAAGAGAAATTTTGATAGGTAATCAATTCTAGGGGTGATAATTCGTGCCGTGAGTCGTGTTCATGTCGTGTCTTATTATTGTTTAAATAATTTTGAGCAGACCCTGACACGATCCATTTATTAATAGTGTCTGAAATGAAGACCCAGACACGACCTATTTATTTTTTAACAGACCCAGACACGACCCATTAAGACACGGTTGTTATTCGTGTCTTAATGGGTCGTGTAGACCCGCGAACCCATTTATTTAAATGGGTCCAAACGGGTCACAGATCCATTTTTAAATGGGTTTAAATGGGTCTTTAACCCGATAAGACTCATTTTATCCCAAAAAGAATTAAGTATAAAAAACACTTAAAAATTAAGTGATTTATTCTAAAACATAGTTATAGTCTTAATATTAAACATAGTTACAAGTTAATCCCTTAAAACATAAATAAATAAATAAATAAATAAAAAACTAACAATCCATATCAAGCAAAACCATAAACTAACAATCCATCAAGCAAAACTATATAATATAACCATAATGAACATAAAACAATCCATCAAACAAAACCATAATAAAACCCAAGTCACAACAACAACACGATAAATAACAAGATTGCAAATCAATGGGCGGATTTTAAAACACCTTCGGTGTTTGAACCTAATGAGGCAATGTCATCGTCCTTCAAATTGAAGTTGAAAAAAAAAAACTAAATAGTTAAGAAATATAATAAGGAATTAAATAAATATATATATATGTATACATATCATATATATATGGGTATTAAACGTGTCGTAATCGTGTCTACCCATTAAGACACGTTTCTTATTGGGTCATAATCGTATCTACCTATTAAGACACGTTTCTTATTGGGTCATAATCGTGTCTACCTATTAAGACACGTTTCTTATTGGGTCGTAATCGTATCTACCCATTTAAGACCCAGTTATTAATCGTGTTTAATTGGGCCTAATCGTGTTTGCGGGTTCGTGCCGTGTTCACCCGTTATTTAATCGTGTTAATCGTGTCCGACCCGGTTAGACCCAGACCCATTAAGGGATGACCCAAACCCGCTTAAGTCGTGTCTTGTTCGTGTCGTGCCTGGACCCAGATTGCTGACCCTACTCAATTCTTAGACCACATTAAAAAATGACCACAATTTTTTTTTTGGGAATTACTCTTTTTTAGTAAGTAGATAAAACAACGTAATAAGTGAAAGAAATACAGGTCATTTTTAGTTTGTATGTTGTCTACTAATCATGGTAAATAATCTAAATATCGAAAACAAATATTTGCTAAAATGAAAAAATACAATGGTAAGTGGACGAAATATGAATCATGGTGAATAATCGAAATATCGTAAACAGACATTCACCTAAAAATTAAAGTTGATATTTTTTTAAATAGGTTCTAAAATAAGGCCAGTTAGCTACAAATCCTATGTCGAGTTAGATCATCTCTAATATAAATGTCAATATGAATTCAATATGAAGAAACGGGGTCATGTCCCCGTTTTTGTACCCGTTTTGACAGGTTAATGTGAAAACAAGTATGAAGATTACATTTTCGTCATTAAAAAGGTACGGGTACCCCATACCTATTTAAATGTGGGACAGATATGGGGTCCCCGTCTGCCACCCGTATTTAAAAATAAATCAAAATTTTTTGAATTTGATTTAATTTTTTTTATTAATTTTTGTTTTAGCTGTTTTAATTTGTGATGATAATTGGATTAATGTTGTTATAATGTCATTAATACATATTTTTGTTAGGGATCAAATGTTATAATTGATTCTTAGAAATAAATTAAAAAAATATCTTATTTTATTTATAATAATTTTGTTGAATAAAAATATGAAGGATGGCTCGATTTTAGAGCGTCATCCATTTACAAATTATTAAAATAGTCAGTTAGTTATTTCGATCCTTGTTGTTTCTTAAGCCTGACGTCCTGTCATCGCACAATTTTTTACGCATGTCAAAACCACCAGCATCTCGGGTTTTAGTGACATCCTTCTATCGTCTAAAATTCTATTAGATGTACTAAAAGTAGACTCCAACGATATGGTGGAGACAGGCACGCTGAGTACATGACGGGTGAAATGTGATACAACTGGAAATATTGATTAGTTTTCCTTCCACCACTTTTGTACGTCGAGATTGGTGACAGACAACTACACTCAATGTGTGTTGAGATATTTTCCAACCTCAGAGTTTTGAGACTGCAGACTTAAAGAGCTATCAGTTGATTGTGGTGGAGGGTTTCTTTCTACATTTGCGAGCATTGCGTACGTGCGAGCATTGCGTACGTCCTCTTTCCTTGCAGCTCGTACGTGCTCGGGAATATCTTTGTTGCATCCGTGTCCTCTGAGCGTCATTCCTCCTCGCACACATTATAAACCTGATAAAAATGTCTTTCAATGTCAACGTACGTAATGAGACTCTAAATAGTTTAAATCCATGATTTTCCCTAAGAAGGTAAGTATGTCATGAAATTTGTCAAATTTCATCCGTGAGTCCAAGATAAAGCCGAAATAGTACATGTATAAGGGCTTTCCCAGTACTTTTGAACTTCACTTCCATTTGTTACGCCATGTCTGTTAATAATGAATGCCTTCTATATTGTATAAAAACACATGCAATTTCTAGTATTGAATGCAATACAATGTGATTAATATGAGTGTAAACATTAAAAAGCAACAGTTGCCAAATAAAAGTTCTTAAGAAAATTACGCATCATTTCTGCGATGGACCTCGTAGGTCAAAATTGTTCCTTTTAACTCCTTGTTTATCCATGCAGTGAATATGTCTAGCCAATAATTTTTTCCTACATTATGTAGGTCGAGTTCCACTCGAGTGCTTTTAGCATCTAAATTACCAGTGGCCTATCTAATTTTGTCAATAGGTTCGTGGACTAAATACGAACCGTCTTTCACTATCAAATTAACAATGTAACAAGCGCACCTTTGGTAAAACATTTACTCATGGTACTCAGACATCGAAGGCTGTATAATCTCTATGGCTACATTGTTGGCCGACACGTTATCTAGCGTCACGGTAATCACTCTGTTACGCATATTCTAATCTACTAAAACATTTAAAATCCGCTCAAATATATTTTGGGTGCTATGGCCAACATCTAGAAGAGGGAAACCTATAATTCTTTTCCGAAGGACCCAATCATCATCTACATAATATATAGCTACAGAAGCATAATCTTCTTTAGCCCATCCAATCCAAACGTCGGAGGTCGATGGTGAACCAGTTGATCTCAACTGAAATTTGATTTGAAAAAATCAAATTCCCATTGACTAGGATATAGGCACATATTGGACGGAAAATAAGAAAAGAGAGTATTTCCTTATTTTCACAATTAATTGTATTTTATCTACAAGAGATTATGGAGCTGATTTTGTAAGATATATTTTTTGAAATAAATAAATATACATATATTTTTTAATATTTTTATGTACTTATTATCTAATTGTTAGATAATTTTTGTATTATCTAATTATCTAATGGGATATTTTCTATTTTGTAGGAAATTCAAAAGTTGAAAAATCCATTGACAAATAGAAGGTAATAGCCGATCAAGTCCTCTCCTCTTACTCTAATATAAATACGTGTTATTATAACGGGCCAGTTAAGAAATTAGGCATTTTAAAGGTAAATTTGAAGGATTTAGCCATAGAATGTCGAAATTAAAGATTTAGTTGTAACATTCGTGTAACATAATATGATATACGTATGCTATTATGTTACACGTGCGTTACGGTTAAATCTTTATTTTCATAAAACTACGACTAATTCTTAAAAAATTAGCCAAAACTTTAATTAAATCATTAAAAATCTCTATTTTAACACATAAAATACACTCCGATCTCAAGCATCTCATAAGCTTTCTCTCTCAAACCTCTATCAACACTGTTCCAGAGGCGAGTCGACACTCTCGTGGTGTCAAAGAAGTTCCCATTTGACTGATAAATTCATTATGAATGTACATCCTAGTCTTATCTAGACGGTTCCGTAACATAAGGTGTCAAGTGAATGAGTCAAATTTCCATAAAAACTATGATAAATGTCTCAATTTGTTGTTAGAATTTATGCGATAATTTTTGCTGTTTCAAATAAGCATGGATTGATTATAATTTGAAATCATGAATTTATTCCAGTTGGTTTGAAATCTTGTATTTAAAGGTGTTTTGGATACGTAATTAAATTTGTTTTGATAAAAAAACTTACAATTTTATCATTGGCTATTGAATTAGTGACGATGCATGATAATATTTCTTAATTCGTGTCAAGTTTTAGATGATTAAAGACCATTATGAAAATCAGCACTCAAAAGTGTACCAATTTTACCTAAGTATAGCTCAAGTACTTCTAAAGACTACTTTTTACTATCGGAGTGCACGTGATCAAAGCACCAAATTTCAGGAGTTTTGTTATTTTGTTATTTTTATATATTTTTTAATTTTATTATTATTATTGTTATTTTGTTTTTCATTGTCGGAAACGTCTGATTGATCAGGATTGTCTAGGCATCTTTATCAGCGTTTTTATTTTTATTTTTTCTTTATTTACCTTTGGCTGCTATGTTCATTACAAGCAACTTATGCATATGTATGCTTCTTTCCCATAGCTAGTTGGAATATAAAGAATATTCTTCATCATCTTCTTTAAGCAAAGTATATAATAAAGGGCATAATTGTTTTTCTTAATTAAAGAACAATAATATGGATTATATGCAATGTCATCAATCTTTTGCCATTTGTGAATGACTAGTAAAATGTAACATTATGCATGTAAGTGTAAGAATGGGCATAAATAAAAAATAAAAAATACAGACGGACACACAAAAAAACACTCACAAAGAAACCCATAAATGATTGTTTATTTTTTATTTTTTTAGGCACATACACTATACATGAAGAGTAACAAGGTATACACCAACAACACTAAGGCATAAACAGTAAAAAAAAGTAGAAGAAAGAATATTTAACAAAAGACATTGCCAATGAAAGTGACTACTTCCTAACTACCTTCTTTTCCACTTCAACATCCACACCATAGTTTTAAATTGTTATTGTTTTACCCTTTTTTGGGTCGACAAACTTGCCTTTTTTTTTAGTGTTTATAACTTTCTTTTATGAATTTTCCCTTTTCTTGATCCAAATTCCAGTTAGCCCCCGGAGACGACAAAGGGTCAAAAATCTTTCAGAGAGATTTGCTAGTTACTTTTTTATACATATGTAACCAATTAAAAAGTGTCCAACTGGGAAATTTTTTGAAGTATCATGGTTTATGTTTAAACTATCATTGCCAATTTTTCCATTGCTCAATTGAAAAAAAAAAAAAAATCAACTTTAAATATGGCCAACCCCACATGACCCAAATCCATGATGTTTCCAAAGATTCATAATTGGACAGTCAAAGCACCAACCAAGCACGTTGGTCACTCCAAGTTCTTTCCTCATTTCTATCTCTTGATGCCATTACAATTATCCTTTTTTTTTTCCTTACTTTTTTTTTTCTTGTTCATCCGTTAGTCTCGCAATTTTACTAGTCAATAATATTGTTTTGATTTCACCATAAACCGTCTCTTAAAATCGTTGGTATACATACATATAGCGAGTTCATGTGTATAGTATATTTCTTTTTCAAAATTCATTTTAGTATATTTGTTTCTCTCTTGATGTAGCACTCTCAAATTAACCCACATTTTAATGTTATGTGCATTATTTTTGTATATATAGTGGATTGCATGCATCAGAACAACACTATATTCGCCAAATTGCAATATGGCAAAGTGACCTAATTTTCTGTTTATGTCACTATATTATGTTATAGTTGTCGATGTCATTGTGAGAAAGTAAAACAAAAAAAAACAAAAACAAAAACAAAAACAAGATGGAAATAATTTTAAAAAAAGGAAATACTATTCACAGGCTCATTTCCACTATCATGTCAAAAAATATTGAGCACTGATTAGCTCCCACAATATAGTTAATATAAAAATAATCAATAGATTTACAGATATATTTATGTTTCTCTATTGGCTAGTAATAGGCACATGATGTGTGATATACAATAGGATTACAGGAATAACATAAAAATAAAACGTTGTTCTAATTGTATAGCTTAACCGTTGAAGGTGGATATACCAGAATTATTCCAACCCATAATAATACCTTTTACCAATAATTGAGAATAAACCAAAATAGTGGAAGTATCACTACTACTAGTCTACTAGAGTCTAGACTCTAGACCATCTTTTTCCAATTTCCCAAAATGGGTTTCACATGTTTATGTTTATCCTTTTTATCAACAACTCATAACAGCGCAAAATCAAAGTCCTCATTATATATGTCAGGGATTTTTCTTTTTTCTTTATTTTCCCTCTTAATTTGGTTGTCACGTTATATAGATTATTGACTTCTAACATTGAAAAGATAGACAAGACCATCTATATATGGAAAGAGTACACTAGAATCACTTTTAATAGTAGGGATTTTGGAAGTCAACTGGTTATCACTTCAGCTTATGTTTGTGAATGACATTTTGCCTAAATGAAAAAAAGGGTTTGAAAATAATTTAGAATAGTTTAAAAAAAATGATATTGAATGGTTTGATTTTACGAATTTTAAAGTGGTATAAATAGTTGAAATTTAAAGATATTGTATATGGATTTGAAAAAAAAAAAGATTGAAAAAAATGAAATGAAATGGAATAGTTTGTAGGATAGAAAGTTGAATAATTTGAAATAATATGGAATGGAATAAAATAAGTGGAATGATTTGCCCAAATATGGAGTCAATATTGATGCCATATAAATACTTTTCCTAGTAATTTTGGAGTTCTCTAACTTTTACTAGATTTTCTTCTACAAGGAATAATAAGTTTCAATCCCACAATGTTACCGTATTGTTAATCCACGCATATTTCTTCGAGAAAATTACAAATCTATACTCAATCAACTTAATATTTATAAAAATATTTTTAAAAAAAATAAATATTCTTATAAATATTCAATCAATATTCAAAGTTTTCTAAAGTAAATTACATTATTTGTATTATAATTTTGAGAAGATTTGAGTTTTAGCCATTTTTAGGCTCATGTTTCAAGAATTTAGCCATAGTTTCACGAAATTAAGCAATTAGTCATTTTCATTGTATAACAAATTTGTTACACAATGAAAATGATTAATTTCTTAATTTCGTGAAACTATGGTTAATCCTTAGAAAATTAACAAAAAATTTGGCTAAATCCTTACAAAACTCTATAATTTTACGTTATATATAAAGATATCCAAATTATACTTGAATTGTTTTAGATAATTTTTTTATTATTATAAACTTATTAATGTTAATGAATTTTGTTTTATGCTAAATTGAATATTATTAATCCTCAATTTTTTATGCTCTCAACAATTTTATTACTAATTGATACGCGTTTTTCATTAGTTTTATAAGGAAATATTTTATTACTATGAAAATATTTCTTTCCTAACCAATTCGGATTTTCTATCAAGTTATTAAAACATTTTCATGAAAATATTTTATTTAAAACCAATTTGGATATTCTATAGAAATATTTATTTTCTAACCAATTTGGATTTTCTATCAAGTTTTGGAAATAATTCTATGCAATTATTTCATTTCCAACCAATTTAGATTTTATATGAAAATATTTCTAACACAAGCTATGAAATAATATAATGAAAATATTTTATTATTATTGAAACATTTTATTTCTAACCAATCCAAATTTTCTATGAAAGAAATAGTTTCTAATAGAAATAATGTACTTCAACCTTTTGTTTGAGAAGATTTGATTCACCACTGACGATAGTTGATATCAAATTTGTGTATTTAAAAAATTTAAATCTACTTTTAAATTTAGTTTTAGAAACTTTTACATATAAGTTATAAATTTGTTTATATTTTTTATTTCCATACTCAAACTAAGTTCAAACTTTATTTGATATTTGGATATTATTTTCATAAATGGATATTCATGTCCATATAAATATTTTTCACCATCAAAATATATATTTGTAGAAACCCAAACTCATAAAATAAATTTATAAATATCTATTTATAATAATCTCTTTATTTCTTTTTGTGTACTGTATTTTACAACCCAATAAAGAAAGATGAGAATATTATCTGACAAGAATATCAAAGAAGTACATGGAAAAAAATAATGGGTACATATAATGGGGCAGTGTATGCCTCTTTATAGTGAATATTTAAGTGTACCTTTATTGGCCATGGGTACTTTCTTTTGTATATTTTGACCTACTCAAAGCTTCCTTGAATAGAAGATGAATCCATAATGTACCTTTGGAAGCATATCTGATCAGATTTACGTCCACACATCTCTCATATTTCTTATGTCCTATAGTGAAGATGTTCTCACCAATTTAAGCAATATCTCAATTTGGATATACGAGTAACAAGGATTGCTGTTATCAGCAAAAAAGCACTAACACCTCTCTGTCACTTTGTGGAAAGTATGATCACGAATATTAGGTTAGTACTTGTATTATTCCTTTATAAATGGCTCTTAAGCATAAATTATTAGACATTTTAGGAGACGTTTAGTCCACCGTATAAGTGTATTCTATTATATTAGAGAATGTAAAACGGTGTTTGACATGTTTAAACTATTGTATAGTATAATACGAAAATATTAATATAGTATTAATTGCATTATCTAGTACGAAAAAATCCTTCGCATTACACTGTATTATTACTTACTCCAATAATGTTTAAAATAAAATTTTCATTGTTTTTATATAATAATTTTAGTCATACACAAATTATATAAATTTATACGCGTACAATATAATACAATATGACACAATACAATATAGCAAACCAAATATGTCCTTAGTAAGCGATAACTTTGCAACACAAATAAGATTGGTTGATCCTCTTACTAATATTTCATACAAACAATAAATTTTTCATAAGTTCCAAGAAAATGCTTTATTAATTAAAGAGATTTTAATGTCATGTTTTTGGCTTTAGTTTTAAGGAATTGACCTAGGTTTGTCATAATTAAGTTATTAGCCACCAAGCCCATTAACATACATCAAGACGTAACAATTTTTGTTACAGACTGTAACAATTTTTGTTACAATATGTAACAATTTTTGATACACATATATAACAAAATATCTAATTTTTATCACATATTTGTCTGTTACGATTTGTATCAACACTTGTTACATGTCGTAACAAATATTGTTACAATCCGTAACAATATTTGTTACAGATTGTAACAAAAGTTGGGTGAAATATCTAATTTTTATCACACATCTGTTTGTTACGATTTGTATCACCATTTGTTACATGTCGTAACAAATATTGTTACAATCCATAACAATATTTGTTACAGATTGTAACAAAATTTGGGCGAACATGGGTATTTTAGATAGTCCATATGGGCATGGTGGCTAATAACAATTTTTGAATAGTTTGGTCATTTTCTTAAAAGACCTTATTTTAACAGGCCATTTTGCTAATGAGCCCTTAATTAAAAGGAGAATTAAAAAAATATATATTTGATTTCTACTTTATTTATAGTATGAAAGTTGGGGTACAGATTAAAAATGCAATATAAATGGGATTATTAATGTATAAAAAAAATGGAGCATTCATCAAAATCCACCTACATGTTTGATAATTAATTTATTAATTAATATAGAAATATGCTACTATAATTAAATTACTTATTGATTCATGGATTATTATATAACAAAAAATATATATGAATAAGGTAAATAGACTTCTTTGAGAGTGAACTTCAACTATTAGTCAATGTTAATGTTGTAATTTGGTCAATAGGAGAATCTCTGTTCAAATCATTGGGGTGTTGTAGAAAATATTAATCAATGCTGCTCTGTTGGTAGACTTTTTTTCAAGAGATAATATTGCAAGTTAATGGGTAAATTGAGATTAAGATCCATTGCTTACCGAACCTCCTTTATTTATAATACTCGGAGGACTCGTAATTGATCATATGTGCCAAATCAAGAGAGCTACCTGATTTGATGGGCTGATCTTATGAGATTTAACCATAATTATTTTCTCAAATTTTAGGAAATATCCCTTCATTGATTTGAATGTGAACTTATCTCTTCGAGCTTAGTCAATCCAAGTTTATGTCCCTTAAGTTTTGGGATTTGGGCACGCTTAGATGCACTAAACTAGAAGAATATTGTCTAGTCGCGACTACCATTCTCAGGATAAATATCCTCGAGCTTTTGGGACCCTCGTGATTTTTCATTTTGCAATCCTTGGGACATGTTGTTTCGTGTAGAGAACCCCGATCACAGTTGCCCCTTAGTCTCAAGCAGGTCGGCATTTGTCAGGTCCTTAAGACTCTTTGCCACGAAGTGGTTTGAGTATTCTCTCAAGGGACTAGTCTTCGTGGTTTGAGCATTCTCTCAAGGGACTAGTCCAATTAGAAGGAAGAGTCTAGTTTTCAATCATGAGTCGAGTTTCTTATTCCTTTCCTTTTTCTTTTTTTTTTTCATCATCCAATTGGAAATCCAACTATTCGGGAGGTCCCAGTTTATGATCTAAGATTCTTAGAAAAAGAGTCCTAGAAAATCGGGATTAGGGCGAGCGTCCTCAGAGTTCTTGGGTTACTTGGTCCCAGTCCACCCAGTTCACTCGGCCTTGATTAAATGTTCTATATTTCCATTATCGGGACTAGAGATCCTTACCTTTGTGACTGACATGTTTTTGTTGTTTGGGCTCTCTCGAGCTAACATATTTTACTTTGAGTACTCACTCGCTTTTGGTGGGCTGGTCTCGTGAGGTTTAATCCATAATTATTTTCCTAGATTTTAGGAAATATCCCTTGATTGATTTGAATCCGGGCTTATCTCTTCGAGATTAGTCAACCCGATTTTCTCCCGTAACTTTTGGATATGGATGCACTTAGATGTGCTAAACCAGAAGAATGACATCTAGCCACGACTATCATACTTGAGATAAGTATCCTCAGGCTATTGGGACCCTTGCGATTTTTCATTTTATGGTCCACAAGACCTATTGCGTCATGCGGGGAATGCCCCATAACAACCTAAGATTTCAAAAAATTAAAGAACAACCTATAACTAGTAAGAAAAATTTATAACGGTGCACCCGTTGAACCATTATTCTACTCTAAACATACCTTTTATCAAAAATGGTTTGTTCCTACTTCCTTTTCAATAACAGTGCGTTTCTAGCTATATATCTAATGTATATTCTATTTTGCATTATATGTGTGCTTGAAATATTATATAGGGCTCATTAGCAAAATGGCCCGTTAAAATAACATCTTTTAAGAAAATGACCTAACTATTCAAAAATTAAGTTATTAGCCACTAGGCCCATGTGGACTGTCCAAAATATCCATGTTCGCCCAAATTTTGTTACAATATGTGACAAATATTATTACGGATTGTAACAATATTTGTTACGACATGTAACAAATGTTGATGCAAATCATAACAAACAAATGTGTGATAAAAATTAGATATTTCGCCCATATTTTGTTACAATCTATAACAAATATTGTTACGGACTGTAACA
The DNA here is from genome assembly GCA_018132145.1 of Boehmeria nivea var. tenacissima. Taxonomy (NCBI): domain Eukaryota; kingdom Viridiplantae; phylum Streptophyta; class Magnoliopsida; order Rosales; family Urticaceae; genus Boehmeria; species Boehmeria nivea. The sequence goes on along the minus strand of CM030877.1, from coordinate 6,239,002 downwards.
ATATTTGTTACGACATATAAAAAGACTAAAAAGTGTTGATACAAAATCATAAAAGACAAATGTGTGATAAAAATTAGATATTTTGTTATATATGTGTATCAAAAGTTGTTACCTATTGTAACAAAAATTATTACAGTCTGTAACAAATATTGTTACAGATTGTAACAAATTTTGTACGAATAGGGGTATTTTGGGCAGTCTTGATGTATGTGAATGGGCCTGGTGGCTAATAATTTATTTATGACAAATTCAGATCAATTCCTTAAAACTAAAGCTAAAAACAAGCCATTTAGTTGAAAATTTCTATTATTATATATGAATGAAAATCCATATTTTTCATTGTGTGTGCATAAAAGAAAACTAAAAGTAATAATAATAATAATAATAATAATAATAATAATGCGTTGAACAATATAGAGCAACAAAATCTTCTTGGTTATGATAAAAATAATAAAGAATTGTCAAATAAAAATAATTTTGTAAAAGTAAGTGGAGTTTTTTTTTTTTCATTTACTTAAAAAAAAAATGTGTTGAGATTTATGTTTTGAAAAAACAAAATTGTAAGAATAATTTCACCTAAACAATTAAAGCGTGGAAATAACAAACAAATATGTTAAATAGATGCATCCTTTTCCAGTTTACCCTTTGCTTTAATTGGGTGGTGTATGTGAATGGACAAAAATAGTTACACTCCCGTAATTGACCGAAAAACATCTTATTTCACGGAGCATAATGATATATATATATATATATATATATATATATATATATAATTGGTGATTAACTTTATTGAAGTTGGGCCAAGCACTCTGGCATAATTAGTGGCCACACTAATATATTTATGTCCTCCATTACTAAAGGCATAAAAGAGAGAACAAAATTGATTACTACAAGCTTGAGTCTCATGATAAATCAATAATTGTCAAGAATATATCCAATTGTAAATTCAGAATTGCCCTATAATAATCTATCATAATAGAAGCAGACCAGTATATCTCCCTGCATGTGCAAATGAAAACTTGTTTACGATTAAATGGTCCTTGGTTCCAAATAATAATAATAACAAAACAAAAACCCCACGGAAAAAAATTAGTCAACTATGGAAAATGAAAGAATTGTCAAACCAAGAAAGAAAGTAGCAATTAAAATTTGACTCCACTTGATCATAAAAACAAAACAAAGATTCCCATGAATTGATCAATCACAACTCAAAATATTGTTTAATTCAGCCAGTTAGACTTTGTTAAATTCGTTTCTTTCTTATATATTGTGTCCCTTTCAGACAGAGACTCGTTCATTAGGTACTTTTAACCTTTGGAACATGGGATGGGATCAAATATTAAACAGGTCCTATATATGTAAATATATATATATATATATATATATGTATATAGATGACGTTCTAACTTGTAATTTGTAACGTATAATGTATGAGTTGTCAATTAATTTTCCCATATATATTTCATATTCATGGACCAACTTTTAGTATTCACAAACTAATTGTAATTGCTATTCATTTGCATGTGTTTTGCTTATGAAATTAGCTTTATCCAACGTTTAAATTACAAGTGACCAACATGAAGGGACGTCATGTACTTATCTGTAATGCAATAATAAGGAGAAATATTTATTTTTATTACATCTATAATTGTGGCCACCGTTCCCCTTATGTTATAAGTACCACTTTTTTAATTTTTTTTTTTGGTGCAAACTTTTTGATATTATTTGGATGTTATATTAAATTGCTGTAAATAACACAAATTTTTTTACTTTTTCAAAAAATAGCACATGTATTAAAATATTTAAAAATAGCATATGTCAGGATTTTTATGATTAAAACATCTTAACACGTTTGTAATAAATTAATTTTTTAGTTTATCTTCATATTTAAATTGTTAAATAATTTCTTACAATTAATGTGTTTAAAAATTTTTGCTATAAAATTCATAAAAAAAACTATATTTTTTTATAAATATTTTTAAACATATGTTATCTTCTTTTTTAAAGACACATTTAATTTTAATCTATTTTTATAACTCACCCTTAAATATTTACTAGTCCATTCAGATCACCATTGAAATGTAGCGATCCAAACTGGTTATAAATTTAAACATCATAGTGTTTACACGTTAAAATATTATATTTATCTGTTACATAATGTGATATCAAAAAGGTCGTAGAAAAAGTGATATATCTAGTATGGTTTTTTTAAATTAAAAAAAAAAGAACGAAATTAAGTTCAATAGGAAACTGTTAAAGGAAGAGAAAAAATAAGAATGATGTAAACTAATGCTAGTAATCTTGTGGTTCAAAAAAACCCTCAATAATTATTAATACAAAATAAACTACACGTATATAATCTCGAATCAAATGAGAAATAAAACTCCTCCTTAGTTCTCATCACCTTTATCATAATACCATTATTCTTGATAATGGAGTTATTATTATTTTTCTAATCAAGGGTGTGTAGCAACTCTATGGAAGTGGGGAAAACTATTGTGACACGGCATTCCATTAACATAATCATTTTTAAAATGAAAGTGGAATCACACAAAGTGGATTTAGAAAATGCAGAGAAACTCTCTTTTTTTTTTTTCCCCCTCAATATATATATATATATATATATATATATATATATGCATATATAAATATATATGTGTGTATAGTTGAGGTAAGGCTAACAGGTGGCAAAGAAAGAGAGTCCACTTAAGAGTTAAGACCACTTTGTTTTATGGGAATAGATATTCTTTTCAATTACTTATAATCACTTTCCTTGGCTCCTCAGCCACCAGAGCTGTGTAGTGTCTACACAGTATAGAGTTTTAGACTTAATAGGAAAACAAAATTGATATTGGTTGCTAAGGTCAACAGGTGACCTGTAAGCAATTCACAGGTGTCTCACAAGGATCATTGTATGTTCAATCATCTACATTCAAGCCCATCAAATTAAACAGAGCTGAGCAAATACATTGTCACACATTAGAATTAGAGGATATATCAAAATCTTTCTTGTCTTTCTCAACCATTTTAACAACTTTAGATGTTGTCAGTGGTGGCAGAAACTGGAAATTTGACTCAGTGGAGACATAATATAAATATATTTAAATAATAAATTTAAAAGAAAAATTTAAGGTCTCAAAATAACATAACATTTCAAGTAGAAATTATCCGATTTATCTTTTTAAATGATAGAGTCTAGGGGTATGCACGTATTGGGTTGGACTAGTTAGAGCCTCTCACTCAACCCAATCTGAACACTTCGGATTGGAAAAAAATGAACCCAACCCAACCTTACATTGTAACCAATCCAATCCATGATCAGGTTGGGTTGGATTAATCGGGTTAGATATTTTTTTTAAACAATTTTGATGATATTTTTTCTAATTAATTTAAGTCAAATTTTTTATTTTGATTTTAATTGAAACTTTTACAAAAATAAATATAAGAGTTAATATCATAACACAAAAACTTGGACTACATGGTTTAACTTTGACATTTCAAGAATAAGTTAGTGGGTTAAAATATTTTCAACCCCAAAAATTTACATATTTTTTAATATAATTTAAAGATTGGGTTGGGTGGGTCAACCCGATCCTTAGAAATCACAACCCGTAACCCGACCCTAAGATGTCGAGTTGGGTTGGGTTGGTCAAAATTTCACATCGAGTTGGATTTGGTTAGAGTTAAACGGGTTGGGTTCGGATTGAGTTGGCGGGTTATTTGAGTTGGCGGGTTACTTGCACACCCCTAATAGAGTCTATTAGAAAAAAATAAATTTTATAATTTAGAATTGTTCTTTATTAGTGAACCTTTCCCACTTAAGAATATCCTAAAAAAATAAAGAATATATGGAATCATAAATAAGTAACATTTCCATTTAATCGTAAGGACATATTTAACAAATTTGGTTTTTAATAGGGAAAAATCAGTAATATTGTAATATAAAAACAAATTTTCTTGGGTTAATCTGCCCAATATAAAACCATCTATAATGCAAATATCAATATCAATGTCAAATTTGGTACGTAATTATGTAAACATATTAGAATCAGGGTAGTTAATGTTAACAAATAATAAATAAGACTAAAAATAACAATAATGACTTCTTGGTAAGAGACAGTTCTTTAGAATATAAAACTACTTTTTAATTAAATTTTCAAAAACTAATTAAAAAATGATCAACTTCAAAAACTAAAATTTTAACATTTTGTTATACTTGGTACTAAATTTAGCATTTAACGACCGCATTGCATTGGAAATGATTTTTTGTGCTTTGAATTTCAGCATTAGCATTCCAATTTGGCATTGTAGCATCACCACCTAAGAATATTCCCAATGCAATGTCATTTTGGAATGTGAAATGCCAAACTTTGACATTTATGTGCAAAATACTTTCTCCAATGCAATATTATTCTTTGTGCCAAATTTGGTACTAAATACAACAAATTCCAAAATTTTGTCATTTGAACTTGAACATTGACGGGTTATTTTTTTCAATATTTAATAAATAAAAAAAAACTTATGATGATTGCAATTTTATATTATAAAATATTTTTTTATCAAAAAAAAAATTATTATTACTTGTAGTCTTATCTTCTATAGGTTATAACCTTTATCTTTAATGAATTTTATTTCAAAAATTAATAAAATGACAAAATAACATTTAGAATTAAATGAATTAGAGCATTCAATATCAAATATAGCATTTTACTTTTCTTGATGTGAAATTTAACAATTGAAATTGACATTTGTATTGAAGATAGTCTAAAGTCAAGATGAATTAATTAAGCTTGCGCATTCTTTTTCGAAAGTTATTGGTTCGAGTGCCCTTATTTTGATATACCAACCACTAATCTTTTTTCTTTTTTTCTTTTTTTACCACAAACATGCTACTTTTCTCTTGAATGCGAATTTTGTGGTGAGGTATTCTCACTCTAACTTTGGAAAGTATTCTAAATTTATCTTTGCAAGACACGAGACAATGATTTAAACCATTTTGTACAAGGGAAATCGTAGTGTTACGAATTATATAACAGAAAAGTGTCACACAAAATATTACATATCTGTAAACATTTGTAAGATATTTTGTAACACTTCAAGTTTTACTCATTATTTTTTGAAGTGTTGAATAATATCTTACCAATATTTACAAAATGTGTAAATATTTGTTTGAAAATTTTTGTTACAAAATTATTTACAATGGCTATTCTTTTAATTTTTTGAAACATAGACTATCATTTAAATAAAACATTTAATTTTGGCCTATTTTTGCAACTCACCCTTTGTACAATGGACATTACTCAATGATAGATTTTCTGTTATCAAAAAACTTGAAAAGATGACAGATATATTTAAGACCCAATAAAACGTAATTTATATGACATTTAATTGATCTATAAATGTGACATAAAATAAGGAGTTAATACCTCAAATGGTCCCTAAAAGTTTTCTCAGTCAATAGTTTGGTCTCAATCTTTTATTATTAGAAAAAATATCCTTGAATTCTTTTCTCAATGGCAATCAAGTCCAAATTGTGGATGAGCGACTTGATGAGGACAACAATCGGCTCAATCTCCTTGACGATATCGTTCACGATGCCAATAAATCACACTACCGTTCCACAGGAATGTTGAGGAACTTCAAACATATGGGTATAAATTTGTGGGAAATGGCGTTTGTATTTTAGGGGCTTTGTTTTTGGGTAAATAATTAGCCAAAAATGCTTTTAATCTGGTATAATTTTGTGTTATAATTTTTTTAATAAAATCCTTGTAATGTTGTGCTTGGGTGGTTGGAGCATAGATGAATGAGAAAAGAATAACACCACCACCAATTCTTCTTTGTTTTTTTTTTTTCTTTTATTTTACAGATGTGTGCTGTGGAATTTGAGTCAAAAAGCCAAAGAGAATATGCTAATGATATATAATATCCTTTGTGAAAGTTGGAAGATAATGATATTTAGGATTAGTTGATCAAGGGTATTAGAGAGTAGGAGTGATGGAGAGTATTGAGTGGATGGAGAGTATTGGGTGGATGGACGGAGAGGATTAAGTGGAATGATGTAATTTGATGGGTCCGGAGAGAGAGCCTCTCCCTCCATTCCTCTCCTTCTCTTCTCTCCCCTCTCCTACCAAATAAAAGAATTTAACCTCTCCCTCCATATCTCCATCCACCCATTAATCTATCCTTCAAACCAAACATATCCTAAGGTAGAAGAAGGTGGGTTTAAGGTCTTTAATATGGAAGGTTATTTATTTATTTATTATTATGTGTTTTCGTTTTTATACTAAATAAAGGTCAATTTTGGTATTATAGCTGAAAAAACAAGCACATAGTGCGCACGTGCAAAATCCGTCAAGAAATAGACGGCAAGTGTCAATTCGAATTTGATTACCACAGAAAAAATAATTCAAAGATAATTTTGCTAAGGACCAAATTATCATCCGAAAAAAAAAAATTCATAAACTATTTGAGCTATTATCTCTAAAAATAAGTCGAGAAAAAAGAGGTAAGAGATTTCAAGACACATGGCATGCACCCAAAAAGTCTTTGCCAATACAGAAATGGTAGGGTTTTAGCCAATAAGGTGGGGAATACAAACAACAAAAAGTGCACAACACGATGTGTATGGATGAAAGTGAGGGGTTTAATCCTAATCTAAAGAATTTTTTTTAGGTCAACAATTACATTACTATGACAAAACATGTGCTGTTTGTCTATATACCAAAATGAATTTTGGTGGGGAATATATAGATATTTCTCCTGTTGTATGTAGAAGATGACGGAGATGGGTTTCTCTGTCATTGTCTTTATCCATATGCCTAAAATTGTTTAGAGAGCACTAATCATCCTTAAAAACCTCATTTTCATCTTTTGGGTTCCCAAAATTGTCAATTATCCTAACATCTGAACATAAGTTTTCAAGTAAATCTGATCATACACAACCGTTTCCCACTACCCATTTATAATAATAATTATAAAAAAAAAAAAAAAAAAGAATTCTCCGAATTTATATATTATGGATATCCACGCTTGAATAAATGAACAAAATTAAGCTCACTATTCAACAAAACCTCCAACATCGGCTTACTAGCAAACTAGCTAATAGCTTAAAGTAAAATCTAAGCAATTTATAGGCATTTAGAGGTTGAAGGGTTATCCAAGACAGATACCACTTTCAAAGTAAAAGCAATGTTGACCTAATATGAACTATAAAGGAGAAGTCATATCTCAAAAGGTGGCTCCAATATATAGCACTAACGACTAATTAAATTCAAAAAAAACCTTGGGGCTGCAAAACTAAGGTCCATTTGACTCTTTAGGTTTACCATTTTAACATGTATCATGATATTGCTTTTTGGCAATAAAAAAGTATACTTATAATACAACAGACCACCCATGATCGTCTCACTGAAATCAGAGACTGATATATATCCCATTCAATCTAAGGTTTCAAAATGCTGCTAGAGAAAGCGACAGTTGAATAGAACCCAAATAGGAGCCAACTATAATATCTGGCTGATCCTTTTGGGTAGTTATATTTACTAATTCAGAGTTATTATACCATCATACAAGAGAGCAGGCATGATATACTGGTGCTGAAATTCTAACATGCATAAGCATTCAAAATGCATTTAAATGAGCAGTTAAACGAGCTCGGTGTTTTATCTCGAAACCTCAGAACCCCAAGTATAAATAAAAATGACAAAGCTGGTCAAAATCATGAGACTATTTGAAACATAACTTATTCATTAGCAGAACGATTTTAAAAGCTTTTGACTGCTAGGTTACAGAAAAAAAATACAAATGGCAGAAAAAGAATGGCGGATCCGAACTGACCCTATAACAGCTCTCTCATTTGCAGGTAAGTTTCTCAGCTACAAGATGGCATTTGGGTTTATATGGAGGATTTTTGGATTGTGATCTCACAGTTCACTAAAAAGTATGCTTGAAATGGAGCAAAGGCCAGATCTAAGGCATGTCGAAAGTACCGTCTATGCAGCAACTGCAACCTTTTCTTGCTTCTTACTAGGCGTCTTTGGAGGCTTCTGATTATCTACTGGTTTTGGTTTCTCAATTCCTTGAATATCGGTTATTCTCAACTTTGTCAGTTCCTGAAAAGGATACATAATGAGTCAAGAAATCGAGCTTAATGTATTTGCATAGAACCACATCATAAGTTTCACACATACCTGACGGTGTCCTTTAGTTCGACGGTAATTCTTTCTCCTCTTTTTCTTAAAAATAAGCACTTTTGCATCTAATGCCTGAAGGTAAAGAAAAGAATAATTGATGGACGAATTGTAAAACAAATTCAAAAGACAAAACTAGATTTCAGAATGATCTATAAAGTACACACAAGAGAGAAGAAATATGTTGATTTCTCCCAAGGATAGAACAAACAGTACAAATCTCTTATATCCAAATACTATCCATTACTTTACTAAAATTTCCAATAGACACCATTGCCAATGTATAGTAAATAATCATATAAAAACCACTCAACCTAAATTTTGAATAAATGATAAAACTTCTTGGAGGACATCATGGAAAACCAACATTTATGGATATTACCTCAAGTAGATGCAGTTAAAGGACATTATGGATATTAAAGATATTTTTACGGACAAGAGTGTCATGACACTAAAGGTGTTTGGTTTAACAGAAGACGATGCTTCACACTCTGCCAAGCTAGATTCACTCTCAACATAGAATCATAGTTTAAGGTTTCTTTTATTGATTCACTATCAAGATAGAATCATAGTTTATATGGTTTCTCTGTGTTAAGAAGAGTGAGAGTGATAATAGAAGAAGGAAAATGGAGCGAAGCTTACATGCTCTTCTACAACTGCATGAACAGTTGCATCCGGCACTGTTGGCCTACCAACTATTGTCTGAGTACTTGAGCCAAGTAAGAGAACCTTATCCAAAACGAGCTGCAACATAATAAAGCAACAAAAGCATTAATAAGAAGTTAATTCGAAGAGAATTGTAAAGACATTCTACTATCTCCATAACAAAATTGGGTTTTATTGGCTTTATTTCTCGGGTCATATGAAATTAAAACATTACTTGGGAACATGCACATTATTTTGGCAATTGGAAATTGCAGAACCGCTAAGTGCTTGTTTACTACACTTTCCATCTTATAGGCTATATACCATGACTGATCAAAATGTGTCCTTGAAAATAGTTCGTATAAACAGCATAACTTTATCTCCTACACTGTCTCTTCTTGACCACACCAAACTTATGTTTAGTCCAAAACTAATATAGAGCAAAGACCAGTTTCAGGGCCAGACACAATGAAACAAAATCTTCCCTGCTCTCAAATCGCATCTTAACTTACACTGAAAGCTATTTCATCTTCCTCTCACCCTTGCAAAAGTGAGAGCCTGAAACCCACATAAACTGATTCATAATTTTGCATTTCATTTTACTCAAAACACATTTTTTTCACTTTAGCGAAGCATTGTCTGCTCACTGAAATTGCTACAACCTACAAACCATAACTACATTATTTCACGCCTTGCTAAAAGCCAAAATCTTGGAACACAAAATCCCTTTGATCAAAGGCATTGAACACTGACAATGTGAGATTTGATAACAAGTAACAATTACATAAAGAAGATTAAAAGTGAAATATAATTTATTTAAAAGCTAAGTTAACATTGTATGCCAAGCAAATACATGTACAGATATAGAAGAAGAAAAATGGGCAACATGTGTATACCTTATCGTTCACCTCGCAGAATTTCAATCTCTCAGTGAAAATACTATCCCCATTGCTGACCTTGAACTGGTGCGACCCAATCTACAAAAAAAAAAAAAAAACCCACAAAAATCAACACAAATAAACAAACGAAACCAACCGAACCCTAACAAACGAAAATGATCGATTTTGAAACCTGAACGACGGCGAAAACTGGTTCATAGGGCTTGAAAACCCCGTCGGAGCTCTCGAGCGGTCCCACCACTCTGTATCCGATCGCGGCGGCCTCGGCTGCTTTCTCTTCCGGAGTGTACTCCCGCTTCGAAGCGCCACTCGGCGCCGGGACGCCCTCGTCGTCGTCGTCGCCGGTCTCCCAATCTTCTTCTCCTTCTTCTCCGTCGCTGTCTTCTTCGGATTCTTCGTCGCCTCCGTTGCCTCTGTTCGACGAGAAACGGCGAGCGTGGGACCAGTTGTGGAGGCGAGAGGGGTCGCGGCTGGAAGAAATGGAGGCGAGCTTGGCGGCGGCGGCGGTGGCGGCTTCGAGGGGCTGTTGGGCGGCGAGGAAGCGGGCGGGGGAGGGGGTTTTGGCGAAGAAGAGAGACGCGGCGTGGCGGGGCAGAGCGTAGAGGCACCGTCGGTTGGCCATTGGAGCAAGTTTTGGGCGTCACAACGGCAGAGCTCGTTTGGTGATCTTAGGGTTTTAGCTGGCTCATCTGGGTTTTGGGATGGCCAATGTTAAACGACATGTCGTTTACGTTTGTTTGTTCTTCTCCCCCCACCCCCAAAAAAATCCCTAAATTTTTGCTTAAATTATAGATTTTTCTTCTTATTGTATTTTCAAAATTCTAAAATATCTCTGTTTTAAAATATCATTAGGCCAGTTTGGCATTACTTTTGAAGGCTGCTTTTAGGTTATAAAAGAATCTAAAACAACTAGGTTATAAAAGAACCTAAAACAACTACAGGCGTTTGGTAAATCTACTTCTTTAATTCTTGTTTGGTTTGGTCATTTTGGCCATCTTTGACCATTTTTTGGTATGGAAAAAAGAGTTTGAAAATGGTTTGGAATAATTTGAAAATGGTTTGTAAAAATGATGTAAGAATGGTTTGACTTTGCTAATTTCAAGGTGATATGAATGGTTGAGATTTAAAGATATTGTATAGGAATTTGGAAAGTTGAAAAAAATTGTTGAAAAAAAATGGAATGGAATAGAATAGTTTGAAGGATTTAAAAAGTTGAAAAAAATGAAAAATGAGAATTGAATGGAGTAGGAGAAATGAGTTATACAAACAAAGGGTAAGTAGATAACCGTTTCTGCTTTTACGTAGTGTAACTTAAGAAACAAGTTAAAGACTGCTTTTCTGTAACCGAAACTGCTTCTCCAGTTTAAATTACTAAAATATCCTTAATTAACTACCCATATTCCACTAACTAATTTTTTAAAATTATTATTTGATAATTTTATATACCCACACTATTTTAACAGCACTTTCAAAAATAAAATAACTAAACACCCTACATGCTTATAACTTCAGCAACTTCTTTCATCAGCACAATTTGAAGCACTTTTTTTATAAGCACAGCAATACCAAACTGATACATTGACTTTAATTTTGTGTTATGTTAACTTTGCGTATTAAATTCTTAGCTTTCGGATTTAGGGTTCGATATGTGTAAAAAGCTTCATTCTCACCTTATATATCAATAAAGAAAAAAAAACTCTAATTTCCAGTTTAATCATCCCCCTCAAAAAATAAGTTTGGGAGCTCAACTATCTCAAAAAATAAATCAATAAGTGTTATTCGGAAGAAGGAGGGAAAGATTGAGAGATTCATAATTAAAAATGGTGTAATATTCAAGGTGAATCCAAACAACAAATAGTTAAGGTTGGAGTTCGGAAATTTCAGTATTAAATGGAACATTGGAAAATCTAGACGAAAGATAGCTATAATGACTTGAACTTAAAGATATACAAATCAAATGGTAACTCGGTGAATTATAAAAACATATGTTAAGTTACTATTCAAAAACTCATGTGTGTTCTAAACTTGTATATTATATATATATATATATATATATATATATGTATATATATGTATGTATGTAATAACCTCAACAATGGGCTCTTTTTATAAATTAAAATGGTTATGATTACTTATTACGTTAACTCATTTTGATTTGTTTGTAAACATGGATTCTAACATCAACGTGTCTGTGACTAATGGACGATGGAATGAGAAGAACTTCTATGTAGACTTTGAATTAACTGGAGTACTAATTGACACTCGTTGCACTTACAGAAAAATTGGTAGAGCTACTTGTTGATTTTGTTTGTAATTTCATCATCAAGATATCTCCCCAAAATGAATATAAGGGGACCTGCAAAAAAGAAGAATTAGGTAAAAAATGGTGATTCTCCTCAAATGTATCCCGTTTGACTCTTTTTATACCACTTGCTTTAACAAGTCTTTTTATTTGGGCTGCATTTGTGGGCTATGACTTTTACCAGATCGAGGCTCTATTCATGCGTGTGATGTACTCCTATACATTCATCAACTCTTTGAGAATTATTGAGATTTGATTCTGTCTGTTTAAGGTCGATGAGTCCAAGATTCTCTCCCTTAATTTTGGAATTTTGAGCGTTCTAAGAACGCTTAAAATAAGGAAGTTAACGCCTTCCCCGAGGACAATCCACGGGGCGAAACTCCTCGGGGGGTTGGGGGTGTGGGGGCTACCCTCAAGATCTTGATCTTTGCGGACTGTAAAGACTTGAAAAAATATATGTAAAGGTCTCTTGTGTCATTGGGATTACTGATGTCCACTAAGAATACTCAATAACACTACTAATTGAGAAGATTTATATTTTGAGCCACCAATGCACAGCATTGTGGTAGAGTACCAAACTCAGGAAGGATCACCGTGAAATCACATCGGATAAGAGTCTTGAACGGCTATGATATCTTGTTTTAATTGGAGTTAAAAAATAAAATATATATATATATATTTATATGGATTCAACAAGCTTCCCCTTGTGCATCACTAAAGACAATAAGCTTGAGTTGATGGATAAAAGATTTGGCAATTCAAATAGAGCAAGGGAAAAAAAAAAAAAAAAAAAGCTCTAGCATAAAAAACAAGGTGAAAGTATATGGCTCTAGATTTTGTGATTATGCACACTGAAGAAGGGACGATGAAAATCAAATTGATTGGAACTGAATTAGTTGATCAAGAATCTTCGATTCCCCTTAATTTGGATGCCACTAGCAACAACCAAAATGGTAGAAGGAATTATCCAAGAAAAAGAATGAAAAGGTTGGACGAGATTCTTGATACAAGAGAAGTGCAAGCTATAATTCAAAAAGAAATAATAAATTTTGTAGTAAAACAAGTATTCAAGATTAAGGATGTGTTGAGCAAATTAATTAAAATGATCGCAATCAACAAGAAATTTCAATATAGAGCAAAAAAAATAATGTAAAGAGAGATTGGTTCTCGTCTGCATTGATCCAAATTGAAAATGGTACTACTTTTCCTATATGTCTTCTCGTGCAATTCAGCATTGTTAAAAAAGCACACGTAGATATAGATTGAGTGCAGAAGAAATTTACGTCAATCATTGCATAATTCAAGGTTTAATTGTTCTCTAACTCATTGTGTTTCTGAAGAATGAAAAAAAAAAAAAAAAACATTGATTGACACCCAAGATATTTAAGAAACTTGATATAGCCTCTTGAGATTCCCAGGAATGAAGACAAATGCGAGTTCTATTAGAAAATGATACAACAATCACGTGTTTCTAACAAAAAAATCTTTCAATGTGTTTATCTTATGTGTACTTTTCATAATCATGTATGAAAAGCTACTTTATGTATACAATTTTTTGTTGAAATTTTGACTTAGAATGACTATTACGCCCTTGTTTTAAAAGAAATTATACCCTAAATCTTATTTTGGTAATATATTTTAGAAAATAATGACCTTGTTAGTCTGTTCTTTAAATTTAAAATATGTGTTTGGCTTTGAGTACAATGTTGACTTTTTGTATTGCTATATTTAGCATACAGTATAACCTCGATAAATTAATACGCGATTGAATTTTACTTTTATTCGGTCCCGACGTGGTAAATTAAAAATTCGCTAAATTTATAAGATAATGATTTTTTAGAAAAACAGAAAGGTTTCACTTGATATATAAATTACTAATCTCATTATTTACGAAAATAATAAATTACATGACTAAATTAGGAGGCCTTATTAAAATATAACTCTAATGTTACTTGTTTTTGCTTGAAATTTTTGTCTCATTGAACCTCGTCTCTAACTTTTCTTAGTGCATTAAGAAGCCCCAGTGTAGTATTCTTGTGTTGTAGAAGAAAATTATTCAATGTGATTGTTGCTAGGATTGCATCGTTACCCAAGACGGGCTCCAATGCAGTACTACTGTCTTCAACTTTATCGTCGTTGTCATGTCCCATGATGTATTTAATGAGTTGCTTGTCAATCAACAACTCTGAAGTCGCCTCATTTTCTCTTGGGTAGTTCAAAAGGTACTCGACATCCATTGTATTGCAATAATTCAACTCTTTGATCATAGCTTGCAGTTGCTAAATGCCTCCATTATCTGATAGTTTATTCAAATTCTCTGAATTCGCGTTATAGATGAACCGACGTTTACAGTGTCGAAAAACAGTTTTGTGATTGTACTTGCTTGAACATCCTGTTGTTCAAGCTGAGATTGCAAGATTCATAGCTTCCAACATGTTTATTCCGGATTTGGAATACCGATTTCATAGCCTTCCAAAAAAGTTGGATAAAATTATCGACGATAATGCATCTTGAAAGCTCGAATAATCCCTGCATCACATGGTTGAATCTTTGATGTTAGTGTTAGGCGGCAAGAAAAACAATTCAATAATTCTCAAGCCTTCAATATGTTTTGGTTTAGTAATTTAGGTGCATTCATCATTTTTTTTTTTACATGTACGTACATGCACTCGATGTATTTCCATAATTAATACCTTGATAAATTAATATTTTATTAACTAACGCATAAATTAATAAATTATTAATTTATCTATAAAATAATATTTTGATTAAATAATAAATTTTCATGGTCCTGACGTTATTAATTTATAGAGATTTTATTGTAATTTAGAATTTAGATATTATACTAATTTTAAAGTAAACAAATTGTACATAAATTTATCATAAGGTGTGTATTTTCAACTTAGTATTGAAAACTCAAGGGATAAATATGATATTCTTAAAATTTGAGATTTTTTTTTCCTAAATGTCTTTTACAAAAACACATGTATTTTCCATATATATATATATATATATAGGTCAGTTAGGTAAATAGTTATTTTGGACTGTGCGTTTTTAAAAAATAGCCATAGTTTCAAAAAATTTAAAAACTAGCTATAAAATATATAAGAAATTTTTTAAAATAACAAAAATACGCATAAAATTATTGTCAAAAATTTCTAATTTTAATAAAAAATTTTGATAAAAATTTCAGACATGCCTAATTTTTAAATTTTTTAAAACTGTGACTATTTTTTAAAATCATTTTATAAACAATGGCTATTTTCTTAAAATTTCATATATATATATATATATATATATATATCAGTCTTTGAAATAAAAAAAAAAAAATACTCTACTCATGTGGTCTACTATTAGACTAGTATGTACCAAATAATGTTACGCATTCACATTATGTATTTGACTTTATTGCGATTTCACCTTATTTGGATCTCATGAGTCATGCCATAAGTGGCTGAAGGCATGTTATGTATTTGATTTTGACTCAGTAGTAAAAATCATGTGCAAAAAATAATAAATTCGCTAGTTACTTAATTATTTTTAAAATTTGAATATTTATTTTTATTGTTGTGTAAATTAAAATATTTTCTTACTTTTTTTTAAGGCCATAATTCATAAACTCTATAGATATGTGCCTTTAAGACTAACATTCTATTTGTATTTTGTTTGATTTCTGTGATCAGAAACTAGCACCAAATGTCCGAGCTCAAGCAGTGGATTTTGAGGCACAATGCAGAGTCCAGTTTTTTGTGTACGGCTGTGCATGGATTATTTCTCAATTACATAAAGATATACAAATTGCTGAGACTGAGTTAGCAAAAGCAAAAGCAAAAGCAGAGATTGCCATAATCAATTTCAATAATGAGCAAGAGAACCAATTCCATCATCAGCTACTTGAAGTTCAGGCCAACCTCAAGAATATCTTGCAACTACAAAATAACGTTGAGCTCTATGAATTTGCAATTCCTTCAACTCAACCTCCTAATTATCTAGCTAAATATTCTAAGATTCTTAAAGTTTTTAAACTTTGATTCACCACGTTTCGACGCGTGGCGGTTTTTTTTTTTTCAAACTATATATTCTAAGATTTTTAAAGTGTTTAAATCTAACTATATATTCTAAGATTCTTAAAGTTTTTAAACTTTGATTCAACACGTTTCGACACGTGGTGTTTTTTTTTTTAAATTATATTTAAGGGCTTTTTTTTAAGGGTTTTTGAGAAATTTTTAAAAATTACATTTAAAGGCTATTTTTAGGGGTTTTAAAAAAAATTAAAGAAAAAAATACCAATTACTTTTTCAATATACCTTATTATCTTTTCTTTATAAATTTTTACTTAAAAGCGCAAAGTGAGTTATAAAAACTAGTATATGATCCAAGGAGTGATTTTCATTTACCTTAACCAAATAACACCTTTTACCTTTTTTTTTTCCCCTTTTATTTTCAATATGCGTTGTCTTTGTTGTTCCAGAGCAGTTGATTGTAATTTACAAATTTGAGTCATAAAGTAATATGGTGATTAATTGGATATTCTACCTTCGATTAGAAAAAAATTTGACCAAACCAAATAATTTGGAAAATTTTTTGGCTTGGCCATTACTAATTTAGCCATTTTCATGAAGGTGCTTTTAGTTTTAGATAGGACTTGAAAAGGGCAACATCACATCTCATGGCCTTAAAAGAGAGTGAAAATTTTCACTACCAGTAATCCAGACAAGAGCAATGGCCATTTTTGAAGTGATGAAACCGAAGCCTATCTCTGATTATTATTTCCCTTTTTGTCACAGCCGATATGTACTTTATTGCCGAATGGCAATCCTCGCAGATTCTAAGGTTCTTCACGATCCTGATTACCGTTCCATCTGCGGTTTTCATTAGTCCGAACGCAACCGCGAGTCTCTCGCTATGTTGCCTAAGAGCGTATTCTCTCTCTTCTTCTTCCAGCTCGTGCAACACCGAACTAGGCGCCGGGACGTAGCCCGCTTCCCTGCACCGTTGCATCAACTCGTCCAAGTAGCGATAGAGTTCGTTGGTTTGAGCATGAGACTTGTCGCCGATGCGAAACAAATAGGGTCGCCTATCCAATTCTATTATGCTGTAGCCAACTTGCTTCTTCAACCGTTTGCGAATCATTTTGTTCCTAACCGTTTCCACCCGTTCCATCTGACCCGCCAGAGCGTATATGTTGGAGAGCAGCACATAATGGCCGGGATTGTCTGGCTCAAGCAATAAAAGATGCTCCGCAACTTCCACTCCGAGGTCGAAATTCTTGTGCATCTTGCAGGCCCCAAGCATGGCTGTCCAAATAGCGGGAGCTGATAAATTGAGTTGTTTGATTAATCGATAGGCTTCATCGAGAAGCCCGGCTCGCCCCAGCATGTCTACCAAGCAGACATTGTGCTCCAAGCCCGGGACTAACCCGTAATCTTGGCTCATGCTCGCATATTCCTTGCGTCCCTCCTGAACTAGCCCCGAGTGGGCACAGGCTGAGAGAACGGCCACGAACGTTATGCTGTTAGGACGCAGGCCATGAGCTTTCATTCGGCTAAAGAGTTCCATAGCTTGAGCGCCACAACCATTCATCGCGTAGGCGGAGATTATAGCCGTCCATGCAACTACATTGCGCTCGCCCATCGAATCGAACACTTCTCGAGCTCCGCTCACATGCCCGCACCGAGCGTACATGTTGATCAACGACGTGCCTAAAACTACATTCACGTGGAATCCATTGCTGATAACATAATCATGCACCCAACAGCCCAACCCGAGCGCTCCCAGCTGCGAACAAGCCGACAGTACACTCACAAACGTCACCGAATCCGGCTCGAAACCCCGCTCCCGCATCTGATGAAACACTCCGACTGCTTCTCTCGAGCACCCATTCTGCTCGTACGCCGATATCATCGAGTTCCACGCAACGACCGTTCTCTCCGGCATTCTATCAAACACTTCCCGGGCAACGCCCAGATCACCGGCTTTCGCATAGAACGCGACGAGAGCGGCCTGAACGAACCGGTCCGAGCCGTGCCCACAGACCAACGCGTGCGCGTGCGCGCGCTTGCCGAGCTCCAGGGACGAAAGCGCAGCGCAGGCCTTGATCACGGAAGTGAAGGAGTAGCTCGAGGGCGAGACGCGACACCGAAGCATGCGGAGATAGAAGAAAACGGTGTCGTTCGCGAAGCCGGAAGAGGACGAGGCTTTGAGGAGCGAGTTGAAGAGGAACGAGTCGGGGCTCGGGACGGAGAGCAAGAGGCGGCGCGCGTAGCCGATGGAGCCGGCAGAGCAGGC